>OX463809.1:11295357-11929285 GCA_949825045.1 Argyresthia goedartella
CACTACGCGCTGCGTTTAAATAGCACGCAGGTGTATAGTAATGCACGGACGGGCTACAGGTGATTTTGTATCTACTAATAGGTACGAGCACAATCCGCGTAGAATCTGTGTGCGTCTTTACTTTAGAAAAACTAAAATCATCATCAGCCATAAATGATTTAATAAATCAGTTTGCCGATAAAAAGGCAAGGAGAGTGAATATTTAAAATTCGATTTTTATTTGTAAAATGGGTAAATTATGTGATAAATAAATATTACTTCTCACAATATTTTTTTTCTTTTGTGAAAAATCTTTACCTCCATATAAGGGCCTCCAAAAAAATTTTTATACGGGGCCCCGACAAGGCACGCTACGCCACTGTTCCCGACGATTGTTCCGTGCTTATTATAATTAACACTCCGACCAGGCCCGACACCTGTGTTAGACAATTATTACTACTGAAATACAGCCAAGGCCCGAACGCCATGTGCCGACATTTTTTTTTCACGTCAAAAAAGTAACCTCTAACTCGTCATCTCGTTTCTACACAAGTGACAGCTGCTAGTTCCGTTTCCGATCACTCGCGGTCCGAGTCGCGCAACAAAAAGAGGTGCGTTCCGAAGCATAAATATTAAACACAATCTCTGAATCATATATTTTTTGATTGCCCTCAATTCAATATACAAAGACTAGAATTCATTGACAGCTTATTGAACATTTACAAAGAGCCCTGGATGTCCCGCGCTCTATTCAGGATCTCCTTAAGAATATAGAAGCATTTTACCCTATTTATAATTTTATCATTAGGGTTATTTGAAAAATAATAATACACCGGAATATACCTATAATACCTGATTTGACAACTCGGATGTGACCTATAAATACTGGAGGAAAATTGATACCTGATTTGACAACACGGTTTGACCTAAACATACTGGATTATGAAGTTAAAGAATAAATACGTTAGACAAGGCTATGTACCTCGAATATATAATAAAGACTGAAGAAAATACCTACAGAAAGACAAGGCTTTTAGCCTCAATCAATATGAAGAGAAGAAAAGAAATTAAAATAAGACCAGGCGGTATTGGCTTAAGCTCTTAGCCTTTTCCATAAAGGAAAAAACATTACAAAAAAAAAAAAAACACAACCTAAAAACAACAATATTCTTAATTTTTCAACAATAAACAGCCACAAAACCTTTTCCAGTTCGGATTAGCTAGTAAATCATCAAGAGGATGTCGTTTTCTTTTGGTTCCGCTACAAGTGCACCAAATACGGGATTTGGTGCAGCCGCAAAGCGTAAGTCTTTCGAGTTCGAAACAATGTTACTCATTTTTTGCCACTGTTTCCATTCAAATTTCATGGTATGTTTTAGCATCCTTCTCGTTTGGGAGTACTAACACAGCGACTACTAGCACCGCGGGTTTCAGTGGCTTCGGTACTGCCACAAGTGCATCGACGGCGGCTCCTGCATTCGGTGCTTTTGGCACAGCCGCAGCGACAAGTTCAGGTACAAAGTGTAGTCGACAACCTCCTTGGGCCTGTAGCCATTTCCATCCAAAGTTTTGGATTCCATTCCAAGCCAGACATTCCTTTGTGTTCTCTCATAAGAAAGGTTGCAAGAGGCCAGAGACGAATGATCACTAAACTGAAAAGTTTTATTTTGTGTTATCAATTTATATGTTATCTGCATATAATTTGCTAACCTAACTAGCTAATTCACGAATTTATTAAATCCTTTCATATATTATCCATGCCCATTATGGGGTTAGCAGTTCGGTCACTGGGAAACTATGTCCATAATTTATATATATTCTTATAGCAGCACCTTTTGGAACTCTGGGATCTGTGCCAGCCAGTTCAGCACCTTCATTATTTGGAGGAGGTGCTTTTGGAAATACAGCAGCCAAGCCGGCAGGTTCGCATCTCTTTCTCTCTTATAGTACTCTTTGCACTATCCATTTTAAGTGTGCCATAATTTTGTCAAACTACTGTTGTGAAGTAATCTTCATAACAGTAGTTTAATGTACAATCGAACCAACTGAATCATGACCCACTTGCCTCATAATTCGTTTGAAACTTTCAAACTTGTAAGATCTATCGTAATGTCAGTGTCTAATCAAATGATAACAAGTTCGTTACCAAGGAAATAAACCTTCAAGCGAATTTCGATCTACTTGCATTTAAGGGGTTTAGCAAAATAAGCTTATGGTGGGTCATGATTCAGATGGTTCGATAGTACATTAGGGTGGCTACTAAGAAATCCCTAGCTACAATGGCTATTGAATAAAAAGGCAGAGTGATACAAAATATATTTATTAATTTACAGGATTTGGGGCAGGCTTTGGAACAGGAACAAATGCATTTGGCACAACTAACTTTGCATCAGGCGCTGGTACCTTTGGCACTAACACTCTCGGAGCCAACACATTTGGCACTTCCAATTTTGGGACAAATTCTACATTTGGCTCCACTTTCGGTAAGCCAGCTGTAAGTGGATTCGGAGGGTTTGGCTCTGGCCTTGGAACAACAAACACATTTGGACAACAGCAACAGGTACATATTACTATAAACTGCCACATTAGGGAGCTTCCATTCATTACATGAGGCGGTTTGATGATTTTCAGACAACCCTGCACCCTAGTTATAGTTATAGTTTAACGCTGGCCAATTTTTCGCAACTCAACATCTTAATTTTTGCACCTATTTTGCATGAAGTGGGTTGGAGGCATTACTACTGCCTACCCAGCTCCTGTAGCCTAGCAAACCCTTGAAGTTGCCGACAACTTCCTGGAGGGACCTCAGCAACCTGAGTTGTGTTGCCCAGTAGATGGCCACGCCGGAACATTCCAGTAGAATGTGGGTGGCTGTCTCATCGACCTCCATGCAGGCTCTACACAGTGGGCGGCAACACCTAGAGTGCACCCTATTTGTCACATGTGAGATTCAGCTGGAACCCCCCTAATTTATAGGCTATTTTTTTTTTTGTATTGCATAGCTGTCCCACACACTACATTGTAGTAGAATACTCTGATTCAATGTATTTAATTTGTCTCATCGTCAGCAGCAACAACAACAACAACTACAACAACAGCAACAACAACAGGGGCCCGCGTCAGCACATGAGGCACTGGTCGCGGCCGTGTTCAACTGCAATGTGTTTGGAGATGAGCGCGACCAGGTGCTGGCCAAGTGGAACCTGATCCAGGCGCAGTGGGGCATTGGTAAGTAACAACAATTACAAAAACAGTGGCCCGCGTAAGCGTACGAGGCGCTAGTCGCGGCCGTACAACTGGGATGAGCGTGACCAGGTGCTGGCTAAGTGGAACCTTATCCAGGCGAAGTGGGGCATCAGTGGGTAATAATAGCAACATTATTTCTTGACGCAAATACTCGGAGATAATAATTATGAATATGCCTGTCAAGTTAGGGCTCTTTTAGTGTCATGCAGATTTTATCATGCATGCGGAGTGGGGAACATTACGCAAAACTTTTTGGTAGAGGGCTTTGTTTCTAGGCAGAGTTTCATTCATCTGAGGTTGATAAACATTGTCAAAAGCAACAAAAAAAACAGTCCACGAATTGAGTATCGACAAACTACCAATGATTGTGTCCCCACACTAGTTTACGGCAAATAGTTGCATTTGCCCCCTTCAAATAGTATAAAGTAATTTTACGCAAAATAAATCTTACCTAGCTGTGTTTACAGTTTATATTTTAATGACTATTCATGGGAACATTACGCAAAACTTTTTGGTAGAGGGCTTTGTTTCTGGGCAGAGTTTCATTCATCTGAGGTTGATAAACATTGTCAAAAGCAACAAAAAAAACAGTCCACGAATTGAGTATCGACAAACTACCAATGATTGTGTCCCCACACTAGTTTACGGCAAATAGTTGCATTTGCCCCCTTCAAATAGTATAAAGAAATTTTACGCAAAATAAATCTTACCTAGCTGTGTTTACAGTTTATATTTTAATGACTATTCATCCGGGCTCTGCAATCTGCTAGTTTGTAATTTTAAATAAGTTCTATTACAATTATAATTAATGAATCTATGGCAGTAAGTTGCATTTACCCCAAAAAGGGGTAAATGTAACTTTTTTCACCCCGGGACATTGCCGAGGTAAAGGTTCCCAAGACGCTGGCAGCATTTCCCCGCTGCACATCCAGGGAGATCCTTTGCAACAGAAATGCCCCAGAGCGGTAGTCAAAACCTCTATCCCTTAAGCGTCCCGGAGACGATCAATCTTGCATGACATGCAAGCATGATATAAATTTTGATTGATGGGATGCATGACGGGCCCATCATGCCGCACGACACAGTCGCCTACCGATCTGCATCAAGTGCGCACGTCACAGTTGCCTACCGATGGTTGCCAAGAACGACTTTCTTTGCAACCATCGGTGCTCACGTGTATAAATGATGAATGAAAATGATTTCCAACGCAGATATGGCATTCCTTGACTTATTAATATATGTATAATAAGTCATCATGCCATAATAATATATCTGCGTTGATACGCAGATATAAATTGAGATGTAGATTCACTCATGAACTCTTGCAAAGAACACTTCATGAAACTGAGCCGGACGATTATAAATTGTTTCTTCGAATGAACAATGATTCTTTTGATGTAAGAACAACAAAAACCAATAAGACTAGTATAAGTATTTTTTGTTGTTCTTAGATGTTCAACCTAACATGAAGGATAAAGGGGGCTTCGCTTCGCTCACACCCTTTTTCCTTCACCTAAGCTACCACAGTGTCTACGGCTACCGAATCATTATCATCACTTTTTCCAGATTAAGACGGTAATTTTTCAACATTAGCCTAGGTATACTGAAAAATAAACTTGAGTTTAGTCGGCTAATGTCAACCATATTTTCTCACCCATCTTTAGCCTCAACAGCGTCGAGGCTAAACTGCAGTTTAGCCGACTAATGTTGAAATCATTTATCACAATGAACATTATTTCGGACATTAGCCGAGGCTCGAAATTAATCTTAAGACTAGCCGGCGAAACTCAAGTTTAGTTTCACACCTAGCTTTAGCCGTAACATATGTTACGACTAAAGCTGTACATTGTACATCTAAACGGTACATTGTATCTTAAATTTTTTGATCTCCCCCTCCCCATATACCAAAAATGCACATTTTTTTCTTGAAATATGTAGTTGACCTTGAGCTTGGAAATACCAGTCACTATTTTTATTTATTGTTGTATTGCCCGTTTTTTTATTGAAACGCAAAATTTCGATTTTGTTTTCTGTTATAGCTGCTCTCATTCCTTTTTTGTAGGCAGCCACAGGACACTTCACTTCGACGACAGTGTCATCACCTACAACTCTATCTGGAGAAGCACCTAAAAAATCGATTTCTGGGTCAATAAAAAGACCGCAAGGTTTTATCACAATGTTTTCTTGTTTCGGCAACTGTTGAAGTGAAATATTCTCGTTTTCTATTCCATGAGCTATTGAGCGGACAAAAGAAATATTATTTTATACAAAATTTGGTTAACGCAGTTTCCGAATGCTTTTTTCCTCTTTATCACTTTTCCAAAATTTGATGCCGTTAAGATTAACTTCCTTATCGCGAGCCATTCACTAGAATCCCGTTGTAATAATATCTTTTTTTCAATATTTTTTGTCTTTTACTAAGTCGTTCGAAAAATGCTGTCTTAGCTTCTTTTAGATCTTCGTTCATATCGGGGGTAGCTGCAGATTAACCGTAATTATTCTGTTTCTCAAATAATTTCCTTTTTCTATTTTTCCTCCTCGGAACGAGTTTGTCAAATTTCTTTTCTTATCTCTTTTTTCTTGAGTTGTTTTTAATTTACCTCTGGGACTTTTCCCTAAAATCTTCTTGTGAAGTGTATAAATGGATCTTTTTGTATTATGCCACGACCGCCGCTGAACATCTCGCTTGATAAGATCTACGTAAAGCCGAATTCAGCCTCTTCCCCCCCACAAATTTCGCTATTACACTATTCGCTCTACTGTGTTTGTGTCAACATTTTCTAATAGGCTGCGTGACTTTGAAGCGACTGAGTTGATGATGACACGGAGCCTAAACCAAAAAATAGAATTTTCTATTTGAGGTATCACGTTCTCATCAAACGATTTTTCTTTATTGCAATAGTAATCTTTGCATGATATATGGTCTCCAAATGCATGGTTGATCGAGTTACAAATATCTTCGTGAAGATGTCTTATAGATTTATCTCGGTTATCGATTTGATGACTATTTTCTTTGATTGAAGTTGTTATGACTTTTCTTAAACTTATAATTATTTTGTCAGTAATGAGTTTTCTGCTTGCAAGTGGATACTTTGTGTTTTTTGTAATAGCCCGAAGCTTGTTGCACATATTCCTCAATAGATGATTCCGACATTCTATTTTACTAACCACATGATTGGGGTACGGGTTGGCAGCGACGATGTTTGAGTAGGTGGAGGAATCTCCGTCTCCTATTACGTTTCCGTAAATTAGCCCATACATCTCAACAGATTTTATAAATCCCTCACAGATTATCCCTCATAATTTTTATAACACATGTTCTTTTTGAGTCGCTCTCTTTTTTATGCGCAATATTAATAAGCAGTATTTATTTTTCACACCCATGTAGAGACCCGACCAAATCTCCTTCCAACTATTGCAGCGACTCCTGAAAGAGCCCTGTAGTTATTTCCATATGAGCGGATGCACCAAGCACCATCAACGTAAACGTCAATTACTGGTGTGCCATCCTTCATTCGACCCTCTGTAATAGCGGCATCGCGCTCTCGTCCCGCTGCCGCTTCCATAGCTTCTATGGCGGTGGCCTCCCAATCGTCATAGACTTGACTTTGGACTTTAGAGAAATATTTTTCTGTGAATATTGGTACATCCATAGCACTACATATTTCTTCTAATTGGCAGTATCCTATAGCAGTGGCAACTATGCCCGAGCATGCAGCAGTATTTATATCAACATTTTTTGTGTTATTTGGAACATCTGATGAAACTGAAAAGGACTCTCCACAAAGTATGCATTTTAATTTAAAATGGAATATAAAACCGATTCGTTTCTCGCCAACTAGTAGAGGGTTATTGTTCCTTTTAAATCAATAAGAAATCAAAATAAATTCTTTCCATGCTTCCCTTCGCCTTTCCATACATCACAGCTCAATTTAAACACGTTCAAGCCGTTCGCTCCGCTCCTCTCCGCGTCGCGCAACGCTTCGCGTTGCCGCTTCGGCTTGAACGTGTTTAAATTGAGCTGTGATGTATGGAAAGGCGAAGGGAAGCATGGAAAGAATTTATTTGTAAAGATTGTTGTACCCCTCTCAGTAAATTGGTAATTTCCTTTTTTGTGTAATAATTTTTATTTATTTTTACTACTAAAGAATCTACTTGATTTTGTATTTTCCTAAGGTCATCATAGATTTCTAGTCTCGAAGGTATTGACTTTATGAGTTGATCGACGTAGGCTTTATTAGTTGCCTCGTCTGAAGATCGTGGTAACTTCAAACCTTTCAATCTAGCATGACGTAAGTCTATATCACCCTCTATATTTCCTGATTGTCGCAATCGTTTGTGTACATGATGACCAAATTTATCAATATTCATTTTATGAGTGTTGACTCGATGACAGGTAATACAATACTGGTATTATGTATGAATTCATAGTTATATATTTAATCAATGATACCGCTTTCCTGTAATTCATTCAATATTGAAATTATTTCTCCATCTAGACCAGTATTACCAGCATCACGTGATGCTATAAGAAGTTTTAATCTTTTAACTAGTTCATTAGGGTCATCCCAATAAACATAATCAGTATTTTTTTTCATTCGTTTCAATAAAGGCAATCCGGAACCTTGACATAAATTTTCAGTACTGCTGGTACAGTCTTTATTGTTTTTAAATAGCGGCTTAGTGATATTTAGATATTTTGATCCCTTGTTAGATTTAATTGGTTTAGTTGAATCGAAATCTCTTCGATGTGCATTTCAACAGAGCAACAGTAGTTGCTTATAGTTTTCCAAATCTATTGAGGTGATAAGATCCATATCAGGAGATTTGTTAAACAACAATTCTGTTAATCCTGGTCTTGTGATATATTTGTTACCGTTCACTACAATGGATTTGTCTTTTAGAATAACTCTAGATGACCCTAACATGTGTTTACCCCGAACCATTCTCACACCAAATGGAACATCTTGGTATACACCGGAACTCATCAACCAAGAGAGAGAACTATTTAGGCTTTCATCACTACCCGCTGCTGTGTTGTATGATGTATTAGATAAGTTTAAATTATGGTTTTCGTTTTCAGATTCACTCGTACCGATTTCGGTTTCAGATACAAGCAAACTTTTTGGTTCAGTTTGTTTTGATATTACAGTCAGCCTTCTTTTACTTTTTACGTCGGCAGTATCATTTTCATTGAATTGACTTTCAGATAGCTCATCAGAGTTGCTACGCTTACGTTTTTTGATTAGCATCCGTGGGGACATTTCCGCTTGTAAGTCTTCATTTGATGGAATCCTTTGAATATTTTGTTTCGAAATCTGGTTTAAAGAATCAGTTATGGGCTTAAACATTGTTTCTAGAACTAAATTATTGTTATTGTTATGTTCTTGAATCTGCTTTACTTTTCTTCTAACTGCATCGGCAGATTTAACTATTTCTTTTTTTAACGTCTTTTCCAGGTCCATTATTATTTCGTGTGTCTAGTCTCTGCGACATCAAATGTTATAGTGATTCAACTAATGCCTTTCAAGGACATAAATAGAAATAGAAAATGTTATTCAACAATAAATGTATCAAAGGAGATGTATTTTTTCGGTACTGATTTTTGAACCATAATCATATGCGGTTTTTCTGGTAGGGAAACGAGTATAAATAAAGCCTACGAAATTATTTATTTTATTAAAACCGCCATTCTTTATTAATTTTGAAAAAATGATTTGTATGGGTAGGATTTATAACCTGCATCCTTTGCTTAACTTTGCAGCAAAAAAAACTGTAATTCATTAAATTGTCATTTTTGACACTTTCCCCATGTTCCGAGTCACACAATAATCGATTACAGCGTCTACGATGCCATCGTTTTGTATCGCCAAAGCTAAATCGGAACGGCTTCGTAGATGATTGTGGCGTGACTCGGAACAGGGGGTTCTTGACAATGACGTGACAGAACAGTGTTGCCATAATAAATTATTGTTCTGGGTGGCTGTTTTATTTAAAATAATAATTATTTTAAAATCACAGTAACAAAAAAACGGCGGTTTTAAAAAATGATCACGATATGTATTTAGAACCTTTAAATTATATTCTTTTATATAAATACGGTTTTAACTTGGTTCATGACTATTTCGAATAAAGTACCAACTCTCTTGGAAAAAGTACACATCTCCTTTAAATCGATAGCAACCACTGTTTTTTTCACAATCCTTGTTTATAACAAGATAGCTATACGGTTCGCTCCAAATTTTGGAACACATATTTTTAAAATTATTCCAACTCATGTCTACATTTACGTGCTCATCATAAACATGTTTCATATTTATTTCATCTTGCTTGAAAAGAATTATAAGATTGGCGTTGTCACGTACAAGTTGTTTTGGTACTTTAGTGTACGTTTGATTTAGATAAAAAGAATCTATATTTTTATGTCTACCCATTGCAAAGTAGTCTCTAATACTGCTTTGGTTTCCACATGCTACATCATCAAATATTATGATAGAGTTAGGCATAGCCTTTTCAGGGCTTAGTATGTTTTCGTTTTCATGATATTTTGCGAACCCCACAGAAGGAACTAAACTCAAAACACGTTCCAAATATATGTATTTAGGTTGGTATAAGGTTTTGGAACAAATATAAACATTTTTAAAACAAAGCCCTCCTTTATGCAGTAAGATACCGATCATCAAATTAGTTTTACCACAGTTCGATGGACCACAAATTATACATCGAATAGAGTTGGGTAAGAGAGAGCCGTGTCGTCCGTTTCGTTTTATTCTGTCGAAACAATACTTTTCAAACTGTAATGATTGCTTTTGTTTAATAAATCTCATATTTATTGAAATGGTTTAAACTCTACCACTGTTCGGAAACAAGTGTAATATTATTGTGTTTACATTGCATTTAAAGTATTTTTAATTGTCAGTCTTAACGTATTTATCAAACTGTAATAAGCGGTCAATGAAATAAAATTAGGTGAGGGTTATTGTTACATTTGAATCAATTAGAAATCGAAATAAATTCTTTCCATGCTTCCCTTCGCCTTTCCATACATCACAGCTCAATTTAAACACGTTCAAGCCGAAGCGGCAACGCGAAGCAAGAATTTATGAAAGAAAGAATTTATTTCAATTTCTAATTGATTTAAAAGGAACAATAACCCTCTACTCCAACTATAATTATATTACTCAGATTGCAGTGAAACAATGAAGTATATATATAAATATATATATATTTATATATATACTTCATTATATATATATAGATTCTTATGGTAATAAAGTTTATTCAAAATGACCCCCGCGATTTTGAATACAGGCCTTTATTCTGCGCGGCCAGTCGTCTATCGCAGCACGAAAGAGGTCCATGTGAATGTCGGCGGCTGCCTTAGTCAAGGATGCCTTGAGTGACTCCAAATCAGGATGATGCTTTGAGCAGGCCTTTTCCTCCAAGTGTTGCCATATCTTGTAATCTAACGGACTCAAATCTGGACTGGAGGAGCAGTCTTCGTGCCGGATGAAGTCGATTTCACGCGCCGCCAGCCAGTCTTGTGTGCTTTTCGCTCTATGAGCTGGCGCAGAATCTTGTTGGAATACCCAGTGCCTGTTATTGAACATGGTATGAGAAACGGGTTCCACAAGGTTCTTGAGGACTGTATTTTGATACACAACTGCATTCGTTTTTACGCCTTTCTCACAAAAATGTACCTCAGTTAAGCCCCAATAAGAGACCCCCAACCAAACCTTGAGCGAGGATGGAAAATGACCTCGTTGGACACGTGGAATACGGTTGCTCGCTTCTTCACTGCTGTGTGCGTACACCATATCATTTTGTTTGTTGTAGCTCTCTTCGACGGTGAAAATTTTTTCATCCGAAAAAAAGAATTTCCCGATGCTTTTTTCCCGCGTACCGCTGCAACAAAGCGCGGCATCTCTTCAGTCTCAGGTCCATTAAACGAGCGTCCAAACGTCCATGGGATATATATATATATATAATGCTGATGAGCATCTAAGATATCAAAAATAATCCGTTGAAGTGGTAATAAAATCAAGTTTATAATTTTCATTGATTTTTTTGTAAATCTTTAAATTTCTTAAAAAATAAACTTAAAAAAAGCTCTTTTTAGACTTTATTTTTGTCTCCATTAAACCATCTTTCGAAACAGAAAAATTATATCTCTATTAAATAATTTGTTATGAGCTCTTAAAGGGGGAGGTTGTGTGCGCTATGCTCTTGCCTCAGGAACAAAACGTATGCCACAAAATGTATGTAAAAATCAATTCACAACTAATTTTTTTTTTGAGTTACGGTTTTAAAAGATTTGAAGATTTATGAAAAAATCAATGAAAATCTACGAGTTTTTCTCCAAAAAATAGATTTTTTTACTACTTGAACGGATTATATTGTGATATCTTAGATGCCAGCTTTGGATTTTTTTTGAGTATCTTACCGTATTTTTTTCCAACACGATCGACCTCCCATATCAAAAGATATCATTAATTTTTCAAATAAAGCTCACAGTGCCCGAAAAAAACACTTCGGAGTCCGATAAAATAAAGTAATTTTCTATTATTTTTAATGTCATTTTAGTCGATAAAATAAGCTAAAATTTTACGTATATTCTTATGTACACTTTTGAAGAATCACCCTGTATGTATTATATTTTTGAGTTTATACTTACGGTGTCGGTGAAATTTTATCAAACTGCACCAAAGGCTGAATATTTTCATCCAACGAACTGTCGCCTTTGAATTAAAGTTGAAAACAATACTATATATCTAGAGAAATAATAAAATTGTAAACGACCCATATATATATGTATATACTTAGTCAGGTCATAAGTTCTGTCACATGTGCAATATGAAATAATTTAGACATGTTTATTATTTATGTAAACATTTATATATCAAAATGAACTTAATAAAACATAGATTCTTATGGTAATAAAGTTTATTCAAAATGACCCCCGCCATTTTGAATACAGGCCTTTATTCTGCGCGGCCAGTCGTCTATCGCAGCACGAAAGAGGTCCATGTGAATGTCGGCGGCTGCCTTAGTCAAGGATGCCTTGAGTGACTCCAAATCAGGATGATGCTTTGAGCAGGCCTTTTCCTCCAAGTGTTGCCATATCTTGTAATCTAACGGACTCAAATCTGGACTGGAGGAGCAGTCTTCGTGCCGGATGAAGTCGATTTCACGCGCCGCCAGCCAGTCTTGTGTGCTTTTCGCTCTATGAGCTGGCGCAGAATCTTGTTGGAATACCCAGTGCCTGTTATTGAACATGGTATGAGAAACGGGTTCCACAAGGTTCTTGAGGACTGTATTTTGATACACAACTGCATTCGTTTTTACGCCTTTCTCACAAAAATTTACCTCAGTTAAGCCCCAATAAGAGACCCCCAACCAAACCTTGAGCGAGGATGGAAAATGACCTCGTTGGACACGTGGAATACGGTTGCTCGCTTCTTCACTGCTGTGTGCGTACACCATATCATTTTGTTTGTTGTAGCTCTCTTCGACGGTGAAAATTTTTTCATCCGAAAAAAAGAATTTCCCGATGCTTTTTTCCCGCGTACCGCTGCAACAAAGCGCGGCATCTCTTCAGTCTCAGGTCCATTAAACGAGCGTCCAAACGATGTCCTGTTTTTCTTCGATATGCCCTAAGTCTTCATTTAACACCCTTTTCACCGAATCAAATCAAATCAAATCAAAAATAATTTATTTCCATAGGATGTTGTTACATCACTTAGATCCGTCATTACATTTTTTTGGGTGAGTTCACTAACACAATGGCGGAATCTGTTGAGAAGAGCTCACCGAAGAAACTCCACAGTCGTCGCATCTTTTGCGTTTCCTTTTTTAAATAAAATATTGTCAAATTACAAAATGAATGCTAATTATATATCGAAACAGCCTGTTACTCAAACAATCTATTCCCATGGACATCTGTCCTCTAAGTAATCAGATATCCTATAGTAACCTTTTTTATACAATTTCTGTTTTATTATTATTTTAAACTTGTCTAAAGGTAAGTTTTTAATGTCAGTAGGGACCTTATTGTAATAGCGTATACAATTGCCTTTAAAAGAATAACTAATTTTATGTAGTCGGCTTACATAAGCAACCAACTTGTCTTTATTTCTAGTATTAAAATTGTGTATATCACTGTACTTCTGAAAATTAGTTATATTTCTTTTTACATACACAAGATTGTCATAGATATATTGAGACACAAATGTCACCGTGGTCCTGCTTAACCCCATCTGAAGGGCCAACAGTTTCTGCTTACGTATGGGATTTCTTTGAATTCGCGCCTTCACAGCTTTTATCACTGCTGGAGTCCTAACAGAGCGAGGGCGACCACTTATTGACCTGTCATCTACACTAGAGTCTTCATTGTATCGTTTTATGGTACGATAAACTAATCTTTTGGTTATATTCAAATTTTTCAGTAAGTCGAAAATCTGAATTGGCGCGTAACCGCAACGATGCAACGCAATAACTGCGACACGGTCTTCTTTAAGTGTCCACTCCATATTTAAAAATGAGGAAAATTCTAAAAAGTACACATTTTTATTTTCATGAAAAATTCGAAATTCGAATTCAATAAACTTTTTTGTGGCGAGCGTTCTAAATTCAAAAGTTTTTATTGTGTGACAGAACTTATGACCTGACTGTATATATATATACGAAATACCAAAACATCACACAGTATATTCACATTAATTTAATTTTGTTATGTCTATACCACAGACCAGTCTATACTTACGGTGTTGGCGACATTTTTTTTTTGTTTGAGGGGAAAAAAATGGAATTACCCATGGCCAGGAGTCAGACCTCCCTGCTATGTCCGGGTCCCCACATATTGAGCGGGCATCAGCTCGTGCGCTATACGGATTGAAAACAACCCCTTTGTGTTTATAGTTGTCTTACTAAGAATTAACTGTGAGCCATGGCCTCTGTATATGCTGAAGGCTTTCTACCTGCAATTTGCCCTTTTGGGCGATTTTGGGGTGTCGGCGACACTGTGCGCAGCTGCACCAAAGACGACCTTTTTTGTCCGTACAGTCTATAATAGATGCACATTCGCATCTGAAATAAAATTGAAGACATTCAAATTTCTAAAATTGACTATGAAATTGACGTGACCAGTTTCCACACTGACAACAGAAATTCTCTGCACGATACACTCAAATACTATTAAACGGCTTTACAGATAATTTGCCAAGGAACATTTACGTTTCTCGCATGAAAAATAAAATACCGTAGTTGTTCTATTGATATTTTCATATATTGTGTTTATTTCCCGGTGCAGGCGACTCCCGTTATGGTGCCGTCCCTCTCGGCCTCCTGTCAAACTATATTTCGTTGAGCGGGATGGCACTGTCACTATACAACGATCGAAATTCGAACATCGGAGTAGTTCTGGGTTTGGACATCCACACAAGATATTCGCTTCTAACTATGATTATTTTACATTCTTCTGGAATATATACCAATTAATTAACGTATATTTTTCTTTAAAAATGTATACAAAATATTATAATTGCCACTTACTGATATGATGTTGTCGAAGTTATAGACATTTCTTTGTCATTTTCTTTATTGTGGCCCGACCAACTAAAATAGCGAAACATAAGATTGTATTGTAAACACAGAAATAATTACATATTGTTTGTATATATATATATATATACTTTGCGCGTCAACAAAAATTTACATTACGTACCATTCGGAATTGCATTACACTTACCGTAGTATAGCAGTTTTCCTTCCATTGGCTCTCTATGTCTCGAGATGACGTAGTCTTGAACGTTTCCTTTTATTTTTTTTGTTACCCATTTTTATGAAAGGACGCGTGGCCGCCCAGCACAGCGGCACAGGTCAAACCTAGAACCTCGCGGAGCACTGAAGGCTGTGAGAGCGATCGAGGGCCGCGGTAGTGAATCAGAATCAGAATCAGAAAATTGTTTATTTCTTAGTTAAATTTGTATACATAATGTCCCTGGCTCCATTCGGATCTCAGGGGTGTAACTGCGCGCTTAAGTCTCAAGTGTGGTGTGTTCTGATTTATGTTAGTTACTTTATATAAAGACAACTAATCATGTTTTGTTCCTAGTTGTGTTCTTACTACTAAATATTATATACTTACTTACAATCTATGCGGCCTAGGGGCTATTGCTCGTTTACTAAGCAGTAACCAGCGTTCTTTTTTATTTTCAATATAGGGGATATCTCCTATTCTATGGTTTGAAAGCAGTGGATTGAATTGACCGTAGCCGAGATATGCATCGCCAGGGGTATCTAGGTCCACTATATTCAGCTGCTTTAATCTCTCTAGCATGTCTTGATGTAAATCATATACACGGATGTGCCATGGGTCCCAATCTAAAGAGTCCCACAACATTTCGGTAGGTATGTGTTGCGGGAATTGTGCTGCTGCTTTTAAAGCCATACGGTATTGCCTTTCTATTTTAAGCAAGTTTGTTTTACTATACCGTGGCAGGAGTTGTACTGTGCCTTAGTCAAGAACTGGCAACAGACACGCCTGAATGATCGCAAGTTTCACCTGGAGGTCTGTTTTTTCATAGTAACCGATGGTCGGGCTGAGGGCTCCACGAACTCGTTTCGCCTTCGTCATTACCAGGTTTGTGTGTGGTCCCATCGTCATCGTCTTATCAAAGATAACTCCAAGGTACTTTGTCTCTTTTTTAAACGGCAGTGTTTGGTCTTTCAGTTTAACTGTTGGCTTGTAATTCCTTTTTTTGGTAAACATGATGCACTCCGTCTTCTCGACATTGCACTTTAGTCCCCATCGTTTATAGCAGTCGATAACAGTCTCCGCTGCCCACTTTGCTCTAGTTGTCGCTTGGTCTGGACGAGCCGCTCTGTTTAATACACAAAGATCATCTGCGTTCTGAGACAGCTTGATGCCTTGTAGTCTGTCATGCTCGTCCCAAATGTCATGAACATACAGGTTGAAAACGGCTGGTCCAAGTATGGAGCCTTGCGGAACGCCATGTGGGACAACCATTTCTTCTCCTCTAGTTGTGCGAAACTTGCCGCGTACTGATCGGCCCATTAAATAATTCTCTATTATCTTGATTAGGTTATTATCAACATTTTTGTTTTGTAATTTCTTGATAAGGCCGCGATGATTGATAGAGTCGAATGCTTTACTCAGATCAGTGGAAATCATAGCAACACTGTCTTTAGCATCAAGCGCGTCTGTGATAAATTTCCCAGTGCGAAGTATCTGAGTGCCTGTCCCTCTTGCTTGCGTGAATCCATGTTGAAACGGGGGTTGCAGTCGATGGCTAGTCTCCCACAATCTTGTCAGTATTAATCTTTCGCACAGTTTACCCATGATGTTAAGTAGGGTAATGGGTCTATACGATTTTGCCTCTCGATAGTTCTTTCCTGCTTTGTTTAGGAAGATACACTCCCCTTGTTTCCAACGACGCGGAAAGTAGCCGGTGGTAAGAACGTAGTCAGCAACTCTTTTAAATGCTTCAAGGAATGCCTTGCCTCCAAGTTTTAGAGCATCGGCCCGAAATTGGTCCGGCCCAGGTGCTTTTTTGTTTTTAAAACGGCGTAGAGCTTTTTTAATTTCGTCAGTTGAGGTTAGGTCAAGTGGTCGAAACGGTGTTGTCTTCTCCGTTCCTTCATCTTCCGGTGAGACAATTGCTTCTTTGACGATGGCCGCGTCGACCAGTGTATCAATTGTGTCTTTTTCAGTGATACAATTCGGGATTGTATCACTGAAACTGGTAGTTTTTGTGGTTGTGTTTTCATACTGCGTTGGATGCGCCACATCTGAGTACGATTGTCTCTCGGGTCTTCAAGAATTTTTAGACAAGATTCCTCTCGAAGCGTGCACAGTGACTTGGACACTTCGTGTTTTAGCCTATTGTGCTCTTGGCGTAGAGCTGGTCGACGTAAATGGTTGTGCCTAAAACGCCAAGCCTTGTTACGCGCAGCGTTTCGTTCTATAATAAGTTGCTCGATGTCCGATGGGAGGTGATCTCGTCTACGGTCTTCTTTGAGCGGAGCAATTTCATTTAACGCTGTAGTTAGAGAGTTTTCTAGCCGTTCTATGAAATTTTCGCAGTCAACATTATTGTTGATGTCACCGAGAGGTCCCATGCTTTCGATAAAAATACTCTCGTATCTCCTAGAGAGCTCTTCGTCTTCGTAGATCGCTCTCATGTTTCGTACCAGCTTCCGTTCTCGTTCTACGTCGATATGTAGGTCAAGCAACCAAGGTAAGTGATCAGAACCGATAGATTCAACGCCTTTCGCCAAGACTCTGTCAATATTTTGTGACTCGTGCATGAGAATTGCAGTGTCTAGTATACCATTACCCTGACTATTTGGTCTTGACGGCATACCAGTGTTATATAAAGAGCAGACATTCTCTTGAATCAGTCGTTTAACCAGTGTACCAAGGCTTCTATCTCTCGTGTGGCCCAGTATTCTCATTTGAAGATTCATATCTCCAATCACAACAGCACTACTTTCCATGAGAATGTCCTCAAATTCCTCGCGTGCGTGATGTTGATTCGGGACCGGAATGTAGACACCCTTGATATTAATTGATTCTCCATGGTATGGTTAACAACGAGGCGGATAGACACGCCCTCTATCCTTCTATCGTCGTCTTGCCAGTTCGTTGTTAGATAGGTTTGCGTCCATCTAAGTCCTCTTGCTATATACATTGCAGTAACGAGATGTTCTGCTTTCGAGTCCGTGATTTTGTCATAAACTTTGATGTTGAATTTGACTTTATCAAAGTCTAGCTTGCATTCATTGACCACGATGATGTGAGGTCTATGTTTACTCGTCAGCGCTTTCAATTCTTCGAATTTTTTTCTCAATCCTTGGGCATTGACATGTAATATACGTAGTTTCCTAAAACTCTTGTCACTACCAAAGGTCGCCATTTGTGAGCTCTAGTAGTATGTTACATAGTTTTCTCATGGTATCGATGAGCATCATCTTCTTGTCAATTGGTCTAACAATTGATGGGTTTGTAGTTGGCTGTGTTGGTTGTAGGAATTCGGCGTCGCTGTTTATTCCTGTTTTGGTTACGTTCGCAAACGAAATGCCGTGTCTGACACCAGCTTGCTTTGTGATTGTTCTTTTGGCTGCGATTGTTGGCCTGGCATTCTTTGCTTCTCGTGCAGCGTGCTGGTCCGTTTGCCTTTTTATTTCTGCCTCAAAACGCTCACATTTTACTTGGTTCGCTCCGTGGCCTGGTTTGTGACAAGCATAGCACACATCAATCTCCATGTTTTCTTGGTTAAGAATGGCTATTGTTTCGGGAAATTTGCGGCCGTGACACGCAGATGTTGAATGATTAAAGAGATAGCAATTTTTACACTGCACCACTCGCTTAGGGTCCTTTTTGTATGGCTCCGGTTTCATT
Source organism: Argyresthia goedartella (assembly GCA_949825045.1). Lineage (NCBI taxonomy): Eukaryota > Metazoa > Arthropoda > Insecta > Lepidoptera > Argyresthiidae > Argyresthia > Argyresthia goedartella. The sequence continues at coordinate 11,314,004 of OX463809.1, forward strand.
CTAGGTGCTCCAAAGAAATGGTCCGAGGTGTTCCTCATTAGTCTTGCTACGTCTTCGAAGCTATGTGTTGGATCGAATATCACCAGTTGCAAGTGGTCCTTTATTTTTTTGATGTTAAGTGGGCGAATACCGATGCACCTCTCTATCTCACCAAGTTGCCTTTCGAGTGGCTCATCGTACGTGTTATTGCGGAGAATGACTCTCGTTGCTCGATGTTGCTCCCCTTTCGGGACGGGAGCTACAAATCTCAATTCTTCGTTGAGCGCGCGAAGGGCTTCGATCACTTTTTTTCGAGATTCTCCGTTTCTCGGTTTTATATAAATTTGTTTTTTATTTTGAGTAATGGAGTAGCAGCAGCCCAGTAAAATCGCGAGGTCTCTTATTTTCTTAACTGCTTCTGCGTTTTCAATCAGTTCACGGTCAGTGATCCTGATCATCGGTATATGTGTTGGTCTTTGCTGGTCAGCATCAGGCGTAGCCTTAGCAGTTGAGCTTGTGTTAAAGGTGGCAACTTTTCCATCCCCTGTGGTTGAGTCGGATGTTATTAATCGCTCGTCCTTATGGTCTATCCGAGCGCGCTTGGCTCTCTTGTTACGCTGTTGAATCCACCCGTCGCTCGATTCCTGTGCATCCAGCGCACTTTGTTCATCGGCTCGTGGTAGAATGTTATAGCGGTTAGTGGTGGGGATCTGAGCGCGAGTGTGATCCGTCATCGTCGTTGATGCATGCGGCTGGCGGTTCCTTGAAGGATCTCGGTGCCCGGGTATGATACAGTTATCTAGCTCAGTATTCTTACCGCGCGACTTTCGTTGTTTAGTTTTATTGATCTCATTTTGTGGGTAGATCATAAAATCATTCACTATTTTACACTCGCAAATCATACGTTCTTTGCTAATAAAGACTAGATTGGGAATAATTTTGACGTGGAACTGCTTATTACACTCCCGACAGTTTCTATTGTTGACTTGGCATGTGGCCGAATTGCATGAGATGATTCTGATAATTTGGTTACAACCATTTAATTCGTCTTTTTCTATGTTAGGAACAAGTTCCAAAAAACATTTTACGCTAGTTTCTTTACGGCATTCACCGCACTTTAGTTGTTTTATATTGGTTTGGTCACTATGCCACTGGTAAAAGTTGTTTACGTTGTTTATTTTAGAGCAGTGCCAGCATTCAACCGGAAATCGCCGAGTCTTTTAAGATAGACCCCACGGCTTTGTTATTCACTTTGCACTTATTCATATTGTTCGCGGATTCAATAACGCTTTTAGTACTATTGATAGCACTATGTTCACTTGTTGACAGGTTTATGAGGCTTTCCGTATCTTCTGTGTCCATTTTTCACCATTTATAATGATATAAACGATGCAATGTTCACTATTTGTTAGGCGCTCGTGGGCACACGATGCGCAGGCGAAATAAGAAAATAACACAGTTAAGGTACGATTTTTAATTAAATTAAAATTATTTTATTTTATGAAGTAATTCTGTTTTTAGGGCAGGCGAAAAAACGGACTTTGACTTTTGTGCCTACCACAGTGATCACTAACCTTTTTTGGTGAGGTTAAAAAATCATCAGTCGTATGAATGTAGGGCATAAATAAAATTATATATTTTATTTATTTATTATATGTATGTACGTTATTTATAATAAAATTATTTGCTGATATCTAAAAGATGTTTATTAACACAAGTATACACGGTTTTGGACGTGAGCAACTAAAAGCTCGCACTCGAAAACTAGAACCAATTTTGACAGATGGATTGAAGATTTGTGTTCAGGCCATCAAATAACATAAGAAATCGTTCTCATCTACTCAGGTCCAAAAGTTGATCCGAATTTGTAAACTTGTGTTATTTTTTTAATTTGTCCAGAGAAAAACATTTATTCTTTTTCTTCATGTACATCTGCTTACGCTTCACTGTCGTTTACTGATGATTAACACCTGGAGGAGTCCGTTACATTGATTATAAAACTGTCTACAGTTTTATCTACAGCGTCATTCAGACCATTTAATTTAGTTTACTCTTTTATTACATGTTCGACACAGTTTTATAGTTGTATATTAGTTGGTTAATAATGAATTCGAACGGACCAACATTTGGAGAGATTGAAGTTGAAACAAATAAAATAAACTCACCTGCATTAACCCAAGTTTCATCTAAATAACATATCGGTCGTCCTTATTCTCTGAACTTCTTAATGATTTTGAGGTACTTAATCCGCCATAAAACTATGTCAGATCTTTTAATTAAAGCACTGTTTCTTTTCTTCTTTATGTATTTAAATTTTAAATTTTTCATCAGGCGCCAAAGCGATGGACGGCTGAAATCGACAGCCTGCAATATTTTATTCAATGTTGGAAGTTCACCCTTTGAATAAAATTCATGCACTTTTCTCCTAATGCACGACTTGTCAAAGTCATCAACAATCTCAACCAAATTAGGACACTTCTTTGGCGGAGCTGGTGACCTCACCGTAACATTTTCTGTGTATTCTTTTAGAACACGGTAAACAGTAGTCATACCAATGCCTAAAATTTCAGCTAATTTATTTTCCATATCTGTTTTCGATTTATATTTGTCACTAGGCCAGATTTCTTGCACATATTAATATACGTTCACAATTATAATTTTTTCATTTTCCGAAATAGGACTCATCTTACGCTTCTTTCGTGGTGACGTAGTCTTTAAATGGTTTTGATGTGGACGGACCGGGCTCCATATCTCTTGAAAAACGGTAAAAACAAGTCCAATAACACAAGGAAACTTTAACAGAAAACTTAACAGAGGAGAACTGATACTAACTAAACTAAAACATTAATAAATAACCGACAATATCAAAACGCCGAAGCTCTGTCTGTTTATAAAGTGTTCTCCTCACACCGGGCGTCGTCATTCTAAACACGTCGAAAAAGGTTTGTTAACTCTCGCGTCGGTCACCCCACCCCGTACCGCGAAACGCAGTACTACGCGGAAACGATACAGAAGGGCATGGAGGGCGATACGTTTCGTTTTCTTTCGACGCTAACATAATACTTTATGTCATTGTCCGTTTTTTCGCCTGCCCTAGAAACGAGAGTATAACTGATTACGCTCCTAATTCAAACTATGCAAATTTTGGCATAATTTTCGTTTCAAAAGATGATTGAATTGAATAGTTATATTTTTAAACAGTGCAATTTAGAGTCCTGTTCGCTTTTTTATTCTATCGAGCCAAAAGTGCGTGTTTTGAATAGTTGTTGACCCTGCAGAAAGGTCTTAAGATTTCTATGTAAAATTTCTGGAAACCAAACTGAAGTTGTTCAATTATATCAATTTTTCAAATAAGCGTATTCCTGAACTCACGTCGCCTTAAGTAATTTTGTAAAGTTATAGCGAATTCGTAATATGTTATATTTATATTTATTTATTGTGTTTCTTTTTATCACTTTTAAGTAATTATCCACTGATTGTTACTGTTGCCCTGTTTATTTTATTTGTTTGTTTAATGCCATGTTATCACTTAGTCACCGAAACAAAAAACGTTTCTTTATACTTACTTAAAGTATAAACTTTATCCATAAAATAACACTGAACTTAGTTGTTATTTCACCTTGTTTATACTTTTTATTTAGTTCGCTCACGGAGCGATAATTTTTGCGATGTTAAGGTAGCAGCGCCCTCTCGCGGTTCATTTCTATTAAGAATTAGACGAGAAGGAATAACACGCTTGCGAAGAGGTAGAGCAAAGGCCTACCGTAAAGGCATTAAGGTACCCGCTGAAATCTTTTAACGTCTTTTGTTTGGTGAAGTATTTACCCAACTGCAAAATAAAGCTGACACTAAAGAAAATTTCAACAGAGCAAGAAGTTTTCAATAAAAGTGTGAGTGGCATGACCTTGAGAAAATATAGACTAATACCCGTTGCAAAGAGCATTCTACCAAAAGAAATAAATTGCATGTCGATTCTGGCGTCTAAAACTAAAACACGGGAAATTGTTTTAACCTCTGAAATTCGTGGGAGATTAAGAGACTTTTTTCAAAGGGATGTTATGAGCCGAGGGACGACAAAAGCATAGAATACTTTTACGTTGAGACTGATATTGACATTTTCGAAAAGTAGAAATAGGTATTATATAGCGGAATAAAGAAGATCTCATTATGATCAATATTTTAGAGAAGGTCTTAATAATTTTATCTACACACGTATCATAAACCCTCTTTACTGCGTTCAAAAACCGCACGTTACGATCAGCATTATGTTAAACTACTTGGTAAAAACTCATTCCGTATCTGGAAAACTACACATAATGGTCATTATGTGTAGTTTTTCTACATATAATTACATTCAAATTTCGAACGCCGACGCCCGTCTGTGTGAAGTTGGTACTAAAGAACAAGCTAAACAATTGCAGAACCACAATGCCGGTCAAACATGCGGTTCCTGAACGCATCAAAGAGAGCTTATGATATGTGTGTAGATAAACTAGTGTATGTAACTGTACATAATTAGGCATTAAAACTCTCGAGTGATATTATTCGCTTCGGCTCGTTTCATAAACCCACTCTCGAGTTTTAATGCCCTCCATTATGCAGCAGTCACATAAACTACTATTATGTTTCTATGTGATTGTTGAAGACTGATTACCAAAGTTTAATGATATAATTTACAGATTTATCAACTTTTATTTCTTTCCTCGTGTGTTCGACTCAAAGTAAGTTAACACTTACTAACTTACGTTTTCGATACGAAAAGATAATGGGACAGGTATTTTATACAAAACTTAGTTATTGGTCATTTTGGGAACTCCCTATGTCATTCCGTGAATGGAATGCCCTTTCCGGGAAGTCCCTCTTGACTGCATAATTTACACACAAATCTTAGAAGAAATAGAAATAGAAAATCTTTATTTGTAAAACATAGGTTACATAAAAAGGTCTTAGCAATATATTTAGGTGGTATCTCTATGCTTGGCGCAGTGGCATACAAATATTATATAAGGCAATCCTAAGATCGCCTTTATGAGGTCAATAAACAGTGTCAATAAAAGTGTAATTATGTACAAGTAGGTAGTCAGCGGTATAAGTGGTAGATTTTAAACAATGTCTAAGAAATATTCATTGATTGAGTAATATGCTTTAGATGTTAGCAATTTCTTGAAATTATATTTAAAAACGCTTATATTATTCATAACTCTTAATGCCTCCGGTAGTTTATTGTATATTCGGGTGGACATGCCAAATATACTTTTATCATAATAAGCAGATTTACGTGGGTAAGCGCACAGCTTGTTTTTATTTCGTTTACTCTTCATGAAATTAAATAGATGAAGATTAGACTTGACAAACACTGCAGTTTCAAATATATAGAGTGAAGGAACTGTTAATATTTTAAGACTAATAAAATGGCTCTTGCAAGATTCTGTACTATTAATATTGCATAAAGATCGTATACATTTCTTCTGTGCCTTAAAAATTACATCTATTTTAGTGGCATGTCCCCAAAACATTATGCCATATCTTAAGGATGACTCGACAAACCCATGATATGCCGTTAGCACAGCGTCCTTATTCACCTGTTTAGACAGCATGTATAAAGCATAAGAGAATTGACTTAATTTATTACTCAGTATGTCTATGTGTGTATTCCATGACATGTTGTTATCAATGTGTAGCCCTAGGAATTTAGTCGACTCTGTTTCTTCTATTTGATTACCCTCATAATTAATATTTAATGTCAATTGTTTTTTATGTCCTTTCCTGAATTTCATTAATTTGGTTTTACTTATATTAATTAAAAGATTGTTGTTCTGCAGCCAGTCAATTAAACTTATTAAAGAATTATTTATGTCACATTCGTATGTATTAAGATTATGTCCAATAAATGTAACTGTGCTATCATCAGCGAAAAGTACCATGGGATGATTTATACATTTTGGAATGTCATTAATGTAAATAAGGAACAACAATGGACCCAATACACTTCCTTGTGGTACTCCACATTTTATGTCCCTAGTGTCAGAAGAAAATGTCGATTCAGTTTTTGATATATTGCAGATTTGTGTAATTTGTGTCAGTTGTTTTCTATTACTTAAATAAGATTTGATGAGGTCATACGCGTTACCCCTAACACCATATGAGTATAGTTTATTTAAAAGTATATTGTGGTTAACATAATCGAAAGCCTTTGTTAAATCCATAAATAGAGACGTAACTGGTTTATCACTATCAATATTCGTCATGATTTTGCTTAGAAATTCGTATATCGCCATATTAATATTTTTGCGTCTCCTAAAGCCTTTTTGTTCTTCTACCAATATGTTATGCTTTTCAAAGTAAATGTATAGCCTATCATAGATGGCTTTCTCAATTATTTTAGAAAATATTGGTATAAGTGCTATAGGCCTATAGCAGTTCATATCTTCCCTATCGTCTTTTTTGAAAAGTGGTTTAACAATAGAGGTCTTAAGGCGATCAGGGAAGACTCCGTGTTCCAGGCATAAATTCGTCAAGTGGGAAAGAATCGGAGCAATATTAATGCTCACAGTTTTGACAATTTGTGTATTAACATCATCGTTACCAGTACTGTTGGTATTTTTAAGGCTTTTTATATGTTTCAAAATGTCAAGAGGAGATGTGGGAGTCAAAAATATAGAATCAATTTGTAGTGTCAGTGTTAGTTTATTTGTTTTAGTAGTGTTAGTATTTGGTTGTACTTGGTCAATGAAATGATTATTAAAAGCTTGTGCAATTTTATTGGGCTCTTTTATTGGTACTCCAATGTATTTAATTATGCTTATGTTGTTTTTTGGTACATTGTTTTTAGCTTTATTAATTACACTCCATGTTGCTTTACATTTGTTAGATGATGTTTTGATAAGGTAGTCATTTTGCGACTTTTGTGTAAGATTTAGAACTTTCTTCAGTCGTTGTGTGTATTGTTTGAACTTATTTTTATTTTCATCGCTTGGGTTTCGTCTACATGTCCATAAAAGTTCCCGTTTTCTTTTGCAACAACGTTTGATACCTTTAGTTATCCATTTAGATTTAGCCATTACATGTCTTTTTATCTTTTGCTCAGGGAAGCAAAGGCCATAAAACATTACAAACGTATCGTGAAATAAGTTAAATGCTTCATTCGGATTATTACATTCAAATACCTCAGAAAAACTCAATTGAGTAATATAAGTCACGAATTTACTTATGTTCTCTTCACTGTAGTCTCGTCTTTTGATGAAATAGTATTTTAGAAGACAACTTTTTTTGACAGGGCATTTAAGAATTTGTGCAGAGTGGTCTGACATGGCGAGTTCTATTACCTCACCATTACTTCTTTGCACATTGTGGGCAAAATTGTCAAGGCATGTACCACTGTCTGGACGAGTTGGTTCTTTTATTTGTAGTTTTAGGTTATAAGCTAATAGAAGTTGTTCAAAAGTTTTTGTAGCATTAGAATTTGTTAACGTATCAATGTTAAAGTCCCCTGCTATTATAACTTTTTTATTTCTGTAACATGTCTGTCTAAGTATTTTATCTAGTATTTCGAAAAACCTGTCCAAATTGTCCTTCCTATTATTTTGAGTAGGTACCCTGTACATAGATATAATTATAATCTTATGTTCTATTATTTCTATACCACAACATTCAACTATATTTGATATACTGCATTTCTGTATCTCTTTAATTTCCTTAAATTCATGATGTTTACTTATTAATATACAGGACCCCCCATTTCTGTTATTTCTACAGAAGTGTGTTGCTACGACAAAGTTCGGTATCTTTAATTGAGCTGTGTCTGCCGACACCATATTATGTTCGGTGATACATATAACGTCTATAGCCTTATTTTCATTTTTTAGTCGGTCTAATTGCACTGTGAGATAATCGGACTTGTTAATTAATCCATTTATGTTTTGGTGCAGAATATGAATGTTGTTATACACGAAAAAGATTATTGCTTGCTGCATTGTCATTCGTGTTTGTGCTACTGTCGATTTTGTTCAAGTCATTATTTCCTAAATTAACATTATTAATAGCATTAATTAAATTATCATTTCTATCATTGTCATGAATTAAATTATCATCAATATTATTATTAGTTATGTCAGTGTTCGTGCCAATATCCATTGTATTATTTGTATTCAGAGTAGGGTCATTCTGATTTTGATCCGTTTGTACATATTTATCTACCATTTGTTTGTCATGTGTATGCGTGTTGACTGAGCGAATGTATGCAGTTCTTTGTGTGGCGTAGTCAAGTTGGAGAAGTTTTCTCAGCAACAGTCTACTCAATATTCTTGTGAAGAGTGGTCCTCTCGGGAGAAATCGGTTGTAATTCATGTCTAGGAATGATACATTGTCGTATTTACCGCATATAAATCTAAGTTCATAATTAAGTTTGCGTTTTTGTAGTTTGTTACAATACGGAATTTCGCAAACTATTAAGTTGACACCTTTGTTTGACTGGAGCCACACTATTAGGCTCGACGTGAACTCGAATGGATCAGCTTCATTGATACCGCCCATCAGCACTACGTAGTCGTCCTTGGTGAGTGTTGCGATTGCTGCCTTTTCTGTCGTAGTTACGTCGCTGAGTCTTGCACCTTGTTTCCAGAAGCTTGTGACTAGGTAGTTGGAGCCCACCAGTATTTGGAGAGCGTTTCTGATGCCTCTCGCTTGTTGGTCCCCGATTATTACGATTCTTCGTCTTGATGTTTCTGTCGTTGCTGTGTCGTGTATGCTCTCGTGCGAGTCTTTTCTGTGTTCATGTGTGTTGTTTGTAGTCGATGTGTTTTCTGATTGAATGCTTTCTTTGTCTGTGCCTATTAGTGTAGCTATATTATCTATTTCAGTATGCTGTGCTTCGATTGAGTCTCTGTCACAGTTCTTTGTGCTGTTATCATTTAAAGGTGGATCTTTGCTGTCATCTTGGTGCAAATACTGTAGCCGGTTTTGAGTGCAGGAATTAGTTGTGTCATTCTTCGGTTTTTTTCTACGTCTTGCTGTTATTGGTGTCATAACAGTGTCGGAAAATTTGATGGTTTTGTATGTCTCGATTAATTTGTGAGATTTCTGTAGATCAGCTTTAAGTCTTTCGTTTTCTATGTTTAAATTCTCAATTTCGTTTTCTGCCCTTAAGAGGTCATTTCTGAGTTTCTCCAGCTCTTCGTTCGTTATTCGGCTGTTATTGAATGAAGTGTTTGGTAAGCTCCTGTTTGAATCATCAAACAAGGACGATTTTGATTCATCGCTCAACGAATTAGATCTGTATCGCCTAAAGGTTACGTTATCTTCCTGATTCATTGTTGTATTATATCAAACAATTCTTATATTTAGAATTTCTAAACGCTGCCTTCACCGCCGATGACCTCTCAGAGACAAAATTTACTGTCCTTTCTGTTGATATTGTACTCTATGGACGTTCGTCTGTTGGTGATTAGCGAAGTGCGGGTGACTCACCGCTGTTATTGCTGTCGTTCGCCGCACGGTGCCGCACGCGAAGTTGATCCTTACGTAGCTGGCGCAACAGTGAGAGTCGTTAACGCGGCGCAATCAGCTGTTCCATGCCCGTAACGAGTGTTCAACGGTTTTGTGAATAGCAATCACTGTTTATTGCCTATCTGCTATAGTTTTCGGGATAATTTTATGCACTGTTTGTGAGTCTTAACACTGGTTATAGCTGGTGAATGTTTTACTTTAAAATTCAGCTGATATAAGCATTTATGAAATAAAATTTACAGAGACACTTACTAAAGCAGTTTGACGACCAAGCGGCCGTCACGAACTTAGAGTTATTGATAAATAACGCTGGAAAATAGCTAAATTGTATTGTTCTCAATTGCTGAATTTAAATGTAGAATTGGGAACACACTCATATTTTCAATTGACTTTTCTTAAACTCTTAAACGACATCTCCCGAACGACCCGAATAGTAGAGCAGACGCATGCGCAGTAGTTAGTTAGTTAGTTAGTTACTAGGTATCTTCGGGTGGCGGGGTAGGGATTATAATCAAGCGACATCTCGCCTCGCTCGCATGCGTTTGTGAATGAATGTTACTCCGGAGGCAATAACTCCTCTAATGCGATCAGAATTTGATGGTTCGATGAACTTAGGGTACGTGAATCGGCACCAGGCCATGTTTCGGATTATTATAGTCCTTGAATCCGGAGTTACCCACGCCTAGTTTATATCCCAATTGGCCCGCATTTCACCACGCCTGCGGGCTTATCCCATTTCAACCGCGTGCTGGATAAAATCCGCACGACACTGAAAGAGTCCTTAGCATCTGATTTCGTCTTTTATAAGTATGTTGTAATCCTAAATTTGTATATCTCCATGGCTATAGAACCCTGTTACGCGAAGTCGAGTAGGTATTGAATTACTGGCTAAACTTGGTTAGCCTCCGCTGTCACCCCGTATTTGAAAATGTGTGACGTTTGTTTTGTCTAACCCATAAGCTTAATGTCTACCAGGCCAGGCCTACTACAACCGTAACGCGCCACCGCTGGAGCTGAACGAACAGAACCCCCTATGCCGGTTCAAGGCAGTCGGGTATGCGCGGCTGGGTGGTAAAGAGGACAAGGACGGTCATGTGGCGATGGTGTTTAGCAAGCCTGAGCAGGAGATCAAGTAAGTTTCCCTTCATTATGACTAGTGTCTCTGTGAGCTGTAGACCTCACGAGTCTGTTGACTGTTGGTGGAAAGTTATCATCTTTACGCAGATGACCTCCACTCCTCTCCGTGTGATGTGACTGTGACTGTAGAGGCGTTGAATGCTGACCTTGATATTATCAGGCAATGGGCTCTTTCGTATTGGCTACTGGTCAACCCGGGCTTATTTCAAGCAATGATTATGGGAACACGGCACACTCTTAACCTATGATAGAAAACGCCCTTCGCTCCTTGTAATGTATAATGGTACCATAATCTCGTACAGCGAGAAAGCCAAGAACCTTGGGATTGTTTTTGATAACTTGATATCTGTGAGGTTAGCGTTAGCAGACGAGTCTTTGCGTCATTTTACTCCCTCTGGAGATTGCAGTACTTCCTGCCGCGGCAGACTAAAATCACCCTTGCTCAGTCCCTTTTACTGCCATTAATCGACTACGCGGATGTTTGCTGGATCACTGCGAACGAAGAACAACTGAATGAACTCGAACGACTTCAGAATCTCGGATTCGGTTCATCTGCAGGCTGCGCAAGTATGACCATGTCTCGCAGTATCGCAAGGAGCTGGGGTGACTTCCGATTCGTCTTCGCTTCATGTTTATGAAGTCAAAAACCTCACATGAATAAAAATCTTTCGTGTTACAAAGATACAGTTCCCTCTACCAAAAAGTTTTGCTTAATATTATGCATGATAAAATCTGCATGACAATAAAATAGCCTTAATTTGACGAGCATATTCATAACTATCATCTCCGAGTATTTGAGTCAAGATATGCAAGATATGCACATTCTCTCCTACCTTTTTAATATCTTGATAAATCCGCGCTACCCCACCTATCTTCGTGAAAGTTTCGAGTTCCTATTCTCCAGGGACAGGAATCGCAGATCCCGCACGGTGTCTCTTCTCGCAACTCCTCAGAACATCGCAGATCCCGCACGGTGTCTCTTCTCGCAACTCGTCAGCACATCGCAGATCCCGCACGGTGTTTCTTCTCGCAACTCCTCAGCACATCGCAGATCCCGCACGGTGTCTCTTCTCGCAACTCCTCAGCACATCGCAGATCCCGCACGGTGTCTCTTCTCGCAACTCCTCAGCACATCGCAGATCCCGCACGGTGTCTCTTCTCGCAACTCCTCAGCACATCGCAGATCCCGCACGGTGTCTCTTCTCGCAACTCCTCAGCACAACACTGTGCCTTACGAACACTCGTTCAGGTTAAGGTGATACGAAAAAAATAAGGGTTTTTTCGAATCCATTTACTCCACCATGGTGTCATCTACAGATTTGATTTTTAGGTTAACGTTTATTGAGTATTTGATTAAGATTTTCACTAAAGGGAAACGCGATTGGATGAAATTTTCTCGATAGAATTTAATTACGAAAACACCTCTAAATTGTTTTATTTTTTCCTGTAATTCTGAAATCCTAACTAATTTTATTGTGGAACTGCTTTCAAAATGTAGATATTATGTATTAGCAAAATCTCCTTAAAACACTTTTTAACAAAATACCGTAGTTTATTTTTAAACAATTTTTCTGTGGTTTAGCGCTACGTTTTTCTTTTTTTCCCGATTCGGTCCCTCTCACACTGCGGGTCTTTCCGCCTGGAGTAACGGGGACCTTTGCACGGACGAGGTAGCGCCTTAAGGGCAATCCGACTATGAAACGCACTTCCCTCCTTCCCCAGGGATAGGCCATCCATTTTCATTTTCAAGTAAAGATTGAAACTGCTTCTCCTTTCTCTTCCGTATTAAGTTTTAGTATGTGAGTATTTTGTTAATATTATACGTGTATTTTTCTTATTTTATTATAATATATTATATTATGTACTCTTATATTTTATATGTTAGTAATTAGTTATTTAGTTTATTGTGCACCAGACTGCCCTTCTAGCAATAGAATGTCCTGTCCTGACTAGGTTTGCTGGAAGAAATCTCTTTTAAGAAATAAGCTCGCGTTTGCGCATACGTGTTAATGTATTTTTAATCATTATTTACCGTGCAATAAAGAATATTGAAAGCTGAACTTCTAACATACAAACTTAAGAATGGACCTGGTTACATAAGTGGTATTTGAAAGTAGCCGCGCTAATAATTTTGTAAACTACATTTTGCGATCTAAAATCCAACCTATTGATTTATCCACGACTCCAACGTCAACCTCACGTGTTAAAATCCGCAAACCGTTTGGAAATATGGTTGCTTTTTAGGGTTCCGTACCCGAAGGGTTCCAAACGGGACCCTATACTAAGACTTCGCTGTCCGTCCGTCCGTCTGTCACCAGGCTGTATCTCACGAACCGTAATAGTTAGACAGTTGAAATTTTCACAGATGATGTATTTATGTTGCCGCTATAACAACAAATACTAAAAAACAGAATAAAAGAAATATTTAAGGGGGCTCCCATACAACAATTCTTTCAATACCACATACAAACTTATGGATGCACCTGGTTACGTACATGGAGTGTGAAAGTAACCGCACCAATAACTTTGTAAACAATATTTTGCTGTTTTACATCCAAACTATTCACTCCACACCATCGCTTCCATTGAACGGTGGTACAGAACCCTTCGTGCGCGATTTAGACTCGCACTTGACCGGTTTTTTTACATTTTCAACACCCACATATCTTCGCCATTTTGTTTTTTTTTCCAAAAACAGAAATGAACCATATAATTATCTTACCTGCTCACAAGATTTTACGAGAATCAAACATCCTAGCAGGCATATGAAGCATTTTTGCCGAAGCTAAAACAGAGAATCTTCGCTCGCTCGGTCAATAATGTTCATTATTTTATATGTCATTCCGCTCGATCGTTTACTTCTAGTTCCATTGAAACGTCATGTCTTACGTTTCAATGGAACACATGGTAAATAATGCATGGGGGAGTTTATTGCCGTTTCTTTCCTCTATCCCAAAACCCACGCTGTATTGTTATTTGTATATTGTTTTCAGAACCAACCAACAGCAACTGATTAACTCACTCTCTGGTCTTCTTGGCAATAAGCCCAATCTTGCGGTCACCATCGACTCTGTAAAGGCCATATCGGATAATAAAACGCAGGTGAGTTCTTACGATTTTTGATTAGTAATATATAGATCAGTAGTGTTATTAAGTAATTCTGATATGAATAGCACTTGAAAAATCGACTATTCAGTAGCCTTATCAATTTATCACTTAATTCTAACATTTATGAATTTCAATTGCTTTTGTAAAATTGACCAATCAGCCGCCTGATTACGTAATTGTGACATTTAGGAATCTCAATCACTTTTGTAAAATTGACCAATCAGGCGCCTGATTACGTAATTCTGACATTTAGGAATCTCAATCGTTTTGCAAAATTGATCAATCACCCGCCTGGTTACGCAATTAATATATTTAGGCATATCAATCGCTTTTGACAAATTAACCAATCAGAATTTCGCGTAAACAAAGGCTTGTGTAAAATATTCGTGTTGTGGTTGGTATTGTTTGGTTATTCGTTGGAAAATCCTAGATGTCAGAATTACATGATAAGTCTACAGGAACACGATTATTTGACACGGGCTGTCTTTTATTGCGACTTCGCTTGTCGACTCGTCTGCAGTTGCCATATTATTTATTTATAACAGCTAATAATTTTAATCGCAATTGACAATTGTCAGAATGGCCCGTCACTAGTCGTATTTAGCGGTGAAATGGTATGGCAATAGTTGCTGCCCGATTGCTTCCTATAAGCAGTCAATTGCTTCTATCGTATTTTAGAAGAAATCAAACATATAAGAGTGACGGGCGGTTCTGACGTCACGACCGCCGGTCACCTAGCTGTAGTGCCTATATTGTGGAATCACTGATAATTTTAGCGGCCAAAAATTGCTTCCGTCACATTAATTGACTTACACCCGTAGCTATCACGGAAATAAAGATATTGATCAAGTTTGCATTCAATAGCCAAATGCAGTGCCTGACCAAATGAAAAGAGCAAAACGGCTTAATTAATCGTTATATTTGTTGCCAAATTAAAATATGTAGATTTTAATTTGGCAACAAATATAATTATCACCAAAAGTTGCAGAAAATATCAGGGCAAAATACTGCGGTAGCTTAGGTGAAGGGTAAAGAGGGTGAGCGAAGAGAAGCCCCCTTTATCCTTCGTGTTAGGTTGAACATGTAAGAACAACAAAAAATACTTAAAACATAAACTTAAGTACACAAAAAATAAAAAGAAGTTTGGTGAGCATTTATCCATACACAATTTGGTGGTCTTTTACTAATTATGGCTGTCATTTCGAATTTATTGGTAGTAAAATAGGTGCGTTTTTGGTGATCGTCTAAACATAAAACTTTTAATTTCTTAAAATAAAAGCAATATGTAGTTTAGTAGTATAGTAGTACGCAGTAGCAATAGTAGTACGCAGAAAGCGATTGTTGGCCGGTAAAATTATCAGTGATTTCACTCAACATAGGCACTACAGCTAGGTGACCGGCGGCGGTCCTGACGTCAGAACCGTCCGTTACTCTTATATGTTTGATTTCTTCCAAAATACTATGGAAGCAATTTTCTACTTATAGGAAGAAATATGAAGCAATCGGGCAGCAACTGGTCACAATTTCACCGCTAAATACGATAAGTGACCGGCCATTCTGACGGTAACCAATCAGAACACATTATTTTAAATGAGCTGACTTTTGTAGCGATTATATTTGGTCGATTTAAATTCCTAGATGTCACAGATACGCAAAATAAGGCCTTCTTAATCGCTAACAAAACTCTACCCATCTGTAAATAACATAACATAACCTTGTCCCATACGGGGTCGCAGAGGCACAATTGTGCCCACTTTGAGCCAGTTATTCAATACTCCATTTTGCGTGATAAGGGGCTACCCCATCGCCGAAGCTATGGATTAGTGAAGGTTTCCTCACGACGCTTTCCATCACCGTCAGAAAGTACATTAGAACCATTATATTACATACAATGCATAAATTGATGAGCACCGCCTCTACTGAGTTCGGATCAGCTGTATGGCTGGCTTCATGTCACATCAAAACGGGGACGCGTCATTGTATTAGAGTGCATGGACGACTTCTTTCTTTGTCACCGTGACAGTGACAGAGCTATGCGTCAGTCTTTTTAGGGACCCGTACCCGAAGGGTGCCAAAGGGAACCCTATTACTAAGCCTCCGCTGTCCGTCTGTCTGTCCGTCCGTCCGTCACCGGGCTCTATCGGATCAACCAAAATAGGTGGAGAGCTGAACTTTTCACAGAATATGCACATCTGTTGCTGTAACAGCAAAACATAATGAACTACAAGCAATTTTGAAAATTAAAAGGGGTCCCCATATAATCGACTGTTTTTCGTTAAATCCCTGCCCCTGCGAAATACTTCATAAAATCATGATTCAATATCACCATAAATTTCGCTGCTCTTAATAACTTTGGGATGGCTCAGTCTGTTTCGTATCGGTTTCGCAATCTTGAAGTTCTGCGTTCGATTCCCAGAGAACACATGTTTTTTTTTCTTTTAGTTTTGGTTTTATTATTTAGGATTTAATGATTTTTCTTTTCTTTTTGTTTTGGTTTCATCACGATGGTACGGAACCCTTCGTGTGCGAGTCCGACCCGCACTTGACCGATTTTTTTCTTTTCTAAGCAAAACAAGGAGAAGGAGATTGACACACAGCTCTGTCACTGTGACGAAATAGTCAGTCGTCCGTGCGAGCTCTTGATGGCTAAACGATGACGACCTATGTGGCGCAGAGGTTGTAGCTCTGCTTACCATGCCAGGGGTCCCGGGTTCAATCCCCAGCTGGGGGTAAAGAAAAAAATACCCAGGTTTTGGATGTTTATATGTGTGTGATGTCGCTGTTTCTGATTCCCACGACAAAGGATATCATATTGTGGGGCCAGAAGCAATGTATGTGCTGTATGTTAATGTTTATGTTTATGTAAACGACGGCCCCTGCCACCCAGTTTGTAATAATGTGTGACGGTGTCGTGTGTACTCCAGATAGTAATATTCGTGGTGGACAATAACGCCGGCGGCAGCCACATCTCGGCGAGCGAGCTGGCCAACTTCCTGAACACGGCGGGGCCGCGCGCCGCGCTGGCCGGCGCCGGCTGCGGGGCCGCGGCTGCCGACACGGCGCCGCCGGCGCACGCGCGCGAACAGTACCTCAAGACGTCGCCGCAGGGTGAGTGCGATGCGATACCACTTACTAGGGCCTAGACGCTGACTCGAACAAACCGGTGATAAGTGAAATTGTCGGAGCATAGGAGGACTACTGTAGGAACATGGTGAGACTACTGTCGCAGCATAGTGAGACTACTGCCGCAGCATAGTGGGACTAATGTCGGAGCATAGTGGGACTACTGACGTAGCATGGTGGGACTACTGTCGGAGCATAGTGGGACTACTCTCTGCTCGAATGTATATCTGTCCCAGTTTTATGGCCACCGTCGCCAAACTGCTTTAATCCTTCGCTTCATCTTACATGCCCGCTTTGCTCTTGATTCAGCATCACATATTTCTATTGCAGGCATGGATGCTCGTCTATGGAAGCAAGCTCAAGCTGACAATCCGGATCCCGAGAAATACATACCAGTGCCTATCACCGGGTTCTCTGAGGTAATGTCTTTGTATCGGCATTTGCTGTCCTTTTTCTTATCTCTGCCGCTGACTCTCGGTCTTGTCATCCATTTCATAGGTAATTAGATACCTGTTAGATACAGGTACAGTGCTCCGTTTTCTAATGGGTTTTCAGTCATATAAACGACTATTATATACACACGTATCATAAACCTTCTTTACTGCGTCCAAAAACAGCACGTTACGACCAGCATAACGATATACTCCTTGGTAAAAACTCATTTTTTATCTGAATATGTATCAATATTTCGACATATTATGAAATTCAAATTTCGAACGCCGACGCCCGCCTACGTGCCGCTCCTAGTTTGTCTGTGAAGTTGGTACTACTGAACAAGCTAAACAAGTGCAGAGCAGTGATCAATGCCACAATGCCGGTCGAACATGCTGTTTCTGAACACATCAAAGAGAGTTAATAAACTAGTGTGTAGATAAACTAGTGTATGTAACTGTACATAAGTAGGCATTAAAACAAAAACAAAATATCAGTCACATAAACTACTATTATTATTGAATACTCCTATTTTGCGTCACTTGAGATTTACAGAAGGCTGTTTTGACGTAATAAAAGTGTTCGGCCGCAGATAAAGTTCCGCGCGCGCTGCCAGTCGGAGCAGGCGGCGCTGCAGGCGGGCTTCCTGCGCGCGGCCGGCGAGCAGCTGGCGGAGCTGCGTGCGCGTCGTGCCGCGGTCGACGCGCGACTGCAGGCGCTGCACGCCAAGCACCACGCGCTGCGGCACACGCTGCTGCAGGTCCGATGCCACTTGTAGCATAACAACATTCGAGCTGTCTGCAAAAACCTACAGAAATTGCTGCCGGTGACAACAGCCCCTTGGAGAAATCTAATCCGTAGGCTTGCACCCCCGCGTTAGCCTCATAATGAAGTTAGAACGAGGTTGGGTGGAGGTTGGATATATCCTGTTTGAAAAAAGCCTATTCCGCTGTCCAATGGCTGCTCGAGTTGCCGCCTTTGTGACGTAGATGCTATCGACGAGACGCTGAATAAATAAATTAGAGTTATTTACTGAGTTAGGAGCACTATGGTGATCCTACTATCCTAAGGCCTGGTTCACACGGCATTGTCCTGCACGTTTTTTTGTAGTATAACGGCTAACGGATAAATAGTGGCTCATACGTCGTACATAGAACCATTCACACGACGTCTGTACCGCAAAAAAACGTATACCGTTTATACGTTTAAACGGATACTCAACGGACTTGTCAAGCAAAACGGATGAACTGTAACGTATTCGGTTTGCAGTGGCTCATAGTGAAGCTCTGTCTCGTTCACACGGCACGATGATTATACGTTTTTCATCGAATAGCAACCGAACAAACAAGCGCAGTGTGCGTCTGAGCGTCGTTTGGAGAGGTTGCGCGTATTTTTGTCAAAATGGTTGACGAATCTTCTGTAGATAACGAATTATTGATTTCTTTAGTGGAACAAAAGCCTATTTTGTGGGATAAAAATATGGATCTTTATAAAAATCGCGTCGCAACTCAAGCGGCTTGGAAGGAAATCTTGATAATAATAGATCCAAATTTCGAGGAAAAGGAAGAAAAAAGGAGACAAGCCTTCGGTATGTATCTTTTATTAGGTATTATTAATCAAATTGTTTTACAACATGTTTTATTGTCTATTTATGTTTCACTTAGTTCTAAATATATTCGTTTTGCCATGGGACAGAACCTTCATTTGATAAAAAGTAGTCACTAAAAGTAGATCTTACGCTGTTCGCTTGAACGTTTCGAATTGACATACTTTGAAGATTTTCAAATAATAGAGGATTTGCCATATTATTATCTTCAAAATTGTGTCCATCATGTTCACGCACATAATTGTGTAATACGATGCATGCTTTTACGATTTCTATCATTAGAGTTGGCGAAACATCAATAGCCTTATGTAGGATTCTCCATTTTCCTGCTAAGATACCAAAAGCACACTCCACGTATCTTCTTGCCCTGCTCAGGCGGTAATTAAAGATTTTTTTACGTAAATCCAAATGTGTTCCTCCAAAAGGACGTAGTAAATTATTATGTAGAGCAAATCCCTCATCACCAATAAATACATAAGGCATACTGTCTTCACCTTCTAATAATGGTCTTGGTTTGGGTATATGCAGCGAACCATCATTAATTTTTTTCCATAACACGGAGTTTTTCAAAATGGTTGAATCACACTCTTTACCATATGATCCTATGTCGACATATATAAATCTGTATTCAGAATCAACCACTGCAAGTAGCACAATGGAAAAGTAATCTTTATAATTGAAGTACATCGATCCACTATGAGCAGGCTTTAAGATTTTTATATGTTTCCCGTCAATGGCACCTAGACAATGAGGGAAATCAGTCTTCCTTTCAAAACCTTTCACTATTTTCATCCATTCATTTTCTGAAGAAGGCGTTTGAAGATATTCTCCCTGAAGAACATCCCACAGCGTCCAGCAAACATCCCAGATGATCCCACTTATAGTCGATACTCCAATTTTATACGCATAGTGTAAATCTTTCATGGAACACCCTGATGCTAAATACCTGGAAAAAAACACGCTAATATTAACACCTTAATATTTTCTCTTTTTCAGCGAAACTGATTATTCAGAGGTGGACCCATATAAGAGATAATTATAAACGGTCATATGACAAGATAAAAGATCAAAAGAGGTCTGGAAGTGGCGCCAAAACAGCAAAGCCTTATGTTTACAGTCAACAGTTATCTTTTCTGCAGAAAGTAATGCAACCTAAAGAGACCATAAGCAATGTTATCACCGAAAATAACAACAGAGATGAACGACAACACGAATCCGAAAACAAGAAAAATTATTCTGAAGAAAACGAAACATCGGAAGCAAACTCTATACAGACACAAAAAAATAAGGCGACAATGAAGCCAATACCTAAAAGACCTATGAAGAATACAGTTAGTCCTCTAGATGCGAAGATAATGAAATTTATGGATTCTTATGCAAATAATGAACCTAAACCAATGAATCGACATGCTTCATTTTTTAATGGGATAATACCAACACTCGACAAGTTCGACGACGATGAAGTCATAGATTTTCAAATGGGAGTGATGCAATTATTGAAAAAGATTAAAAGTAGTCGCTGCCGCCTTGAGTCGTCGTCTTCCAATCTCGCATCAACGTCATATGGACGCGGCGGATTTCCGACCGAGGAATACCAAAATTATAATACAATAACACAAACTACAAATGTATCCCCAACCTATGCAACAGCTTCGCTGCAAAGTCCGATCTCTGTCGATTCCCCTTCTGTCACAGAAATTGATTTTAGTGACTTTTAATACAAAATACGATGACATTATACAGGTGTAACAAAAAAGAGATTACAAGCCAAAGGGGTTTGTTAGGGACATCCTTTTAACCAACTTACACTATGGGACCAACATAAACAGAGCAACTTTACATATTTTTGTCGTCTCAGTAAATTTCGGGCCGAGCACTCAACTGATTTGTATGGAAGAGTGAAAAATCAAGTCGGTCCCATAGTGAAAGTTGTTCAGAAAGATGTCCCTAACAACCCCCTTTCTGTTACACCCTGTATTGGCTAAATAAAACTTTCGTTTAATAATTTAAAAAAAATTACATTAATAAAACTTTAATAAATTCAACCTGTGTATTTTTATTTGTGTACTAACCTTAAACAGATGGCTAATTTCATTTTAGTACTGATGCACTTCCGCATATTCGTATTTGTTTTTGGTAGGCTTGAATTTTCCAGTCGTTGTAGTAAGTTTTCAAAACTTTCGACGGACATCCGAAAGTAATTAAAAAACTTCTTGTCATCGTTTCTAAGTTTATCGTATAACTTCTCAAATAGTTTAGTACGCCCTGATTCTTCATTTATAGGATGTACCCAAAACCTTCTTCTTTGTCGGCGGCGAATCCGTTGGCGCCACCAATATAAAAGCACAACCAAGCGTGGATCCATCACTGACGTCTACTCACTGTGAGAACTGTTTGAATACTGCGGCTATTCGTTTTTTTCACGAATGAAAATCTACCGTATGAACACCCTAGTGACTGTACGTTAAAAAAACGCATAAATAAAAACGTGCGGGACAATGCCGTGTGAATCCAGCCTAAGGGTGTAGTACATCAACGCGCGGCTGCAGCACCACGCGCTGCACCACGCGCTGCGGCACACGCTGCTGCGGATTGCATAAGTAGGCTTAGGACATTGCAGATATGAATTCACTGGGCTTGGAGTACTGTCGTTGTCCTATTAGGCTCATAGGCCCATATTGATAAAAGGCTCTTAGAAAAAATGAATGAAATCAGCATCTCAAGGTACATGTTAATAAAACTTTGTTAGAATAAATTAATGAAGACCGCATTTATGACAATTCTCAGAGCTGAGAGCGTTTCATTAATAAGGAACTAAGAGCATTATAATGCTCCTACCTACTGCATTAAGAGTACTTATCATGTTGGATAATTGGATTAAGGCCAGCAGCGAGCGAAGTGTGATCACACGATGCGATGCGGCGTCTGAGCGGTGCATCCTACATGCAAATGCGGTGCCGCGCCGCATCGTCTGCCCGGCGTGGCGGCGCGGCTGTGCCGCTGCGGTACCTCCTCCCCCCACGCCTCGTCGCAGCCCTTGTCGTGTGGCTCGGCCCTAAGAGTGTTGTATTATTAATTTAGCGTTTGATCGCCAGCGTCTACGTCAAAGATCAATTGAGTCTGGGAATAGTGAAAAAAAAAAATGAAAGTAAACGTGAAATCGAATGACAGAGGCGATATGTAGCCCTCTTTCGATTGCTATAAATTAAAAACTGAGCTGCGCCGCGTCGTGGGGGCGGTGCCACTCCGGGGCATCCTACATATAAATATAATATGGGATACTTGCATTTAGGATACCGCAACGGCACCTCTCAGGCGCACTTTCTAGGTCTTACCTCCTGAACTACTAGCACTATCAAGGTGCTAAATTGGAATAAGATCGCTATCGTGCTCCTCGCTACTGCTCCTGTATACATATTCTGATTACAATAGATTACAATATAAAATTATAATTAAAATTACATTAAATTACAATAAAAAATTACAAACAATAAAACTAATTCTAACAGTAAAATAAAATGTCAAATTTCACCAGAGTTTCGTCATATAAAATACAACACGGATAAAACAATTAGACAAACAGACCGCCCCAAGAATCTCCCGGTCCAAAGGTGCCCATCACGCTGGCGGCGTTCCCGCGCTGCACAGCGAGTGAGATTCTCTGGACCATGAAAGCCCCGGAGCGGTTGTCAAAACCTCGGTCCCTCAAGCGACGCCCAATGTCCCTGACAAAGGCCCTACCCTGCGAACCCCATACCCCAGTAGTCTCGACGGCCAAAGGAACGAACAGATAACTACCCATTAACTGCGCGTATTTAGTGCACTTCTGCCGTGCCGCAAACTCAGCAGCAGCACCCGGAGTTACCACAGTTGAGCCGATGTGGGATGGGGCAAACGTGCACACACAGGTCGCATCCCATAGAAGACAGCGACCCCTCTCCCACGGGACTAACGTCAAACCATCCGGACGCTTTCCGTCGCTGCGACACAAACCAGGAGGTTCAAGAACCGCCGGAATGTTAGCAGAGACGAGAGCCCTCCGGACGATGTCGTTAATAGAGTGATGGCGAGAGAGTCTGCCTGCACTCCGAACACAATGCAGCCCGTGACGCCCCAGCGAATCTACTGCGGCACCGCAAACACAGCGATGTGGTTCGCATATATCACAGCCTAAACGAAGCGCCACGGCCACACGCAGGGAGTTGTCATCTAAAAAGGTGCCCAACTGCGGAGATGGCAACGCATGTAGCCAGGCGCCTGACTCTGGTTGGGAAGCTGCACGGAGGCGAGCAAGTTCGGCACCTGTGCTTTGCTCCATCAAACCGTCAAGGGAAGCCTTGCAAATCTCCTCATCCCAGGCTCGCTGAACGCCTGGCTTTTCTGGCTCATCTCTCCCCGGGCAACGGACACGCCACAGCCGCAAGGCCTCGGCCGCAAACGGAATGTTTAAATTGTCACCATTAATGTTTAAAATGCGAGTGACAAGTTTAAACACCCCATGCGAAGATGCCAAGAAAGCGGGGAGCTCCGTGTCCTGTAGGCGACGAACGCCGAGACCACCGAACCTGATGGGTAGTGCAGCCTGAGACCACTGAGAGGGAGACAGTTTAACATTCAAAATACACTCCAGAATATGTCTCAATGAATCGTCGTATGAATCTGCCTCCCTTCTGGCTAGCCAAACCGGGGCCGTACGCAATGAGTAAGTCAACCTTGGCTGGGATAAACAATTCCGCGTAATTGTGAGGGCCACATGTGCGGAAAGCTCCTTCAAATGTGGCAAAGCCCCAACCAAGGCTTCCATCTTACCTCGCAAGACGGCCGGCACACCTTCCGCAAAGATAGGCGCCCCCAACAGGGTGAAATCTGTTTTGTCCAGGACCTTCGCCCCTGGGACTAAAGCCTCAAACTCCGCTTTTAAGTCCTGTTGCAAAATACCGGAGCAGGGATATAGCTCACATTTCTGCGGGTTCAGGTGAAGGCCCAAGTCCTCAAGACCGCGAATAAGGACGTCCAAGTCGGCAAGGACTACATCTGGAGGACCCCCGATTGTACCGTCATCCAGGTACCAAACGTTTAAGGGGGACCTCACGGACTTGACTACATCTTGTATCGCCAAACTGATATAATATGTTGGTATGTATACTACTCATATAATATGTTGGTACTTTGACCCATATTTCTGTTGGTCGACCCTAGAAATTTACAAAAAAATCTCATATAATCCTAATTTACAAACCTTCCAAATAATATAAAAAACGAAGAAACCATTAGTATGTTCAGTATAAGGTTAAAAGAACTGTTTTTAACCAAAATATACTATTCTTTAGGCGAATTTATGACTGATTTTAAGCAATATAGATGTCGCAGTTGGTTGGTGAAATCAGACACTTAATTAATTCTCTAGACCGTTAATTAAATACAGACGTTTAACCAAGTCTAACCAAGTTTAAGCAAGTTGATTTAAATAAAGAATCATCGGAAACGTTTAAAAATCTATCGTACCGAAAGCCGGCGTGTTGGAATACAAGATGGCGTCTTGACAACAGCTGATTTGCACAGCTTATATCAGGGCAAAACATTGCGGTAGCGGTGTTAGGTTGAACAACAAAAAGTACTTAAACATAAACTTAAGTACACATAAAAAATATTTATATTATATGTCTTTGCCTAGGAACGTTTAGACAACTCGTTAAACGTTTCGTTCACTCACTTGTTTGACGGAATTTTAGTGACTTGCTTAAACGTCGGTATTTCATTAACGGTCTAGAGAGTTAATTAGAGAGGTGTCTGATTTAACCAACTAACTGCGACATAGATAGAGAGACCCTCGACTTACTCAGTCCAGATTTGCAAACCTTGTAACATCCTTTCAGGGTGCATGTACTTAACTTTATTTACACCTTCACCTGTATGTTTACATTATGTTTAATGACGAAAATTAAAAAAATTACATCCCCATAAGGTTTCTTGGTGCTATCTTCTCTGACTGGCGTATATCTGAAGATTTATGGAGTTTCCTTTTCTTGAGCGAGATTCAGCCATGAATCACCTCTTGAAAGGGAAATTTACTTTTTCCAACTCATTCCATAATCAGTTTCTCGTTAGTTTAGTTGATAATATTTGATTTATTTTTCTCCTTGTAAAAGAGCATTATTTTTGCCTACTTATAATAAATTATTTTAGTTTTAATTTGCAAATAATATGAATATGAATATGACCCACAGTACAATTTCCTACGCACAAGTACTTTCAGAGCAGGTTTTTATAAAAATCCGATAAATAGCGTTGAAGACCTTCTCTACAATTTTTTCCTTTAGCGCATCATGAATGTGGTAGTTAAGGCTAGATGACACCTAAACAAACAAAAATATATTGTTAATACCTATATAATATGGTTCCCTAAACTATCACAATTTCCAGATAACTGGAATAAAATAATCCAATGTTCTCAATATTTTTCTTAACTTTCAATTATCCACTAAAGTGACACTTTCGGTTACCATATTACCATTTTTTTTAAATTATTGTTCTCTACCCATAAGTACCACATTCTTCATGCGCCAAAGAAAAAAGTCAGGTTTGTCCTCAGCGCCATCTATCGGCTTTAAAAGTATCCCAATGTTGAGCAGCAGCTGTGTTCACAGGTGGTGGCGCGGCAGGAGGTGGGCGCGCGTGTCGGCGCCGGCCTCAGTGCGGACGAGGAGGCGGCGCGGGCGCGGCTGCACGACCTGGCGCAGCAGCTGTCGCAGCCGCCGGCGCACAACGTGAGTCTAGTCTCTACTCGTCTCCTACTATGGTCACACCAGGCCTTTGAAAGTAAACTTATTTGCCTTGACTTGACAAGCTGTAGCATTAGCCCAGTAAAGGTACTTTGAGGCCTAGTTTCGGAGATAACGGCTGTTTTGTAAAATGGCGCGAAAGGTTATTTTTTCGCTTATCCTAAAACTAAAATGTGTAACTTATGTATTGATACATTGAATAGTACTTGAATTAATACCATAATTTGGTATATAAAGTTGTAAAGTTGTAACCGTTTAAATAAACGGTTCTTATTTTTTAAGATTTTCGACTAAATTTTTCAAAAGTTTTACCGGATCTGCGCAATCAAAACTAATTGATCTATATTATCGACCACATTATATGTTTAAAGTTGTGATTTATACAGGGTGTCCCCCAAATGGCACGTTACCCATTTCGCTGCCCTATTTCGCTATAGACCAACAAATCTGTAGGTCAAAATATCAGCTGTCCTATTTCGCTTTAGGCCTACTCGCATTATGACTAGACTTAACGCGACTTAGTCAATCTACGCTTTAGGTACACCCGACGTAAAGGACCCAAACCCTTATCCTTGTTCCTATAGGATAACCATTTTAAATAATTAGGGTTCCGAGAGGTAAAATAATTACTGTTAGATAACCCGATAAATTGGCAGGCGTTATGTCATTCCTCTTAGAAAAGTAATATGAACGTTTATGGTTCCTCTAATATATTTTTTAATAGTTTCCCATCGATATAAATACTAAGGATAGGCCTTCCCGTACTAAATTTCTTACCATTTTGAGGCTAAGAAAAATAGCGCTCCTGTCGGAATTCGTCGGAACCAAGACAGTACGAAAAATTGTAACGGCGTCACGGTCGGTCACGTTCCGATTTGTGGTGTATAGACACAATATTAGGAAAGTTGATCTACGGATAACTCTCAAATACCCGGTGACTTTTAATCGGTGATTAGGAGTAGAAATAAAATATATCTAGCTAAAATTTTACTTAAGGGGCGAGGTCTCACGCAATTAGCTCATGTTTAATTAATAAAAAGTTGAAACATAATTAAATAGGCATATTAATTTTTGTCTTTGCCGTTAAATTATGAAAGAGGATGTAAGCTCACAGATACACATTAGTAGCGTGACTTGGAATTTAAGATCTTGATTTTAATTTATAAGTAATAAACTACCTAATCATAGAAAAAGTTATGAATTAGTTAGGGGTGGGGGGGGGGGGGTAACCAAATGACATTACGAATAGTAATCTAATGACATTACGAATAGTAATCTTGACATTACGAATAGAAAAATAACCAAATCGGATCGTTTTTCAAATATAGGAAG
Source organism: Argyresthia goedartella (assembly GCA_949825045.1). Lineage (NCBI taxonomy): Eukaryota > Metazoa > Arthropoda > Insecta > Lepidoptera > Argyresthiidae > Argyresthia > Argyresthia goedartella. The sequence goes on from OX463809.1 coordinate 11,341,007, forward strand.
CGGGCAGTTTCACTGTGCGTCGCGCGTCGCTACAAAGTTACGTCAGTCGAATGGTTGATTTTCGTTTGAGGATTTTTTCGAGAACAATATTTTATAGATAATCAATTTAAAGCCAATAGTAATTGAAAATATAATATTTACTTGTGATACGACACTCCCTGTTTTTGTGTTTTGCGATTTGGGTATGACTTACACCTTTTTACGTCGCAGGTCACCATTTTTGTTTTTGCTGCCGATATGTCAATCGGCTGTCGCCGTCCAAGCGCGACTGATTGCAAACAGTCCAATTTTCCCGATTTTGTACTGTTTTTGTAGCGACACTTTCAAGCGCTCCGTGCCCTGTCCATACTATTCAAGTCTGTTTAGTTTCCTCAATTTTTGCATCTCTTATTATTTCTTTCGATGTTTTGTTCTTCATTAATATTCCAACAGTTGTTTTCGAATTTTATTTTTATAAAAATAAGCCTCCTTTTTCAATAAATTCAAAAACATAAAAAATATATGTTTATGACACTAATCAACTTGCTTTTCAATTTGCGATGCCATCTTTCTTTTATCTGTACTTATGTTTTACAAATGCTGCTTTTGTCGAAAAAAGGGCTTGACGATTATAGTCTTGACCAAAGAAGCGTTTGACGAAAGTTGTCGCTACGGACCTATTCGCGAAGATTTTCTGCTAATGCACGATAGTGCGTGTTGCCATTCCGCTGCAGTGACAAGTCATTAACTCAAAGAAGTCGGGACTTCTACACTAGACTGGCCGACGACTAGACTGTGGGACGAGCGTCAATAGAAGACCTGAAAACTGCTTCAGTCGAAAAGTGTCAGGAAATCCCCCAGGATTTCATCAGGAAACTCATTCGGTCATTGCAAAACCCTTACTGGCCGTCATTAGGACCAGGGGATAACACAAAATATTGAGGGTGAAATAACATAGATTGGGAATATATTTTTTATCTTTTCATATTACTTCCTATTAGTTTAGACGTCCACAACTTCGAACTATTGCAATAATTACATAAAAGTTATGAAATTAAATTAATTTAAATCATCAAGATATCATTTGAAAGCTAACAAAATAACTTTTCAAATGATATACCACAATCCATAGTTCATTGCATGGAAGTTGTGGGGATTTGTTTTGAGCAGCGCGCGATGTAGTGTTTCTAGTTTATTGCTCGCGTGTGTGGATGGCCTATATTGCTTGCACCGACACTAGGTTAAATCGAGGACTGTAGAAGTTCCGAAAAGACATCAATATTATATGACAACCTTAATATAATGTAGAATAAAGGGGGATACTGTGCTATAACACTAAGCTGTAACTACTCTCGCTGCTCGGCAATAAAGCGCTATCTAGCTCGCACCTGCGCTACTTCCAATAATCGCTAAAGAACTACAGAATCGGTTGCACCGCCCGTGCAGGCTAAATTGCGCCGCATCACTGCGTCTGAGAGCTTCTTTTGCTTTGACATCTCAAGGTCGTCCTGTAAACTCCTGTCTCGCTTGCTCTCGGTAGGGTTACCTACATGCGATTTGTGTTTGTGAATTTTAGCCCAATGTGTGAGACAGGTGTTATTAGTTCTTTCTCAGGCATTTGGCAAATTCTTAGGCTAGATAGGTACCTACCTCCTGAGTTAGGTAATCGTAATTGGTTCTATACTAAAAAAATAAATAATAAATAAATATCAAACGACAATCTTACACAAATCGAACTAGGCACATAGTAAGCTCAATAAGGCTTGTGTTATGCGTAGTAGACGACTTTATATTTAATAGAGATAAATACATAGAAAACATCAAAGACTAAGAAAAGAAACAAATATCCATCCTGATGATGATGATGATGATGAATATGAACCCAGGACCGTCAGCTTCATAGGCAGGGTAACTACCCGCTAGGCTAAACCGGTCATTGGTCGCTTTACTGGGTCTAACGTGCTTACTTTTAGGTTAACAAAAAGGTATTCAATTAAAAAAAATCCTTAGACACCCTAAGATTGCCAACAACTGGTACAATTACAACAAATAGAAAACGATAAATAATTTTTCAATACACATATTTCTTGGAATATCGTAAGTAGGTAGGTAAGTGCAATCTATATTTAATAAGTAGGTCTTTGAGTATTAATGTATAAATACTAGAGAAGGCGCCGCAAACTGACTTTTTTGCAGCTATAAGTAGAGCTAATTCACTCAACCCCAATTCAGTCTGTGCCAAGCGCTTGCCGAGCCGTGACGTGTTTGATTGCGAGAGTAAGCAACTAAATAATGCCGTCGTGTGTTCTGCGGTGCTGTAAAAACTACACAGTTAAGATACAAAAAAGCCAAGGAATAACTTTTCGTATGTAAGTACTATCAGTAAATACGCATATTCAATAATATTTTGTGAATTACAAAAATCAACAAAGCGGCATGTTTTCTCTTTGAAAATCAAAGAGTAACAAGATTTTGAGATGCAGATGTGATATTTCCGAATACCAACGTGTTATGCATGTCGTATATTTTTATTGCACAAGAAAATTCACATTACTAATTTATGGAAAAGACATTTACAAAGGCAAGCTTATTTCTTACAAGAGATTTCTTCCACCAAGCCCAAGATGTTGAGGATAAATTTCATAGCAGAGGTTTATTAATCTGTGGCAGAGGTAGACTCTTGCGCAGAAATACAAGAAAGCATGTCACGATAAGAACACAGATGAAATTGTAGTAGCACAAAATAAATAGGTACAGAAATCAATCTACATACAAGCGCGCTCGAGCAACGCACACATAGATACTGCTCACGGACACGATATCTCGGGCAAGTTCGGACCAGTGCGAGCGTGAGTGCCATCCGCTTGACACGCGCGTCTGTTAATGCAAATAATGCAACAATGGAGCAACGAAAAAAAAAACATAACTGTTCAGTGGACGGTTGTTTAAATTCAACATTAAACTATGAATTGGCGTTTTTTAAGCTACCAGTGGTTTCGGAAATTAGCTATCTGCCTGTATTTCGATGGTTCGTTTTAACGTTATATGTATAGAACAGTTAGGTAGGTAGGTAAGGTCCCCGAATAATATATCTAAGATCGATTTAAATAAATAACAGTTGCCTATTTTTCAATCAGTATAATAAAATAAGTATTAACAAAATTTTTGTTAGTTAAATTCACGCCACCTTACTTACGTAAGTTGAAAACATGTTTTTTTGTTTGTGTAGACATTGTGTTGTTTTTGTGTTATTTGACAGGTGTAGGTCTAAAAAGTACAGAGCAATAGAATTTTTGTAACTCTGGTAGTCCGTTCAGGGATTTTCGATAGTGAAAATTGACAAACGTAAAATTGTGTAGGTATTTTTCTGATCTGTAAACCTTTTGTATTGTAATAGTAGTGTAATGTTTTCATTCTTCATAATAAATCATACAACTAGATAGTCGCTCCTATCCTATAGTACCACGATAGTTTTTCGTGCATAAGCCGTAGTTGACAACCCCAGAGCGATCGCCGAGCGTAGCTATGAAAAGTGAAGTACATATATGTGGTTGACTTCTGTACCTATTTATTTTGTGGTAGAAGGTAATGATGAGAGGCTTTTGAATTTTATTTAGTATATATGTTACCTAGGATAAACTAGTTTATGGGTACTTAAGTTTATGTTTTAAGTATTTTTTGTTGTTCTTACATGTTCAACCTAACACGAAAGATAATGGGGGCTTCGCTTCGCTCACCCCCTTTACCCTTTACCTAAGCTACCGCAATGTTTTGCCCTGATATAAGCTGCGCAAACTAGTATATCCTAGCCAAAACTAGTTTGTCCTGAAATCGGGTTCGGCCGGTAACATATACATAATTTGTTACAGTATTACGTTTTAGTTGTACAGAATTAGATGTATACAGTTTTATTGCGCACTACTACTCTCCTGTTGCACAACTTTTCCTTTCCTGCCTAGGTTTGTTGGTAGAAATCTCTCTTTAGGTATAAAATTCAAAATTCCAATAAGCTCGCCTTTGCTCACAAAATGTTTTATTACCTTACTATTAAGATTTTTCTGTACAATAAAGAATATGAATATGATGAGACCTTTTCATCCAATCTGATAAGATCTGATGATGGAGATGGAATGATTGACAAAAACCACTTTTAGTCATTTCTATCCGCCACTTTCTGCATTTTTACCGCTCATGTTTTACCACATGTGTACCACAATTAATAATCATCTGACGAAAATTTAAATAACTGCCAATTTATTTATTAAACTGTCTGTAACAACATCCCATCCAATGAAAGATAAAAATAAAATATTGGATATGTCAAATTCTCTTTTATTTTTATTCCCAAATACACATAATAGATCGTCTGCCCTTAAAAGTGTGAAAGCAGTATAGGCAGGATTCACTCGATAAGTAAACTTTTGGGCAAAGGTGAGCTAGCGTCTCTAGTATTTATAAATTATTACTCAAAGAAGTAGGTAGGAGAATTATACTTACGACGCATCAGCAGATGATTCAAATTTGTTTTGCAGTGAAATGTCAACAATTTGTACATTTACCCTATGAATAGAAAAAAATATAGAAAATGTGGGTGAGAATGATTCAATTCATAGTGAAATTAATTTAGTCAATTATACAAACCCTTTGTAGGTAATAAAATATTGCTGAATCGTAAATAGGTACTCATATTTTGCTATACTATGATTAGTAGGTAGGTCCTGACTGAGTATACTTACAAAGCAACAGTCATGAATATTGAAGACAAAGAGAATTCTTTGTCTTCAAAATTCTAGGAGGATAAATTGTCACTGAAGTGTACTAAACCTCCGCTCGTCTTTCACAGAGGTCTTCAGTCGCCTCAATGTTGCTATATGTATATTGTTGTTATTTACCACAATACTTGATTTTGATTTTGACTTGACTTGACTTATTTGGCAGCAGCAGCGTAGCTGCTGTTAGGCGGCACATTAACAGAAGGTTCTTTTCTTATTTTTTTTATTTTTTTTTATTCTGTAGCATTCTAGCATTATTGGTGTTGAGCTATATCTGTAATTTTAGATTAATTCTAATTCTTAGGCATTCAACTTGGTTTTTATATCTAATTAGTGAATTTGCGGTGATGGCACATAAGAACTGTTTTTGATTCTAACTTTGACTAGTTATTAATTATTTATATTTTATTGCTACAAGTGATAACCTGTTATTGGCATTTTTAGTTTTAATTTGGCTTTTATCATATTTTATAAGCTGTTGGTTATCCACAGAGCTGGAAATAAATAAATAAATAAATATTTTTAGAGTTCCGTACCCGCATTGTGTGGTGGTATGAAACCCTTTGTGCTCGAGTTCGACTAGCACTTGCCCAAATTATTTTGTCGCCGTGCGTTCGCCGCGACAAATGGCGGCGTTTAAGCCGCTAAAACTTACTCCGTGATTTTAAATGTGATTTAAATAGTTAAAATTATTCAATGATTTAGCGCAGTATTCTTATTATTTTCTATGATATTAGGATGTAAACAGTGAATAGGAAAGGAAATGAAATACATCGATATTCTCTATTCAGAAATGGTACCATACCAGACTTATATCATAGTGCCAGGAAAGAGGAACTGATGCCACCTTTAATCATCGGAGCCCCGGCCGCATGGTTATAAATGTTATTTATCGGACACCTGTATAAAAATCCTGTTTTTCATTTTTGCCCCGCGATCACACATTTATTCGGGCGTAAACTCATTTTGCCTTTTGTGTCCTTTTTTGTCCGTTTCTGCCGTTTTTGTTTTTGCTCTCGACCCATCTCTAGGCACAGATTACCAGGGCATGCTTAACTCCATACCGACCATAAGTCTCATATGGCGTCGCAGACGTCGTCGTCGCTGCGCTGCGCTGCAGTAATCCAGACGACATAGGAAGTAACTAGCGACTAGCATAACCACAGAATACTTAATAGTACTACGATATAACGTGGCTTTCGTAGCATACTGATCCACGGAGTTGATCACGGAAGCAGCTAGGCCGTGGGGTGGCAAAGCGGTTCAGTATTTTAGTTTAAGTATTTTCATAAAACTAGCGAACCAGATCAGTATATTCATGTTGATAACAAGTAACAATTTCGACCTATACTGTCAAATACCCTATTCATTTGGTGATTGATACCGTATGCACGCTATAGTTATCAAAGAACCAAGCTGAAATATAATCTGTAATTAGGTAGGTAATTTTCCTTTTTCGTACAATGAGATACGCAGAATTTGATACGTAGATAGATATAGGATACGTCATTTAAGGATAGACTATTGTCAGACAGGTGGGTGCCTTATCTCTGACAGTGATAAGGTCGGCCGGTGATCCAAAGTTCAACTATAGTCCGGAGCGGATTAAAACTTCTATTTACAAATGGCTTCGAACATCACAGAAACGAACTTTAATACATGGAATAATTTTATTGATTCACTTACCATAACAAACTCCTGCTTATTGTCATTACATGTAAATATTAGATCCATGATAAAAAACTTTAATCAGATTGAATGAACTATAGCAAACTGTAGTAAAACCATTCACCTCATTATTTTAACCGAGGCAAACATTAATGATAACTGTAAACAACTATTTCAATTGGATGACTATACCATGCATACTGAGCTTCGCAACCATAAAAAAGGGGGAGGCATTGTAATGTATACACATAACAGTATAAACTTTTGCAGAACCGAGTTATGTACATACAACTTTGAATGTTTAATGGGTGAAGTATCAATAAGTCAAAATAATTACAAAATAGGTGTTTGCGCAATCTATAGGCCGCCAGATAAAAATAAAGCCTTATTTATCGAGGAACTAACTAGATTAAACAAAAAATATTCTATTAAAAGCGATTACTTAATTATGGGAGATATGAACATAAACCTAAAAAATCATGATAATACTAGATATAACTACTTAAGTAAATTGAGTGAGTTGGGGATGGACTGTGGAATAAACCAATACACAAGAATAGAAAAAAAAACAACAAAATAACTAGGTCATGTATTGACCATATTTTCTATAGAGGGGTCGGTGACCGCGAGGTATGCACGGCTGTTATCAATATCGCCCCGGCCGACCATTGTATTACCGGCTGTTTGATAAAATATAATACGGCCGATTCCAATTCGCACCCGCACAGTAATACTACTATAAAATTATTACTTTAATTCTTAGTTTCCTAAACATGGTTTTAATTTAACGTCTCTAATTGACCGAGCGAACTTTTCTGCTTGGGCAAAAATGGATATCTCTCTGGATTGCCTGGCGGTCTCCTCTGCAGATCGTATTTCTTAACCGATTCTCGTGGATATTGTGTGATAGGTTTTAATTGTACGGATTTTTATGTCGATTCAGTTTTTGGATTTTTTTCAAACTGGTGGAGATTTGGCTTTGAAAATGTAAAATTTACCCACTATAGCGCAAACGGCTTGACTTATTGTAACAAATGAGGTGTCGTTGGATTCGTGAAGACCGTGAGAGTGACATAGGCTATATAATTTTAGTGATATGTCAGTAGGTTGTATTTTGGAACAAAGATGTAGTTTACAAAGTTATTCGTGCTGCTACTTTCATTCTCCTTATTCGTAACCAGACGCATTATTAAGATTAATTGGGGTATGAATGAAAAGACAGTCGGTTTATTTGTTTTCATAACGATTCCACTTGTTCATCTGATGAACTTCAAAGGGTCTGAGGTGTGGGGTTGAAAAAATAGTGAAAAAACGCAAACACATCGTCTCGTTTTTTTATAAAGTTAGATTTTCATTTTGGATGAGCTATAGTGTGGCAATAAAATTAATAGAAAAAAATAATGGCAACATTTACGGACTACTGAGCGTTTTGTTTAAAAAATATTTGGTTTATCTAATGAAACCCGCAAAGTCCGCTAATTTGCGACTTGGGTTGTCATATTTTTCTACCTACATAAAAATGTCAAACTACGAGTATATGTTTAGCTCATTATCTAAAATATATCCTTTCTTGTCTCCTGCATAGTAAGTCCACCTCCCATTACGGCATTTTTAAGGTCTTACGCGCCGGCCGAATATTCACTCTGCCTAGCTAGCAAATTTGGTAAATGTCACCCGACATTAGACGGGTTGTCTAAGCACGTCCGATAGCTACGATTGCGTCACCACTGGCATATCTAACGTCTTCCGTCCTAGGGAACCCGGAAATCCGCATGGCTATGCGTAGAAGTGGCTTCTACTATCTTTGTACGTCGTCAAATCTCGACGTATAGTATATGGTCGAGAGGGGAGACACCTAGTTAGATTGTAAGTAAATTTTCAACTTCATAGATTTTTAACATCCTGTAAGCACCTGGTATCGAGGTAGATAATCCGATGGCCTTGTCTGATCGAAATAGCCTCCGATTCGGATAGTACGTATTCATCTTATCTGATCACGACAGCGCCGTATCGCTAGACATAAACCTGTGTATGAGATAGGGTGTTTTATAACGTTACAGCCGAATTTCCAAATATTTTCATGTACCCGAATGACAGATGTACAGATTTGCACCCAATAGGAACACTCCTTCTTGCGTCGAACTTCAAATTGTTCAACAACGTGATTTAACACAATAATTAGGTATCTATGTATTGATTACAAAATTTGTATTCTATTTAAAAAACTTAGCATAGAGCTTTTGAGGAACATACAATTGTAGAAGTTAATATAATTACAGATAGTAAGTTTTTTGCTAAAGGCCCTAAGATGTTAATACATGACTGTTTCATTACTGTTATTCACTAATTTCATATCAAATGCAACTTTGCAATTGCAATTCCAAACGAAGCATTAAGCATGGACCGTGATTGAGTCGTACACTTGTACAGTTTCGTAATCGAAAAAAAAAAAAACAGTAAAGTAACAGTTCGAATGAACTGCTAAGATAACTATAAACTATACACTTTCCTCCACCCAAACCAGATATTTCCTGCATTGTAATACCGTTTGTATCTGGTTCGTGAAGACAAGATAAGATATCAGTTCGATCATTGTGACTTTCATGCATCATACGAGTAACCCAGGAATATGTTTGTGTTCCTTTGCAAACATAACCACACTACTAAAGCGCAGTTGACATGGATGGCCTGAAGTACTAAGTTGTTCTCACTGTAGTGAAGTGGTAAACGAGAAATGCCCTTTTATGGTAAGAGGGATATTTATTCCCACCAAATATTCAATTAATGTGTCGGTGATAAAGTCCAAAACCAATGAAAAATTGTGCATGCTTATGACCGGGTACATGCTCAACGACCCTTCGTCTGACGTCTCGCGACGCACGGACGGAGGTACTGAGCCTCGCCGCACACGGACGAATAAATGTTGCCACAAGTGGTCGGTACTTTTTGACCCCTGTGCTTGCAGTCCCCTATAGTGCCTATTCACTACATATGTATTGTACAGGGTGGTATGGAGGTCATGACTCAGACAAACTCAACTTTTACGATTACAAATCATTCGAATTCCTTAACACAAATACGATAAAATCTGATAAAAATAAACATTTATTGTATATTATAATTCGGATGAGTAATTATTATTTTTATACCGACGACATAATAGGTCGGTAGGAATCGGGGCTGTGAGGCATCACCCGAGGATAATATGTTGTTTTTTTTGGGTTTGAGGATAGTTTGAGTTTTGTGCTTTATATTATAACTAAGCACAAAGCTCGAACCTCGCAATTAAAGATATTCTTCGATAAAATCGGTTGCGTTATGTTTACCTGAGTAGTCTGTTTACCAGCAGGCTGTCGAAGACAACCCCAAGGTTCTTGGCTTTCTCACTTTATGAGATTATGGTATCATCATACATTAGAGGAGCGACGGAAATTTACTTATTGTTATAGAGAATACACAATTTGTGAAATTATCAGCTCACCTACCTATTATGTTCATCAGATAGAGCCCTTCGCTTCGTAAAGGGGCTTCGCTTCGCTCACCCCCTTTACCCTTCACCTAAGCTACCGCAGTTTTTTGCCCTGATATTTTCTGCAACTTTTGGTGAGCATTTACCCATTTTGGTAAGAAAAAATTATTTTGTTGATCATTTAAATTGTTCTCAAATTGAAATGCAGTTTAATAACAAATGACTCAAGATGTACCTCAGATTTTATAGCCAGAATAGCTATGGTCAAAGGAACATTCAACAATAAATAACATCTATTCAAAGCAAGAATATCAAGGAATATTCGTAAGCGGTTAATTAAGGTTTACATCTGGAGCATTGCGTTATAGGCAGCGAAACCTTGACCGTGACATCATGAGTGTGTGTCACTCTTTGTGTCACGGTCAAGGTTTCACCAAAATAATGTTTTTTAAATCAGCTTCTTAGTGAAAGTTGTCCAGAATGATGAGGCCTACCATTGAGCTCTGGGGACACCCAATGTTTACGGGACACCCTGTACATGATACAACATTTTTCTTTCGTATGAGTGTCTTTTACCCATATATACCCAAAATGTTGGGCGCGGAAATCTTGAAAAATAAAAGGAATAGCAGCTGATTTGATTTGATTGACACATTAGGGTAATATGTTATATGGCATTTTTTGTTTGTTTATATGTCCTCTATCCATATATTTGTATTTTTTTTATTTGTATCCCACAGCATATATGTACTTAATCTATCGCAGAGTTAATTAATTACTTTGTATTAATGCCAATTACAGGATAGCCACTACCGCATAAATTAAAAATACTATACTATATTTTTAATTTATGCGGTAGTGGAGAACTAAAGAGGTTGCAAGTAGGGCATGCACCCGGGTATACCCGGTTCCTAACTACCCGGGTGTACCAAGGTCTCGAAAGACCCGGTTCTGAAGAAGCATACCCGGTTCCCCCGGTTCTTGAAAAATACTAAAATTACTTAATTCCGCATTCAAATCAACCGCGGCTGAGCCATTAGCGCGTGATTTAAATTCGCATTGTCACAAAAGCACGATATGGCAACGTCGCGCCGCCGGTCGCGCGAGATATACCTACTGCATGCACGCACCCGTACACTTCCCATGTCTGCAAACACTATTAGAGAGATGGTTTGCAGACATTGCGATGAAAAGAAGAAAGAGCCAAAAAAAATAATAGAAAAGCTTTTGTCTGAAAAAGTAAAGTTCGCAATTTCATTCGACGAATGGACTTCAAACAGAAACCGCAGATATTTAAGTTTAAATACACACTCACCATATCTGAGCGGACCCAACAAATTCAAAAATTTAGGACTCATAAGGGTTTACGGATCATTACCAGCAGAAAAATGTATTGAACAGATCAATCAAAAACTCGAATGCTTCGGAATTTCCTTAGAAAGGGACGTTGTTGGAGAAACTACCGATGGGTGTAGCATGATGGTAAAAATCGGTAAACAACTGAAATCCTTACAACAAAAATGCATTGCGCATGCAATTCAGCTGGCTATATCAGATGTCTTCTACAAAAACGCTGTTGAACATCAAGTAGATGTTGAAGAACATATTGATGAGGATGATATGCCGTTAGCTGAACTAGCCCCGCTGTTACACCGAGATGCTAGAAGTAGTGAAACTACTAACGATTATAATATTAGAGAGCATTCAGATGCAGAAGCAAGTGGCGATGATAATGATGACGGTGTTGAATTTGTACAAGAAACAAGGGGGCAAGTGTCGCATTTCAGGTATTTTGATTTACTAGACAAAGTCCGGAAAGTAGTCAAGATATTTAAAAAATCTCCGACAAAAAATGATGATGTTTTACAAAAACATGTTAATTCTGACTTCGGAAAAGAATATATTTTGATTCTGGATGCAAAGACAAGGTGGAGTAGCATCGCAGACATGCTACAACGTTTTCTCAAACTCAAAGTATGCATCACAAAAGCGCTACTTGATATAAATTCTGAGATTACCTTGAGCCAAGACGAATGGACAACTTTAAATGAGCTTCACGAGATTTTGGACATAATGAAAACTATCGTTGAAAGTTTGTGTCGCCGGGATGCATCCGTGTTAACAGCTGATGTCGCAATAAAATATGCATTAAAAAAACTGAAAAGGATGAATACAGCTATAAGTAAGGAAATGGAAAATTCTTTAAAGAAAAGGTACTTGCAGCGACGACTTATAGAAGCAGCTACACTTCAATACTTAACGAACCCGGACCAATAATTTGCTGATTTTCTAAATGATGATTTGGCGGTATTTCCTTGGCCCTCTTGCGCTAAAATGTGCAGGGGTATCGTTAATCTCGTACAGCCATTGCCAATGATCGAACAATGCGATATATGTGAGCAAGGTGAAGATGAGGTGAGAAATGCCGATGAATTCGATGTCATTCTTGTCCCAGACCCGATTATGTCCAAAAAAGATGAGCTTGATATAGAGATGCAAAAAGCTACAGCCTTAAAAAGTAATAAGACGAGACATCAAGAACGCGACGCCTACTTTAAAACAGTCAAAATAGAAATGGCATTGTTTGAAAACGGTGGAAGTCGTGGTAAAAACCTTTCACTAGCATATAACTATTTAAGAACCATACCACCAACAAGTGTAAAGCCTGAAAGAATTTTCTCCTCAGCGGGCTACATTTGCAATCGCTTGCGCAGCTCGTTAAGTGACAGGAGCCTAGATGTGATAAGTTACTTACGATCTCACTACCACGAAAAAAATATTTCCAATAAAGCTATTAATTAAAATAAAAACGAAAATATGGTGATTTGTTACTTTAGGTAATAAAAAAGAAATTATTTGTTGTGTTTTATCATGTTGCTGTTACTCATACGAATATAAAAAGATAATTTATGCTGTTTATTAAAAAGACTGATTAATGTTTAGTTAAAGCTTTTTGTGTTCCTATAATATTCCTGTTATGTAATGAGAAAAATGACAGTTTGAAACTATAGTGTCCTAATAAATGTTGATTTGATATAATTTGCCAACTTTCTTATTTCATATCTCGTAATAACGTTATACACTTTCAGTTTCTGTGTGATTTATTTGATATTACAGTTTTATGAGCCGGAACCGGGTGCACCCGGTGCACCCGGTTCTGACGGCTCCCAGGACCGGGTCTCAAAAATCTGGAACCGTGACCGGTTCTGCATGCCCTAGTTGCAAGAAAGAATATTTTTTCCTGCTACCCCGGACCACGCACATCCGCGCGCGCAACACGAGATTCATGGAACGGGGGACTAGGACAGAGCTATGCGGCTGGCAATAGCAATGCTTTGCCCCCGCCCCCCGCACCATGCCCCGCCGCAACATTCGGCTGAGCGCAATCCGGGACCATCAGCGCATAACATTAATAAACATGAAAAATAAAAATGACACTTGGTCCAAGATTCAGAGACGATTTCAGGTCTTTAAGAAGGACTTGAGCTGTCACATTAGTATAGTCGTAGTCAGCGGAGCCAGGAGTTGGAAATTTAATTTGTTTCTGAATCTTAGGAGTATTTTTAAAATATTGGGCTGTATGAAAGGTGGCCGGCCATAATATCCGAGAACACGGTCTGTCCGTATTAAGGGACACCACACGACCCTAATATGCGAGAATCCATCTGTAAAAACTAACACGAGAAAGACACCATCAGGTTCTCAGAGACCACGGCTATGCAGCGCTACCCAACACAAACAGCCCGCGCACCCTACATATGACAATTTGGTTTAATCTAAGTATATCGTACCTATGTACTATGTACTTTGGTTAAATATGCTTTTCTTATTTCCAATTAAGTTTATTTACACACGTATCATAAACCCTCTTTACTGCGTTCAAAAACCGCACGTTACGATCAGCATTATGTTAAACTACTTGGTAAAAACTCGTTTCGTATCTGGAAAACTACACATAATGGTCATTATGTGTAGTTTTTCTACATATAATGACATTCAAATTTCGAACGCCGACGCCCACCCGCGTGCCGTCCCTAGTTTGTCTGTGAAGTTGGTACTGACATTCAAATTTCGAACGCCGACGCCCCCGTCTATCTGCGTGAAGTTGGTACTAAAGAATAAACTAAACAATTGCAGAACCACAATGCCGGTCAAACATGCGGTTCCTGAACACATCAAAGAGAGCTTATGATATGTGTGTAGATAAACTAGTGTATGTAACTGTACCTAATTAGGCATTAAAACTCTCGAGTGATATTATTATGAAACTCGCCTTCGGCTCGTTTCATAAACCCACTCTCGAGTTTTAATGCCCTCCATTATGCAGCAGTCACATAAACTACTATTATACATTTCACACACACTTGAACACAGACAAAGGAAGGAATATTTGCTGAAAACATGGTCTATCCGTTACCTACTAGGGTTGCACCTATGTTCCTACTCACAATGAGTTTATATACCTATAATACAGGGCAAGGTTTGTAAATTAGAACACAACGCATTAACAACACGTTTCTATTATTCTGGCACTTAAAAGAAACACAGCAGAATTTCTATTGATTGGTAAATAGAATTCAGTTCATCAGTTAACAATTAACAAGGTACCTACCCCGCCATACCCGCACGCACATGATTAGCGCCGAGCTGGGTGTTCAGTCTTCAGTACCCCAGCCTCAGCCTAAACCTTGACACTATCAGCCATTTATTAGTACTTGTGTTGAAACGATTACCAAAAAATTTAAAAGTGTACTATCAATAAATTCGTAAGGACTGCCAGAATCAGTAAATGATCACCAAACTTCTTTTTGAGTTTTGTGTTCTTAAGTTTATGATTGAAGTATCTTTTGTTGCTCTTACATGTTCAACCCAACACGAAGGCACGACCTCACCCAAGCTATCGCAGTATCTGCAACTTTTGGTGATCATTTACCCATTTTGGGTAAGACAAATTATTTTGGTGGTCACTATATTTGTTGCCATTTATAAATGCGGTCTCACTATAATTATGTAAGTAACCTAAGTGCAAGTGCAGAGGACAACCCACCACCGCCCGCCACCATATAGCATACTCATCGTGCATGAAATACTTGAAACATTAAAAAACGTCTAAACACACGAAAAACCCCATTGTTGGTTTTTCCCAGAATGTAGAGATGGGTCGCGGAACAATTCCAAATAATTATTCGGAATATATCGACGACCCGAATGGCCGAGTCTGCTGTGACCCTGCCAACGAAGCCAAGGGTCCCGGATTCGAGTCCCGGTGGGGGCAAATATTTGTTTGGTGAGAACGGATGTTTGTACCCTAGTCATGGTTGTTTATCTATCTAAGTATCTATATAAGTATGTGTATCGTAGCAGTTATCCAGTTTTGCTAGCTTTAAAAAAATGTGTTAACCTAAAGTTATCGTAAAATAACTCTAATCAGTAACTGCAAAAGAATAATTACCCACATTAGTTCGTTAGACGTACGATCAGGCAACTACAAACACGCTCTCTTATTTTTTGAAAATGGGGAATTTTAATCTTAGTCTGGAAACCGGACATTGCTTTCCCCCATTTAGTTGGCAGTTGTGCACTACGTTAAGTCACGAAAAGTTATCCGGAATGCATTCTACGCTCGCTGTCTCGCTCAGACACTCCCGCGACACGCCGTCGGCACTTGCGGTCGGCTTCGTACTGCCAACTTCACTCCCCTCCCGTGCCGTACCGCACCCGCAGAGTTCCGTCGAACGTCTTTTAATTTTCGCCCCTTCAAAAACTTACTATTATATTATAACTTATCATTTTAAACGTTGTTGGTTCCAGGGCCGTTTGAATGAATTGCTGTGCGCTGTGAGATTGCAGCGTAGTGCAAGCGGTCATGGCACGCAGGAGCGATACCAACTTGATCCAGGTAAGGACACTAGTATTTGTTGGCGTGAATACGTACATTAGATACCTCAATAACGGAATTTTCAATGTACAATCGAACCATCTGAATCATGACCCACCATAAGCTTATTTTGCTATACCCCTTAAATGCAAGTAGGTCGAAATTCGCTTGAAGGTTTATTTCCTTGGTAACGAACTTGTTATCATTTGATTAGACACTGACATTTACATAGATCTTACAAGTTTGAAAGTTTCAAACGAATTATCAGGCAAATGGGTCATGATTCAGTTGGTTCGATTGTACATTACTTACCTCAATATCGGAATTTCCTATGTACATTACATACCTCATTAACGGAATTTCCTATGTACATTGCATACCTCAATGTCGGAATGTCCTATGTACATTACATGCCTCAATATCGGAATTTCCTATGTTCAATACATACCGCAATATCGGATTTCCTATGTATATTACATACCTCAATATCGGAATGTCTTATGTTCATTACATACCTCATTAACGGAATTTCCTATGTACATTGCATACCTCAATATCGGAATTTCCTATGTACATTACATACCTCAATAACGGAATTTCCAATGTACATTACATATCTCAATATCGGAATGTCCTATGTACATTACATACCTCAATATCGGAATTTCCTATGTACATTATATACCTCATTAACGGAATTTCCTATGTACATTGCATACCTCAATATCGGAATTTCTTCTGTTCATTACATACCTCATTAACGGAATTTCCTATTTATATTGCATACCTCAATATCGGTATTTCCTATGTACATTACATAACTCAATATCGGAATTTCCTCTGTTCATTACATACCTCAATATCGGAATTTTCGACGAACATTACATACCTCAGTAACGAAATTCCCTATGTTAATTACCTACCGCAATATCGGAATTCCTATGTATATTACATTCCTCAATATCGGAATTTCCTATGTTCATTGCATGCAATTTCACGGCACGACTGTATTCCGCTAATAGTCTACGCGGTCAACATCAGCCTAGACGCTGTATCTGCTATACTCCGCTATTAGCCAACGCGGTCAACATCAGCATAGATACTGTATCTGCTATACTCCGCTTATATTATTACTGAGTTCCTGTGACTACCACCCGGCTCCATTATTATAATATTGCATTGTCACCGAACTTACTTAATTATTCCAAATTATACGTGGGGCGCACTATAAGTTTCCGGAATGAATATGAAAAAATACTATTAAAGGTACAAAATTAATTTATTGTTTTTCAAAATAATCTCCCTTGGCGTCTATGCACTTTTTCATTCGATGAAACCAGTTTTGAAAACTTTTGTGCCACTCCTCTGTGGTGACCTCTGAAACGTGTTTTTCATACTCCTCGACAGCCTCTTCTGGTGATGAAAATCGTTGACCGCGTAATTGGTTCTTAATTTTTGGGAACAGAAAAAAGTCACAAGGTGCCAGGTCGGGACTGTATGCAGGATGACTCATGAGTTCTACATTTTTCGCCTTCAAAAAGTCGTTTGTCTGTCTGGCCGTGTGAGAACTAGCATTGTCGTGGTGCAGGATGATACGGCGTTTACGGTTATTTTTACGGAGTTCGTCAATAACTTCCGGCAAACAAATGGTCGTGTACCAGTCACTATTCACTGTACGACGATTCTCTAAAGCAACAGTAGCCACGTGTCCAGTTTTATTAAAAAAAGAAGCAATCATCCGCTTAGATGCACTTTTCACGCGCGCCACTTTGGTTAGTTTCGGCTCATCTTGAAAGACCCATACGCTCGATTGCTGCTTTGTTTTGGTATCGTAGCAATAAATCCATGTTTCGTCACCTGTTACTATGTCCCACACCAAATTTGACGCACCTTCGTTGAATCTGGTAAGCATGGCACTGCACCAAGTGACGCGGTCCGTTTTTTGAGCCTCGGTCAAGTTGTGTGGGATCCACCGCGAGCACAGCTTTCTCACACCCAAATGTTTGTGTAGGATTAATTGTATTTGACTCATGCCTATTTCTAAGGATGCGCGAATTTCATGGTAGGTCACATGCCTGTCTGTTTCAATCATACGGCGCACAGCATCGATGTTTTTGTTGGTCACAGCGGTGGACGGCCGACCATCGCGAGATTCGTCACTGAGATTGATACGACCACGCTTGAATTCTGCAAACCAGCTATAAACAGTTGTCTTGCATGGTGCTTCATTGGCAAAAGCTGTTTCAAGCCGAGCGATGCTCTGTTGAGCTGTCAAATTACACTTAAAATCGTAGAAAATCATACTACGAAAATTTTCCCGAGTTAAATCCATGTTGATGCAGACACACAATTTTTTAAATGGCGCCACAAGGTAAAAACAAAAGGCAGTCAGATGAAACAAACTGCATTCTACAGCCAAAGAGTTCTATTTTCAAATGTTGCAATAAATTTTTAAATATTGTTTATGTAAGTGGCCAGTTCCGGAAACTTACAGTGCGCCCTATGTAGCTCAATCGGAAACCGGGAAGTGGGTCAAATTTAACAACTTGCAAGATTCTTTAACATAGTTACAGGTGTTCTGCAAATGTTCCTGCCACAGTGTACACGCGGTTAGAAATAAGCACTACCATATGAAACGGCGATGGTGGATTACTCAGCTGATTTCCTTCATTCCAAAAAGCCCCCTTTTCTAATGCTCCCCCCCATGGTTGCAGGCGCGGAGGAAGACTTAAAGCAGTTCCTCACGCTGCAGCAGCGCGGCATGGCGCACCTTCTTGACACGGCGCGGGCCGACCTGGCCGCCCTAAACACCATCGCCGAGGGCATGGCCAAGCTCGTACGGGCCTAGTGGCTTATAGTCAGCTGATAGGTGTCAGACGTCGGTGTGGTGAGGTTTCATTCAGTTCCAATACGTCACTACTTCGGCATTCGGTTGATTTTGTAAAACCCAGAGAGTCTAATATGTAATGTGGCGGGTTTTCTTCTACGATTTGGTATTTTTCTTGCGAAATATTAAACTGTTTATCAAAAATACTGATTTGCACAGGAAATATCTCGGCAAATGCTGCGGTAGCTTAGGTGAAGAGTAAAGGGAGTGAGCGAAGCGAAGCCCCTTTATCCTTCCTGTTAGGTTGGACATGTAAGAACAAAAAATATATACTTAAAACATAAACTTAAGTACACATAAAATATTTAAAACATAAAAAGTGTTTTTGTTGATCCTTTTTTGCTGTGCAAATCAGTATTTTTGATGTGCGATTAAATACTAGCCTTTTTTCTTTCTAAGCATCATTTTCGATCTGCTGCTCAATTCTCTTAAGGGAAACGCATGGCGATAGCATAACGATAGCATATCGATTGTTCCGAAGAGGGCAAAATGCCGTATTTGGTAGTCAGTCTCGCAAACAAAATAGACGCCACCCACAAGCCAAATACGGCATTTTGCGCCATTGGGAGGAATCGATATGCCCTCGCTCTGCGTTTTCCATAACAGAATAGGCCCCTGATTTCATTGGGATATTCCGTGCATTCCGTATTTTGGCGTTGTATAAATATTTTAGGTAATGGATAAGTACAGATAAGGATCAAACAGTTTGGATTCTCACAGCCATTTTAGGAATAATAATTATAACAGACTTATGTATAATAATTATGTTTTATGTTGTAAGCATTAAGTATACATTGAAAGCTAGTTTGTAGCAAAGATTGGACTTTTCTTTATTTTTGGTCGACTGAATAAACAAAGTAAAAAAACATGATTAGTACATCTTTTTTATAATTTCTATCTCAGCTTATTTTAGCCAATGGCAATGCTAGCTCAAAGGTAAACTTCGTTTGATTTACTAC
Source organism: Argyresthia goedartella (assembly GCA_949825045.1). Taxonomy (NCBI): domain Eukaryota; kingdom Metazoa; phylum Arthropoda; class Insecta; order Lepidoptera; family Argyresthiidae; genus Argyresthia; species Argyresthia goedartella. The sequence continues at coordinate 11,360,619 of OX463809.1, forward strand.
AGTCATATCTTCTCACATGGCCGAAAATAAACGTTAACCACTGAACATTTTCTTCATACACACATGCCTTCAACGAAGATAAGATTTTTCTAATTATAAAATCACTGTTGACATTTCTAAATATGATAATAATATATTTCGTAGGCAGTGCTAACATTGCGTACGTATGTGCCGTTGTTATTTATTCTATGTCTCATTCAATAAGGGAAAAAAGAAAGAGATGGGTTATATAGTAACAAACGAACAATACGTACGCGTGACTTGAGTTTTACAAGATAATATTACTTGCACAGATGAGAAATTGGAAAAGCATCACTTGTTGTTCTTAACTAGGACCAGTGGCAATCTATGTAAGTGTATGTTTGTGTTCATCGTCATTATATCTTGTCAAATTCGTACGTAGCACTCCCATGGTCTGCGGCCGACGGGACGAAAGATGCGGGGGCTGCGAGGGCGGGAAAGAAGAGCGCGGGCGGCGGGGCGCGTAGTAGGAACCGCCCGCGCTCTTCTTTCCCGCCCCCGCATCTTTCGTCCCGCAGACCATGGGAGTGCTACGTACGAATTTGACAAGCTATAGTTACTAATAGCCATTTTACAGAGTCCTCTGGATAATCGTGCAAGTCTTTTAAATAGATACGGCATCGTCTGAATTTTGCAATGTCATTTCTGAGTAACCTCTCTTTTTCCCTGACTAAAGAAGAACCCAATATCCCTTTTATTCTCCATCCCATTATTGAACTGCGGAGAAAGTACTCTCCCGTTCACCTGCGTTATTTGCATAACAGATCGGCAGATAGCCGGAGATTGTTTACTCGGGGACTGCCGTATCTTGCCCACAGTACTTGCATAGTTTTTATGCTTATATTTACTTGCACAATGATACTGCTCCGTATTTACTTACATAATGATAAAGCTTGATATTTACTTACATAGTGATAATGATGTGCTGAATATGATGAATAGCTTTGTTTTCTAATGAATAGCAACTTTGCTCATGGTATTTGCTTATATAGATATATTCTCTAGACTCGAGCTACACTAACTACTACACACTTGAGCGCGTGGTAATGGCTAGACTTATTTTAGATTTTTCGTGTGATCAAAATTTGGAGTAAGGCACGTCGTTCGTGTCTCGATTGTCCACCCATTTTTTATTTTAAACTGGGTTATTAATAAGAAAGCCTTTCATCCTAACAGGTGGTTAAAGGTTCGGAGTTTCAGAATAACATTTCAGCACAAGATTGTTACCACGATCAATTATCGCGTCTGACGATGACGATGACTTTAGTACATTTCCCATTACTCTAGATGTAATATCTACGTGTCGAATTGCAAAAAATAACTGTAGCAAAATTCATCTTTACTGATTCGGCTACAGTGGCAGGTTGCAGGCTTTTTCGACTTTAACATTTATATACAGGCACATACATTTCTTCTGCTGACCCTACAGTAGGATACCCTGTGTCGTGGGAACCAGAAACAGCGTCGTCACACACATATAAACATCCAAGACCTGAGGTTTCTTTTTTACTTCTCCCGGGGACTCAACCCGGTACCACTCGCTTTGGAGGGAGAGCCTCTATCTTTGGTTCTTACGTATATAGGTAGTTCGCGTCAGGGGTTACCACAATCTTTTTCCTATCCAAATTATGTTCAAAACAAGAACATCACCATAAACAACCATTTCCATTCCAATTCGCCGTAATGGGCTTTGCTTTATTTACCTAACACCAAGACTTGTTTTAGGACGGTCACGGTAATTTTGCGGATGAAATTAGGTTCCTCATTTAAATCGGCATAAGACGTTGTGGTAACCCCTGGTCGCGGCATAGGGCTGCTTGAGTCCGCGTCCACCCCGTCTATCGTTTTCAATCTTGGTGTTAAAAAGGCATCGGTTGCCTCGTCGTCATATATGAAAAGGAAAAATCCCATAATCCATTCTCAAGTACGAGAACTAGCCAGAATAGTACTGGAAAGTTGTGAGATAGAACATTTTAGAATAACATGTCCAAAAATGACGACCCGAATGGCCGAGTCGGCAGTGACCCTGCCTACGAAACCAAGGGTCCCGGGTTCGAGTCCCGGTGGGGGCAAATATTTGTTTGATGATAACGGATACTTGTACCCTAGTCATGGTTGTTTATCTATCTAAGTATAATATTTATCTATATAAGTATGTGTATCGTTGTCTAGCACCCAAGATACAGGGAATCCTAGTTTGGGGCTAGATCAATGTGTGTAAATAGTGTCCAAGGTATTATTATAAAAAGTAGAAATTGAATACTGACTGGGTAAAGTATGTAGGAATAGAAAAAGTCATGAAGGATTTAATTTTATTATAGAAGTCGGAGTAACCAGGGTTGAAGATTCCTTAAGTGTTTAAAGCGATAGTCTTGTTTCATTTGATTAAGATTGTGATAAAAGAGATTAAATAAATGGGTGATTCAACCTTAATTTTGTCGTCTACCTGTTTAGTAATTATCGGCATCGACTACAGAGCTACTAAAATATGGCCAATCCAACCTGACTAGGACTGAAAATAAACATTCCAGTCGAATATAGAAACTCCTTCTTTTTGAAGTCGAACAAAAACCCTACCAAGGTAGGTAGAACCTGCCATGCCTGCTGTTTTAAGATGCAACGGTTATGTAAAGTTGTGAAGAGAAACATAGAACTAGAGTAAAAATAAATAATTTATTTTGAAAATAAATACTTTTCATTAGCTTAGCTTAACACTTAAATCTAGAGGCAAGTCTGTTCTTCTCACTAGTTCCGAAGGTTTGCAGTCTAATCTCTTCGCACTGATTAAATTCAATGGCATTTCCTCATCTTCATATCTGGATATTTCAGGACTACCTTGCTGTCTTTCCCTCATCGTTACGTCATCATACGACAATTTCTTCTCACAGATCGTCGGCCTCAACGAGTAGTCCCTACTCGCAGAGTAATAGCTTCTATAGGCGTGTTCATACATCTGTGTGTATTCTGAGTATGACATCTCATATGTCGGTACCCTCAGGGGGTGTAGAGGCGGGGAGGGTATCATATAGGTTAATTGTTCGACAGGCGGCGCATATCTGATGATGGGTCCGGGAACCGGTGATACTGGACTGTATACTGGTGACGCGGCATTTGTTAGCGGACTGTCGTAAGAATGTGAAGTCGACTCCATTTCCGGGTACGAAGCGTTGTCTTGTAGAGGGTATTGTGAATGCAGATCATCTGATGACTCTTGTCTGATTGTTTGTTTGGGCGTGAAGTGCTTGTATGTTTTAACGTGTTTTCTTAAGCTGGAGGGGTCTGTATAGCGTTTGTTGCAGCCAGCCACTTTGCAGCAATAAGGTTTGTCCACAGTATGTGTTCTGGTGTGCTTGAAGCGGTCACTGGAATTGGAGTATGCCTTTCCGCAGCCCTGTGAACAAGGACGAGTAAAATTAGACACAACTTTAACTCATTTGACGATGGAAACATCTTCCTTGAACCATCATATGACGTTGAGTAGAAAGTCATATTTACCTCATAAGGGCAGACATAGGGCTTCTCTCCAGAATGTGATCGCAGGTGGATCTTCAGGTTCTCAGCTCTAGAGAAGCTCTTGTTGCACTGAGTGCATGTGTGCGGTCTTTCATTTGTGTGGGTTCTCACGTGGACCAGCATTTTGTATCTGTTGACAAGTGAAACATAAATTATTATATTTGGTTTTGACACTACGTATTGCAATTTTATTTAATTGACTTTATTCGCTCAACTCTCAACGCTCTTCTATTCATCCCATTTCTTTTAAACAAACATAATTAGGTAGGTAGCTTCTTCGTCATCATCTAGCACTATCTCATTTATACTATATCCTATCACATAATTTATTTAACCCTTTTTGGGGCATAAGCATGCAGAATTTTTCATTGGTTTTGTTTTATCACCAAGCCATATGGTTGAACATTTGGGGGGCATTTCGTGGACAGAGCCGAGATAAAGGGTTACCCCATTCTCATTTTTCGTCAGTCAACTTTCTCTCTTTCTGAGTCTAGTCTAACTTCTTACACCCCAATTAACACAATGCTCACCGTGCATTAAACCCCCTATGCGCCCTCGCGCAGTCCCCCCAAGCGCAGTAGAAGAGCCCGTCTCTATGCGGATGCGCATGCACTCTCGCCACATGCGCCGAAAGCCGCGCCACTCCCGGGAAGATGGTGCCGCACCCCCGCCACCCGCAGATGGTGGCCTCACCCCCACCGACACCCGCGTCGCGCTCGGGGGATGAACCGCCGGACGACGTGTCGTCTTCCACCTGGGGAGGGGATTTTACTATTAGGTACAGGGTAAGATTATAGGGGTGGAGAGGAGATCATTGGCTACATAACGTCATAGGGGTAGGAAATTATCCAAAAAAAAAAATGATTTTTTCCAATCAAATCAAAAAGGGACCTTCCGGGACCCTGGAGAAATCAAGTAATTATCCGAACCTGCAGCGGAGTTGGACGGTACACCATTGGGCGGGCGATATAAGGCGCGAACCTTTCAGGCGGCGCCCATCGCATCGCCCTACAAGCTTCATTAGGCAGCTCCGTTCTCCAATGCGGAAACACCAACATTTTTCACACTAATTTTTCCACTTCGTCTCACCACGACAGCTAGGCTCACAATGCTGGGTACACGCACGCGTCGTCCACTTATAAAACGTCTCGGAGTGATAAGCGGGCGAGTCCCCTGCGAACTGAAGCCTCTCGCCCTTCCATCGTAGCAGAATAGACTGCTATATCCGCATCGGAAAACCGACCTTCGCCGAACGCCCCGGGATAGATATTAAGGAAATTTCGGCAATGTTCACTTCTCTGCAATTTTTATTAAACTTCTATTCCAAATTGGTGACAATAAAGCGTAGATTTCCGTGCGACTGAGTTGATTTACGTCATTTCGGTAACGTACAACCAGCGAATGTTGGGGCGTTATCAGCAGTCCGCCTGCCGCGGCCGGTGTCCAGTTATTACCGGCTTCATACGCTCCGGTTCAAGAGGTGGCCGATAATGATAGTCAGTGTCAGTAAAGCGACCCCATATGCCGGGGACAGATTTCAGGCATGCAATAATATGACTGCCGTATATGTTGCAATACATTTTCTTTGACGTTTTCCTTTCATTACAGGAAAGTAAAATCATTGAATTTCATAATTTGGATACATGTACGCCTTGGTTCATGGATAAGCGTGAGTCATATGAATATCATAGCCATTTATAGTTTTCGTCCATGCGAGACTTTTAAAGAAAGCCTCTGCTATATAAACTGCTTGCTTGCCTGCTGCTATTTTTTAAACGACTTAAAAAATGGAGGGGTTTGTCAATTAGATTAAAATTTTATTACTATTTTTTATGTTTGTTACCTCGAAACTGGATTTATTCATGGACCAATTTCGAAAAATAGTTATTTATTTTAAACTGGTGACATTCCAGTGTAGCCCTAATTAAAAAAAACGGTTCAATTGTTAAGTTTCTAAATAAAAAAAACTGGAATTATGGTGTCATCAAAGTAAACGAAATTGCGTATTATTGATTTCCTGTGACTGTGGTGTTAACGGTCATTATCATGAGATGAATTCTGGCTATAAGAACCGTTTATTTGTTTGACTTGCCTTGACTGTCAGAAGGCGGATTTCGTCGCCTCGTTTTCATGAATAAAGACGACATTCGAATCCCGACTTATTTTTTGGATTTAATGGCTTTCACTTAGAATAAGGGCTTCCGTCTATTTGATAAGATATAGGCGCAATGCCCACTTGAACCATTGCCATTGAACAGACAAGACGAAAAAACGACACGAAATCAGAACGGATACACAGGACAGAATGAGACAACATAGGGGAGGAAGAAATAGGTCTTGAAGTCGATACAGTTGTGATTATTAGCATGGAGTGAGTGAACAATTCTACCCAACGATCTTCAGGTTTAATTTTAGATCACAAACATAGTTTGCAAATTAATTGGTGCGGCTACTTTCATAATCCTTGCACGTGACCAGGTGAATTCATATGTTTGTATGTGGTATTGAAAGAAAATGCAGTCGAGTTATTATTTTTATTGTTTTTTGTAATGATTCCACTTGTTGAAAAATAATAATAAAAAAACGCAATTTTCCACTTGTCTATTTGCTAAAACGGGACATTTTTGTTCTTTCGAGGAACAGCGGGACAGAAAGTCTGAAAGCGGGACTGTCCCGCCAAAAAGCGGTACGTTTGGTTACGATCACAGAGCCATGATACAGGTGACACATGTACATTACTCCTAAACTGTTGATCATTTCCATGTTTCCGCATTTCTGGTTGCCACTCGTTGAGAAGTTTCTTGCCAAATCCGATAAGGATTTGGATCCACCGAAATTCATGGAGGGTCTTTCTCTAACATAAATCTCCGTCACATGAACTTGAATAAGTCTGATTAAATAGTCACTTTCCGCAGATTTCTCATTTTCCATATAGATTATGATGCGTTTGAGATTTGATTTAAACTATTGAGTCGTTTCGCTGCTCTACACTATATAAATGAGTGACAACAGGAGTACAAGTCCCAACAACAATCAGGTCTTCCGGAAAGTCATCCAGATAGTTTTACCTGCATACATCATGCAAAATTGCCCAAGCAAAATGACTCGCGTCATATAAAATGTCTTGCTCGAAGCAAACACAAGCGGCGTTATCAGTTATCAGGGCGAAGTTGTGTGCGTGTGTTCACAAGCTGTCTGTATACGAGGCAGAGGGTGGATGTGTGAGGCCCCCCGCGGCTGGCGCGCGCGCCGGTTTCAGCCGGTTCGCTTATCTCTGTGCCAGTCTACGTGGTTCTTCAGTCAATAATAAGTAATTAAGGACAGACGAGATAAACGGGAAAGTATTTTTAAACGTGTCTTTTTAAACTCATTACGGCCTAGCAACCACTCGGTCCCGTGTTTGTGTATGGTAAACTCGGGAAGCGGGTGTAAACAAACCGACTTAAATACTAGAATTGAATAGGCTTAGCAGAAGTCAAACTCCAGTTTGCATGTGGTCTCATTATACATGTAACATGCACGGTGTTGATGATTGACGAGTAATTGTTCATGGCAGCCATAGATCTAGCTAGATCGACTTTGTTAATATGATATTTTGGCCAACGTGGTAATGGCCGAGGTTAGTTTTTGATATGTTATCAGTTTTTGGCTACACTTGTACTCGGGACTTTCGCTGGATGACGCGACGCGCCGCCGCATCTTTCTACTCCACGTATTGCATTTGGAACCGCCCCAGAATGAGCGTCAGAATGGCTGGTTGCCTAGCGTCTGGCCCTGAGAGTGTATTCAAGAACTTGCTACTTGTACAACTTGCTACTTGTAATAAAAAAAGACACCCTGTCATATATTTCTAGAAATTTATAAAAAAAAACGCTACAGGAGCGTAATCACACATTGTAAGTAGCTATGGGCAATATTTAAGCACGTTTCCAAATGACGACTACTCTAAACCACAATTAATCCAGATTCATATTAGTTGCGACAAACAATCTGGGCAGCCTCACAATTGCGTCGACACCAGCTAGACTTTGTTTGTTTGCTTTATCAGCCTGACGGGGCCAAGCGGACAGTTCATTTGCACCGGTAAAAACTGGCTTCCAGCTACCTAGAAACGCTATTGGTGACCATACACTAAACGCTATTTGTAATTTGTGCTCGGAACTTAGACAAAAGTTCTGCTTCATACTCGATTGATGATTGATCGACTCTGTGCTCTTTTGTCATTAACTCATTAGTCAGAACGATATCGGTCGCAGAGCTATGTTTAATGTTGCAAGAGATTCCCTTACTGAAGTCACGTCACGTGTACGGGCATCAGTGCTATTAGATGGTCTGTCCTTTTCAATAGTGTAGTCAAACATTGGTTTTTGAGGACCTCATTCTAAATAGCTTTCACAAGAACCTCTCCCGAGATCTTCCCACCTTAAAATGTAGATACATTTTGTAGTGTTCCGATATGTACTATTACGTCATATTGCAAATTTAAGAGGCACACTGAGGAGTTGAGGACTTCATTCTTCACAAGATGTCTGGGAAGCACTTCGGGGCATTTTGCCCCCCTGTTACTATGTTGTAGATAAAGCAAGACACCTTAATTTTCTGTGAGACAAATAGGCTACAATTTAAATAGTCAACTTCCCAAAATTCGGTCAATTTAAATCAATAGGTTGGAACCACAGAGCATTGTGGTTGGAACCTGCAGCCGTTCAAAATTTTCGACATTTTGTCACTGACTGACTCATAATAATCGATCATCAAAATTCTAATGTACTTCTAGCAGACCTACAAGCTTGAAACTTTAGACTAGCGAGGTCTACTGTTCTCGCAGAACCACTAGTTTATAATGTTGGCCCAGTGAATAATCCAACTTTGTGACCCCAAACGCCTATCGCAACCTTGATAAAGGGAAAATCGCGAAGTTTTCGCCTTTTATTTCAGTTTTTGGTGATTTTAAGACTAAAAACTAGTTTATCTACATATCATAAACCCTCTTTACTGCGTAAAAAAACCGCACGTTAAGATCAGCATAATGTTAAACTACTTGGTAAAAACTCATTTCTTATCAGAAAAATTACACATTATGACCATTATGTGTAGTTTTTCTACATATTATGACATTCAAATTTCGAACGCCGACGCCCGCCTGCGTGCCGCCGCTACTTTGTTTGTGAAGTTGGTACTACTGAACAAGCTAAACAAGTGCAAAGGAATTGTCAATGTCACCATGCCGGTCGAACATGCGGTTCCTGAACACATTAAAGAGAGCTTATGATATGTGTGTAGATAAATTAGTGTATGTAACTGTACATAATTAGGCATTAAAACTCTCGAGTGATATTATTTAATAAACCCATTATTAAACCCACTCTATTAATGCCCTCCATTATGGAGCAGTCACATAAACTACTATTTACGATATGACTGTATTCTAATAAACTAAACAAGAGAAACATTTCCTATAAATCTTGCATGAACCTCATATTTCGTGAAGTCAAAAGTTTTGGAGTGTCCACGAGCATCCCAGTCGACTTCAACATGCGTTTTGGCCAAAAATACATTTCCACGCCACCACGTGGTAGAAGTAAGTGGCGCATTTTTCAAACTCCCATGGTTGAAAGGTGCCCTATGAGACACTAATAAAACTTATCTACCCACTCATACAAATCTGGTGTCAAATTATCACAATAATTCAAAATCACTAGAGTTACTATCGAAACATGATCTACCTAGCAAACATAGATCAAACAGGTTGTAAAAAATCGGTACGAGTACGAGTCGGGCTCGCGTACGAAGGTTTCCTTACCACCGCACAATAGTATTCAAGTTTCTTGCATGTTGTGATAGGAAAAAGTTGTTGGTGAGGCTAATTTCGTACTCATGTATCTAACCAGGTGTATTTATAAGTTTGTATGTGGTACTGGTATTGCATAAAATTGTGTGTGTGTATTTAAACCACACATTTCTCTATATATTTCCTGTAATGTTTTAAGTAAATACCTATATTACGCATTTTTTCATATATTTGAGTCAGTTGTTTCGGAGATTAGTGGAGGAATATTTTCAGGATTATAAAAAATATATTATGAGAAGGGTGCCCAACTGAAGTGGGACTGGGCCGGCCATTTTGCTCGTATGCACCCGAACCGCTAGGCGTACAGACAGAGCCACTAAATGGGTTCATACAAATGTAACGAGTAAGCGTGGCCGACCCAGGAACAGATGTAGCGTCGAGTTGAGTCTCTGGGACAAGAACTGCAGCCTTATGGCGTAACTCTGAAGTTCATAGTGTGTGTCTATGGTTCATCTCATGCTCGTACAATTTCATCGATTGCGGGGTATCACCGAAGTCTTCTAGGCTTTATTCAATGAGCTTGGGTTTGGCCTCCATGATGCTACTTGCGTGATACCAATTTGACAGATGAAGCTGGTACAAGGTGTCAAACGTAAAAGTCTATATGAAGTTGATAGCTCAGACGACTTACGCCATAAGGCTGCTGGTGGGAGACCGCTCAAGACCGCCAAGAGTGGAAGAAGGGGAGAGAGGCCTTTGCCCAGCAGTTAATAAATAAATAAATTAAAAATTAAAAATGAAAAAAGGATGAGATCTTTGCAACAAGCCCTTTCATTAGACAAGTCACACGATACGGTTTGGAAACCTTTTTCTATTTATTATTTGCCTATTCAAACCATACATATCTCAGTATTTTTCCTGTAATATTTAAGTAAAGATATAGAAAGGGGAATTTTCTTTTTAAATTTCTGATTTGCCTCTAAAAATTGCCCCTTAATTTCAAATTGTATTGGCTTCCTTACGTAACACGTACATAAATACACAAGTGTACCGAAGGGCTTTGTATCTTTTGTACCAGTTGCCATCCGCTGATTTGTTTTTTTTTTTCAAAATGGCTGCCACACATAACCTTCAGAAATCAATAGAACACATCAGTACAAACATAAAGTATAGATGGAACGAATCTCGTAAAGCGTCACAATTCCGAGTTATGAGCTGTCAAAGATGTACAAGTGGCGCCACATGTTTGTTTTTTCGTTTTTTAAAGTTTTGATATTTGTAAATAAATAAAGGATACTTCCTGAATAAAATTAATTTAATATTCGTATTTACGCGCTTCTTCACCCAATGTTATTCCAGCGGGAATGATCATGATTACATTACAAACGTTTTCTGCACGACTGAACGCTTTATTTAGTATATTGATTATGTATTTGGATTTTAAATATTGAAATGCATTAAATGAAAATTTCTGTCTAAAGTATGTCTCATTCGTGGTATTTCCTCAATCGTGATAGGTAGATATTTCTCAGTAGTTGTGTCTGCTTTGCTCATTTGAAGAAATCTATTACTAAGAATCCCGGAAACAAACTATGCACCGTCAACTAGATTAAGCTGGTCCTATGGTGTATAAACTCGATTTGAAATTAAATATTTACTTGTATTCTGGATGGTTCCTTTTTATTATGGCTGGCGGGCACGACGACGCAATTAATGTAACAGCTTGTCTAGTTTGAAATGACCCGCCCCACCACTGAATCACACATACCTTACCACAAGATTTTGATGATAGTGGGGCGCGGTATTTTAGTTAAGAGAAACTATAGTGTAGTATTAAGGGTTCCGCAAAGAAACAAGGAACCATTATAGTTTCGTCAAGTCTGTCTGCTGTCCAGCAACTTTATGCAGATACTATTAAGACTACACAGTTGAAGCTTGGTATGTAGATGTATTCTGTGAACCGATTTACGATTTTATACAAAAATTTTAAAAATAAAATAATTAAAGGGGGCTATACAAAGAACTGAAACCAAAAAGTATTTTTTTTCATCAAACCTATATGTGTAGGGGGTCTGTAGATAGGTCTTTAAAATGACGTTGAGGTTCCTGAAACTATTTTTCCTCAACTTAAATCGTTAAAGAGACAGACCCTTCCAGAGTGGAAAAATGTGTCCCCCCCCTCTAACCTTTAAAGTAAGAGAGTGAAAAATCTACAAAAAATATGTGCTATGTATCTCTATACACACTTTCAACGAAAATTGGTTTGAATAAAATAAGCAGTTTTAAAATATAAAAGATTTATTAGCAACCGCAAAGATAACTTTGTCATTCATACAAACAACATGAAACATACAATACAAACATCCAGTCACATAATTACTTGCTACAACGGAACCCTTCGTGGGCGAGTCCGACTCGCAGTTGGCCACTTTTTTAAAGTTGTTCTTATTCAACTAGAGGTAGAGGTTATTGGGGATGTGTTAAGGTATTGTTTATAAGTAAATAAGAAATCTGTGGCGCCACTTGTACATCTTTGACAGATAACTCTGAAACGGTATTTTAGTTTATAGAACCTAAAATACGAGACGTGACATTTTACGAGATTTTGTCAGACTATAAGTACTTCATGTTTGTAGTAACGTGGGCTATCGATTTACGAAGGGTTTATGCGTGGCCGGCTATTTATAAAATAAAAATGGCGGATGGCACCTGGTAAACTTTCGGTTTAAAATCGGTACATTTTTTTTTATAGCGTGTTTATTATTTGTTGCTGTAGCGGCAACAGAACTAGGTACTTACACATTCTGTGAACATTTTAATTCTCTACCTATTTCGATTCATATACATACAGTGATACAGTCCGCTGACGCTCAGACAGACAGATGTACGTACAGCGGAGGTTAAGTAATATCGCCCCGTTTGGCTCCCTTAAGGTACGGAACCCTAAAAAAATGATTCAAATATTGTTTTTTTGTATAATGTGGTAAGTAGGTACAAAAAATAACAACAGGTGGGTAAGTAAGTATCACTGATCATGATATCTTCGCCAACATGCAAAGCACGCGTGGAACTAGTGATGTTCCAGTCATGAGATCGGTCTGGGTTTGATAATTGTGTTAAGCTAATCGCACACTATCTGTCATGCTTGAATGATACAGATAGATTGATCCATAAGCGATAAGATGTCTGGGAAAAATCCGGTTTTTTTGCAAGGTGACTTTGTCTACGTTGTTACTATCTTTAAGTCTACACTTCCAAATTCCAATGATCCCGGATCTATATCAAAGTCGTAAATTCAGAATATACTCTTCATCTCCTTCTAAAGTCCAGTATCTCTACTCAACGCAGTCTTACAGAATTGAAGCTCATGATCAATATCCGCACAGCAGCTGTAAATTACACGAGAACTAATGTAATGCCTATCGAGTTATGTCTATAGACTTCTCATCAACATTCCATGAAGGCTCCTCTATGTACCTGTAGTCGGTACAGTCCTAACAATTAATACTCTAGTATAGTAGTGGTTGGTAGGTTCATACTATAGTCAGGATGGACCAACATCTGAAAAATAGTGGCTCTGTCTGTGAGATGTAGAACTCGCGAGCGAAACAGGAAATTTGACAAAAAAAAAGATGTAATCATCGAACCTGCTCAAGAAATTTCACGAGAATCGGTTGGGAAATGCGACCTGCGGAGGAGAACAGCCGGAAGTCATTTTTGTCCCAGCTGAACCAGACGCTTCGGTCGCTCAACGTGCTCGCTCGGTTAATAATTTCATAGACAAAGGTGGCCTTAAATTGTCTATAGTAAGGTATTCTAAGTCAAAAAACTATTTGGACCACTGAAGACTGAAGTTGAGCCACTCGTATATACCAGTGTACCATATGGTAGTGTTGTGACACTGTTTTCAGGAACATAAGAAATAATGTGGCAATCGTGGTCATTCACTGACCTTTACCGCAATATCGCAAAATGTAATTAATATTTCGCTGAATCTGTCGCTTACGTACGTACAAACCTATCGCAAACTTGCATCGTCAGTTGTCTCTAAACCATCACTGAGGCCTCTTTCCACATTGGCAACCGTTTCAGAGGCTTATTGAGAGATGTGCGTGTGTGTATACTCGATCATATTGCAGGTTCAACTTTTGTTTTAAAGTGATACATTTTTCATCCAAAAAAAAATTCGCTGATATCCAAACTTCTTGTGCTGCTGCCACAATTTCTTGGCTTTGATCGCACTAATATTACGCATAGCTACCATGATTTTCTGTTCGAGGAGAGGATTTCCGCAAATTCGCTCGGCGTCGGCTTTGATCGCTGCTGGCGTCCTGGAAACTCGCGGACGGCCTCTTTAGGGTCTCTTATCGTCACAGGACATCCCAGGGAACCTCTAGATAATACAGTCGTGTACTTTCATATTATATCGAGATTTAGAACATAGAAAATGTCGACTGGCGTTTTGATACACTTGTGAAGCGCGATAATTGCAAAACTATTTTCTTTCACCCCTCTCTATAGGTATCCAGCTGGGATTGAAGCGATCAAGTAAGGGTTTCCCAGGTGACCGAACCATAATTAGGTCACATTAAAACAAATGAGCAATAACTGCCACTATATTTTACATTATCCAAATTCTAAAATTTGTAACAGAACTTATGGCCAGTCTAGGTATACTAGTGGCTCTGTGAACTGTAGACCTCGCAAGCGACACAGGAAATTTTGCTTTTTTATTATTTTTAAACCTCTGACCCCTTGAAGTTTATCGGATCAACAAGTGGAATCATCATAAAAACCAATGAAAACAAATGACCCGACTGAACTAAACTTATGAATGCACCTGGTTACGAACATGGAGTAAGAAAGTAGCCGCACCAATAACTTTGTAAACTACATTTTGATCTAAAATCCTCTAACGGACTCCAAGAATCCAGTGACACCTGATTTGTTACTATCTTTTATTAGATGACTTGGAAAAAAATGTAATAAAATTATTGTTTCCGGATTCAAATAACGGAAACAAAAAAACTCCTGCAAAAATCTGTTCGACATTGAACTGAACTGAACTGGACCATTATTTTAAAAACTTTGTAAATTGGTATAAAACTTACGCCTAATCTTTGTGTTACAAAGTTATTGCTAATCATCTAAAAAGGAGCGCAAAATGTGCTTTTAGTGCATTGTAGTGTCTAAAATGTCTGCCTGAGAGCTTGAATCACTAATAAAGCCCCATTTGGGTCTCCGCTGTGTGTCCATCACGTCACCGGACTGTGACGGACAGACAGTATCTCATGAACCAAAATAGGTAGAGAGTTAAAACTTTCACAGAATGTCTATTTCTGTTGCCGCGTGCGTGATAGCTGCGAAATTTTTCGATGATATTTGAATGATGACGATTTGATAATTCGCAGGGGTATTAAAATACGTCTCTTGCTTGGAGACCTTATTTAAGTTATACAATCTTGTGAAGTTCATTATTTGTTGCTGCAGCGGTAACAGAAATACACATTCTGTGTTTCGACTTATTCGATTAACCGTATCATGCTATTACAGTCCATGGTACACTTATAAATGTAGTAGTAAGTATTAATGTAGTAATATCCAGTAGTATTCCTATAGCATACGTCGTTATATAGATCGTTAAGGTGGGACAGTGCTATCTGAATATAATATACAGCAAGAGTTGTTGATCTTGACGGTCTGAAGCCGTATTGACTTTCATCAAAAAGTACCAATATACTTTTAAAAAAATTAGTACACGCAGTTAGACATACCGATATTGGTTGCTTTCCTATGAAATTGGGGAAATTTTCTTACAGATTCAGGAGTCCATAATTCGTGTAATTCATGAGCTACTTACTTCCATTATTTTTTATTGTTTTATCTACACACGTATCATAAACCCTCTTTACTGCGTTCAAAAACCGCACGTTACGATCAGCACTATGTTAAACTACTTGGTAAAAACTCGTATCTGGAAAACTACACATAATGGTCATTATGTGTAGTTTTTCTACATATAATGACATTAAAATTTCGAACGCCGACGCCCACCGTGCCTTCCCTAGTTTGTCTGTGAAGTTGGTACTGACATTCAAATTTCGAACGCCGACGCCCGTCTGCGTGAAGTTGGTACTAAAGAACAAGCTAAACAATTGCAGAACCACAATGCCGGTCAAACATGCGGTTCCTGAACACATCAAAGAGAGCTTATGATATGTGTGTAGATAAACTAGTGTATGTAACTGTACATAATTAGGCATTATGCAGCAGTCACATAAACTACTATTAAAGTTTATTTCAAAGTTTATTTTGCGAAGTTTCTATTTTGAGGTTAGAATGTGATTTTTTTTCCGGCTTCTCGGTTCGTAAATGCCTTTGCGATGTCGTGGGAAATAAAGTATTGTTTATGAACCACGTTTTGGTAAGTGACCTTACAGTTCTTCATCATTTATTTTAATTTCAGTTGCGCCCTATGATCTGATAGTCCTAAATCTCCTACTCTAGATGTGGCTATTTCGGATATTTTTAAACAATAGACCAATGCATGTTCAAGCATGGACGTACCCAGGTAGGGGCAAGGGGGGGCCTTCAATATACCTGACCGATCATCTTCTCGAAACGGGTATGAGCTGCCCCCCCCCCCCCCTAGCTGAAATCCTGGGTACGCCCTTGTGTTCAAGCTATGCAGTTGCTCGAGTTGGTTTGTTTATTATTTAAGAGTTAAGTTGCATGCTTTCATTTTATTATATTTTTATACAGATGTATGTTTAGCCATATATTTTTCATTTTTCATTACAACCCGTACCCGGGGAATGATAGTACCCATTATTATGAACAACTTGCCCCAAGAAACAGGGTCGTAAACGAAATAAATGTTTTGGGTCTCCCGTAGTAACTTGTAATCAGCTGATCGGGTCAATGTACTGAGGGTGGAAAAATATTTTTCATTTGCGACCGTATGTTTCTTTGGGAAAGTTTTTCATAATGATCGGTGCTATAAATCCCCAAAATATGGTCAGCTAATTAAATGTCACTCTGTATAGCGAATCTGTACCAGACTAGAGGAGTACTTATAAACTAAAGAGAACGCACCCTTAAGCAACCTACACTGAGCCATCGTGGTTTATGTAATCCCTTATTGATTAGATACGTTATTCTGTCATTTTGTCCAACGTAAGGCACGTGTTTCACAATATTTCCATCACATTTCCTTGAGTCTTATCTTAGTTCTTGGGTACCTTTGTACTGCGTATGCAGTTATTAGTCATTTCTAGCGATAAGCCTCAACACGGATATTAGGTGCCTTGCCTACCTATGTGACATGTTCTGATCTGAGAAAATGCCACGTTTGCCACGGTATGTTGTACCCAATCCAAATTGAAGGATTGGGTACCTACCTACCCGAAATGACATGCCGAACAAATGTGGACTTTAGTCAGATCAGAGTCACGCATGTTACGTAAATGCGCATAACCCCTTGATTGAGCCGCTACGAGTAATAATGAGTATTTTTTTTTCAAAAATACGGTGACATTTTTTTTTCTGGTTGCTGTAGCTAAAGTTTAGAGCCTAGAGAGCTCTCAGAAGATCACCTAATGTAGCCCGTTATTCCCAATCCCACGCGTTAGTGCAGTAGTTGAAATAAGGGTTTAAGGGCAACTCAGCAAAAGCTGCGCACCAAAGGAAAAAGTAGTGTGTAGCGTAATCAAGTCACGCAATGTGCTGGCTATGGCTGGCCTCACAAGGCCGGAATGCCTCTCTGAATTCAGAATCTGAATCTATAATCGGTATTCCGGTACAGAGCATCGCACTTGTCTTAAAAAAATGCCAAGTGCAACTTGAACTCGAGCAGCGAGGGTCCGCACAAATCACATTTTTTTTAGGGTTCCGTATACGTACCGTATAAGGTATACCTTAAAAGGAAAAAGAGAAACTTTGATAGGGCCACTTCGTTATCCGTCTGTCAAGACCCTTTTCCTCAGGAACGCGTGGAGGTATCAAGTTATTTAGGTCTATGGTCTCTTGAAGTTGTAAAAAACTCATAATTAGAGGTCAACAAAATCATACGATACCGCCGCCATAAATGTCACAATTTTGCTGAAATTGATATTCGCGAGGGAATCATGCAATTTGGCACGAAGTATGGTCTTATAGCACAAATAAAGGGAAAAATCCGAAAACTGTGAATTTTCTGTCTTTCTGCCTGTCTGTCAAGGCCCTTTTTGTCAGGAACGCGTGGGGATATTAAGTTGAAATTGATACCGATTACTAAAGTCTGTGTCTTTAAGTTGTAAAAAAAACTTATAAACGCAATCGAAATATACCGCCCTTTATGTGACAATTTTGCTGAATTAGCTTGATACTCGAATGAGAATCTAAACCAGATACCTACTTTCCGATGACCTATAAAGACCTTGATGATAATGATGATGGTCTTGACCATCTTCATGGTCTTGAATTGGTCGTAGATAATTCAGGTGATACTTCTCTAATGTACGGATGCTTGCGGACAAGCAGTGACATGCCCCGGTATGAATTGCAATCCGAAAAGTCGCCTTTATTTTTATATAGCGAGCATATATGAGAAATAGTGAAGTCCACTAGTACCTTCTCTTCGTTCCACATTCGTACTGACAGTTTCCAATCCAATTCAATTCTAATCAATTCGCTCGGAATTCCATCAACTCTGACAGCCTTCCGATTATTTTGGTCCTGTATTGCCTTTACGATTTCGGCAATCGTTGGCGGGTCATACGGATATGTTGCAGATTGGACGTGCGTTCAACGTTAAGAACGAATTAGTTAAAATGCTTTGCCCAACGTTTAAGGATTTCTCTTCTAGATCTAGATGTTAGTCGCTCTTTGCCGCCAATTTACTGCAGTGGCACATTTCTGCCTTTTACTGTACCGACCAGCTTCTTGAGTTCTCTAAGAAGGCTCCTAGCTACTTTGAGTCCGTACGCCATCGGATTTTTCTTGTTTTCACTAGCCACCATCTGTATTTGGTTTCTCGGGTATGCCTCCTGAGTTCGCGTGGGCTGGTTCTTATATCGTCTGAGGTCCAAGTTGTCGGCCTTGGTTTTGAAGTATAGCACGGTGCTTTTAAACAGCCGCAACCAAAACCTCGTTCTCAAAATATCGTCAAAAAATCTTCGTGAACATGCTTTGTGTACGCCTGGCGTTTCGTTGGCGGTATCAACCAGTTGCGAGCATAGCATGCTCCAGCTCTTACATAGGGAACATCGATATTTCCTTTGAACAAGATTCTGTCATTTAGGGCTCGACCAAATTCACGCGGGTGCTGAAGCTTCTCTGTGCCTAGTTTCACAGGTTTAGTTTTATTGGATCTCATAATTCATAATTCTTTATTGCACACAAATATTTAAGAAGTTACATTAAAAGAAAATGCACGTACAAAGGCGAGCTTATCTCTAAAAAGAGATTTTTTCAGCCTACCAAGACATTATAGGAAATAGTATCTATTAGGAGGGTGAAGTCGGAGTTTCATATTGATCATCACCAGCCTACGGTCTGTCCAGTATTCTGCTCCGCGCATTACTCGGGAAATTTGACGACCGGTTTAGCCTAGTGGGTAGTGACCCTGCCTACGAATTTGAAGGTCCTGGGTTCGAATCCTGGTCCTTTGCTATGTATTTAAGAACCTCGTGGAATCAAGCGTAAACCATGCAGAGCGCGCTCGCCTCCTGGCTTCCTGTGAGCAGGACTCGGAGTACTGGCTGAACGCGCTCCCTTCGGCGAACCTGGGAACGCTCTTAGATAATACAACTTTCACACTTTCCGTAAGCCTCAGGCTGGGGACCAAAACGAATGCCGCCGATGAGGAGGAGGCGTGGACCAGCTGGGCCACCATGGCCTGGCATGCCGCGACCAGCTCTTCGGCTGGGCTACATATTTTTTCCTTTTGGCGTCGAGACACTCGGGCCATGGGGCCCGGAAGCGCGAGAACTTTTTAAAGAGCTCTCTAAGCGCCTGGTCGACGCCTCGTGTGACCAGAGGGCTGGAGCCTTCCTTGGGCAACGACTGAGTCTCGCCATACAGCGAGGCAACGCCGCCAGCCCTCTCGGCACCCTGCCCACCGACTGCGGCAGTGATCTGGCGCAGTATTTTTTTCATGTATATCTGTACATTTGTAGATAAACTGTAGAGAAGTATTTGTTCTGTGTTTTGTCTATTGTATATACTATAATTTTTAAATATTGGTCTGCAATAAAGAGCTATGTTTGGATTTGTACCTTTACATAAGTATTTATCTCTATTAAATATATAGTCGCCTCGTATCCATAACACAAGCCATATTGAGCTTACTATAAGGGCCTAGTTCGATTCGTGTAAGATTGTTATTTGTTTATTTATTTTAATGTGCACTTGTGATATGTCTCCTAGGCGTATGATAGCATACCTACACTCAGAGAAAAATCGGCTGACAAAGCGACAATAAAAGCTTTGTTAGAATTTTATTGTTACCGCACATAAGTGCATCGTCGCATAAGCTATAGGCCCATAGTGCCTGTGACAACTTTTGTTGTTCTCGTTGACAACTGTCACTCATTGACAGTTGTCAACGAGAACATCAAATGCCAGTGTTTAGTCCCAGGGTGCATCCATGTAGCTTTATATTTAGTCGGCAGTCAGAATAAGGTGTTGGTAATAGCTAGGTCGAACTGAGCACATACTAAGCAGAAGCAGACCGTTTCTATTCATATTCCCTATACCATGCTTCCCCACACTCTCAAAAAAATATTGCCATTGCAACAAAAAAACTTTGATGCTGGACAGCCGTCAAAGGTGCATAGTTATGAGGGCAACGTTTTTATTGTTACTAAGTAAATTTACCAATTTTGATGTAATAGCAATAAAACATTGTTGAAATCACAATGCTAAAATTGTTCGAGTCACTATATTATTTCTTGTCCTTTTGTTCCCATGACAAATGCCTTTAGGTATCATATCAAAGGTATATTGTCCCGATGACAAGGGGTTTTGCTAAAAAGACAAAGATTTACTGTCCGTGGAGCTTACTTTGTTTTGTTGAATTAGCTATCTTCCTTTGTGCTTTTATCAATTCACCGTTGCTTCTCCGACAAAGTTACTTTTCTCGTATATATTTGCTACTCTAGCAAAGTAACATAGCTAGACTTGATCCCTGCACTTTGTTAATGGTACACTATGAAAATATATTATATACTCCCCGAAGCTTCTGACTATTATTCGAGAGGTATGCGTACATTGAACTATGTTTACTGTACATACATCTGTATGGCGTATACACAGAGAACTCCGGTCAAGGTACGTATACCCGTAACAATATATAGGCAGAAGTTTAGGGTTTTTTTTTTCAGTGTACGATTTACAAAGTGAAGGGATTGAAATCTACAATGTTACATTGCTTGGGTAGCATAAAGAGGATAGAGGTATTTGAGAATTCCAAAGGAAAATACGAAAATATTTATATCAAAAGTATGTATTAATCTCTACTTTACTTATTTAATCCTATTTCATACCAAATTACAAGTTAATATTAATCACGAAGCGGTCCAGGGTGACGCCAAGGTACTTAGGAGTAAAGTGCTGGTTTAGTATGGAACCTCCGAATACCACTTTAAGCTCGCGTTTGGCTAGTTGATTGTGTAGATGGAAGCGTCTGACCTCTGTTTTGCATGAACTAGGTATTAGTCGCCAAATTTTGAAGTACTTTCTTAATTCTTCTATGTGTTCAGTTAGTGTGCTTTCCAGATTCCATTATTAATTCAAACGTCAGTTCTTGATCTGAAAAAGAAGAACGTTGTTATTTTATGCTTAAGCTATCTGAGACTTGTGATAATTTGGCCATATGTTAGGTTAGGTTATTTTAGTGGCTTTAAAAACCAAATGCTGACTGTTCACCGGGCCAACGAAGGCCAACGAACGGCCAGTGTTGCCATCTTGACTACTTTGTAGCCATATCTAGCAACTTTATGGGGTAATTTAGTTAAGTACTCAAATTGTTGGAAGTTTCATACATTTGGCTACTTTTTGAGGACTGAACTATTTGTAATTTTCGACATTTTTCCTGACTAATGGACGTGATCGGAGCCGTAATATACCGAACTATGGACAAAGGCACTTACGGCCGGGTGCTGATTATGTTAAAAAATACGCAGTCACCCCCGCCCCAAGGCGCCAGTTGTTGCTCAGCGCTCATAACTCGTGAGGCGAGGCATACCTACTAAAATGATTGCAATGAAAGTAAGTAACCCTGAGAAAAAAAGGATACTTTCATCCTGCAAAATATGAATGGAACCAGCTACCTAACCTAAAATCCTAGCAGAAAGGTACTTCGCCCCCCCAACAGCTGCAGTCAAAGGTCCGAAAACATTTCGAAGATATTTGTTTGAAGTGTGATTCGAAACAAAGCACAGGTTACAGCCAATATCGCGAAGCAACGACATGAACCTCATAATTTTATTAGGGCAATGTTACTCACCGACCATAGACTGCAGCAGATGCTGCAGTTAATTTTCTGTTAAAAAAGTCTCCATTGCTATATTTCATATCACTCTTAAGCACAATCACTACTTCTCTGCCCGACATCCACGTTGAAACTGGCAGAATAGGAGAAACAGTTTGCGCTTGCGAGAACAAGTATCATACGTCACTTTGTAATTTTATCTAAGAATACTTTGTCAAAACATCTACTTCGCATTTTGTTAGTATATGACGTTGCCGTATCAACAACACCATTTAGCCGTAGTAACAACTGTTATTTTGATAGATTAAACTTGGCTGTAACATCACTGCATAACGTTGCCGTGTCAACAACACCATTTAGCCATAGTAACAACGGCTATTTTGATATATTAAACTCTGCTACAATATCACTTCACAACGTTGATAAGTTGACAACGTACCGTTGTTATCCCATTTAAATATTTCTACCATAGTTACTGTATCTACGTTTCTTTAGCTGAAATAACAAAAATCATTCCAACAATAAAAAAGTTGCCACAGCAACTATGGGCCTATAGCTGCATCGACGATGCACTTACGTGCGGTAACAATAAAATTCTAACAAAGCTTTTATTGTCGCTTTATTAGCCGATTTTTCTCTGAGTGCAGTACCACCAGGCCACGCTTCGTTATCTGGACCGACACGCGCACTGAGGTTACCCAATGATATCTGTGTATGTGGTATCTTTTTCAAGACCGCTGGAGTTTCTCAAAGAACTTATCCTTCGCTTCTTCTACTCTAAAAATCTAAAAACCTTAAATGTAGTTCCTTAAAATTTGCGGTTTTTAGATTTTCTCCTTCATTTGTGCTGAAAGACCTTGCTTCGTGCCAAATTGTATTATTCTAGCTGTTCAACGAGAAGTGCCCTATAGGTTTTGATTCTCTTGCGAATAGCAAGCAATTTCAGAAAAATTGCGACATCTATGCGGCGACGACCCGAATGGCCAAGTCCGCAGTGACCCTGCATACGAAGCCAAGGGTCCCGGGTTCGAGTCCCGGTGGGGGCAAATATTTGTTTGATGAGATCGGATGTTTGTATCCTAGTCATGGTTGTTTATCTATCTAAGTATAAATTTTATCTATATATAAGTACGTGTATCGTTCTCTAGTACCCAAAATACAGGGAATCCTAGTTTGGGGCTAGATCAATGTGTATAAATAGTCTCCAAGGTTAATACCTTGGAGACTATTTATACACATATAATAATAATTTATTATCTAAGGCGGATGTTTTAATTGCGTTGATCTATAAGTTTTTTTTTCTCAACTTCAAGAGACTACAGACCTGAAATACTGATATTAATTTCAACTTGATAGCTCCACGCGTTCCTGAGAAAAAGTACATTATTACTCAAAGAGAAAAAGGGTATTTTCAGGCGGACAGACCGACAGAGAGACAAAAATTTAAGTTTTCGGATTTTCACCTTTATTTGTGCTATAAGACCTTGCTCTGTGGCAAATGTCATGATTCTAGGTCAACGGGAAGTACCCTTTAGCTTTAGATTCCTTTGCGAATATCAAGCAAACGGTACCTTTTCATAGCATTGACCTGAAATTTTGTTTTTTTACAGCACCACTGATAGTTCATAGTCATATTCTTTATTGCACAAAAAATATAAAGGTACAGACAATTACAAGAAATGTTATAAGCAAAGGCGATCTTATCTCTAAAGAGAGATTTCTTCCAGCAAGCAAACAGACCTGATTAATACTGTTCATAGTCATATTCTTTATTGCACAAAAAATATAAAGGTACAGACAATTACAAGAAATGTTATAAGCAAAGGCGATCTTATCTCTAAAGAGAGATTTCTTCCAGCAAGCAAACCCAGGCAAAACAGGACAGTCCTAGTGAGCAATAAAACTATAGGTATATTAAAATAAACCTAACAAATGAAATATACACCTCAACTATATAAAATACAACAGAGAGAAGGCACATACATATATAAACTAAAATATATCACACACATATACCTAAATACTACGTAGATGCGTTACCTATTATGGAAGAGAAAGGAAATGCACTTTCCTTCTTTTCTTGAAAGTGAAAATTGAGGGATTATCCCTAATAGTGAAGGCAAGTGCGCTATATTATTATTATATTAACTTCAACTTGATACGATACCTTTACGCGTTTCTGAGAAAAAAGGGTCTTGCAAACGGACATACGGACGATGAAGTGATCCTATAAGAGTTAAATTTTCCTTTAAGGTAAAATTGATGAGTTTCATACACATATATTCTGTCAGATCAATCTGAGAAATTCATAAGCTGAAAAAATCTAAATTTTTGTGGAGATTAGGTAAATTGTATGCTTTTCGGTACTTTCAGAATCTGAATTGTGAAAGGCATTCTGGTGATGTGAGGCCTGCCTTAGCCAGCACGTTGCGTGTCGGGGACCTCCGCCTAGGTTTGGTATATATAATCAATGAAAATTTTGTATTTACCATTTTTGTGATGCGGTGCAGTCAACGATACCCAGCCTGATTCTTCCCGCACACCTTAGGCCTTGTTTCTCAAAACTTTCTCGCTATGGTTTTCCCACAGCAGATGGGCAATCAATGCAGCCGACTGTCTGCTGTCAACAGTCGCTATGACGCCGGCTTTCCCGCCAAAAGATCACCGATGGCGACCACACGCGAACAACGCTAAAATAAAAAGTCAAAAATAGCCAGCGAGATTATGCCGCGCGGCGAAATCGAAATAGTCGAACGATGGTCCACATCTCGGT
The DNA here is from genome assembly GCA_949825045.1 of Argyresthia goedartella. Classification (NCBI taxonomy): domain Eukaryota; kingdom Metazoa; phylum Arthropoda; class Insecta; order Lepidoptera; family Argyresthiidae; genus Argyresthia; species Argyresthia goedartella. Next base: position 11,385,189 of record OX463809.1, read on the forward strand.
TTTCCCCCCTACCGAGTTTTTTCATAGGTTATCGTTATGACCTAATTATAATTATGCATATTTCTTTCGAAGGAGGTTGGAAAGATAGAAATCTATGCTGGAAGTCAACTATTGTCATGGGAAACCTGCGAATTAGAAGTTCGATGGTAATGGTCCATCCTGCCCTATTATGGGAGATTCCCGGATGTCCCGTATGTCAGTTTTGGTTTTTACACCTGCCTTGCTCGTAAAGACCTACTTACTTACGTTCAAAGAGTGAATGTAAGTTAGTCTTTACGTCATTCATTCATTCATTGTCTGCATTGAAAACTACGTTCCATTTTCAAATTACTTTGCAGAACAATGCTTGATATGTAATGGATTTTCATACAACTTTACAGTTCAAGCTATGCAAACAACCTTGGTCAAAAACTCAACCAACACAAAAAAAATAAAAATTGGCGGTAATTCAATCGATATTATTTGAAGTTTGATAAAGTTTATCTCATAATTGTTATGATATAACAATAAACAATAATTTTAATAAGTAGTTGTGTGTGTAATTTCTGATTAGATATTGGGAAAGTATGTAACTTTATTAAAATTTACATACTTTCCCAATATCTAATTCAGAAATTACACACACAACTTTTTATTAAAATCACATTAAAATTAATATTATTTAGTTCACCTCATTAATTTTTTGATATGAATTTAAATTACATTGTTTTATTTTATTTGTTGTGTTTTATTTTCCTCGCAAGAAAGATGTAAAATAGTATACTTCTCTCGGGTTGTAAGTAGCTATTGCACCCTCGAACTATATCCGCCCTTCCGTCTAAATATCTCGGGTGCACTCGATCCTTAGAGCCCTTTGCGAGCAAAGCTCGCACGGGCACCAAATTGCATCTCGTTCCGTAATAGCTCACTTACTTCCCTTGTAGCGTAATGTACTATTAAATCGTAATTATTATAGGTGTTAAAAACTAAAAACAACCTTTTGAGGTCAATAGATTTGTAATGTAAAGACTAATCAAATGAGTCCAAACTCGCTGAGTTTACAAGTAAGAACACCAGTCTTTTGTCTACCAACTGGCAGCTCAATCAGCAGGTGATGATGAAGAGAATATCTCCAAGTAATATTAATAGGACTTGACACGGCGAATCTAATGAGCTCTAACTCGATGTTTACAAGTATACATCATCCAGGGTTCCGTGCTCCACTTTCTAGTTCCATCATCAGACCAGCTTGATGGAACCATATTAATGCATTGTCTTCTGAACTACGTATACATGTCGTTGCCAAATCATAGAATTGATCATTATATGAAATGGCCAACCATTTCATGATTTGGCTGAACGATTGACCAATGACGTTTGCTAAGTGAGTATATGTAAATATCTACAGTAATAAAGAAATTTGACTTTGACTTTGAGATTCCATGAAATGGCCAGAAAGGGTTGAATTTGATGAAGCATATCTTTTTAAAAGCATTTTTATAGGTCGCGTAACGAATTAAGAGCGCTAGGCGTATATTAAGTATTCTGTGGCTAGGCGACGTTGGCGGCAATTACTGCGCATATGTACAGGTATTGAAAAGTGACCACTGCGCATTCAAGGCTAATCAATGATGTTTTTTCCGATATTCATGTCTAACTAACAAGAAGGCTTTTTCTAAAATATTTCTTCGTTCAATGAAAGTTCTAATTCAACCATGGTTGGCTATATCATGATATGGCCCATTCTACGGAATGGTTACGACATTTCTATAATAATATAATACCACTATATAATATTATAGCAAGTTTCGAAATGAAAGAAGAACTAGAATTGGTCGAAATGTCAATGCCTAGATTTGTTGCACGATGTTATTTAAAGGTAGTTACTATTAGTTTGTATTACTGGCAATGTGAATAACAAAATATGAATAGTACCATGTAGGTAGACAAACAATTGAGAAATAAGGTCAGTCGTTAACTGAAACCCAAACTGTTTTAATAGGTAATGGGCGAAAAATTATAATCTCTAGTGTTTTTGGGCAACTACAGTTGAAATTAAAAGGTTGAACTTTCGCGTTAAAATAAAATGACGTCAGACTATATTCAGAGTGTTCCGCCGAAGCTAAAGGGGAGGGAAAATTATGATGTGTGTGGTGTTTTGCCGCGGAAAATTTGTTGGTGCTTGAAGGCATGATGCACTGTATCAAGACAGATTCAGTTGCTAAAACAAAGCCTGAAGATGACGCAAAGACCAAGGCGAAGCTTCAGAAGTCATAATCAGAGTGCATTAAAAATTACATTAAGTCATCAGTCGCATAATAGGTCGAAGCATATTGATGTCCGATATCATTATATTAGAGATGCAATCAGGAACAATCTTGTTAACATGTTTCGACTCAAGATATTAGGTCCTTACATATGAAATAGGCGTTTCGCCGTACTGGCCATTTTGATCTCAAATATCTCCTCTATGGTTAGGAATTCCAAATTCAAATTTATACAGCTATTTACTCATGTAATATTTCATGTATTTGTGATTCTAAAATTATAATTCATTTGTTTTTTCCTCAATTGATTTTTTGCCTCACAGCTTACAAAATGGGAAACTTGAAATATCGCTTTATTTACGAGCATGACTTATACCGTGGCACCAGTGCTGCAGAAACGGCTCGAAGGATTAATTATGTGTATGGCGACGGTGCCGCAATAGAAAAGACAGTGCGTTTTTGGTTCCAAAGTTTTCGTTCTGGAATTTTCGACCTGCAGAACAAGCCCCGTGGACGGCCGGAGACCAAAGTTGATAATGAAGAATTGAAGGCTATTGTGGAAGCGGATCCATCGCAAACCACGTCCGAGTTAGCTGCAGGCTTGCAGGCTTCAGGGTCCGTCAGGCAGTTTCCCTGACGGTCCGACACATGTCAACATCTCCCGGAATGCCTCCGGGTGACCGACATGGTGATCTAGAAGGACCCATTCCCCATGGGACCAAGCGCGTCGCAGGTTGCGGATGGCGAATGGCCCCCCAATCGGAGGGTCAGCTGCCTGTTCCATGAGCAGGTAGCCGCGGACAAGGGGAGCCCATCTGACCTCCTCTAGGTATGAAGATCGGCGTTTTAGTGTTCTCCGGCGCGAACACTCTAAAGTAAGGGCGTAAGGCAGCCCATCCGGCCTCCTTCAGAGGGACAAAGATTGGCGGTGAAAATAAAGTGTATGGTACGTGCGCACTCTAAAAAATCACGACCTGCGGGCGGCGGCCACGGCGGTAGGTGCGCAGCGTCCGCAGTACCGTGCCGGTTTACCGGCCGGACAACGCCTAGTCGTCAGCAACGGTACACATATCGTTGCCGGCGGCTAACGTACTGCAAACTTGAAAGATGGGGCCCGAAAGGGTGAAAACCATGGAGACAAATACGGAGCATCTAATACCCCAGGAGGGTTCCTGTACTACCAGTACAGGGGAATCCCTCCCTGCGGGAGGAACCAGTTCACGCAATGAACTGGACCCCCCCCCCGCAGTTTCTCGGTGGGTCGTTTTCTGGGGGCCACCAACCTATTTGCTCGCGTGGTGACACGCGCTCGCCTCGGAGGATAAACGAGTCAAAAAATAAGAGGCACGATAGAAGTGGTGCCTCAAAGACAAAGAAGAGGAAGCGGCCGTACGTCGTAGGGCCACGGACGCCTCTAACGTCAACCGTGCGGAAGTGGAGTTGCCGGCTCACAACGATCCCAACATGGGACCGCGTGCGGGACAGCACCAACACTCAACATACGGAACTGTGGCGCAGGCTCACACCGATCCCAATATGGGATTGCGTGCGGGACAGCACCACCACAGCACCAACGAAACTGTGGTGCAGGCTCACACCGCTCCCCATACGGGAAAGCGTGCGGGACAGCACCACAACACCAAAGGGTCAGGAAGGCAGGTTCACAACGCTCCCTTTATGGGACCGCGTGCGGGACAGCACCACCCCCTAAATCAAGCCGCATCACGGCGAAATACATTCTCGCAGCAACCAGCCCAAGGGGAGGGGCAGGTGCCTGCAGGAAAAGAAAAATCAACTGGGGAAAGCGCAATCTCGGGCCCTCCCCCGTCTGCCCATCCACCGCCTCGGCGCCGTAAGGGCAAAGGGGTGGGGAAGGGCAGATCGGGGGGTTCATCAGAGCAAGCACACGGGGCAAGCTCTGTGGCCGGGACAAGCAGACCCTAAACAAAAAGAATGAGGTCTGATGACCAGGTGTCGCCGAACGGGGAGTTGATGAGGGGACCGTTCAAAAGACCCTGTAATTCAGGCCCAAATGTAAGGGACAAGCGAGTCCAACCTGGACTATCCTATGCCCAGGCTGCTACTCGCACCTGATCATGGTGATCGTCCCCATTGACGGTCGAGATATGACGGCCAAACAAGGCGTTCTTCTCCGTCTAGAGATGGAGAAGAAACAAGAAGAAGCGGTAGATGACCTGACCCAAGACTTTGTCCCGGGCTTCGATCATATGCCGCAACGTCTGCCGCAAGGCGGACTTAAATTCACCTGCCTCGACCAAGAAACCGTGGCGTGGCTTAAGGTGACGACAGCAAACCTCCCCCCCCTGTGGGAAGGAGGCTGCCAGTTCATGGCGGTCGGCATGACGGAGTTGCCAAAACTCATCAAACGGGTGGTCTGGCTTCCTGATGTTCAGGGAACTGACATCGAGGGGCTGAGGCTCCGACTGATAAGGGCAAACCGTCAGCGCGGCATCGACATGAGCCGCTGGCGCCTTCTAAAGGGGGAGCTAAAAAACACCGACTCGGAGCTTCAGGGTGCCATCATGCCCCGAGTCGGATATTCCGGAGCTGGAGAAAAGGCAGATGAAGGTCTGCTACAAGTGTGGCTCGGTGAAGGTGGAGCTCAAGCGGAGGGCAGGCGGAACTGGGTCCAGACCCGCTCCAGCCGGCCAGCCGAATGAGGTGCAGCCCGCACCGAGTGACGCTGAAGGTAGCAGCAACACTCTGCCAACACGCAGGGCCTCGGCGGGCAGCGTGGGGGAAGCGCTGGGTATCCGAAACCTAGCGATTGGCTCACCGATGTCCGACGAGGTCGAGGCGCTTCTCGGCTCCGAGGACGAAAGTTCAACTCCAGCAGAGGGGGACTAATAATAATTAAGTGTCCTTTCACAACATGCTTTGCACACATAATAAATAACTTATATGTATATATATATATATATATATATATATATATATATATAAGTTATATATATATATAATATATGTATACATTAATTTAAAAAAAAACACACACAACATATAATAACAATAACAAAAGGCGCTAACACAAATATCATACGAGCCAACATCCAACACAGCTCCTCCGGTGCAGCGGCCCTTCGGAGAACTCTCGAAGAGTACCCGAAGACGATCGCACTTATACAAGAGCCAGCAATTTATAAAAGCAGGGTATGTGGTTTCAATAACTTATTTGGAAATATATATACCTACTATTCAAACACAAAAGTGAGGGCGGCCATATAATATGTCCCGAATCACTACAAAGCCACCTTAATAACACACCTCTGCTCCCCAGAACTAACCGTGGTGAACATTGACACGGGGCAAGGGGGTCTCTCGTTATACCTCGCCTCGGCATACCAGCCAGGCGAAGCGGAGATACCTACGGTGGAACTGGAGGTGCTAGTCAGAGAGTGTGAAGAAAATGACATACCCCTCGTAATAGGATGCGATGCCAACGCGCACAGCACCGTATGGGGCGGAAAGGACATAAACAAAAGAGGTAAAGATCTCATGGAATTTCTCTCAAAATACGAACTGTCGACACTAAATAGAGGATCAGAGCCCACATTTGTCACAAGAAAGGCACAAACAATACCAGACATAACAATTGCCAACTTTTTGGCTCTAGACCTCATATCGGGATGGAGAGTTTCATCAGAAGCATCGTGTTCGGATCACAGATGGATCACCTTCAGCCTGAAGAATATAAAGTTAAAATCTAGGCAATTTCGTAACCCTAGAAAAACCAACATAAGTGAGTATTATCAGCACCTAGAGATGGACTTATCTAGAACTGAGTACAACATCAAAATGGAGAAAACAGAAGAAATAGAATTAGCGGTCATTCAACTCAACGGAGCGATAAATGAGAGCTATAACAAATCCTGCCCTCTAATGACAGCGAAGCCATCTAAAGACTGCTGATGGTGCGACAAACTGGAGAGACTGCGGGTTAACATGAGAAAGCTTTTCAATCACGCCGTCAACACGAAGGCAGAGGATGACTGGAAAGCTTTTCAAAAAGCACGTAACCAGTTTAAAAAACAAACTAAGTGCAATTTTAGAGAATCGTGGAGAAATGTCTGCAGCTCGATAATCAGCGAGTCGCAGGCCTCACGAATCAAAAACCTAATAGGTAAAGACCCACAACACCAACCTGGTGCGATAAAGAAACCGAATGGAGAATACACCAAGAGCGAAGAAGAGCTCTGTAGTGTATTGCTACAAACGCATTTCCCGGGGTGTATAATCCTACCCGCAAAAGAGGTAGAGACACCGGCGGAAACACCAAGCTCCTCGCAGACATTAACACCCCCGCCGGAAGCATGGGTGGAAGTAATAAACCTGATAGATGATGAGAAGGTGAGATGGGCGATCAGCTCTTTCCTTCCATATAAATCACCAGGACCAGACGGCGTAATACCAGCCCTACTGCAATGGGGAGAAAAGCTCATTGTACCAAGACTTGTAAAAATATTTAAGGCATGTCTAGCACTCGGCTGCATGCCCAGGATCTGGAGAGAAGTGAAAGTAGTCTTCCTGCCGAAACCAGGCAAGGACGACTATACTGAACCTAAATCATTCAGACCTATAAGTCTCACATCATTCATTCTGAAAACGTTAGAAAGAGTGTGATAGATAGATTTATAAGGGACGGTCCCATGAGAACCAACCTTATACACCCAAACCAACATGCGTACCAAGCGGGAAAATCTACAGAGACCGCCTTACACCCAGTGGTCAGAAGAATAGAAAGCTCAATACTAAGCCAACAGTCGTGCCTGGCGGTATTTATAGACATCGAAGGAGCTTTTGATAAAACAAACTTCAGTAGCATCAGAACTGGATTGGAGAAACTAGGCACCAACCCTAACATGATAACCTGGATAACAAAAATGCTGGAATCAAGAATAATCTCTCTGGAAATCAGCGATAAAATCAAATGCAAAGTGGCCAAGGGCTGTCCACAGGGGGGTGTGCTATCACCACTACTGTCGGTACTAGTAGCCAACGACCTGGTGACACAACTCAACACAAGAGGATTCTACTCAATAGCATACGCCGATGACGTGACAATACTCGTGAACGGCCTTTTTATAAACACGATATTTGACCGCATGCAACTAGCACTACGGTACATAGAAACATGGTGCAAAAATAACGAACTCTCAGTAAACCCCGCCAAAACTGAGATGGTACTATTTACAAAAAAAAAACCACGGCAGTTACAGGCTGCCCAAACTCTTTAATAAAACACTAACACTGTCAAAAGACGTGAAATATTTAGGTGTATGGCTTGACCACAAATTAAGTTGGAGGAAGCACATGGAAGCAACACTTAAAAAAGCCACCATATCGTTCTTCCAGTGTAGGAAGATGGCAGGGAACGGATGGGGACTCCAGCCCAAAATATGTCGATGGATGTATATGGCTGTAGTGAGACCCATCATCACATACGGCTCCCTGGTATGGTGGCAACGAACAACACTATGCACAACTGCAACACTACCACAGCAGTTCCAGAGAATGGCATGTGTGGCCATGACAGGCTGCATGAGGTCAACGCCATCAGCGGCACTGGAAATCATGCTAGGCAAACCACCATTGGACCTATTCGTACAGCAGGAAGCCAAATCGGCGGCCATAAGGCTATACATTTAGGGTGGTGATGGTGATGGGCCTGCCGCGGTACTGCAGCGCCTCAGGCATGTTTGCGGAGGCAAGGGTCGACGGCTTTGCCGCGATCATTAGGAAACGCAGCGCCTCGCTATTAGCGCGCGTACGCGGCAGCTCCAACTCCATTCTTCGCACGTTGGCTGGACGGTGGGACTCGCCGCTGCTGGCTCACTGGGTGAGGCTACACGTTAGTGGGTAGCCTAGGCACTCGTCCTTCTTCCCCTGCCGTGTGTGTGTTTTTATTTTTAAATTTTTTGACATTTTTATTTTGTAATGATTTATTTGAATTTTAATTTTATTTTATTGTTGACATAATGTGTAATTTATTCTATGGGCTTTTATGCCTGCAATAAACGATTATTATTATTATTATTATTATTATTATTATTATACAGTACTAGACAATGGAAAGGACAAATAGCAGATAAAGGACACTGCACAATTCTAGAAAAAGCATTCGGGGAAGTACCGGAAGCCATTATTGGAATTGATCGCATAAAAACAGAGTTCCTATTCGGTAGGAAATATGAAATCACAGCCAAGGGCTTGGAAACACCAAAAATACCAAATCACAAAAGCATAACAATAAACAGTGATGGCTCAAAGAAAAGCAAGAACACAGGCGGAGGTTCTTTTATCGCCGTCTCCTACACGGGGCAATGCACTTGATAAATGATGCAGAGGGGAATGATATAATCTTTAAAACGGACTGCGCAGCCCTACTAAGCTCACTAAAAAGACCGTTGACAAAATCAAAACTCATACTAGAATGCCACAAGGCACTCAACAGGCTAGGTGAGAAAAAAAGGTCACAGTCCAGTGGGTAAAAGGTCACCAGGGTGACCAAGGCAACTGGGAGGCAGACAAGCTAGCAAAATTAGGGGCAGAAAGGCCAGCAATCGGCGCTCCACCATTCTCGCCCTTATCAGCGGAAGCTCTACGAAAAAGGCTCAGAGAAGCCACAGTACAGCAACAAAACCTATTATGGTCTAGCAGAGAAGACTGCAAAAACACCAAAGTTTTTATAGACAAGTATAACCATAAATTTACGAATTACTTAATGAGACTAGAAAATAAAAATACTAACAAGCCTTATTACAGGCCATTGTACACTAAACAAACACTTGACAATTACAGGTGCAACGGACAGCCCCCTGTGCAGGGGGTGCATGGAAGTGGATGAAATAGTAGAGCATATGCTACTGCCATGTCCATCCACAACAGAAACCAGGATGGCTGTCCTAGGAGACACAACAAACACCCACGAGCTCTAGAACACCCAGGCCTCCTTCTCCAGCTGGTGCAGGAGTTGGGATGGCTGAAGTAGATGTGCAGGCGAAGGGGACATGCACAAAGGCCCCGCTCAAGTGGGCCAGGTGCAGGCAATACAACCCCCTTGTAGAAGATAGAAGATAGATAGCTGCAGGCTGCGGTGTTATTGTTAAAACTGTTTTAATTCACTTGAAGCAAATTAGGAAGGTGGGTACCTCACGAACTGAGTGAAGCAAATCAACAAACGCCCGTTGACTGCTGCGTTGCATTATTCACCCGGCACAATAATGAAAGGATTTTAAATCGAATCATTACCTGTGATGAAAAGTGGATCCTGTACGATAATCGGAAGCGCTCATCGCAATGGCTGAACCCTGCCGAACCAGCCAAACCATGCCCCAAGCGAAAATTGACTCCAAAAAAGTTACTTGTGAGCGTTTGGTGGACTAGTGCTGGTGTCGTACACTACAGCTTTCTTAAATCTGGCCAGACGATTACGGCGGATGTCTATTGTCAGCAACTGCAAATCATGATGAAAAAGCTAGCTGCTAAACAACCGAGGCTGGTCAATCGCTCTAGGCCACTGCTGCTTCATGATAACGCTTGACCACACACTGCACAACAGACGGCTACCATATTAGAGGAGCTTCAATTGGAATGTCTAAGACATCCACCGTAATCTCCGGACCTTGCTCCAACAGAATACCATTTTTTTCGAAATTTGGATAACTTCTTGAAAGGGAAAAAATTCAACTCCGATGGGGCAGTCCAAACCGCCTTCAAAGATTTTATTGATTCCCGTCCGAATGTTTTTTTTAGTAAAGGGATCGAAGAACTACCTATGAGATGGCAAAAGTTTACATACTTTCATTAAATAAATATATTATATTTAAAAAAAAAACGACTTTATATTCCTCCCACGCAAAACGCCAATTTCATATGTAAGGACCTAATATTTTACTTTAGAAGATTTATTACTATCTTGTGGTTTGCTACTACATTAGATATTTTGTTAATATTCGTTTTAATTACTTACTGGGAATGTGAATAACAAAATTTGAATAGCATGTAGCTAGATAAATATAGTTGAGAAATAAAGTCAGTCGTTAACTGAAATCCAAACTGTTTTAATAGTTACAACTTTACAAGTGGACCTAATAAAAGGTGTTAATAATAAAATTAAAACAAATGGAATTATTATAAATACAAATAACCCGACTGGATTTTCAATCTTTCAGTTTCTTTTTTATTTATAAAACCCTATATTTAGTAACCCACTCGATAGGTTAAAAAAATAAGACAGTATGTCGCAAAAAATCGGCTATTTTTTATTTTGTTACACCCAGTGTCAATCTCACAGTTGAGACGAATCTAACGACAGCTCTTAAGCTAAAATCCATCAAGCCTTTAGGCTACAGAGCGTGCCAAAGAAATATACATACATACATACACACGAAAAACGTAACCCTCCTTCTGGCGCAGTGATCATTGGCATACCTAGTTGGTGCGTCACCACATCGTCGCCAAGATGTTTAGATTGGTAGTCTAACTATCGGGTGGTGTTAGGACTGGGTACTTCAGTTGCAACTATGTACTTAACTTAGTAGTATGCAAATATGACTTAAAAACGCGCTGTCGGAGCGTATTATCAATCACCTATAAAAACGTTATTTTCAACTAAATCAGTTGATGTTGGTATTTTTTCATCGGCTCAGTCTAGAAATATCTAAAACTATAATAGACCGAGCCGACGAAAAACTACCAACACGCGTTCACTAGTGAACGCGCATTTTTAGCCATGGAGCTGAGCTTCATCTTCTGCGGTTACGCAACAGTGTTTCAAGCTGAAACATTCAGTCTTCTACAGGGGCACTGCATGTAAAAGGGAGCGTAGAGCGTAGACGAGAGTAAATGGTTCTTCAAAACAGAGAGTAGGGCATCTTTACTCTATGCACTAACAAAATCCAAATCATACTGGAATGCCACGAGACGCTCAACAGACTGGGTAAGAAAAATACAGTCAAACTGCATTGGGTAAATCGTCACCAGCAGGACCAAGGAAACTGTAAGGCGCACAAACTAGCCGAAGCCAGCGCGAGGATGACGGCAATTGGCCCTCCACCATTCTCGCTAAATGAATTATCGGCGATCAGGGAAGACTGCCAATACAACAATTTATTTCTAAACAAATACAAACAAAAATTCACGAATTACATGATGCGGCTGCGCAGTAAATGAAAAATACTACCTGCCTTCAACATAAACATGTGCAACAAATAGCTCCCTATGCAGGAAGTGGATGAGACCGTGGATCACATGCTGCTCGCGTGCCCATCCATCATAGAGACCAGGATGGCAATCATGGGAGAAACATCGTCGACAACCAACCTCTTACTCTAGGATTTGGGATATCTGAATTAGAAGTGGTGAAGGCGCAGGAGAAATGCTCAAAGGCCCCGCTCAAGTGGGCCACGTACAGGCACTTAAACTACCTGATTAAGAAGAAGATGCTCAGCATCACCTCAGCATCTTCGCGAATCGCGTTTGTGACGATGAAAAGTTGTCAATGGCTCGCTTTGAAAACACGTGTGGTCAATGAGGCTACGTTATTTGGTCTAGATTATAGCTAGATACACGGTCTCAAAATCTAGGTATACTACGGGAAATTTGAATAAAATATTACATCTTCGTATTACTTGATTGTTTATTTTTCAAAAAAACTTACACTCAAACAATTTGTCTACATTTATGATCTCCGATACAAATTCACGATTAAGTAAATAGAAAACCTTATATCATACGTATATATATTTAAGGATATATATGCGAGCTGTAGACAGCAATTGTCAATATGTATATTTAGAATCGGATTAGCTAAAAACCTGTGATTCTAAGGACGGACAGAATTATGTCAGTTTTGTGGATTAGATAGGGTAGATGTTTTAATTTTAAAATTTTTTTACAATTATCATTCTAACCAGTAACAAAAGTAAACAACATTCTAATAATTACGTTAAAGTTGGACAAGGTAATACACTATCCAATGTAAACTGATTCATGTGATGATTGCTGGCAAATATTTTTGTACAAATAATATAAACGATTTGTATATGTATACCCAAAAATATTAAGTAGCGCACAGTCATGATTTGTGCGCTTAGTTTAATGGCAAAATGCTGTATGAAATACCGTTACAATACGAAACACACTTCATTTATCGAACTTAAGAAGTTATCGTGAAGTATCCGCGTACTCACGTGAATTAATTTTAGCTAATTATGATTGTATGGAATCTACCTATATATTTTAATATACGTAAGTACTAAATTGAAGCAGAAATACTGTTTATGTGCTTTGCAACATGATTAGCACAGAGTATTATTTATTTAATTTTTATGTGTTTTAATACCTGTGCGATGTCGACTTTTTATACCAAGTTAATATAGATAATGAATCACTACTAAGTACTTATTCCATAGTTATAAATTCGATGTTTGAACACTTTATCCAATAAGTACAGTACACAATTGACCTATAACAGTACAATGTAACTATTTGTTATACGAATCCCTATAAATATAAGTACCTAAGCTCATGGCAAAAAAGACAACAAAATAAATAGAAAGATACAAAATAAAATAAACTTATGATTAGAAAATGCTCAAGCATAGAAAACAACTTCTGGAAAAATATATCATAAGATTATGTAAAACGATTTCACTTAAATCGCTAATTGCTATTTACGAAAAGCATCGGAATAAATTTGCAAAAAAGACTGATATAAGCAATTTATTGGCTAAGTTACTTTTTATTAAAGCATTTTTTTTTCTTCTTTTAAGCAATCGTTGTTTAGGAATGATAAATATTAATTCAAGAGCTTCTCATTAACTTTTGTAAAACAATCAAAAACCAAGGGTCTATATCAGCAAATTTTTAACGAAACATCCTAGAAAATTCTCGAGAATTTTGGTCGAAACACAGCAGCAGCTAAATGCAAAGTGGTATCGAGAATAGTTTGCAATATGAAAGATGTTTTATTAAAGTGGCCATGGCTGTGATTACAGTTGCCGTTGAAAAATAAGCCAGCCTTCAATACATTTTGTATGGAATTTAGCGCTCTTTTAACATGACGGAAACGGGAAACTATGTATAACCTGGTCATAGTCAAAAATAAAACATAGTCTGTTCTTGGCAATCCACAAGGAGACGAATTCTGCTAAATGCTCAATTCGTTAAATCGATGTTTAAAATGGCATGAACTTCAAATAGCGTCACAAGTTTACAGCAAGGGCGACTATTGAAATTGTGTGATTCGTTCAAGACTTCATACCACGTCATCCATGCAGGCTGAGGTCTTCTGGACGAATCGCAAAGCTTTGCAAAAAATGCTCGTGAAGCCATCTGAATTTTCCACTCCATTTAGTTCGTTGAGGACAAAGCACGGCTTTATTTGGCTAACAGTAAGCGGCTGACTGTTCGCTGACTGATTGACAACGTGTCAGAGACAACGAGAGTCAGCATGCAAACTGCTTATACATAGTAAGTCCGCGCCAGGATTCATAGCCGCTGAATGCCGCCCAGTGGCGGCGCATACATGGCGAGAGAGAGAGAGGTGAACGCTTGCTCACGGCCCAAGAAACCTGGCGGGGCCTGTACGCTGTGTCTGGCAACGAACTGGAGACACAAAACAGTCCGCTGTGGTGAAGTCTTGAGCTGTAATTTCATAAAATGCTGTCTCCCAGTCAAGGCGCACTCCTATGTCGCGCGAGCGGTGAACGGTAGTACCCCTTGCCGCCGTCCCGCGCTAGTCACGCATACGTCTCCCGGAAGCGCTTCTGCAGATGATGCGCCGCGTTGAGCAGCCGGTGGTGCAGCGTCACGTGGTGCGGCGCGCACGGGGCGGTGGCGGGCGCAGGCGCGGCGCGGGGCGGGAGGGTCGGCATCACTGCGTCGTGGTTAGGGTGGCAGAAGAAGGCGACGCAGTGGCGGCCGTGCGCACGCGCGTACGTGCCCGACGGGACGACGACGCGGTGCATCTGGGGAGAGGGTAATATCAGTTGTAGAGATTCGAAGATAAATATGTCCTCACTGGTGGTATTCCTATGAAGGTCAGAGAATCTGTGTAGAAGTTTCTGCGTATAATTCGGTTGAAATGTTTCTGTATTCCCGTATATATAATGATCTCATTGCCATATTCGGCAACATAAAGCCAACAATAGTAGGTACATTGTTGTAAAGAAAGCATTAGAGGAATGATGAGTTTGAGAGAAGAGTCCATCTAAGTATTGCACTTTTGGCCGAGACATTACATAAAGCTTTTCATGACTACTGAGAGGAAATAAAACTAATTATTAGGAAAATATTTTTTTAGTTAAATTAGGTATATCCCGCGCCACGAATTAAGAGCGCTGGGCGACGTTGGCGGGAATTACTGCGCATATGTACAGGCATTTATAGTGACACGCACGCTTTTAGCGACGGAATGACGCACGCAAACCGAAACTGCATGAAGCGCCATCTGTTAATATGTGGCGGAACCATAACAAACAAGCCAACAATGATATTTTTGTTGTACTGGTTAACTATTCATTGTTTTGCGGCCCATTACTGATGATCATCTTACGCCACATTTCCGAGCAGTGCAGTGTAAACATAATTATGATGTGATGAGTCATCACAACACTATGACTTATGCAATATCTATATACCTATCATAAATTAGTTAGCGCACTAGGTTATTTCACAGAAGTGACTTTATTTATTTATTAGCGTTTGCTATTTTTTTTGATTCTACGTCACAGAGAGCCAGTGGAAAGCCTCTTCGTCAGCGGAGTGGCCTTGACTGACTTTCTGACCGCACGGATAAGGCGCGCCTGTCGCGATTCGCACGTTAGGAAAAGCATCACCGCCAATAGACTTTTGATAGTGTCTGTCGCGATAGAATCGAGCGGTTGCCGCGCGTAACAAAATCTCGCGGCAACAGCGCGAATTTTATAAGCCGTGTGCAAAGGCTCAGTGCCTGGATAGGTACTTACAAGAGCGGGTAAGAGGTTGGTGGTCCAGGCCGCAAGCAGTTCTCCTGGCTGAACAATGATGGCTCCGGGCATGTGACCCACGGCCTGCCACTTGTCGCTACCATTCAGTTTCACCTGGAAACAGACCAACATTTCTTCATTCTCTGCTAAACTGTGTTTTCAACTAGGGTACAGTAGGAAACAAACTTGTTCAAACCGAAAAATTTTGCACACCAGAGGTACGAGTATGCAATAGTAAGTTTTTAATGCTATTTACCATCTTGTATAGTTTGATGCGTAAGTTCATTCACTTTCTGTTCTGTTGTTGTTGATGATTCAATAATAAGTGTTTATAAGTGTTTTTGTAAACAAGCGACTTACCTCAAGACCACCTTCAGAGTCTTGCGTCAGTAGCGTGAACGTCCCGTAATCGGCGTGCGCGCCGCACCGCGTGTAGCTCTCGCCGTCGCCACGGCAACAGGGGTCGTCGTCTTTAGGGGGGACAGGGGGGTAGTACAGCAGGCGCATGGTGGAGGGGTTCTTGCCTTCCTCCAACATATCGGAATGACACGCTTGGAGGGTAGCGGGGGGCAGACCTGCGAGGAAAGAGGATGCTCTTTAGATTACCCCCACTTGGGATTTTGACTCTCCAAAAGTTGTTTGGTAAAGGCTTGATCTAGGATTAAGACTCTAAATCCTCCTCTAAATTTTAGACAGTGACTTACGTACTTGAGCCAGGTGAACATTTCAATCTTGCAGGATCATCAGTCTTACCGCTTATACCAGATTCGTGTATTCAAGTAAGATTACATAGACTAGTTAAATTAGAACGACGTTTAACTTAACTCAGGTTCTCTATTTTTGAACACCAGAACGTGAATTAATTGCTATCGACACGGGAAGAAGATTGCAGAGGACAGATCACAGAAACCAGTCCAGAACAAGTGACAACACTATCAAGTAACTAATTTGCAAGTGCACGTGCCTAGACACTGACGTACCAAGAGCATTACAAGGGCTTGCAGCACGATCCGCAACAGGTAAGTGAGGTCCTGCGCCAGGAGCAGAGAAGCATTTGAGAATAATTATCATCAAAAACGATTGCAAAGGATCGATTTATTTATGGTTAAGAAACCATAAACCAGTCCAGAACAACCCGGATTCAACCAAAACAAATCTTACATTACCGTCTCTAACAACAGGCTGTCAGGACAACACCATCAAGTCTCAGGTGCCTGCAAGACACTGACGTACCAAGAGCATATGCCAGGGCTTGGAGCAGCACCCGCGACAGGTTAGTGAGGTCCTGCGCCAGCGGCACTGCGTGGCTCTTGAACTCCGGCACCTCCGTCTGGTTGGGGAAGGCGGCTGATGATAGCGAGGTGATGTTGTAGGAGTGGCGGAGCTCCTGGGCAGAGAAAATAATAATAATAATACCTTGGACACTATTTACACACATTGATCTAGCCCCAAACTAGGATTCCCTGTATCTTGGGTACTAGACAACGATACACATACTTATATAGATAAATATTATACTTAGATAGATAAACAACCATGACTAGGGTACAAACATCCGTTTTCATCAACCAATATTTGCCCCCATCGGGACTCGAACCCGTGACCCTTGGCTTCGTAGGCAGGGACACTGCCGACTCGGCCATTCGGGTCGTCAAAAAGGCGGGTAAGATGATCTGAAGGCTCCCAGTTCTCAAGTTTAATAGAGTCAGACTGGGGTGAATATTGGCAATGCGCACTAGATCCCGCCTGTGGAGGTGCAACTGAGAACGTTGGTTAAAGATGAAGAGAAAAGCGTGAGGTCACAAAAGCATTTTCAAAGCAACTTTCGGTACTTAGACAAACGTTAACATAAATATTTATACACAGGCACATACAATGCTTCTGGCCCCACACTAGGATACCCTGTTTCGTGGGAACCAGAATCAGCGACGTCACACACGTTCTTCTCCTTCTACGAATCCTTCTATTAAGTTACCTTCTTCTTCTTATCAAATTGCTCCATCCCTGGGCGCACGTAGCCGTTGTTGTTTTCAGGGTTCCGCAGATAAGGGTCCTGACAACCCTCCGGCAATGCGCAGAAGTTGTCCAAATCTGCGTATACAGACTGCAGCTGAAAGTAAAACAAGTCAATTAATTCGAGGTATTGCCGATCTTGGCTAATAACTAACTTTAATAAAACAAGATGTCACTGTCATTGGCCATATCATATTTTCTGACGTTTATTGCAGCTGTATTCTGAGAGCCACAATTTTTCTGGTGATAGAACAGACCAATGCGGACTCTACACTGCTTGCCACAATGGTCGCAAACAAAGTCGGCGGTAGATGATGAGTCCGGTTGATTTTTCTCCTAAGTTTTCCCAACCACTGTTCCACCACATACGACAATAGAGGTACATCTGTAGGTTTAGACAGAAAACCAGCGTCACAGGCATTGGCATAGGCCTGTGACATTATGCTGAGTCTGGGCCCTTTTGCTGTCGCGGCATGCGCATTTAGCAACGACGCTCACTTGGTTTTTTTCCTACTTTTTATTCTGTGCGTGTGTGCTGATATAATGAATAAACATATATTCTATCATATTCTATTCATCGTTTTCATGATTTTCTTGCAAATGTTGCATGCAACCTTTTTCCCTAGACTCAATTTCGAACTATGATCATATTCGATCACTGAAACTGTTATTAAGGTCAAGTTGTGCTGGTGGACCGACCTTATCCTCAGCGATGCCATGGTTGACCAGTATCGCCATGCCCTTGTTGCTGAGCGCCGAAAACAGCTGCTCTCCGATCCGCCGCACAACAGTCTTCATGTGACAATCTGAACCTGGAATAGAGGAAACGGAAATAGTCAGTATATGTTGATTTTCCTCAATCAGGTATTTCATGTATGTTTATGGCTCTATAAACATTCCCCTTGCCTCATTCCTCTCCTCACTCCTCATTTCATGCATGGTTAAATAATGATACAGTCGACAGTTTTGCAATTTGAAAGACCTCTAGGAATGTTTTTTCTCTGTCACTCACAGCTATCCTTGATGATCTGCCAATCAACATAGCGAAACGGCTGAGCTGACACCATGGATACAAGGTAGGTATTCTATTCCACATTCAGCAGCATGGCACTGGCCTTTACATGACTTGAGGAAGATGTGATTGCGAAGCCCCATTTTTGCCACTTGTGACCTTCTTCCTACGGTCAAACAGATGTTAGAAGGATAATGGACGAACAGGAAAACCTCAGAGTGAGCAAACACGAAACATTATTTATATTTATTCTGAATTCTTTTAATTTAGCTAACTAATACTTGACATAAAATAGCAATTGCAATTAAGTGATTTAAGATATCGTATCCAAACAATGATTAAGTTTAGGTCATGACCTTGGTTTTAACACGTGAAGGCAGATTTAATTCTAAAACAAGTTTAGAGAATCAAGATATCTAATGAGTTTGCAATCGTCAGCCAACGCTTTGTTAGTCATAGAATTGATGGTCATAGTAAGCGTCAAATTCACGGTTATGTTTAATCTAAATTAACGGTAAGTAGATATGACGCATTTAGTCCAATAATATGGGCCGTCGAAATCGGAGATGATTTCGAAACTGGTGTTTTAACGATTTGAGTGATATTGTGGCATGAGAAACAAATCTTATTGAATTAATTTTAATCGTTTGCAACCGAATGGTGTGGCCGTTTATATTTGTCCATTAGATTTTTTTTTAACGTTTTTCGTGTGTCTTTTAGGCAGTGAAGCATATGAATATTGACGACAGGCGTACACTCCCAGAGTCATCTGTTTCCCAGAATTTCTGATCTTCTATCGGTCTCGCTTTATTTTTTCCCCTGAATTAAACAACATCCATCATGAATCATGTATTATAACCGGTGCTTGCTTTCATTCGGTCAATGATATTACAATAAGTACCTATTGTAAAGACAAGTAGGTATTTTAAAAACCGGTCAAGTGAGTCTAACTCGCGCACGAAGGGTTCCGTATCACCGTACAATGGTAGGGATGATGTGGAGTGAATAGTTTGGATTTCACATAGCAAAATGTTGTTTACAAAGTTATTGGTGCGGCTACTTTCACACTCCATGTACGTAACCAGGTGCATTCATAAGTTTGTATGTGGTATTGAAAGAATTGTTGTATGGGAACCCCCTTAAATATTTATTTTATACCGTTTTTTAGGGTTCCGTACCAAACGGGTAAGAACGGAACCCTATTACTAAGACTTCGCTGTCCGTCCGTCTGTCACCAGGGTGTATCTCAAGAACCTAGCTAGCTAGAGTGTTGAAATTTCACAGATTATGTATTTCTGTTGCCGCTATAACAACAAATACTAAAAAACAGGATAAAATAAATATTTAAAGGGGGCTCCCATACAACAATTCTTTCAATACCACATACAAACTTATGGATGCACCTGGTTACGTACATGGAGTGTGAAAGTAACCGCACCAATAACTTTGTAAACAATATTTTGCTGTGTAAAATCCAAACTATTCACTCCACACCATCGCTTCCATTGAACGGTGGTACGGAACCCTTCGTGCGCGATTTAGACTCGCACTTGACCGGTTTTTTAATATTTGTTGTTAAACAGAAATGCATCACCTGTGAAAATTTCATCTGTCTAATTATCACGGTTCATGAGATACAGCCTGCTGACAGACGGACGGACAGACAGACGGACAACGGAATCTTAGTAATAGGCTCCCGTTTTACTACTTACTATTATAGGTAATGAATCTGTATAACTTGCCGAAAGTTGTGAAGTGCAATTAACAGAACCAGCAAATAACACTAGTACGGCTTTCAACCGACTCGGTGTCATAATGAAACCAAGCACCATGTGGTCCTGATATTAGACCGCCAAGCAATTAGCTTACCACGAGGACTTCGCGTGGTCATCCCAAATATAGGTTTCTACGCTGTGGATGCGGCAATTTTGCCTCTGGGATATTATTGACGAATGGCCGAGTCGGCAGTGACCCTGCCTACGAAGCCAAGTCCCGGTTCGAGTCCCGGTGGGGGCAAATATTTGTTTTTATAATATATATAAATATTTGTTTGTATAATATATAAGTATAATATTTATCTATATAAGTATGGGTATCGTCGTCTAGTACCCAAGATACAGGGAATCCTAGTTTGGGGCTAGATCAATGTGTGTAAATAGTGACAAAGGTATTATTATTATTACTGCCGAGCACTGAAGTTGTCAACGATCAGTAAGACGTAAATTTTAGAATTTATTGTGCATTATCTTATTATTATACATATTTTTAGGGCTGATTTTGGGGCGTTTGCCTTTGCATTGCGTCAAAATGTTTGTAGATCGGCTTTAACTATTAATAGCGCCTAGATAGGTACTTTTTCATTGGTTTTTGCGTTTATTTCAAAGTCATAAGGTTAAAAATTATGAGGGAATATATGTTGACCCATAAGGGTTAATATTGAGAGTCGAACATAGGTGACATGGGATACCTAGGTAGATATGTAGATTTACCGTCCCGCCACCAGCATAGCTGATTACGTAATTACGCTAACCAGGATCTCGCATACATGTGCTTTACAATTGCACGAATACAACAAATCGATGACCTTAGAAACTCCGCTGAATCGATTAAAATTTAGTTGGCACACACAACCCTTGACACAGATTCATGTAACAACTCGAATATGTCATACAGGGGACAGTCATGTATTGATGCCTCAGAGTAAGTAAGTAAAGAGTTTCGTTTATCTGAGATTGATGCGGTTTGTATTGACGCGCTTGACGTGGCGTGGCGACCTCTGTGGCACAGCGGTTGTGGCTCTGCCTCCTTTCGAGGTTCGATCCCCGGCTGGGGGTAAAAAAAACCCCAGGTCTTGGATGTTAATATGTGTGTGACGTCGCTGTTTCTGGTTCCCACGACACAAGGTATCCTAGTGTGGGGCCAGAAGCAACGTATGTGCCTATATGTAAATGTTTATGTATGTTTAAGAAAAGTACCTACAACAATGCAATTTTTACATGCGTGTCGAGATTACTTCATATTTAATAGAATTCAAAAAAGGACGGGGTTCCTAATTCGGTTTTTTTACCTCAAAACTGGTATCATTTATTAATCGATTTAAAAAAATACTTTTAGGGTTCCGTACCGTATCTTAAAAGTATCTTAAAAGCAACCCCTATAAGATCACTTTGTTGTCCGTCCGTCAAGGCCCCCTTTTCTGAGGTATCAAGTTGACATGTATATCGATTACTCAGGTCTATGGTCTCTTGAAGTTGTGAATATCAAGAGAGTAGTTATTTAATTTATTGTGCACCAGACTGCCCTTACAAGCAATAGACTGTCCTATCCTGCCTAGGTTTGCTGGAAGAAAATCTCTTTTTAGAGTTAAGCTCGCCTTTGCGGATCATTTTTTTTAATCATATTTACCGTAGAATAAAGTATATTTATTGAGATACCGCCGTTTATGTCACAATTTTTAGGGTTCCGTACCTTAAAAGGAAAAAAATAACCCTTATAGGATCACTTCGTTGTCCTTCTGTCCGTGTGTCAAGACATTTTTATCGGAAAGGCGTGTATGGTTCAAGTTGAAATTGATATGAATTACTCAAGTCGGTGGTCCTTTAAATCTGTGAAAAAATCAAGCTTCTAGGTTATCGCAATCAAACGATACGACCGTTTTGCTGAAAAGAAGTTTGATATTCATAGTACTCGCAAGGGAACCAAAACCTATAGGGTACTTCCCGCTGACCTAGAATCATGTAATTTGGCACAGAGCAAGGTCTTATAGCACAAGTAAAGGAAAAAATCTGAAAATGGTAAATTTATATTTATCTGTCTCTTATTTTTGACTAACTGTCTGTAGCACTGGTCTGCATACGCGTTTCTTGATATTGTATGCAGGCAATGCAACTTTTTCGGTCACGTGATTTAGGCTTACCTATCATTCAGCCTACTATTGAAACATTCTGCCTTCAGCCTTAAAGTGAGTACAGCTTTGCGTATCTTTTGGCTTGCGGTAATAGGTGGAACTAATGCTTTTCGACTGTTTCGGTGCATTAAGTTGCGCAAAACTGACACCCCGCTGTAAACGTTACTCACGCGCCAAAAGATCGTTGAAAGACTGTATACAATAGACTTGCTTAAGAATAAATTATACACCTATCTTCTCTGCCTAGAGTCTGGCCAGCATAAAAACCATCACCAAGCGCGGCGAATCAAAAAATCTTATGCTTGTATGTAACACCATGTATTACGCTAGTCTATGTTACCGGAAAAGGTAAAAAATCTACTCGCTTTATTTCCATACATTTCAATGTGTATGAACATAAAAATAAACATTTACATTCAGGCACATACGTTGCTTCTAATAATAATAATACCTTGGACACCTTTTACACACATTGATCTAGCCCCAAACTAGGATTCCCTGTATCTTAATACATGGTCTGTGAACCGGTGATCACAACCTTATCTACAAGTATGGACGGGGCCCTAGGTGGGCGAGTCCAACTCGCACTTGACCGTTTAATTTGAATTTGCTTGATACTCGCAAGGGAATGAAAACCTATAAGGTATCTACTTCCCGTTGTCCTAAAATCATGAAATTTGTCACAAAAAAGTCTTATGGCACAAAAAAGGAAAAAGAATATACGAAAACCGCAATTTTGAAAAGATCCTTCATTGAAAATACTCGTGCAGCACACTACACCTCATCGAAGTAGAACTCATGCTCTGAAAATGTGTTAACTATGGAAGACTTCGAGCAACACGAACACCAGGAAGACCGTGTTGCTCGAAGACGGCAGATTTGGGCTTCGCCGCAGTAAAAAGAAATGAACCACGAAGCTAAGAAACGAAGAAATAGTTGATTTATTACCTTTTTATTTTGACTTCTAATTTTAATATAACTTTTCATGTAAAAAACGTTTTAAAATCAATGCGGTTTGAATCATTTTCTTGGCAGAGTGCATTTCAATGCACAACGATTTTTAAAAAATCCTGAGGTTTAACAAAGGACTGTTTATAAGTTTTTTTACTTGATTATTTTAGTTGTTATCCTACTAAATCAGAATAAAAATACTATTACGATGCAATCTTCATAAAATTCGCCATAAATAGCAATATGACAAAGCGCTCGCAGGCACTCACCCACCGTGAGGAAACAATGGTATTTCTTAGTTACTTTAGAAAATAAGTATACTATGGTTATTATAAGTATTCTCTGTAGTAGAAATTGTGGAATTAAAATTTTATTTAGTAAATACATTTCCCTTTAGAGCTACAAAATTTCCTGTACCTTGTCACATTGATGTAGTTTTCCTCCTAGTTTACCAAACATTAGATGCGATGATTACGACGCCAAGTTAGCAGATACAAGTGGTCAGTTCTAAGCGTCAGTCTTATTGCAGTTACCGCGTTGAGTCATTGGTTGCTAGCCGAACTTATTTATTTATGTTTTTCCACTCACTAAGAGGTAGGTCATGTCTACGATCTTGTGAATAAAAAGAACCTTGGTTAATATATCTGATAGGACTTAATGATAAGACAGTCATCTGTAAACTCCAAATATACGTCTGGTGTTACGACATCCGCGATATGCCTCTCATATTTTCGTGATGTATCTTCAGCAACGTTGTGATAGCAGACATCCTGTCCGACTCTAGTGTCCTTCCTAGAAATAGTTTTATCACCCTTCTATTGTAGGCGAGGTTACCTAATATAATGAGGCCTTCCAAAAGCGACCAATTGATTCTCGTGGGTTCTTTAAAAATATATATCTATTGGCAATGTTTATCTAGGCTAGTTTATCTATACACATATCATAAGCTCTCTTTGATGTGTTCAGGAACCGCATGTATGACCAGCATTGTGGCTCTGCAGTTGTTTAGCTTGTTCTGTATCACCAACTTCGGGCGTCGGTGTTCGAAATTTGAATGTTAGTACCAACTTCACAGACAAATCAGGGGCGGCACGAGGCGGGCGTCGGCGTTCGAAATTTGAATGTCATAATGTGTAGAAAAATGTCATAATGTGTAATATTTCAGGTAAGAAATGAGTTTTTACCAAGTAGTTTAACATTATGCTGATCGTAAAGTGCGGTTTTTGTACGCAGTAAAGAGGGTTTATGATACGTATGTAGATAAAAATAATAATCTACTAACCAGTATCTACATTATACAAAAAAAAATGCATTTTTTTTTAGTATTATGCTGTATCTTATATTATCCATATCGTAATCTGCCGAGCTCTAGACTCACGAAATCCCCTCTGGACCTCTCTTATGTATCTCTCGACCTCTCTTATGTATCTCTTGACCTCTCTTATGTATCTCTTGACCTCTCTTATGTATATCTTGACCTCTCTTATGTATCTCTGGGCCTCTCTTATGTATAATTTGACTGTATATATCATTAACGATAGTATTGCTCACAATGAGCTAGACTTGGTTGTATGAAATACGTAGTGTAATAGAATGTAATAGTGCGTTACGAAATTTTCGCGATTACTTGTCCATCGTCCAGCAAAAAGTTGTGGAAAATTATTATATGGGTAAAACATATGTATATGAAAAATACGGATTGAGAAAATAAAATGCATAGGAAAATATATGACCGGAAAAAGAAACAGAAGAAATTAAAGCGTGTAGAAAATTATACCACCAGTAAAAAAAAGGAAATTAGAAAAAAGGGAAAAAACGCGAATGGAAAATAAAATACAAGGAAAAAAATATTTCGCAAAATTCATGGGTACACTCATTCCAAATTGATGGTCCGACTCGTAGGTACATTGTAGTTTATTTGATGAGATGTTATCCCTATATGGTTTAGTTAGCAGGTATGTAGGTCAACAGGGTGTCCTTGGGCTCGGGACAAATATTATACTACAACTTTATTAGGTAGGTAGGTATGGAGGCCATGCTGTGTCTTCCGCCACTCCAGCTGTATATTAAGCAGGAGGCCGCGTCATCTGCGGTGAGACTCAACACCTTAGGACTTTGGAGGAAAAACAGGACCTCACACACCGCCATCCTAGGGGAAGTTTACAAAAAATTTCCCATCTCTATGGCTTGCAGTGACAGAATCCCTAAACAATTTGTTTTTGACAAAAATAGAATATACAGTTACATGAAGACCATCGGGTTGAGGGGCTCGACGTTAAAGAGCTCAGAATTTTTACCGATGGTTCAAAAACTGAAGCAGGCACTGGTTCAGGCACCTTCTCGGAGGACCTAAACATGAAGATAGCCATTCCACTGGGTGCCCATAATACTGTCTTTCAAGCTGAATGCATGGGCATCATCTCGGCCGCTAATGCCATAGCATCGAGAAAGATAAGAGATTCCTCCATTCGAATCCTCTCGGATAGCATGGCCGTCTTACAAGCCCTAAATAGCAACACTATTAACTCAGGGCTAATCTACGAGTGTCACAAACGACTAATGGAGGTATGTCAACATAAACGCGTAATCCTTCAATGGATAAAAGGACACAGCGGGTCAAGAGGTAACGATGCAGCGGAAGAGTTGGCGCGTAAAGGATCTAGCTTGACAGCGTATGGTCCCGAACCTATCATCCCTCTTCCCTTCATGATGGTACGCACATTTCTGAGAGAGTCGACCAGGAATGATCATGCCACTCTTTGGACAAACCATGAGGAGTGCAGGCAGGCTAAGCTGGCCTTGCCGTCCCCTAGCGCTAGGCTGGCTAAGACCTTGCTTCGACTTAGTAGGCCGCGCATGCGACTGGTGACTGCAGCACTTACTGGCCATGGTTTCTTTAATAAACATCTATATGTCCTAGGTGTTACCGACAGCCCCCTTTGCAGAGCCTGCTTGGAGGCAGAAGAAACGGCTGCTCACGTCCTCATGGAGTGCACAGGAGTAGCGGACTACAGGGCTAAACACCTCGGTCAATCGAGGGACCTTCCAGGGATAGTCGGTAACGTAAAGGGCCTGCTGGCGTTCCTGGAGGAGTTGGGTTGGCTCGAATAATGTCGCATTCCCACCCACACGCAAAATAGGCGCTTTCGTCGTCGAGTTGCGGAAACCAGCCCGTCTTACAATTGACATTGACAATTAGGTAGGTACGTTATTTTAAACCAAATGCCAAATATTATGACATGCCAAATATTATGCCAGTATTTACCGAGAAATCAGTGATTTACACAAAAAAAACACGAAAGGCATTAACAGAAGTTTATCCACCGAACGAGTTTTCTGAAAGTTCGGTTATTATAGCAGCTCACCAGATGGCATCGTTGAATTCTCGCCGGTCTACCACAGAGTAGAAATTATTGCGATCTCTCGCGCTAAGCTGCTGACACTGCTTTCATAATTTCGAGCCGCAGGATACCAGCGGCAATTCTCTCACTCCACCTAGCGAGCTTTTAGGAAGGTTTGTTTTTGTTTTTAATCAACTGTCAGAAAACTTACTATTGCGCATGAATTATTTTTGATAAAATGATGTACTGATAAAATTCTTCATTTCGGATACATTTCATTAGTGGGCCGGGCCTGTTATTTTAGGGTTCCGTAACCTAAAAGGAAAAATTATAATAATAACAATACCTTGGGCACTATTTACTTACACACATTGATCTAGCCCCAAACTAGGATTCCCTGTATCTTGGGTACTAGACAACGTTACACATAATTTTATGGATAAATAAGTATTATACTTTAGATAGATAACAACCATGACTAGGGTACAAACATCCGTTCTCATCAAACAATTGCCCCCACCGGACTCGAACCCTTGGCTTCGCAGGCAGGGTCACTGCTGTCTCGGCCATTCGGGCCGTCCCGTCGGATGATACACTTATATGTTCACTTCGTTGCACTAGTACGTCTGTCTGTCCGTCCGCCCGTCGAGAAGCTTTATCTCAGGAACGCGCGGAACTCGTTTCAATTTAAAAGTTAAATGTCTATGGTCCCTTGGAACTGTAAAAAAGTCAAACTTGTAGGTCAACACAATCAGAAGATTGCTTGCAAACGGCTTGCTGAATTTGCTCGTTACTCGCAAGGGAATCAAAACCTATAGGCTACTTCCCGGTGACCTTAAATCATGAATGACACGAATCAAGGTTTAGGAAAAATAATAAATTTGTCTTCCCTGCACAAAAATAAATGAAGGGAAATATTAAACTGCACTTGTAAAATACTGATTTGCACAGCAAATGTCAGGGCAAAATGCTGCGGTAGCTTAGGTGAAGGGTAAAGGGGGTGAGCGAAGCCGGGAAACAAAAAACCTTGAAACTGGAAAACTTCGATTTCTCCAAACTACAAGTTCGATATTTTTTACGGAAGAACTGATAGAAAGCCGCCGTTTCAGATGCTTTTGCTGATTTTTTCCTTAATTTGCAGCAAAATCATCTAAAACGGCCGGCTGTTTAAAGGCTAGCCATTTTTACTGTCTCCTGACAAATTTGACAAATTATGAAGTACCTTTGTACTACGTTTTATCATCAAAATCAAAATCAGTGCTTCTTCGAATAATTATTATTTAACCCGAAAATTTGCAACAAGTTGCTGGGCTGGACACGTCTCCTACTAGTTAGTAATTATGAATGAATGACTAGGTTTGTCATTAGAAGAAAAACAAAAAAAAAGGGTAAGTAAGGCTGCGTAACTGCAATAAAAATCACCAATTACAAAATTTAAAAAAAACGGATTTATAAAAAAAAAAACAGCATTCCGCCATGTTATGTTGAACACTCACCAGAGCGGCAATTATGTCATGCATGCCTACACCATGTTTGTGTATCAGATGAACGAAACTCTTTGGTCCTTTGCTTCGGTTTTAAATTTTTCTTATAAAACATTTATTTAGTGCTGAATTATGATTGAAATAGTAAATAAATATGTTTACTAGTATTACAAAACAGTTTTTCAAAATCATTTACATACAATGCCTATCATCGCGGCCTAGCAAGCTACTTGTGTTTTACAGGCATGTCATGTCATCTTGTCATCATTAAAAATGTTGGAAGATAGATTTTTAGCATGTATTCGGTATAATTAGGTGTTTGTAAGTAGAGTAGGCTAATTGTGTACCCAGAACGAATTAATTTATGAAGGTTAGTACAGGAACAGTTATTCGCATTGAGGTCATATTGCTACCTCTGCATTGATGCAATGATAGATATACCTAAAGGTAAATACTCTCCAAAAACTGTGTTACCTTGATCTTCAAATTAAGATTTCATTTCAAAGTTTATTTATTTATACGAATTCTACGTACGTTTGATTTCGGACGCAATCCTGAAACCATTTGCCTCAAACTGCTGAAATATAAATGGGCTTGTGCTGAATAATTAAGAGTATGTGCCTCCTAATCTGTAGTTGTTCGTAAACCATTTCATAACATCTCGTAAAGTACATATCGGAAAGTCATTCTGATTCAGAAAACAGGAAATGAGAAGGAGCTTGCTTATCGGGCATTGAACAATTGGCATGCGTGCTTTAACGGTTAATGGTTGATCAATTCGAAGAAATTCTATCCTATGAGTCCGGGATTCATTTCAGCGCGACACTTTCTTTTGACATTAATAATATGTAAGTAAGTTATAGTTATAGCTGGTACTCGATCAAAATAACTGAGTGATCCAATGCAGGTGTCACACCAATAACGATAAGGACACTGACTACCCTGCATTAATGTCTTAATAAAATTAAGATAAGGTATGTACTTTACTTACAATAATGTTTAGAACCTGCTATGTACTGCACGGTGCAATTATGATAAAGCACGTATTTATTGTATTTAAGACAGTGCAGTAGTAGACAGTAAAGTAACCATTGCATCGGCGTAGGTAAAAATTAATTAAAACCAATGCTAATTTTACTTTCCACGAGCCTACATGTTATTTCAATTTCAATGGCAAGATGTGTGTGTATGGTGTATTAGCTTTAAGGGATTAAATATGGCCAGAAATGCATCTTTAGCTTCAATTCTAGGCTAAACTAGACAACATAGAAATGTAGGATAAATATATGTTATAAAAGGTCTATTAGAGATAAGAATGGACTTTTAAAATTACCGGATATCTGTTATATTTAATACTTAAAAATATTTTTCGCAATGCATTATTATTCAACTAAATGAACAAGCGCTCGGAGACGAAATCACTTTCCTATATGAAACTTACAAGCAAATATAGGTAAAAAAAAGGAAATTTTTTGGTTGTTTTATTTTATTTTTAATGTTATTATTACAGGAGTTTAGTAATATTTTCTATAATTTTCTTGGTCTCGGAGCTCGGGCTGCCCGGCGGGGCTCTGCGCGGGAGCATGCGTCAGTCTGCTTCGACGCGATGCGACGGGTATTTGTTTTCTTTGTCTAATTCTCAATGCCATTGGCCTTTGTTCAGCCCTTAAGGCGTAGTGCCATGACCCCCCCCCCCCCCCCACGCCCCCACGCCCCATCCGGTACCGCCCTGTCACCTGTGTCTAACAGCTATTTGATGACCTCTGTGGCGCAGTGGTTGTGGCTTTGCCTACCACGCGAGAGGTCCCGGGTTCGATTCCCGGCTGGGAGTAATATAAAATTAAAAACCCCAGGTCTTGGATGTTTATATGTGTGTGACTTCGCTGTTTCTGGTTCCCACAACACAGAGTATCCTAGTGTGGGATCAGAAGCAATGTATGTGCCTATATGTAAATGTTTATTTGACAATAATGACTGCAATTCGACAAATAAATATGTACAACAAAAGTCATGTAAAAAGAACCATACCACAGCCACCTTCCTAGATATGTATATGTCACCGGAAAATAATACGATCCGCAATTTTATAAATTTCCTAATATTTTTTCCGCAAGTTTATAAATATACTAACCTAACCTAACCTAACATAACCTAACCTAACCTAACCTAGCCTAATATAATCTAGAAGGAAGTTTATAAATTTCCTAGGAAATTTATTAACTTGCGGATCGGATTATTTTCCGGTGACATATATAAAGTAAGAGGTGAATAAAATAAATCAAGAATTTTCTTACTACTATCATAGAATACTTAATAGTAGGCGATAAGTACCAACTTAGTCGTAGGTGGTAGATTATAAACTACTGTTCAACACTTGTTTGAAAACAAAAATATATGAGATTTGACGGTTGTTTTGAGATTAAACGCTGTTTAATATTTTTTGTGGTACACGGTACGGCTACACGTGGCATTACCAGATGAAGCCAGTGTATTGAGTGGTGGTAAAGTGGCTGCCACAAACTTGTCTACTGTTTGACTTTAGCGACAACGAGTTGGTTGTTTCTCCGCGTTTGCAAATAGTATGCTAATTTTGGACACAAACACTGACCGAAGAACTTCTGACGGTTGAGCATTCAGTCAAAGCATTGCTATTTCAAACATGCAGGGGGATGAGGACGGCGATACGTGTTCCTAAGACCTCGGCCATTACATCTAAGGAAAAGGTATCGGTTTGCAAGATTTAGAGCAATCAGTAGTTTATGTACCTTGTTTATCGGTATGTTAGAGTCAAACTTCCATTAGTTCACCTCAAAGTAGCAAGATAATAGTAGTTTATCTACTCACGTATCATAAACCCTCTTTACTGCGTTCAAAAACCGCACGTTACGATCAGCATTATGTTAAACTACTTGGTAAAAACTCGTTTCGTATCTGGAAAACTACACATAATGGTCATTATGTGTAGTTTTTCTACATATAATGACATTCAAATTTCGAACGCCGACGCCCACCCGCATGCCGTCCCTAGTTTGTCTGTGAAGTTGGTACTGACATTCAAATTTCGAACGCCGACGCCCCCGTCTATCTGCGTGAAGTTGATACTAAAGAACAAGCTAAACAATTGCAGAACCACAATGCCGGTCAAACATGCGGTTCCTGAACACATCAAAGAGAGCTTATGATATGTGTGTAGATAAACTAGTGTATGTAACTGTACATAATTAGGCATTAAAACTCTCGAGTGATATTATTATGAAACTCGCCTTCGGCTCGTTTCATAAACCCACTCTCGAGTTTTAATGCCCTCCATTATGCAGCAGTCACATAAACTACTATTACTACTATACTAAGGCGAGTTTCATAATAATATCACTCGAGAGTTTTAATGCATAATTATGTACAGTTACATACACTAGTTTATCTACACACATATCATAAGCTCTTTGATGTGTTCAGGAACCGTATGTTTGACCGGCATTGTGGCTCTGCAGTTGTTTAGCTTGTTCTGTAGTACCAACTTCACAGACAAACTAGGAGTGGCACGCAGGCGGGCGTCGGCGTTCGAAATTCGAATGTCATAATATGTAGAAAAATTACACGTTATGGTCATAATGTGTATTTTTTCAGATAAGAAATGATTTTTTACCAAGTAGTTTAACATTAAGCTGATCGTAACGTGCGGTTTTTGTACGCAGTAAAGAGTGTTTATGATACGTGTGTACATAGATAAAATATGTTTTTGCGATATTATTTGTACTTTTTGTGCCTATTTACTATTATATTGGTGAACCTATTTAAACTTTAATAAAAAAAACAGCCAAATGCGAGTCGGACTCGCGCATCGAGGGTTCCGCAAAAACAGGAATATATTTTTTGAAAAGAAAATATCTATAAATTAACGGTTTTCGGTTTTTTTTCTTTTACTTGTGCAGCACAAGTGGCACGAAGCAAGATATCAAAGCACAAGTTGTGCTATATGACCTTGCTTTGTGCCAAATTTCATGATTGTGGGTCAACGCTACCTCGCACCACGAATTAAAGCGTTTGGCGACGTTGGCGGTAATTAAATGCGCATATGTATACGTACAGGTATTGAAAAGTGACTACTGCGCATTCAAGGCCACCGCTCATAACGTGTGGCGCGACATATACCAGGTTTTGATTCCTATGCGAGTATCAAGAAAATTTAGTAAAGCGGCCTCAACAGCCGTATCATTTGAATGAATTTTTGAACTGGAATATAGATTTGAATATCTAATTGCTATTAATATTGAATTAATAACTCCACCCGTTCCTGAGAAAAAAAGTCTTGAGATACAGTCGGACGGACAACGAATTGATCCTATAAGTAAGGGATTATTTTTCCTTTTAAGGCACGGAACCCTAAAAGTAGCTACCATTCTCTGACCAACAATCCAAAGTGAATTTAGTTCTTTTTTGTCACGTTTGCGACATTCTTCAAGTAAGTGAGGTCGATTGTCTGCCAAGGATAGAAAGTGAAACCACAGGCGCCGCCGTTCACAATATGTATAGTTCTATTTGCTATGTCTGGTCAAATGTCATAAGTAAATAAGACACTTAAATGACAATTAAAGTTCTATTTTAAGAAGTTTTTCTGTCGTTAGACTTCTTTTTTAGGCAAGTAGTAGTAGTAGTAGTAGGTATTTAGGTACTTTGAATGTTGTTTTGTTAGTTGTTGTTTGTATGACAATTCAGTCTATTCTTATCATAGGTATCTATCCATTATCAAAAGCCAATCTCATGCTTTTTATGTAGGAACAGGACCGCCACACCTTGCTTAATCCTATTATCTGCATCTATTATCAATTTATCATTATCACACATACAGTGCAATCAATCCTTGTACCCCCCACATTTCTAGTACATACTACCACAGATACTATAGTATTACTGCTACTTCGAGTATACTTAACAAACCACCAACCAAATTCACATACGTCAGCCAGCCAAGTAACACGTGTAGGCGCACTGATATGGAGCTAACCGCGCAGTGTATTGTAGCCCTGAGACAAAGAGCTGAGTTTCTAGAAGTTTTTAAGATTAGGTTAAGTATTGTTATTAAAAAGTTACATTATATCGACATTATGCTGTAAGCATTTGGCAAATCTCGTGCAATAGATTGAAGATTCGTTGTCGACTAGGTAAATAATGAGACGTGAAGTAGATTTTTAGAGATTATTAATATACTAGCTGATGCCCGCAACTTCATCTGCGTGTTCCTAGGAATTATCATTTACCGAGATAACGTTACCCTCCTTCTGGTGCAGTCGGATAAAAAGTAAACTATATGTTAATCTAGCTCATAAACTACCTCTGTGCTTAATTTAATTCAAATACGTTCAGCCGTTTTAGCGTGATTGAGGCACAAACACATAAACATCCAAACATCCTAACATCGCTACTTTCACATTTATAATATTAGTTACATAATATATAAGATACATTCTTTGTCCTTTCTCCTTCTTTATTTATTGAGGCTTGGAAACGCTCTATATAATAATATGTGTTTGTAGCTCTTCCCGCCGCACGTGTAACAGAAAGTAATCGTGAGCTACAATGGGGAAATGCAAACATCGGGCGCCGCAATCTGATTGATTAGTTCCGTTTCGGTTAGTTAGGTGATCCAATATATTTTAGAACAAATAATTTATCAAAATATACAAAATGAATAGTCATTTGATATAAGTTCTAAATTAGAATACCAGTATTATTTATACAGATTCAATTTCTCTAAAAATTCATAATATTGCGTTAAAACAGTCTTACAATCTGTTCTCACAAAATTGTTATGTAAAAATTAATTCTGTATTTTAGTTTCATTATAAAACTTCTTCAACTTAAAGTAACTCAGACCCTTCTATATACATATAACTGTCTGATAAGCCCATTTTAGGCATTATCATTATCACACATTACATTCTCTTTGGTGTACACGAAATGCCAAAAGCAAACGTTAGTCATTTGTCAATGTATGAATTTAAGCAAAGAGTTTCGTTTGTCCGAAATATTTATATATCTGAGAATTATTAATCATTTATAAAAAACAACCAACAATATAATATATTTATTATATTGTTGGTTGTTTTTTTTGTTTTCCAACAAACAAAGTAAATTTTGACACATACACATAAGTACCTTTTTTTTATTAAGTTTACGGCTTTGGATTCTCTTCCTTTAGCCGATGACCCTAAAATAATAAACGAACCTACAACAGTGTTTTAGTTAAAACATGATTAAAACTGACTCGTGTAATTTTATATGTTTAAAATATATAATTATCAACATGTATAACAGAAATATCAGGGCGAAGTGATGGGACAGGAAGTGATTCTAGGTCGTTGTAGATTTTGATTCCCTTGCGAGTATCAATCAAATGCAGCAAATTAGCGGCAAAAGTCTATGTTTTGGTTGTATTAACCTAGAAGTTTGTTTTTTTCACAGCTCCAAGGGACTACAAGCATGAGTAATTAATATTAATTTCAACTTGATATCTCCGCCACATGAACAGACAGACAGACGGATAAGAAGTGGTCTTAAAAGGGTTCCTTTTTTCCATTCAAGATATGGAAACCTAAAAAGGGTTCCTTTCAGTAGCTTTCTTGGAAAAATAGGTAGGTAATTATTTTTTTTGCAATTTGATAATGCGTTAATGCGTTACCCTTAAAAGGGTTTATCGTTATTTTTATTTAACAGAGATATTTGTTTATACATGAATAAAATGTCGGTTTGACTTTTTGTTGTTTTCATTTCATAAATAAACCACTTAAAAGACATGTGATTATACATTTTATGAAATCAGACCATATTTGTTAACAAAATTACTCGTAATCTTAATATCTAGACGAAAAAGGGTCTTTATGACATCAAAACTTTCATAGATGAACTAAATTTATGTAGAATTTGAAAGAAACGCTTTGCGTAAATACAAAACCATATCATTTATTTTATTTTAATGGCATGTTGATATAGGTAACTGAGGCATATTTTCTGGTCTAATACACATATCAGAATCCAGGTTCCGAAGCTGAGCAGAGAAGGCTTTGCAAAAACTGTTAGAGTACCATGGCTGCATTAAATTATGTGTCTTGCTTACTTTAATCATAGTAGGCTCATCTGAAGAAAATATTAACCATTTTGCTTCAGTTACTTTGAGTTTTTTATCTCTTTTAATGTTCTTGTCCAAATAAGAAAAATCTTTAAAAAATGTTTTGTTGCATTTCAACGACTTCAAAGGGTTTTTCTAAGCGAGCATATGTAAGTACCGTAATATGTACTCGACTTGTCATCGACACCATTAGAATGTATTAGTTAACATAAAGCAATATTCTTTGACTTGGCAGTGACGAGTGCCATCAGCGAATACGTAGATGTAGACACAGCTGTAACATACAATTGTACTTACAATCAACCTTTAGAAACGAAGACAATAATAATGTCATGCGTCAGAAGGATGTACCAAAATACAGAACTTAAACTTGGGTCCAGCCAGGCATGTTCTTTTGTCCGTAACGTAGTACCTCCGTATCTTATCGTATCGTCGAGAGTCCAAGAACGCTAGTTTGGACGCCCGGATCTGCGTTGGAGACGAGCCGTACCACCGTATTTACCCGTCGCAGGATATATACTCATAAACACTCGTTTCTACTCGATACATATCCAAAATTGAGACAATTAACTACTATTTCATTCTTTATAAATAAGGAGAAATACTCATAAAAATCCATTCCACTCGATAAATAAATAAAAGTGAGAGTATTTAATGCTCATAAACACTCGTTTCTACTCTATAAATAAACAAAACTTTGCTACTTCTTTTTGAAAATAAGTTACCGCATTCACTCTTCATCATCATTACATGTTTAACAACTATTTGCACCTACCATGAGGATTTTTAAAACCTATACTCCTGGTTTCGAGTAAACAGTTACTCAGTATTTAGCCATATGGGTATTTATTCAGTATTTATCATTATGAGTATTTACTCATAGTGCCCATCTCTAGGCATACCATATCCGAAAGTATTAGACAGACAACAAACTATTGTTTTGAACATCGACGAACATGGATGGAGAGTTGGAGACTTTTGGACCTTTGGCTGTCTATTAAATTTACAAGTCCACATTAGGTTAAGTAAAGTTAGCGAGGCGATATTTTACAGAAACAAAAGTCAAAGTCAAAGTTCTTTATTACTGTAGATATTTACATATACTTAGCAAACGTCATTTTTTGCCTCTTCCCTACATTGGACCACTGGACCACTGACAAACCTACAAAATACTCTTAGTTAAACATATGTCTACTTGCGTAGTGTCCATAGTTTCTCTACACCTGATCAAGCTAAACGTCATATCAGCTCAGATATTAACATTCGCAACGCACATGTGATGAAATGGTTATTGTACTCGTGTTTGCACAAGGCTGAAGGGCAGATAACGACGACGATTCGAAGACTGCAAATAATATCACAAACCTACCTAAGGCTTTTCAAGGAAATATCTGACGCTTCGCCATAATTAAGATAAAATGGTGGCAGCATTTAATTTAAAAATAGAAACCCAAACAAAACAACATTGTTGAGGTAAATAACCTCCCAGGAAAATGCGTCTTCTCGAGTGCTTTGATGTGCGAGTTTCATCAGTTTATCCGTCGGCTTTGCGTGACAAAGGGTGTAAGTGAAAGCGACCAATGCACTATGTGTTTTTGTCATTTCGGTGAGCCAAATGCGTCGGCCGGCACGGGCCGGGCTGACCGAGTTTCGAGTATTTTGGGCTGCGCTTGCGATTCGCGGAAGCAACGGTACAATGATCCGGCCGTTAAGGATACGAAGCAGTACACTTTGCATTGACTCCTGAATATTAGCTGGTAGTCTGAAGTCCATTTTTGGATTTACAAGCAGCCAAATAAGTTTTGTGGCCAACCAACACACACATAACTAATGTGATTAACATTTGATGTCTGTGACTATAATCAATTCTGCTTACTAGTCTTTATTAAAAATAATGAAGCAAATTGAGTTTTATTTACCATCTTTTTTAAATCTCACGTGAGTTAAGGTGGGGGGCCATGCCAAATCTCACGTAATGAACCCAGAAGGGGGAGGGGGGAAGAGAAAATAGCCAAAAACGCCTCACGTAACCAATGGATGTCCCCTGATACAACTTCCATTCGTTAATAGAATGGAAGATGGTACTAGAAGCCGCTAGGGTTGAGTGAGTCCTAAAAATAAAAAAATACAAGTATGTTTAACTACTGTAGCATTAGCGTAGACGTAACATGATGAATGGGCACAGAATGTGGGTCAGACAGGCTGAGAAAGAGTGCCAGACGAGTGACTTGCCAATTAGCAAGTCTTTTCTGCTTAGTTTACTGGGTGTTGGATCAGAAAGCGG
The DNA here is from genome assembly GCA_949825045.1 of Argyresthia goedartella. Classification (NCBI taxonomy): domain Eukaryota; kingdom Metazoa; phylum Arthropoda; class Insecta; order Lepidoptera; family Argyresthiidae; genus Argyresthia; species Argyresthia goedartella. The sequence continues at coordinate 11,422,542 of OX463809.1, forward strand.
TACCTATAATCTGGTTCTTTCGCTCCATGAATGAGTATCATTTATTGATACTGTAATAGTCAGCTTGCCTTTGAGAGTTAAAAAGACAAACACCTACCAGTTGTTAGTGTTTGACCATGCATGAAAACACATATTTTATTGTTTTTGTTACTTGTTACTGTATAGAATATAAACAAAAGGTCTGAGAAAAACATCAACGCCATTCGTAATCCGAATATATTTAGGTACTTTTTATTGTCCCTGCCCAGGTATACGTAATTAGGTAGAAAAACATAAATGTTTCATCAGACCAGGACCTGTTCCAAGAAGTCCCTATAAGCCCTATTGAACACATAAATCATTTTTGAATGTAAAATGGCAGGCCAATCTATCACAGACCTTATCGGGACTTCTTGAAACTGGCCACGAATGTAGTAATACCTAGTGATGGAAGTTAATTAATACACAGTTCATACGATAACTGTGTGATACCAAGTGGGTACCTATACGCACAACAAAAATAATCAGTTGGTAAGTACGAGTATGTATATTACTTGGGACTATAAATACGGCTAGTTACATTTGGAGATTTTTTATTTTATTTATAGTAGTTTATGCGACTGATACATAATGGAGGGCATTAAAACTCGAGAGTGGGTTTATGAAACGAGCCAAAGGCGAGTTTCATAATAATATCACTCGAGAGTTTTAATGCCTAATTATGTACAGTTACATACACTAGTTGATCTACACACATATCATAAGCTCTCTTTGATGTGTTCAGGAACCGCATGTTTGACCGGAAATGTGGCATTGAGTTGCTTGTTGAGAGCTTGTTCTGTAGTACCAACTTCACAGACAAAGTAGGGGCGGCACGCAGGCGGGCGTCGGCGTACGAAATTTGAATGTCACAATATGTTGAAAATTTACACAGTATGGTCATAATGTTCAATATTCAGACAAGAAATGAGTTTTTATAAAGTAGTTTAACATTATGCTGATCCTAACGGTTTTTGGACGCAGTAAAGAGGGTAGATACGTACGTACGGGTGTAGATAAAAAAATATGACTGCGCGGGTATTTTTTCAACTAGGTAGTTACGTCACACAATAAAGGGGGCGTCCATGAAATGCGTGAGGTGTTTAGGGGGGAAGGGAGTCGAGCCGAATCTCACTAAAGCTCACGTGGGGGAGAGGAAGGGTTTCGGCAAAAAATCGTCAAAAATGCCTCACGAATTAATGGTCGTCCCCAAAGCTGTGTTGAAAAATGTCTATTCAATGGATTTCGGGGACAAGATACAAAATCGTAATATAGAGCCAACACGACGATAACAATGCTTGACGACTGGGTATAATATAACTCACATTGGAAGGGGAGGGTGAGCTTATGGTACCAATATCATTAAAAATATGCCAATTCGTTTTCGGACCCTAGGTTAGGTACCTACCTACCAAGCATGAGATAACGGCAAATGGGCCATATCGGCGTGGCTTCGGCGCTCGACTTTATTACAACGTAACAAAATATAAAAGTGGAGCTTGCGTGGTTTTGTTCGACTTTACTTAGCTTTAGCGACAATTTTTATCGCTTTCGTTTGTAACAGTGTTAAAGAAACATACACACACATACTTATGATAAAGTATCTATCGATTGCTATAAATTTGTAGGTATTCGATTTATCTGTCATCTATCATTTATTTATCAGAGGTTGCACGCAAATATTTTTATTATTGTCATAAGTTAAGGCTTCGCCACACCAAACGCGGGGCGTGCGCGGGGCGGGCCCGCGGCAGTAACAACGAATTTGTAATACAGGGAACCCCATGAAACCCGTCACATCGAAAGCAGCGCGGGAGCCGCGAGCAAATCGCGCTGGACCCGCGCGGCTCCCGCGCAGGTCGACGACAAATCGGCGGCGGCGGGGTGGGCGGAGAATGCCAGAATTTGTTCAAGAGAAAGAGTTTGTTGGTAATAAGCTGTTCGAATAGGTCATATGATATCCTCGGGCAGTCATAGGGTTTGAACCTTAACCGATTAAGTATTCTGTGCCTTAATTTAAGCATAAGTTATGATCAAAAAAGTGCACAATTGCCCCGTTTTCACCCTTTGGGTACGGAACATAAGCTCATACGCGTTCATTTTTTACCGCGCAATAGAGTTTATTGAATATAGGACTTAAGCCAAACATTACAGGAAAGCCCACCCGGCATTGCCAAGGTTTTATATTTATCTGTAAACCACATACAATGTTATAAATGTCACTCTTTACGTAACATGGTATGAAAGTAGTCGCACCAATTACTTTGTAAACAACTTTTTGCTCAGTAAAATCAAACTATTGACTCCACACCATCTCTACCATTTGATTGAATGTTGGTAAGGTACCCCTTGTTGTTAGTTAGGGCGTTTGACGATCAAACAGGCCCGAGCGGGAGCCGCGCTACGCTACTGCCGCCGCGTTTCCCGCGCGACTGCACCGCAGCTCACACGATCACTGCTGCCACCGCGCGCACGCCCCGCTTTCGGTGTGGCGGGGTCGCTGCGCGCGGAAGTCACGCGGAAACCGCCCCGCGTTTAGTGTGGCGAAGCTTTTAGCGTCTGTTAAGTCGTTTGATTTTTTGACGTTGTTATTGCTAAGTCATCAAAATATTTACTATTATTACCAAGTGCCAACAAAAGGACACAACGTTTGTTTTTATGCATACCTATTCCATTTATATTTTACGAAGTAGGTAGGTTAGTCATTGCTTTTAGGATAATATTTAACCCACTATGTATGAACCTATTTATTACCTCAATATTACTACCTATTTAGGTACCGGTAAATTGCGAATAATTAAAACTTTTGTCTCCTAGCCATGGTAGTTATATTTAATTGCTAGTTGGAAAACAAATAAACCTACCATTGCTAGGAGAAAGGATATATGCAGCTAAATCTTTTATTTCTGTTAGTCCTAATTAGCCACTATAATTACAAATAAAGTAACAATAACAACTAACAAACACATACATTACGTCATCAAGAATGTATTATGTAGTCTGCAGTCTGTACTATAAAGGTAGATATGTAGGTTGTCCATTGTCCAAGTACCTAGGTACCTATATAAACCAGCTCTCTATTCTGTATTTCCACAGATTACTAAAGAGTTAGGAAGTATTTCTAACTATTTAAGGGTTCCGTAGCTTAAAAAGGAAAAACGGAACCATTAGGACACTGGTGAAGGCTCGTGGTGTGTCCGCCCTTACGTGTGAAAACATATTTATAAAGACCGACTGGACCGATTACGTTAAAATTTGGCACATCATGGTGACCAATAAATCAAACACGAACGAAATTAATTTTGAATTTGGGGGTCAATCCGAAAATTAAAAAAAAGTTTTTCAAACTGTATCGTGTGACATGTCATATGAAATGGCTTGTTGCAAGGATTTTAAATATTTTTGACGTGATAACGTCTTATAAATGCATGACTCATTGTCACGTTCCGCCTGAGCCGAGCATGTAGGCGAGAGCGCGAAACAAGCGATAGAGAGGCACGATCGGCCTAAGCGTTCCCCTTATGACGTTATCACGTAAAATTATCGTCCGAAAACCGACTTTACAGACAACCATTTTTTCTCACAATTCTGAAATGTTATCATTTTTAAAGAAAATAGGCAAAACACAATAATAATCTCCGAAAGTACTGATAATACACTATGTTCAGCTAAATAGCGCATGATAAAAAAATGGCCAAGTGCGAGTCGGAAACGCGCACGAAGGGTTCCGTGCCACCGAACAATGGTAGGCATGGCGTGCAGTGAATAGTTTGGATTTTACATAGTAAAGTATTGTTTACAAAGTTATTGGTGCGGCGGCTACTTTCACCCTCCATATACGTAATCAGGTGCTATGGAAAGAATTGTTGTATGGGAGCCACCTTAAATATAAATTTTATTCTGTTTTTTTAGTATTTGTTGTTATAGCGGCAACAGAAATACATCATCTATGAAAAGTTCAACTGTCTAACTATCACGGTTCATGAGACACAGCCTGGTTGCAGACGGACAGATAGACAGACAGACGGATAGCGGAGTCTTAGTAATAGGGTCCCGCTTTTACCCTTTGGATACGGAACCCTGAAAAATCATATCTTCTTTAATGATTCGTTTTTGCAAAAAGTGCTCCTGACATTTTTCCAATCTTGTGAATATGGCTATTTTTAATACCTAGGATCTAAAACCTATTGCTAAAAGCCTAGGACTAGATATTTATCCTTGGTGGCGCTAGTTAGCTGCGCATCCCTCTTAGATTATTTTTTATAAAAAAATGCCTATAACCGTATTGATTTCGTCAACACGAGTTGACGAAATCGATACGCTCACGCCACGACGAATTCAATAAGGATAAGAAAATACGCGCCTCGGTCAGGTAGCGTGCGGGGTGCGGGCGGAAGCGCGGAACGAATCACAACCACATGAGCATAGTATAAACATGAGTAGGGAATATGAACAGAGCAATTCTTACCTATTTTAGTAGGGATTGCAAAAGAGAATAAAATAAACTGCTTATGTGATCCTGCAGCACTGGGCCGTGAATATATGCAAATGACTATTCGGAAACCAATCAACAAATATTTGTAGATTCACCTAATAAGTTATGTAATAAAATCTAATATCAATTACCTAACTAAATAACACGGCTTGCGCGATAGGTATTATCTGGTATTCATTTACTTACCTAGTAGACTCCTTGGGATAGTTGAAGTATGAAATACCTTTTCTTTTCCTCGTATTGTTCATAAAACAGTTCAGTAAACAACCATTGTACTATTCCAAAACGTATACTTCTTAACACTTTAATAAGTATATTGTTTATTGCACTTAAAACGATTCGATAAGGTAGGCGATGAATCGATGAAACAAATAATACGTGATTTGTGCAGTGCTGCAATGCAGGCCCTCCGTTTGTCAACTTCCCGGACGAGCGTAAACCGGTTTTATCCGGTGGCGGCGCGTACGCGACACATAGCTGTGTGAACTTGGCACCCGACATTAAAAAAAAAAATTTTGTTGCGTTTTTCGAAAGATATAGATATGTAGTGGATAGTAGTAAAATAATTTTCGTTAGTAGTAACTCATAAAAAAAATATGATGAAAAATAAAATCTTAGCCCCCGAAATTTGAAAAATCATGTTTTTTCAGATATTTCTTATGACTAATCGTTAGTAGTGGATTTTACTGCAATTTAAGTCGTTTGTAGTAAAACAGAAAAAATAAATAAAAAATAAAAACATTTTGGAGATTTTTCCAAAACGATTTGTATGACCTAAATTTCCCTTACGAAGGCCTAACGATTACTACAAAAGCTAGAATTGACTGAGGAAGGTTCGTAGAAGTTTGTAGTGGATGAATTTTTAACAGTAGTAATATCCTTTTTTTATTAGAAGTGATAACGTAAAAAAAACTGGTTGTGTCGTCATTTTTACTGAATAATTCTCCTTCAAAAGGATATACGATTACTACAAACAATAAAATTGACTGAGGAAGGTCCGTAGAGGTTTGTAGTGAAATAATATTTGATAGTAGTTGCATTCTTTTAAAATTAGAAGTGATAAAGTAAAAAAAAACTGGTTTGGTCGTCATTTTTACTGAATAATTCTTGTTCAAAAGGATGTACGATTACTACAAACGGTAGAATTGATTGAGGAAGGTCCAAAGAAGTTTTTAGTGAATTAATTTTTGATAGTAGTTGTATTTAAAAAAATAAGAAGTAATAAAGTAAAAAAAAAACTGGTTAGTTTCTCATTTTTACTGAATGATTCTCGTTCAAAAGAATATACGATTACTACAAACGAAAGAATGAACAGAGGAAGGTTCGTGGAGGTTTGTAGTGAAAGAATTTTTGATAGTAGTTGCATTGTTTTAAAATTAGAAGTTATTAAGTAAAAAAAAAACTAGTTTGGTCGTCATTTTTATTGAATAATTCTCGTTCAAAAGGATATGCGATTACTACAAACGGAAGAATGAACAGAGGAAGGTTTGTAGAGGTTTGTAGTGAAATAATTTTTGATAGTAGTTGCATTGTGTTAAAATTAGAAGTGATTAAGTAAAAAAAACTGGTTTGGTCGTAATTTTTATTGAATAATTCTCCTTCAAAAGGATATACGATTACTACAAATGGAAGAATGAACAGAGGAAAGTTCGTAGAGGTTTGTAGTGAATGAATTTTTGATAGTAGTTGCATTCTTTTAAAATTAGAAGTGATAAAGTAAAAAAAAAAACAGTTTGGTCATAATTTTTACTGAATGATTTTCTTTCAAAAGGATATACGATTACTACAAACGAAAGAACGAACAGGAAGGTCCGTAGAGGTTTGTAGTGAAAGAATTTTTGATAGTAGTTGCATTGTTTTTAAATTAGAGGTACAAACGGTAGAATTGACTGAGGAAGGTCCGTAGAGGTTTGTAGTGAAAGAATTTTTGATAATAGTTGCATTGTTTTAAAATTAGAAGTGATTAAGTAAAAAAAAAACTGGTTTGGTCGTAAGTTTTATTGAATAATTCTCCTGCAAAAGGATATACGATTACTACAAACGGTAAAATTGACTGAGGAAGGTCCGTAGAGGTTTGTAGTGAAAGAATTTTTGATAATAGTTGCATTGTTTTAAAATTAGAAGTGATTAAGTAAAAAAAAACTGGTTTGGTCGTCATTTTTATTGAATAAATCTCCTTCAAAAGGATATACGATTACTACAAACGGTAGAATTGACTGAGGAAGGTTCGTAGGGGTTTGTAGTGAATGAATTTTTGATAGTAGTTGCATTCGGCTAGTTGACAAGCAACATGCGCCGTATGCTTGCAGTAGGTTAGGTACCTAACCTACGACTTTCAACTTTTTTTTTATGACGGCGTGGTTTTATGTTGAGACTCTCAACTTTTGTCATTCAAACATCACAAATTAACGTAACATGGCAAGCGTCATCATCATCAAAGAAACCAGCAGCGAAATCCCTATCAAACTTGGGTATCTTATCAAGCACTCTAACCCGGGACATCACCTACCAACTGCATGCAACCCTACGAAAATGTGCAGAAGAGCTCATGGTTCTGCGAACTACATCCTATCATCGAAGCAGACCAGTCTTCACTCTACGATGGTGTTCATCACGACGACTGCAGGCTGCCATAGGACCGAAAAAAAGGGTCAACGTTCACCGACATAACCTATCCAAACCTAGGTTACATACCTAAACCCTGTACCTGATCGGGTAGATGACTCCAATCCGGTACCATCACAATACAACAAATCTCAGTCTGATATTATTGATTCATTGAGGACGAACTGTCGCCATATCGTAGACGTCTTTGTGATGTTGGTTGGTACTTGGTACGCCGCCGCTCGCTCGTTCGATTGACACGCAGCGCAGCGCCGCATCCTGCGCCCCGGTCGCACGCGCACCGGTGCGTGAGTGTACACTCACAACACGACATTGCGATGTTGATTGGCCCGCCCCCAAGCATTTTGGCGAATGAGAAACGCAAAAATGTTTGAAGTGCCTATGATTCGCCATTAGGGTGACTTCATTTGACAACTGCGTTGTGAAGTCGGAGCTTGTACATTTTGAATTAAAATTGAAATAATTCATCAGAACAGCTGATCGCTTTTTTTATGAATTACCTACTTAAACTTACGAAAAAAACACTTAGGAACATAAGTTCATAAGCAAAAGTTGTTCATATTAATGGGTACTATCATTTCCTAAAAAGTGGTCAGCTAATTAAAAGTCACCTGTTATTGTTTGGTCGATTTGAGTGGAGACAACTACCTCAGATATAGTCAGCGCTTAGCTTGTTTGGCTCTGAGTGAGGGTAAGGTAGGCGCACCTCTCTTTTTCGCAAATCTACAAATCGCCGCTGCTCGCTTCTTGTGGAGCCACAAAACGCTAACACATGCCACTCGTGCGATTAACCCATGTAACCCAGTGTCTGACATGACACTGCAAGCAACGGGGTTAAAAAGTAGTGGCCACAAACCACAAGTGGTGGCCTTCACAAGCACCCTTCAGCCACTTGTAGTCAGTCAATCATCAATCAAATATCTATAGTACTGTTTATATTTACATATATTCAGCAATCGTAAACATTAGACCACTGTGGGAGCAGAGTCAGAAGAGAAGAGTGTCACTGTCAGTTATCGTCTTAAGCGACGTTTAGTGGTCCGTGTGCGGCAAGGCTTAAACTTATCAATTAGTATCAACTTTTATGTTTGAACTCCCTAACATTCTATGATGATTGATCAACATGCGTTCAGCAGTTGCTGGAACACTTAGTCGATAGTTTACAAGTATAGCGTGGTTATTCCTACGGCACTACAAATATGCTTGGTATTGATTGAATCATCTCTGAGTGCATACCTATTAAACTGCGTCTGGGGAATGCGTCTGACTGCGCGAGCAGCTAAGCGAGCATGTAGACGGGCGAGTTTAGTACAGTCCACAACTTATGATGTTTTTTTCTATTTCTGATGACGACTCATTCGCCTACGTTTGGTCGCCACTTACTACTTAACTGACAGCTTACCTATAACTCGCTACTCTACTTATTGAAGTGTAAAACGGGCTTAAGGAACTGGCGCCCGGTCTTTGAACCCTTCTCGGGGAAGAGCGGGACGCACATCGCTCTCCGGTTGTGCCGACAAGGGGCGTCGCACAGCTGTCTCCGTTGTCCCGGAACGTCCTAACCACCGGGACCCGCTGCCAGGTGAACTGGCTTTGTAGTCGGCGCTCTTTATTTTCGTGGTCAACCGTTATTCATTCGAGGTGTCCCCGACTACCTGTTTCGTTTTGTGAGAAGCGAACTCTTACCGATATGGCCGAGGTCGATGATGGGTATCTCGCACTGCGCGAGCAGCGTCAGTTCCTGCTGCGGCTCGCTCATGTTGGCTGCTGTGGTCGCTCTGATGCACCTCGCCACTCGCAGATAACGCGCTCGCCGCTTATCAGACACGCACAGTAATTAGCAATTAACGATCGCGATACCGAACTAAGGAAAGCACTAACACCGCACGGCGAAGCCGCAAACGTTAAAGTTTATTGAAGTTGTGGATGGTCTTTTGGTTAGCCCTGGTATAGAAGCGTTCAGAACTCATTTGCATAACCTTGTAGTTCCTGCTCGAAGCGTTCTGCGATCTGACGTAGCAGCAGTATGCGATACTAACTTGACACATTAAAAAAATTGGTTTCAGTCCCTCGGTGATATAAGTGGATTGCTTGTGAGTTAAGTTCCGCGTGTCGGGCCGCGTCGGCCCAGCTGACGGAGTTTCGAATGTCCCTCGGCCTCTCTCGGCGAGGTTGGCGCACCGTGCGATGCGCGATGAGCTTTACTCAGTGTGTCGGGCAGCTCTCACTTCTCTCTCATTGCGCAGACTTTCGCAACCGAGTGGCGTGTCGAAACTGCTGGCACGTTGTGTGGTCGCGGCGCGGGGAGGGTGCGTGCGGCGGCTTGAACGGCGGTCGGGGCGGTACTGAACTAACTAAACTACTACTACTGACTGACTGAACTGAGTGTCGCGGCGGCGGCGGCGGCGGCGGCGGAGGGGCACTGACTCAGCCGCAGCCATGAGTCGCCGCTGACGTCCGGCGTGCCTGCTCCCTGCCTCACTTCACGCCGCCGAACAAACCCACCTCTCCGGCATCGCAATAAGAGCCACGCGTGGCATCCTCCGGCCAGCCGCATGAACATAGCGTCGCTCATCAGACACACGCGATCTTCGACGCGCTATTAATTTGAGATGCTATTTGCCGTCATGCATGATACGCGATCTACTTTAGCAATTTGATGCGCGGTTAGCGTTTGAGTATAAGTAGCGCCATCTATACTTAATACTTATGAAACTGATATTTACCCGAGTTTACTGACAGACAGGCACGCCGTCAATGCTGTCGTGGTATCGTTTAACTAAAAGACCCACCGTACCACCAAGACAGGGGTACGGCCAGGGGAACGTGGGTCTGCAGTGGAGGAGTGAAAACAAGATATCTAAGTTATTGCCACTTACTGAAGACTCGCTTCATATATGTTCCCGCATCGTTCCACTACCGACACACACTCAGTTAAACGCCACGCAAGTCAAATACTCTTGAAAAATGAGAGATTTCTTTATTTTCTTCTTTTTATATAATTATTGTTAATTTCATTTGAGGCACCGTTCGAAGTACATTGAGCCAACGTATCCTCCTCGCATGGCTCGTTGAACGTGCTGTTCGAACAGTCGTCGGTTGCTCTGGAGTTCGTCCGCCGCTTCCTTGTTTAGTGGGTCTTCTGGGTTCGGTTCCTGCAAATATACATTGCAAGTGGTAGATAAAATAGACTATGGTTTGTTGACACTGTCGTCACAACAAACAAACTGAAGCTAGGGCTTCAGGCTCAATTAATAATAACATATAATAACACCTTGAACACTATTTACACACATTGATTTAGCCCCAAACTAGGATTCCTTGTATCTTGGGTACTAGACAACGATACACATACTTATATAGATAAATATTATAATTAGATAGATAAAAACAACCACGACTAGGGTACAAACATCCATTCTCATCAAACAAATATTTTCCACAGGGACTCGAACCCGGGACCCTTGGCTTCATAGGCAGGGTCACTGCCGACTCGGCCATTCGGGTTGTCCAATTTAGTCACTGACGTTTTCAATATGCATACTCTGATACAGGTAGTGTAGGATAGGTCCCACAATACCAATATCAGAATATGCAAACGTAGAAAGCACATTTGCTTTGACATATGTTTACTTGCAGGACTCTGAGTATAGGCACAGGGTTTAGTAGTACCTCGTTAGTATTACACTCTCAGTACTATGACTGATAAGGTTTTTTATTATCAAATAGAGAGGTAGGTAACTTATTTATACATAACATTGCATTGTTAACGAGGATATTGCCAATCACAATGTTTATAATTCTGCAATGCTTGTCTTGCAACTTGACAAGTAATGTCATTGGCTGATACCAAGTTATGCATCATCATCATTAAGATTCATTTATAGGGAGTGAAGCAGATACCAGTAGATAGCTTATTTAATTTCATGCTGGCTGTTCTGTTAAAGTGGATTATAAACCAAGGGGATAAAGCACTGATTTACGTCACGGCCGCGATATTGAATCCTGAATGTAACATAAAGATTTACATACAGGCAGATACATTGAATATTGTATTGTAACGAAGGACTCCATTCGCTCGGGTGTTATAAGCTTATAAGACTGAGTCCTGAGTGATGGTGAGTGGTTCAAGCGCGCCCAAGATAAAAACAGCTTTATCCCCGAGGAGTGTCCTCTATTTTTACGACTAATAACAGCATTTTATTAAAGGTAAAAAGTGAAAATTGACGTTTTATATCTACATTAGTCCAGTTATGGAAAGATAATAGTAGTTAATGTGACTGCTACATAATGGAGGGCATTAAAACTGGAGAGTGGGTTTATGAAACGAGCCGAAGGCGAGTTTCATAAAAATATCACTCGAGAGTTTTAATGCCTAATTATGTACAGTTACATACACTAGTTTATCTACACACATATCATAAGCTCTCTTTGATGTGTTCAGGAACCGCATGTTTGACCGGCATTGTGGTTCTGCAATTGTTTAGCTTGTTCTTTAGTACCAACTTGAAGTTAGACGGGGGCGTCGGCGTTCGAAATTTGAATGTCAGTACCAACTTCACAGACAAACTAGGGACGGCAATAGGCGTCGGCGTTCGAAATTTGAATGTCATTATATGTAGAAAAACTACACATAATGACCATTATGTGTAGTTTTCCAGATACGAAATGAGTATTTACCAAGTAGTTTAACATAATGCTGATCGTAACGTGCGGTTTTTGAACGCAGTAAAGAGGGTTTATGATACGTGTGTAGATAATAGAATTTTATCTTCTATTTTTATAGAATCTTTGCAGTTTTAATGAACTTCGATTTTCAAATAAGTTCGGCGCGTCTTCGTCGCCGACAGTAGTTACTATCTGTTTCACGAAATAAGCCTTTAAGGACAACAATAAGAACTATCAGAAGTGAAAATCACAAATGGGGTTTTAATGAAATTCAGTAGAATATTACGACCCGGCTAAAGCTAAGAGCTATAATGACTTGCTTCATGAAGGGTATGCATGATATATAATTTGGTACTGTCAAGCAGGTGGTGTGAAAACTAACTGATATAACTTTTGATGTATTTTCAGTTCTATATGTTGACTTACATTATTAGACAGACTTATTAATAGAAGAATCATTGAAAGAAAGAATTATGATTCACATTATCTTATTTATTTATTTATATTCTTTATTCTGTTGGATAATATCTCTTAGAGCATGTCATTCGTTTAATACTAGGTATACATTCCAAAAGCTGATACATTTCAGAGAAGAATGCACAAGAAACTCTCATGTCATCTAAGTTAGTCTAGTCTAGTCCATTCAAATGGACCTAAGATAGCTGTCAAAGAGGCAATGAAGTTCCCATTTACCAACAAGCCATTGTAAGATATATATTTTTTAATAGTTTATTGTACAATAAGTCATTGACTTTGAGCAGTTTTTTTTGAGAGATGGTGTTGGGAAGAGTTGATACTCCATTGGGATTACTCTTAGGCTGTAAAGCGCTAATATATTGCGTCTCTTCAGGTGCCTCATGTAGGAGGCAATAGTCAGTTTGACTGCATGTTTGTTTGGGTGTTTCGTAACATGTCATTTGTACTGTTTGATATGTATAGTACAATTTATTGTAATACATAAATATACAAAAGATAAAGTACACTGAAAGACAATATATTGCAGCATCTTACCAGGAATAAATACTGGAGTCCGTAGACAATGGAATTGACTGTGAGCACAGGTTTCCAGTCTTCTCTGAGTATGTTGAGACATACATTGCCCTCCAGGTCAATGTTTGGATGATATACAGCTGTTTCACATTTCACTTTCGGAGGTTCGTGTGGATAGTTTGGTCCTACCTGAAATGACAAAGCATCCTTGTACTTGGGGTATTGTTAATAAATATTGTGAACGCCTGTATGTACTTCAACGATTCCCAAGGATGATAAATAACAACACATCTCATCAGCTTGATCCAAAATACTTATGAGTCTGTATCATCCCTTAGCATTGTATCAACATAGGCATAAAAAAATACTGAATGCAACACACCAACACATGTGATTGAAGTTTTTAGAGGAACCATAAATATAAGAAAAAAGATATAAATAAGAATTGGCTGTATAGACATGTGGAATCTTTTACCTGTCCTTGTGAATGGAGTCTTAAAAATGGGAACAAAATGGTGCTTGTCTCTCACATAGAATCGCTTTTAATTATTATAATTTTTTTTTTTTTAGTTCCTCTGACCAATAACCATGTTTATCAACTTTATTTTTAACTTATTCTGCTCTTTAAAAATCATTTTATAATAATAATAATAATAATTCTTTATTGCACAGAAAACACAATGGAAAAAATATAACGAACAATATGCAAAGATGAGCTTATTTCTAAAAATAAATTTCTAACAGCTAGCCTGTGAGGAAAGGAAAAAATATTTATAGAGAGGTAGTCCTAGTGTACAATTAAGAGTTAAAAGAAAGAAATAAAGTCAATATAATATCAGATAAATCACAATACATCCTACACATACTATAAAATAAATTAATAGAATACAATAAATACATAGATACACATACATACTATAAGATACCCACTATGCGGAAGAGAGGAGATGCTGTTTCAACTTTTTCTTAAAAGAGAACAAGGATGTGTAATCCCTAATAGCGCAAGGAAGTGCATTCCACAAACATATTGCCCTTAACCTAAACGAGTGCTCGTAAGCAAGAGTGTTTTGCTGAGGAATTGACAAAAGTGACACCGTGTGAGATCGACCTCGGAGTCTATCCCCAGAGAAGAGAAACTCAAAATGTTCACGAAGATATGCGGGATACCGCGGATTTCTCAAAATATTGAAGAGGAAGGAGAGAATGTGCATATCACGACGAAGTCGGATCGGGAGCCAGCGTAATTCCCTGCGATATTGGGACACGTGATCGTACTTGCGGAGACCGAAGATAAACCAAATCCTGAGATTTTGAAGTCCCTCGAGTTTGTTCAGTAGATCTTCGTTCGCGCTGGCCCAGCAAACATCGTCGTAGTCAATTAAAGGCAGAAGAAGGGTCTGAACTAGCATGATTTTAGTCTGCCTAGGCAAGAAGTACTGCAAACGCCGAAGGGAATGAAAGGATGCAAAGACTCGTCTGCTGACCTCACAAACGTGGGGCGACCAGGATAAAAGAGTATCAAAAACAACGCCAAGATTTTTGGCTTTCTCGCTGTACTTGACAATGGTACCGTCATAAAGCACGGGAGCAACTGACCTATTCTGCAACAAATTAAGTAAGTTCCGTGTACCCAGTATCATCGCCTGAGACTTATCCGGGTTGACCAATAGCCCATACGAAAGAGCCCATTTCCTGATGTTGTCGAGGTCAGCATTCAAAGCCTCTACAGTTGAACAGATCACACACATTTTATAATCAATATGCTTTTGAGAGAAAACCAATGAAAAATTACCTACTTCCAGGAACTATTAATGGTAATAGTTCCTATTTTTAGGTAATTTTTCATAGGTTTTCTCTCAAAAGCATATTGATTATAAAATGATTTTTAAGATAAGAGATTATTACCATGCCATAGGGTAGAAAATTATGTGAAAATATATTTCCCCATGACCCATTAACCTCTCAATGACCCAGGACATCTTAAGATGCTATTTTCCCGATATAGGTTTTGAATATTATAACCATGTCATGAGGTTCCAAAACCACGATGCCGAGTCTTTGTGCGGTTTAGGGTCAACAGTCTAGTATTTACTCCAATAAGAATCAGTTATTTATTTACAATGTTGCATGAACAACTTACCTTAAAACTAAATACAAAGCGGCCTCCTCTATAGAAACCTTCATCAGGACATATAATTAATTTAAAATTGAGTAAATCATCTGGATCTGGAAACTCTGTGTTGCATGTTTTCGGCAAATTCAACTCATTCAAATCTGAAACAAGTTTTTACCAATTAGAAATTATGAACAATTACAAATGATGTGACTTCTAAGAAATGAGGACAGTATCTTCTAACTGCGATTGGTGACTCAAGACAAATATCTTATTTTTGAGAAGGTACATCTGATCTACTTATATATTGATCTGTTCAAAATACTTTATATAGATACCTGACTTTATGAAGGATTGTGAATTACATTGGTCCAACGGTTTCTTGGGACAGCGAGAGTGAAATTTGGACTTATGTTGAAGACAAACCGAACTCTAAGGAGTACCTTTTGTGATCCGCAATTGTGCAGCTGACGCTTTCTTTTGTGATCCTCCAGGCCTTGCCGAGCCTTCCTCATCTTTCTTTTGCTGCTTTAATGAAAATAGTTTAATCATTGTCCTAAACTAATCAATAAAAAGAAATTAGATAGAAGCCACGATTTATTTTGACAGCTCAATTTTTGTAATCAAACTTCAAACAGCTGTCGCTGTCGCTCGGTGTCGACCGAAGCGAGAGCGCGCGTTAATGCTTTGGAAGTAGTTTTACTCTGTGGCTTTTATGATTATGGTTGCATCGGTTGGTTTGGATTGTATCGGTTGGGTGGATTTATCGGAACGGCACGGACGTTGGGCGGGATTTGTGTCCGTTATGGTAGCGTACACATGGTGAATGCACGGTTCGTTTTTATGCCCAAAATAGAGCATAATTAGTGCAAAAGTAAAGAAAAGTGCTTCACGTTACCGTAACGGTAGCGCTAGCGTAGCGTAGGTATACAACGCTGTTTGCAAAAATGGCAAACATCCAAAGATACAAATTTAACACAAAAACAGAGCATAAATAATGCTCTCACTGTACAAAGCTACACAACGATTACTCTTATAGGAATAGAGATATTGAACTCCATATTTTAACAACTCACGAGCCGGCGTTAATACAGGGTACCCATACTAGTGCAAGTAGTAGGTGACCTTTTTCATTTATGAATGCTATATCAAAAATAATGCGTCAAATAGTACCTCAACCAGTCCCAAAACATAACGGGAATTCGCATTTTTCATCTTTACAATACTATAGACACGTTTACATGTAATAAATAGTATCAGCGATAA
Source organism: Argyresthia goedartella (assembly GCA_949825045.1). Lineage (NCBI taxonomy): Eukaryota > Metazoa > Arthropoda > Insecta > Lepidoptera > Argyresthiidae > Argyresthia > Argyresthia goedartella. The sequence continues at coordinate 11,438,717 of OX463809.1, forward strand.
AAGAGAATGTATGAAGATACTAAAAAAATTGGTGTAATTGAAGATTTTTTGCCGACTCAAATGTTCCGACATAAAGTTCCAAATATGTCACTTTCCAAATGTCGTTGACGAGAGTTCATTTCACTTAATTTTTTTAACTAATGGCAATCTGTCCTGCTATTGCCAGACAATTTCTGCCAGTATCATGTAGTGGAGGCACATGTGAAGAGACGCGGGGCAAATCTTAAATTGGCTGAATACATTTTAGTAGGTGTCTATCCGAAATAAAGTTTTACATTATCGGTTAGTTCCATGCAATATATACATAACACACACAAAATAAACTAAGGGACAACACAATAACATAAAGGGAAGGAAGGGGATACATATCTATTATAATTTTATTTTGTTAATATGGATAAATTTAGCTAATAAAAATACTATCTTTGGGTTGGGGAATAGAGAAAGAAGGTGGCGAATATTAGTAGGGATAGGGAGACCGATTGAGGGTATTAGGGAGTACAAGGAATCAAGGCCATAAATGGGGCAGTTAAAGAAAATATGGTCAACGGACCCATCCTCAAGACCGCACTCGCAAATGGAGGAATCTCTGATTTTTATCTTCTTTAAAAACACTGGAGAACAGCAGTGACCTAAGCGTATTCTGCATAAAATTGTCACTAATATCTTTGGTAGTTTTTTAAAATTGAAAAACCATGGTTTGCTTGGAATACTAGTTGTTTTTATTTTTTCATGGCAGCAGCCGCCAAGACGCATTTTGACAGCCAGTCAATTAGAGTAAATACAGAGAATACAGAGACTTGAGAATGAAGGAATTATTATTATGAATGTTTTTAAACTTTTGACCGCTCCAGTCAAGACTGGCTGTCAACTGTAAGTCGTGCCACTGGCGCCACGACGGCTTTACCCGACAGAAACGTTAACATCAAAATAAAGTTTATTAAAAACTCGACAAGAAACTTAACGAGGTTTTATTATTGCTATATAAGTCTATTTAGTCTTACATTGGTTATAATAGCAAAATTATGAATAAATCAATTTTTTACAAGACTGTGATTTAATGCAGTAATTGTCACCACTTACTACGCCAATGGTATAATAATAGTTCACCATTTAATTAGTAATAAAATCAACAAACTGGTTTCGCGCACCTCAAGTAAACAACTGACTATTAGTGTCCTATGCGCCCCCGTCGGCTGTAAACCTGTGACGTCAGAGACGTGATATTATTATGAATAGTGTTGGGCAGGGTCGAGAAAATTTGTGAGACAATGAGTACGGAAGAGTTGCTGCGAATTTAAGAAGATAGCATGAACAAATAATAGGGTGGACAACGTCACCGATGTTTACAAAATTCCAGAATTTGTATCAGAACGAGTTAAAGAAGAAGAAGTCTTTAAATTTTAACTGACTACCTACCCTTCCATTGGAACTCTTCCATAACATGCTGATCATCTGGATTCAATTTCGTTTGTTGCCAAAGTAAATTTCTTCTATTAATTCCTACGATAATATCTTTATTAATCCATTCACTTCTTAGTGGATTTAATACTTTGGTTTTCTTTACTTTACTCCGTGTAACTGCTTCTAAAATAGTATTTTCAATGGACATATAGTCAGAGGTTTCTAATTGAGACTCTAGTTCTTTAATATTCTGGTAAAGTTTTTTGTAGTCAATTGCTTCATAAGAATCTCTTGATTATACAAATACAAACACAAATACTAAAAACTTTATTATGAGAATTAAAATTTGCGGTTACATGTTACTGTTGGGATCCACACTAGGTCTAACCTGTATCGTGGGCCCCAGCTTGGTGATTGGCTATATACATTTTTATTTGAACAACACGATTTATTTTAACAATGGTCATGTTTATTTTTTTTATGTTAAAACCTATAGGTAAATTAATTTAAGTAAGTGTTATTTGTGGTGTGTAAGGGGATTAATAAATAATGATAATAATATATATATATATATATATATATATGAATAAGTGAGGATAGATATGTGTAATGTATGAGTGCACACCCATTTTTTTCAGCGCCGCCGATCACCCAGTAAACTCCAGCATTTTTTCAGTCTCGTCGTAACTTTGCACCGCGAGCCACTTTAGTATTGTGGTTTTTGCTTCCCGAGCTGTAGTCATTTTTAATTCAATATGTTTGCACACTCTGTTGTAGATATAAGGAGAAGCGAAAAAGCTGAAGCGTTTAGCGAACGTAGTACGGATTTTAGGGGTTGGGACTCTATATACTCGTCTATTTAGGAGGTTTTGGTATGAGGCAGAGGAAGTGGTTGACTTGTGCTGAGCTAAGGTTATTTTAAGTATATAGAGTTGCCGAACCGTCAGCACTTTCCAATCCTGGTAGATGTTAGTGGTGGGGTATCTAAAGGGCTTCCTTCCCATTACCTTGAGCAGCGAGCGTTGGGCTCGCTCCACAACTATCAGGCTTGATTTGGAAGCACCACCCCATGCTGTGATGCAGTATGTCAATAGCGACTGGCAGAGAGCGGTGTATACCAATTTTAGTACTTCCATATCGGCACCCTGTCTCAGTCTTTTTATTATGGGAATTAGTTTTCTTGTGCGAGCTGCAAGAGACGAGATGTGGGCTCTAAATGTTAAGTTTTTATCTAGAATCAGACCTAAATACTTGAAGGTGCGCGCTTTTCCTATCGTTGGGCAAGCACATGAAGGAACATTAATACATTTGTGGATGCTGAGAGTCATGTTCTGCGGTGGGCTGGAGGCAGCAGTTTTGTGAAAGCACATGAATTTAGTTTTTTGTGTGTTAAGTGTAAGCAAGTTTTCACTCAGCCAGTGAGACACTTCAGTCATGTACCTCTCTGCCGCCGTCTTGGCTCCCTCCCAGGGCTCTGAGCGAATGATAAGGGCAGTATCGTCAGCGTAGCACAGAACGTCAGCATCCTTTTTATCTCTAAAAATTCTGGTTAGCTCATCAATATAGATGATAAAAAGCGTTGGACCGAGGATGCTGCCCTGTGGCACACCGAAGGAGATGGGGCTCTGATTGCTTATGTGTTCGTCTATCTTAACGCATTGGCTTCGATTTTGGAGTTAGCTGTCGAACCATTTAAGAGGGGTACCACGAACACCAAGGCGTTCTAGTTTATTGAGGAGCTTAGGCGGTGAGACGGTATCAAAGGCCTTGGCCAGGTCCAGGAAGACACCAACACAAGATTCCCCGCGGTCGAGGGATGTGCTCACTGAGTTGAGTAGTTGTACCACAGCATCCTCCGTGCACCTTCCCTGTCGGAAGCCGTACTGCCTTTCCGATATAAGTTTATTCGTCTCGAGGTACTTCACAAGGCGTCTGTTTACAATTTTTTCTAGTATCTTTGACAGGGAGCTTAGTAGGGATATTGGCCTGTAGTTAGAAGGTTCCGTCTTATCTCCACATTTGTGAATGGGTACCACTGCTGCAGTCTTCCAACAGGAGGGGAATTCTCCATTTCTCAGGCTAGAGTTAATAATATGGGTCAAAGCGGGTAGGATGTTTGGGGAAATCGCCTTGATGAGGCCGTTCCCAATGTCATCGAGCCCTGGTGAACTGTCATTTTTTAAATTGCTTATGGCTGAGTTTACTTCTACTGGGTCTGTGGGCTGGAAAAAGAATGATTGGTGGTGAGGTGGGTCCTGGATCACGGGAGCACGAGTGGTAGCACTTTGGGAGTTAAGGATTTCATTTGCGAGGTTCTGGCCAACGTTTGCGAAGTATTCGTTACAATAATTGAGTGAAATGTCTTTTTTTGATTTCGAGTGCAATAGATCTGTGCTTTTGGCTGCCGATTTTTTTATATATCAAATACTTTTAATGGTTTTCCACATTTTCTTTGGATCGCTCCGGCTCTCATTAAGGTGGTCTCTATTTGATTGGAATTTAAGCCTTTTGAGTAGATCATTGCAATAGTTCCAATATCTCTTGTAGCAGATTTGTAGTATTTCATTTTTTGGCTCTTTGCGTGCTTTTTTATGTAACCTGTCTCTATGCAGCATACAACGGACCGAACCGGGGGTAATCCATGGTTTGATGGTGAATTTGCTACGGCTCACTGAAACATCTTTTTTGTGTTTACTGATAGTTTCATCAAGTATTTCCATGAAAGCAACAGTGCAGGAGGAGGCATCTTCGTTTTGGAGAACTGTTGACCATGATTGGTCCTTTAGATCGTTGTTTACTGCTGCATAGTTAATTTTTGAGAATGTTCGGATATATTTATTACGGAGAGGCTTGAGATTTATATTAGCCAGGGTCAAGTCATGATCTGTAAGCATCGTCTTACAGACTAGCCCCTCTGCTAATATTTTTGTCCCGACAAATATGTGGTCCAAACAGGAGTAATATCTTGTGGGGTGGGTAATTACTGGTCTGAGGCACATTTCGGAAGTTAGTGATAGGTATTCCTGGGTGTCCTTGTCCTCCTCTGCTAGGATATTTATATTTATGTCGCCTGCGAGTATTGTGGTACCAGTATCTTTGAGTGGGGCCAGTAATTGTTCCAGAGCCCTGAGAAAGTTAGTGGGATCTGTAAAAGAGGGTGAGCGGTAGATGGCTAGGATTGAGAGTTGTCCTGGAAAGTCTACTATTAGGCAATTACAGTCTGTGAACTCTGGTTATCGTACGCTGGCATTGATGTTATCCCTAACGAATACCACCACTCCTCCGTTTTTGTTAATGTATTTAGTAGAAGCGAAAGCATTATAGCCAGGTAAGGTTCTTAATGTCGAGGTAGCAGTTAAATGTCATTCGGTCAGAATTATAACATCACATGTTAGATTTAGTCTAGTTAGAACCACCAAGAAGGTATCGAAGTTATGTTGAATGCTTCTTTTGTTAAATGATAAGATTTTGAAGTTAAATGCGTCATTAAGCAAGCTTTTGCATAGCTCCGGAAGATCTACGGTTTGGCACGAGATGCTTAACGATTTGTCTATATCAGACTCCAAGTTCATGGTGGCCATTTCATAAGAAAATAAATGTTGACTATGAGCACATAATTGTGCATAAGCCGAGACGTGAAACTGAATGCTGAGTTATTCTGGCGGTCCGAGCTGAGAGTGCGGGTGTGTGTTGGTGTGGATGGGTTAATGACAGTATATACTGTAGAAATAATTACACATGGAGTAATGGGATACGAGATGAAAGATGAGAGGAAGACTAATTTAAACACCGAGCGGGGATCCAGTCTCTTCGGGGGCTTGAGTGGGTCCGAGGAGTTTGTCCAGATCAGCTTGTGATCGCACTGGGATTGCGGCACTTCCTTTATGTTTGCGGACGTAGATGACTCCATTTCTTGTCCAGCGGTATCTGTAGATGCCCGTTGTTGAAGCACGAGTTGCACGAAATAACTGCCTGTTCACTTTCGTGAGCCTCTCATTTATGAAAACTTCTTTAGGGGGTCCGGTTACTATGTCTACCGACGTCAGGTTTTTGCGGGATTTATTCGCCTGTAGAATTTCATCTCTCTTTGATCGGCGCGTAAGTCTGACGACCAAAAGACGGGGGAGCTTTTCCTTCTTCTTCGGGGAATCATCATTAGGCATGTGGTCCCCTATGTCGTCTATAGTAGATGTCGATTCGGGTGGGGCTTCTTGTTTCGCACCCGCTCTTGCCGCCCACTCGATGTCGAAGTCAGTTAGTTGTATTCCGACTTTATTAGCGGTTACCATTGCAAGATGGGTCGGGTTTTCGTTAGGAAACTCTGGAATACCGAGTATTTCTATTTAGTTTCTCAGACTAAGTTGGGCTATTTTCTGGTTATGCTCGTCAAGTTGACCAACTGTTTGCTTTAGACAAGCGATCTCTAGGGAACTTGTCTTTTCTCCTTTCTCCATAATGGTTCGGGCTTATAGTTGTGTACCTCGAGATATATTTGCTTGTGGTCTGATAAGGATGAGTCGATCAGTGCTATATGGAATGAATTTTCCCTGAGATTGGTGCAAGCATGATCCAAAAGTGTTTTAGTAGTAGATGTTTCACAAGTGCAACATTGCGACTCATGGTTACTCCGTGGTCAAGTCGCTCCGCTTATCGCTTCGCTTATTACTATAAGCCCAACGCAACGTCCAAGTCTTTCTTGCCTGTTCTATGTAGGGTAGCTGTGTACCAACAAAAGCTCTGTTGTCGGTGAACGGTGAGGCAAAGTCAGCTGTCGCAGCGCTTAATTGTTGAAAGGCGTCTATTCAAACATGTCTCCACGATACAGCGCTCTGAAAAAACTGGTTAGCTAGTTGTATCCGTCGATTCTAGTGAGGCTGTGGCGAAAATGTCGTAAGCGCCATGCAGAACTTGTCGCGTTTTTCTGAGACACTTTTGTTTTTGGATTTTGCTTGCCAATTCAAGGGATATTTATTTAAAAAATACTATAAAGAAGAGTACTAAAGACACTGCCACTATAACATTAAAAACTGAGTTGAAACGATCAGTTTAAGACGTTAATTTTTTTAGAGCTGTTGACAAACACTGTTGCTTGCACGACTGTCGGTACCGATTTTCGATTATGGGTACGCTATCTTAACGGCCCGGCTCGTGAGTTGTTAAAATAGAGTTCTTTATCTCCATTTCTATAAGAGCCATCGTAAATCCCGTGTCCGTTGTGGTAGCATACACATGGTGAAGTAGACCATAAACAGTTCATAATTTGTGCAAAAGTAAAAAAAATAATGCCTCATTAGTTTAAGAAATAATGACCATTCTTTGTTTGTACGCTACCGTAACGGTAGCGCTAGCGTTCCCAACAACGTTTGCGAAAATAGCAAACATCCAAGATAAGAATTCAATGCACAAAAATAGTGCATACATAGTGCCCTCACTGTACAAAGTTACACATTTGTGTGATTTTGGCTCTATCAGGAAGGGTAGGACATGGCTCTGTGTAACGGGTTGCTCCCCTCCCTCAAATATGACGTGGGGGCTGATTCACATGCACCCACATATATATCGCCCAAAAGGGCAAATTGCAGGTAGAAAGCCTTCAGCATTGTTAGGTGTAGAATGGGAGTAGGATTCAAATTTCGCGCCTATGCCAATTTATCCTTTACCTTCCATTCCCTTAATCCACTCACGCGTGGGTAGAAGAAAAGAAGAGGATGACAGCTGTCATAGACACCACACTTTTGCCACGACTTCCGAGTGCGCCACGGATCGGTTCGGTCGACATTACCGTTTTGTCCCGTCAACTGCTTTTCTATGGGCTCGAGTCCTCGCGTCGCCTTACAACCGTCGCGATAAGGAGAGTCAGCAACCTCACCCGATGAACGGAAAGTGATTGAAGCCCACTCAAATCAGGCAAGAACACCAGAAGCCTCAGACTCATCATTGAACCAGCGAAGAGGACGCGTGAGTTTCATCTCCTTCAATCTTTTCCCAACATCCTTCGTGGTCCTTCAACCGAATATCCCTGTTATTTTCCCTTTTGGCATTCTAAATAATCAAATTCTAATCGTGAATCATCATTTTTCGTATTTCAAGGTAATTTTGCTTTTATTCATAGTGTTTAATATTAATGCTTCGGAACGCACCTTTTTTTGTTGCGCGATCGGACCGCGAGTGATCGGAACGGAACTAGCTAGCTGTCACTTGGATAGAAACGAAATGACGAGTTAGAGGTTAACTTTTGCATATGGGGAATTTGTCGGCGTCAGGCATTCGGGCCTTGGCTGTATGTTATTTGTAATAATTGTCTACCACAGGTATCGGGCCTGGTCGGAATGTTAATTGTAATAATCACGGAACAATCGTCGGGAAATAAGTAGAGGGTAAGTACTTGTATAAGACACATTGAATTTGGGGGAGGGGGGCGTGGAGAGGGGGAGGGGTGGGGAAGGGGAGGTCCCCCCACCTACCCCCCCTTTTAGGAAACCACTAGTTTTTATGTTATGGAGGTCCAATGATTGAAGAAAATGCCTACAGTTTTTGAATTTCGGGGGAGTTGGAGGAGGGGTTGCCAAGAGTAGGGGGTCGCCTCGCTCCGCTCCGCTTCGCTCCGGCTCCCGGGTCTTCTGTAATGTGTGAACCTAACAAACCTATCTTTAGTTTTTAAACAGGAAGTGACCTAAAGCAACCAATTTGGTTCTGATAAACTCCATAAAGTAGTTAGTTAGTAAGTAAACAAAGCCAAAGTCGTCCAGAAAATCACGGATAAAACGAGAGAGCAACAGAACATTCACGAAACACGGAAGGAATCGGAATGAAATGAGCAAGTAGGGGGTCGCCTCGGTCCGCTCCGCTTCGCTCCGGCTCCCGGGTCTGCTGTAACGTGTGAACCCAACAAACCTATCTTTAGTTTTTAAACACGAAGTGACCTTAAAGTGGGCTAAGATTGTGAATGAAAGAGCCGTTCACACGCACACCAAGTTTATTGCGAAGGTTGCAAGCAATTATGTAACAATCTTTAACAAGCACAGGTATGCACAATAGATGAAGCGGGAAACAATATTATAAGCACGGCAAGCAGCTAATAAATAGGTTTGAGCGAAAGAGAACTACGAATCTGAGCGGGAGGCCGAGCGGCGGCATGCGCTCCGCGTCGTGTATGTGTTTCGAGTGGCGAAGGTGAGTGGAGGTCACTCGCTGCCGGCGAACGGGCTAAACCGGTATCTGACTGCGCCTGCTATCGTCGGGCGCAATATCCTAGGTAAGTAAGTAGTTAGACAGATATCAATATATTATGTATATAATTATTAGAATAGATATAAGTAATAGTTAAGAGTGGCGGATGCCACATGACTCCCCCGCGGAGACCGTTACTACGGGCGATAGTAATTTGGAGGCCGAACTTGACGGCCTGATCTAGTAGTCTTTGTCAAAGGCTTTGATATCCTTTTTTCGGATTGGTCGTCTCCGGTGTCATTGGTGTCTGTCATGACATACGCTGGTTTTAAGCGGTCAATTGGTAATTTGATTTAGGGCGGCGCTCCTTGATTGATGACCGTGGAAAAACACAGATGTCGCTGCCTGTATCAACGAGAAACTGCGTTTTGGAATTGCGATCAGTTACAAATAAGCGACCAGGTGAGTTGAGGCAGTCGTCTGTCGCCATTATCGACTGCCCTGGTAGTTTTTCGGCTTATAGTCGCATGGCTTCTGACATCTCTTCGCTTTATTTCCAAACTTGTAATGGAACTAGCAAGTTGAAAACCTTTTCTGTGATCCTGAATTTTTCGTGGTTCGAGATGTAGATCGTCCCTGGTTGTGAGCTGCCAGTGCCTGCACTTGTTCTGTCAGTTCTGCAATTTGTTGCGCCATGGTGTCCAAAGTACTTCCTATAGTAGACGATGTTGATGCCACTTGTGGGTTGCCAGAAACTGAGTCATTGATTTTGTCAGCTATGTCTGCAAGCTGCTCGAGTGTGGCTTCAGGATGTGCTGCGATGATAGCTTGCATGTTGCTGGGGAGGCGGCTGGTCCATATTACGCGCAAAAAATCCTCCGGCGTATTGGTACCTGCTAGGCTTTTGAGCTGTCGTAGGAATTGTGACGGCTTTCTGTCACCCATTTCCTCGTGACTCCGTAATTGTTGTACTTTCTTGTCTTTAGATAATGTTAGTCTCTTAATCAATTCAGTTTTAAGCTTCTCGTACTTATTGGTTTCAGGGGGGGAAGTGATTATGTTCTCTACTTCGGTTGCATACCGTGGTTCGAGATGGGCCATGACGTAATAATATTTGGTTTCATCTACCTTAATGTTGCAAATCGCAAATTGTCCTTCGATTTGCGCGAACCAAATGGCGGGTTTCTCCGGCCAGAACGGCGGCACCTTTATCCCGACGCGGCAGACATCCGGTGGGAGTGCAGCAGAGTTGACCGCTCCCGCGACCTGTTGTTGATCGTTGTTGCTCATCTTGTGTCCAGTTCGGGGTCACCAGTAAAGTGGGCTAAGATTGTGAATGAAAGAGCCGTTCACACGCACACCAAGTTTATTGCGAAGGTTGCAAGCAATTATGTAACAATCTTTAACAAGCACAGGTATGCACAATAGATGAAGCGGGAAACAATATTATAAGCACGGCAAGCAGCTAATAAATAGGTTTGAGCGAAAGAGAACTACGAATCTGAGCGGGAGGCCGAGCGGCGGCATGCGCTCCGCGTCGTGTATGTGTTTCGACTGGCGAAGGTGAGTGGAGGTCGCTCGCTGCCGGTGAACGGGCTAAACCGGTATCTGACTGCGCCTGCTATCGTCGGGCGCAATATCCTAGGTAAGTAAGTAGTTAGACAGATATCAATATATTATGTATATAATTATTAGAATAGATATAAGTAATAGTTAAGAGTGGCGGATGCCACAACCTAAAGCAACCAATTTGGTTCTGATAAACTCCTTAAAGTAGTTAGTAAGTAAACAAAGCCAAAGTCATCCAGAGAATCACGGATAAAACGAGAGCGCAACAGAACATTCACGAAACACGGAAGGAATCGGAATGAAATGAGCAAGTCATTATGTCAGAAAATACAAAATTGCTGACGCAAATTTCTACCATTACTAAAAGATCTTGTAATTTGTACTAAAATCATGTACCAATATCCAACGTTGGAGCTTTTGGGTTTGACATTTGTCGTTCCGAGATTGGCCAAGTTGTAAAAATCGCGTAAACATATTTTATAATTAACGTGCTAAAATGATGTTTCCTAAATCAGAAAATGGTATCAGAGGATAGCTAAGGACCCCCCTAACCACCCAAGTACTCGAATCTTCAAATTTCAATGTGTCTTATATAAGACCCAACCCTAAGTAGATTTCACGTCATCGGAGTGAGTGCTTCGTGCTGTGAAAGGTTGAAGTGATTCGGTGATCAATTCGTCGCGTTCGGATAGCGACCCTTGTGTCGGCAAGCATCACGACGGCGACAGCAGCGAGCTGCGACGAGAGTAAGATTCGAGTCCCCTCACCCCCCACCCTGGTGTTCCTCATCCCGTATTCCTGCTTCTAATTGAGCTTTCGAATGCCGGTCCACGGCGTCAAGGTCAGTACTACTTGTGACATTCCAATGAAAACCAACCCTAACAAGATTCCACGCCCTGTCGGTTAAGGCGTGGAATTTAACATTTTGGTAGCAGAGGCGCGGTTTCCTAGTAGGAAATCGATTCACGGAAGGTTGCAGGGTTGTTTTTTTGCCACATTGTAGCTGGGAGAGGGTGGGTACCTCAGATTGGTCGGCAATCATTTTGTGAGTGAGTCTTGTGGTCGGTATACCACAATTTAGGTTCATTTTCGGTTAGTGAACGTATAATTGACGATTTAGTTAACAATTATTATAAAATTGTAGTCGGAAACTACTCGGTGTGCATAAGGAACAGTCATTCGGTCGGACTATATATAGTATTGCAGTCGGGTCCTATAGTATTGCAGTGTTATTGCGGTTTGCTGAGCAGGGTCAGGCTATTTAAGGGGTATCAAGCTGATTTTGCTGACCTCAGTAGAAGTGCAGGTCATATCGGAAAGGCCACTTCTAGAAGGTTCACGGCTACCTACACTATATTAAAAATAGTTTTTTTTTATAATACATTTTTGTGTGTTATTTTGTATTGTGCTTTATGGTGGCATTCTCTAATTGATTTAGAGTGTATAGTTATAAGGTGTATGTCCACAGGGCGACCATATTAAATATTTTTTAGGATTTAATTGTTTTAGTGGTTGCCTTAGTTTTGACAACTTAGTTTTAATTTCTGTGCCCAGCGCTGACGGGCAAGTGCTGGTCTCTGGCTATACTTAGTTCGGTAGTGAAGTATAAGACCAGAATCTATTAAATCGGTCAACATGGCACCTTCACCCTTGACGGTACTGCGGCATGGTGTCCGGGAGGAAATGAGATGGCTCGCCCATACTCATAAGTATGTGGAGCGACCGGACATGGATGATGTCCTGCTCAAGCGTGTGGAGGACGCAATGACACGCGTCGGGAAGGTGTGTCGGCTGGCTGCGGAGGCTGAAGCTCTCGGGCTTACTGATGAAGCCTCGGTGGCTGCAGTGAAACAGCTCTGCGCGGATGCTGACCAAGCGATGGAATACTTGGGTGACATCGAGCGTCGCGCGGAGAAAATTAAGCGGTTGCGAAGGAATGACCGTGGGGAGGGTAACGGAGACCCACCCCCGAAGGGTGTTGTTGGACGGCTGCCACACCTGGAGATTCCGGCCTTCAGTTGGGCAATTGATGAGTGGCCAGCCTTCATCAATTTATTTGATAGTTTGGTCCACGTTCGCGACGACCTGGACAACGCCTACAAGTTGGCCCAACTATTGATGGCTCTGCGGGGTGAACCGAAGGAGTTGGTCGGTCACCTAACGGTCACGGCGGGCAATTATGAGATAGCAAGGTCCATATTGTTTGACCGCTACCAACACAAACGGCGGTTGGTTGATGCGCAGCTGGGGAAGCTGTTTAGCATCCCAAGAGTAACCCGGGATGTTGACAACCGAGTACAGGTGCTCAACCCTGTGCTGGTGGCCACTAAGGCCCTTCAGAACCTTGGTCTTCCGGTAGACCAATGGTCATACATTGTCTTATATATGGTTTTGTCACGATTGCCTGCAGCTGTTCAAAGTCGGTTTGAACAGCTGCATGGGGGCAGTAGCACGGAACTGCCCACGCTCGTCCAATTGACGGATTTTTTGCAGGGTGAATGTAGGCGATGTGACACACTGGACACGGAGGCCAGTGTGCAGCGCCAACCCACGCAGATGCGGGAGGGGCCGCGCCCCCCGCCTTCACGGGGGGGGTGGGCGGTCGAAACAATTTGGCGTTTTGAATGCCGCGCCGTCGGGTGACGACTGTGTGCACTGCGACGGTGCCGGTCATGACGTGACCAGTTGCGCCAAATTTAAGGCGCTCGGGGTAGCTGCCCGCAGGAAGATAGTCTTCCGTCACCGATTGTGTTTCGGTTGTTTGGGGCCGCACACGCTGAGCGAGTGACTGGTGTGGTGTGTGTGGACCAACGGGGTGACTGGGGTACCCGCGGACGGGACCCCCCCGAGGGGAAAGGGGCAGCGCGGGGGGTAACATGCGGGATAGCCGGGGTTCGGTCGCCGCTGTCCACGGTCAGCGAGGACTTCGGGCCGCTGGCTCACCGCGTGTTATGGGCGGGTGTCAGATGTCACCTATGAGTAGCGCGAAGGCTGGGAGTCTACACCTTCTGCGCCACCCTGCCCGTCGCTCTGGGAGGCGAACAGGGAGGCGAACAGTCGGATATCGCCCCCATTCCTAGAGCGCCCCAGGTTGGATCCGCTCTCCCCCATTCATCCACGGTGCGCAAAGGGCAAACCGTACACCGTCCGGTATGATCGGATACCGGGACAGCGAGGGGCCTATTATACGGGTTGGGACCCCTTGATGCACATACGGTCTGATATGCCGGTTGCATATCAGCAGCCGAGTTACTCCAAGGCTGACGGAGGTCTGAGCGGGTTCGGATCCCGCGGAGGTTCCCGCTAGGGACACGCCGCCCACATACAGGGTGCCGCCACTCCACAGACGGTCATGCTCCCCACCGCCTCTGTGATAGCATGGAGTTTGGACGGCAAATCATGTGTGGCACGAGCACTATTGGACTCGGGGGCCCAGGGGTGTTTAGTCTCGTGCAACCTTGTAAGACGGTTGGGCATTTCGGTAAGGGAGTATCCACATTCCATTCGGGGAATTGGGAACACGGAAGTCGGTTCCGTTAAGGGAGTATGTCGGATTACTCTCTCGTCACGGGTGGATTCATCGGTGAATCTCACGGTCACGGCATTAGTCATGCCTAATGTGATGGGCTCACACCCTCACGTGCGGTTGTCGCCCTCGGGGCGACAGTTGGTCGCTGGATGTTGTTGCAGATGTTGATGCCGATCCATCGAACACTACCCGTATTTTGCCCTCCGGGGTCCTCAAGACCGCGTGATGAGGCAGGAAGCAGTGGTCTTCACGCTTCCAGTCGATACCCGAAACCGACATGTGGCCGAGCGACTCGTATTCCCGCATGAAATCGACGTACTTCTGCCGGAAAATCCCGTCACGCTTCATGCGTCGTTCCATCGACAGAAGCCGCGTCTCGGCTGCATGGTGTGAACTGCCCAGCGGTGGGCGATCACTCCGGAATGGAAGACGTGTGAGAAATCGACCTGACCGAAGGCGACCAGTATTGTTCCGATAAAACTGTTCAAACTCTTCTTCAACCGGGTCGAACCGGCGGACCGTAGGTGGTTCCTCCACCTCCCAAAACTTCTGTATCACCTCCGAGAGTACAGAACCGAATAAGGGACTACTAGTCGCTAGGCATGGGGCAGCCGGCATGACCGGACCCATTACCGCATGGCCCAGTCTGGTGTTGACCGAAACCAGACCAGTCGCCTGCAACGCGTGGACACCTGGCACTAACAGGTATCCCAAGGCATCAACACCCAATAAAATGTCTACTGGGCCCGGAATATTAAACTCCGGGTCAGCCAGTGACAACAGGCGACGGTGTCAGGAATGTCAATCCTACTACCTAAAACTCCTTTGACATGACATACCAGCCGAGCGAGGAGTACGGCTCCTGAAAGCTCGAGGCGTGGTATGGTCAGCTTTTGTTTGATTGGAGCGACTCTAGATTTCGCTAGAAGCAAATGCACTCCTACCTCACCAGTAGAATCGACCACCCTTAAATACACGACGGCGGCAAACCCCTTTTCCGACGCGTCGCAGAAACCTAGAAGCGCACAACACAAGGGTTGTCTACTTAGGATGAACCTTGGTATTTGAGGAATTTTCAGGGAGCTGAAACCACCCACGAAGGAATCCCAGACGTTGGCGATTTCTTCGGGCAGTTGATCATCCCATGATAGATCATGAGCCCATAAACGCTGCATGATCGCCTTTGCGTAAAATGTAACCGGTGCCAAATATCCACAAGGGTCGTAAATCCTAGCGATATTTGAAAGTATTTGCCTTTTAGTATTGCACGGACCCAAATGTCCGACATGATAAACGAAACTATCGGTCCTAGAGTTCCATTCAATCCCGAGAATTTTAAAAATGTTGTCTTCTGATTCTTCGAATCGAAGGGGCGCTTCAAGATGATCAGACGGATAGCCTTCCAACACCTCGGCGCTGTTACTCGACCACTTCCTCACTGAAAAGCCTCCTTGAGCCAACACATCGACCACCTGTTGCTGCAAAACTCTGGCTGACTCAACATCCTGACTACCTGTGATGACATCATCGACGAAGGTGTCTTCCTGCAGAACTCTAGCAGCCTCGGGATGCGTGGCTTCGTTGAGTGTGGCGAGCTCGTGTACGACTCGAATCGCTAAGTAGGCGGCGCTAGAGACCCCGTAAGTCACAGTCGTGAGCTCAAACTGTTGTAAAGGACGATGCGGTGATTCGCGCCAAAATATAGTCTGGAACCTGCAGTCGTCATCGTGCATCCGGATCTGCCGATACATCTGTTTTATATCGCAGGTGAACACGATGGGATGCGTACTGAAACGTAAAATGATGTCCTCTATATTTTGTTGCAACTTGGGACCCGGCATCAAAACCTGATTGAGCGACACGCCTGAGCTACTAGCCGCTCCTTTAAGATTCCATGGTGGGGAATGAAGTACCGTTCCTTTGTAGAGACATCATATATTGGGCGCATCTGACCTGTCTCTAGATAGTCGGCCATGAAAGCTACATACATTTCCTTGAGTTTGACGTCTCTGAGAAGCTTTCGCTCCAAATTGTGGAAGCGCCTCAGAGCGTTATTGCGAGTTTCCCCTAGAGGTTTTTGAATTGGCTTGAACGGTAAACGAACCATAAACCTTCCTGTGACATCTCGTGTATGAGTCTCTACAAAATGTTTTTCACACAGCAGATTCTCTGGATCCTGTAAAACCTTGGAAGGTACCTCCTCGACCTCCCAGAACCTGGTTAACACCGAGTCCAAGTCGACAGGACAAAGACACTACTTGATGACACGACGAACTCTCCACGGGAGCTCTACCCATCAAAACCCAGCGAAATATAGAACCATGGGCGACTGGCATTCCCTCACCCAGCTGCAGTCTCCTTCCATCGAATATTTGATTAAAAAGATCCATTCCTATCAATAAATCTATGGGACTAGGAACCGAAAAGAGTTTGTCTGCGAGAGAGACATCCTTGCAAGTCTCTATCACCTCAGCAGACACCTTAACAGTGGGGAGTGACCCCGAAATTCGTCTAATGACGATCGCTGACGTTACCAGTGGAGACCCTTTACCTTGTAGAGAATGAATAGAACATTGAATGCTTCCACCGGTACGCTGTTGTTCCTTACCGCCTAAACCATACAGTATACCAGAAGTTGAGCTAGGTAGTCGCAACTTCTGTGCAAACACTCTGTCACAATAGAGACTTGAGAACCACTGTCTATAAGGGCCCTTGCAGTGTGAAGGTTACCGCTGATGTCTTGGACACCCACCAGAGCTGTACGTAGATTCACCCTGAATACCATGAATACCTTGAGGTGGGACTGTGGAGTTTAAAGTCGACACAGCAGCCTCGTTTGCCGATGACTCTGGAGTGGGTTCCACCTTAGATTGGTTGTTTCCTATGTGGAGCTTAGAATGATGGCGACCTTGGCATGTAGAGCAGCTGCTCTTGGACATGCGTGATGTAACCTTATGATTTCGTTCGTTAGTAATTCTTTTAAAGGCAATTGTATACGCTATTACAATAAGGTCCCTACTGATATTAAAAACTTACCTTTAGACAAGTTTAAAATAATAATAAAACAGAAATTGTATAAAAAAGGTTACTATAGGATATCTGATTATTTAGAGGACAGATGTCCATGGGAATAGATTGTTTGAGTAACAGGCTGTTTCGATATATAATTAGCATTCATTTTGTAATTTGACAATATTTTATTTAAAAAAGGAAACGCAAAAGATGCGACGACTGTGGAGTTTCTTCGGTGAGCTCCGCCATTGTGTTAGTGAACTCACCCAATAAAATGTAATGACGGATCTAAGTGATGTAACAACATCCTATGGAAATAAATGATTTTTGATTTTGATTTTTTGATTTCGTAGACAATTAAAACAAAGTCTATTTGCCATGACAAACTCCCTACGTTGAGTTGGTGTCATAGAATTGAATTTCTCACATGCATACAGACCATGTTCCCCTTGACACATGATACAAGCAGGTGCGCTAACAGTGAATGAAGATTTGGGTGGGTTAGTGTGTGTGACACTAGAACCGCTAGTGTGTGTTCCCTTGGCCCCGGTGACAGTGACAGATTCCAAAACTCTGAGCTAAGTTTCCAAAAAGTTTAGTAAAGTGTCATATTCTGGAATGTCATTCGGTGAACCGCCATGAGCAAGTTCGAACCGTCTGCGTAGATCGACGGGAAGCTTCCTTAGTGTTGTATGAAGTAGTACAAAACTCCATGATTGGACGTTGAACCCTAGTGCGGATAACGCCTGTAGTCCTTCCTTGAGAGTATTCACTAATTTGCGCAAACCAACATTGTAATTTGATTTATCGTTAAATGAAGACATTGTGAGAATGTTCTCCAAATGTTTGTCAGCAATAAGTCTGATCATCTTGAAGCGCCCCTTCGATTCGAAGAATCAGAAGACAATATTTTTAAAATTCTCGGGATTGAATGGAACTCTAGGACCGATAGTTTCGTTTATCATGTCGGACATTTGGGTCCGTGCAATAAGAGGCAAATACTTTCAAATATCGCTAGGATTTACGACCCTTGTGGATATTTGGCACCGGTTACATTTTACGCAAAGGCGATCATGCAGCGTTTGTGGGCTCATGATCTATCATGGGATGATCAACTGCCCGAAGAAATCGCCAACGTCTGGGATTCCTTCGTGGGTGGTTTCAGCTCCCTGAAAATTCCTCAAATACCAAGGTTCATCCTAAGTAGACAACCCTTATGTTGTGCGCTTCTAAGTTTCTGCGACGCGTCGGAAAAGGGGTTTGCCGCCGTCGTGTATTTAAGGGTGGTCGATTCTACTGGTGAGGTAGGAGTGCATTTGCTTCTAGCGAAATCTAGAGTCGCTCCAATCAAACAAAAGCTGACCATACCACGCCTCGAGCTTTCAGGAGCCGTACTCCTCGCTCGGCTGGTATGTCATGTCAAAGGAGTTTTAGGTAGTAGGATTGACATTCCTGACACCGTCGCCTGGTGTGATTCCAGCATTGTTCTGGCCTGGCTTCAAACTCCTCCTCATAAGCTCCAGACTTATGAGGGGAATAGAGTTACTCAGATCCAAGGCCTCGTCCCGTTGGTGAAGTGGCGCTATGTGCCCTCTGCACTCAATCCAGCCGATTGTGCGAGTAGGGGATTGTTGCCAAAGGACGTCGTCTCTCATGAGCTGTGGTGGTCTCCATCATGGCTGAAAGAAGATACAGAATCATGGCCTGCCGACATCCAGCCAGTCGACGAGGTTTCAGAGATGGCCGTCCCTACATTTAACGTCGTCAAGGAAGATAAAGGTGAAGGAACTGTTTCCTTTCCACTGATTACTCGTTTCAGTTCTCTGACTGTATTGCAGCGTGTGTTCGCGTGGGTGTTGCGTGCGCTTCATCCACAACACTCGCAATCCCAAAATCAAGGTATCAGGTTCACTTGCAGCTCAAGAGCTGCGAGATGCTTTGCATAAGGCCATCAAGTTGGTGCAAGGGGAAGTCTTTGCTGATCAGCTCAAGGCACTTCAAGGAAACGGTTCGTTGAAGGGTCCAATCGCTCGTCTCCACCCATTCCTAGATTCAGAAGGTCTCCTACGCGTCGGCGGGAGACTTAAGCACTCCAACTTACCTTATGCAAGCATCCGCTTTTGTTGCCCAAGGCACACCATCTGACAAACATTATCATCGAGCATTATCACCAGGTCAATTTACATGCGGGACCTGCGTGTCTGATAAACATTCTTCACCAGAGGTTCTGGATATTATCGGCTCGACGTGTGGTTCGACATGTAATTTTCAAATGTCACCGCTGTCATCGGCTTCAGGCCAAACCTCTGGAGCCCTTCATGGGCGATCTACCTCCAAGTAGAGTCCGTGAAGCACGCCCATTCATCAAGGTCGGCATCGATCTCGGGGGACCTTTCCTTGTGAAAGTCTCTACATTGCGCAATGCTAAGATAACGAAAGCGTATCTCTGCTTATTCGTCTGTCTCGCTGTCAAGACAGTCCACCTTGAAGTCGTGACAGAACTTTCGACGAACGCTTTTCTAGCTTGCTTTCATCGCTTCGTGTCGAAAAGGGGAATGGTGACGGACTGTTTTACTGACTGCGGAAAGAATTTCCAAGGCGCCAAACGCTACCTAAGCGAGGTAGAGTCTTTCTGGGATCGAAATCAGAAAGACATCAATTGTGAATTTGTGAAGGTTAGCGTCAACTGGCATATGAATCCTCCGTATAGTCCTCATATGGGCGGACTTTGGGAATCAGCTATCAAGTCTGCTAAAGGTTTACTAAAACGTACAATAGGAGAGCGTATTCTCACATTCGAAGAGTTGAGTACCGGCTTCGCAAAGATCGAGGCTGTGCTTAATTCTAGACCTCTATGTCCCTTGTCAAGTGATCCAAACACTCTCGATGCGCTAACACCCGGTCATTTCATCATTGGTCAACCGCTAAATGCTCTACCAGAGTATGATTTCAATGACACACCCTTCTCTCGCCTCAACCGTTGGCAACTCATACAACAAATAACACAACATTTCTGGCGTAGATGGCAGCTAGAGTATTTGCACAATTTACAACAACGCATGAAGTGGTGTAAGCCTATCCCCAATCTTCAATTGGGAGATCTAGTTCTCATAAAATCCGCTCTACATCCCGGCTCAGACGGTGTCATTCGTGTGGTCGAACTGAAAACAAGCTCTGGGTCTTGTCTCAGATCGTTGTCAAAGGTTTGTCCACTACCAACGTTTGATAATTAGGTTAGTGACATGAGCTTTATATGTTTTATTTTGTACTTAGGTAAGGAAAATCAACTAGTTTTAAATTTAGATAAGATTTAAAATAATTTTATAAGGAAAATCATCTTAAGGAAACTCATCTTAAGGAATATTATCTGAAAGAGCTCAATACCTCTTTCGGGAGGCGGTTATGTTAGGTGTAGAATGGGAGTAGGATTCAAATTTCGCGCCTATGCCAATTTATCCTTTACCTTCCATTCCCTTAATCGACTCACGCGTGGGTAGAAGAAAAGAAGAGGATGACAGCTGTCATAGACACCACACTTTTGCCACGACTTCCGAGTGCGCCACGGATCGGTTCGGTCGACATTACCGTTTTGTCCCGTCAACTGCTTTTCTATGGGCTCGAGTCCTCGCGTCGCCTTACAACCGTCGCGATAAGGAGAATCAGCAACCTCACCCGATGAACGGAAAGTGATTGAAGCCCTCTCAAATCAGGCAAGAACACCAGAAGCCTCAGAATTTCTCGTATTTGGGGGATTGACAAAACAGTCTACTTACTTTCCGGCTCGCGCCCTCGAACTAAAAAATGAAAAATAAATATAGTTTAAAAAAACTAAAAAACACGCTTTTAAACACTTCGAACTAAAAAGTTTTTTTTTTAATGTAACTGTGGGCCCCTTCGACAACCCACACTTATTACTGGGGCGGTGGCTGGCTCGTAGAAAGAAGAAGAAACAGCGCAGTTTTGGTCGAACAGGGTCGCAGCTTCCTTGGCAGGGTAGTAGAGAGCTTCTCGCTTAGGTTTCGCTTGTAGTGGACTGTATTGTACTGCTCCGAACTGAGAACTGTGTCTGTTCCGGCTTCGGCTTCGGCTTCCAGGGTGCGGGGTTGCGGTCCCGGGGCAATGGCCCCCTTCCGCGGAGTCTTCCGCTGGCCGTGACTACAGCCAGGTCATTGGGTGGCTGAGGTGTTCTTCTTCGGGTTGTGTGGCCTCAATCCAGGGGTGCTGCCGGCTCGGCAACCAGGTCTCGGGGTAGGCGGCGACGGTCAGGCGGGCGCGCGTGGTATGGCGCCAGGTCTCACACGAGCGGGTGTTGAGAGCCGTCCGCTCGTGCGAACATGTTCGTTGCCAGCCTCTGGACGAACTTGTCCAGTGTCTCCAATCCTAGGTCCCTTGCGATCGTTGCGTTTCTCACGTAGCGAGGCGCGCCGACGATGGTACGCAAGCAGAGGTTTTCTTGGGCCCGGAGTCTCTTCTTGTTGGACTCCGAGCAGAGGGCGTACCATGCCGGCGAGGCATACGTGAGGCGGGACCTGATGTACGTTTTATAGATCCCGAGCTTCGACCGCAGGGGGAGGCCGGAGTCCAGGAGTGGACGAAGTTTTGCCCGTGCAGCCCGGACCTGGTTTACGACGTTGTCGACGTGGGTCTTCATCGTGAGCCGGCGGTCTATGGTGACCCCCAGATACTTCACTTGGTGCAGCCACCCAATGTCCTTCCCTTGGAGTTGGAGTGGTGGTGGCAGGTTGCTCTGGCCGGTGATCATCGCCTGCGTCTTCCCGACGTTGACGGAGAGCCTCCATTTGGCCAGCCATTTAGGCAGGGTGTCCAGCGTGCGTTGCATTTTGACGGCGGCGTGGGGTGCTTTGTAGGACGACGCATAGTATGCTGCGTCGTCAGCGAAGAGGGCCAGCTGTACACCAGGGCCAACTGGGATGTCATCCGTGTATCGGGAGTAGCAGGCGGGTGAAAGACAGGAACCTTGTGGGACGCCGGCTTCGATGGGGCGGGCTTCTGACACGGCGTCTTCCACCACCACTCTGTAGTGGCGACTCCGTAGGAACGAGGCCACGACGCGGGTGATTCGTCGTGGAACTGGGGACGTCGACAGCTTGTACAGCAACCCCTCGTGCCATACTCTGTCGAACGCCTTCTCCATGTCCAGGAGTACTGCGACGGTGTATTCTTTCTTATTTCGACAGACCGTCATGTCGTTCAGTACCCTGGTGAGCTGGAGCGTCGTCGAATGCTCTGGCCTGAAGCCGAACTGTTCCGGGCGAGCTTGGATGTGTGGCAGCAGTCTTCCTAGCAGCAGCTTCTCGAACACCTTTGACATGGTGCTCAGGAGGGTGATGGGCCGATAGCTCTCGGGCTTCTTGACATTCTTGCCCGGCTTGGGGAGCATTATGACCAGGCCTTCCTTCCATGTAGTAGGGAAGTGCCCCGTGCGCATGATGCCGTTAAACAGGCGCGTCATAGCCGCCACAGTCGGTAGCGGCAAGTTGCGCAGCGCCATGTTGGTGATTCGGTCTGCGCTCGGGGCTTTCCTGGGCTTGGTGCGCCTGATCGTTCGCAGGACTTGGCCGGGCGAGAAGAAGATGGGGTCCTCTTCAGGAGCTATCGGCGTCGCGAAGTAGTGCCGCAGGTGTTCCTCCACTGCTGCTACGTGTTCGGCGTCGTCGGTGGGGTTCGGCTTGAACTGCCTCTCCAGGCATTCGGCGAAAATTTCAGCTCGGTCTTTTGCTCTGAATCTCGGGAAGCCGTCGCTGCCCAGCAGCGGTCGAACAGGAGCCGGGGTGGCCGACAGCTGCCGGCATAAGCGATGCACGGAGGGGACGTGGTCGCCTACGGACTCGATGTGGCGTTCCCAAGATTCTTCGGCGTGGTCGGCAAGGCATCTTTTGGTGGTGGCCGTCATGGCGTTGAGGCGGGACTTCAGAGTTGGGCACCGGGTTTGTTGCCATAGCTTCCGGAGACGGCGCTGTTCGCAGATCAGTGCCTGAATCTTCGCCGGGAGGGGTTGGGGTTTCCTCCGGCTAGAGACGGTGTGCGAGGATGTGTCGAGCGCGTCCTGGATCTTGCTAGTCAACTCTGAAGTCAGTGCTTCGACGTCTTCTGGCTGTGTGGCTGTCCGGGTGGTGGGGTTTTCGGCGAGTGCGGCCGAGAAGGAGGCCCAGTTGTACCGTCGACGGGGCGCTGGTGGCGAGACTCTTGTTGGTAAATCCGCAAGGACGAGGAGAATGAGTCTGTGATCCGAGGGGAGGTCTGGCAGGACTTCCTGGCTTGGCTGGGTCCGGATTCCTTTGTAGACTACGATGTCGATGATGTCCCCAGAGCCGTCCGGGTTGTAGTGAGTCGGCTCATAGGGTCCGATGACATCGTAGTCGTGGCTCACGGAGTCGGCGAGGAGTGCGCGTCCGGCGGCGCACACTTTCGAGGAGTTCCAGTGTGGGTGCTTGGCGTTGAGGTCTCCGGCGATGAGAGTCGGTTGCGGCGACTCCAGCAGTCCCCGGAGCTCCCTGGGATTGAGTCTCTCACCGGGGGGGTGATAGGCGGCATAGAGTCGCACAACGTTGCCGGCGACCTGTACTTCGACGCCAAGGACGTAGATTGTAGTGTGCTCCTCGAAGTCGATGGGTTGGTGGACGATACTCCTTTTAACCAGGATAGCCAGACCTCTGTAGGCAATCCCCTGCGGGGATCGCTCGTCCTTGCGGTAGGTTGTGTAGCCGGGGAGGGTGAGCTTCATCTTCACGGTGAGGTGGGTTTCGCTAACCAGCATGACGTCGACTCGGTACTCTCGCAGGAAGGTTTTCAGCAGCTGCTTCTTTCCTTTGAGTGACTGGGCGTTCCAGTGCACAATCCTTAAGGAGTCAGCCATCAGGGCAGATGTTCGGCGATACTCCTTAGGACTGCGGGATCTTGGAGTGCTTTGATGAGTGCTGCGACAAGATCCCTCGGCGGTTCGTTCTCTGGTGGAGGTGGTGGTGCTGCGGCTCCTTTCTCCTCAGCCGCTCTCGGCACTTCGTTCTTCTTCTTTCCCCCCTGCTTCCATTTGCGCTTGGGTAGGGGCGCGCCTGGCGCGGTGGCCGGGTTGGCCTCCGCCATGAGTGATGAGGGCGCCGACTCCTGCACAGTTGGGGGTTTGGGGGGGGGGCGGCTGCGTCTTGGGGCCACCGGTGCGGGCCGCTGGACCGGCCTTCTTGTTTCGGCTCTCTTGCCGGAATACAGGGCACGACGTGTTGTTTGCCGTGTGCGGGCCTCCGCAGTTGGCACACGTCGGCGGCATCTCTCTAGGCCGGTCGCAGTCCGCGGCGGGGTGCGGTCCTCCGCAACGCACGCAGGCCTGGGGGCGGTGGCAGTTGTGGCTGCTATGCCTAAACTTCTGGCATCGGTGGCATTGAGCTGGTCCTTTCTTCCCGCGCCACGCCTCGATCTTCACGCCGGGCATAAAAAGTAGCTCGTCTGTATCGTACAGACTGGCTGTTATACCCGGCGTCTTCTTCAGCTGTGCGTGGAAAATGCAGCCCGGTCTGCCCTTCCGTGCCCGAATCTGTTTGACAAAGCTGGCCTCGTAGCCGCGCTCTGCCAGCGCGGAAGTGATCCCCGCGGGCTCAGTGTTTGCCGGCAGCCCCCGGATGGCAATCTTCAGGCTCCTTTCGGCGGGAAGCGAGTAGGAGTACCAGTGCACCCCTGTGGTCTTCTCCAACGTCGAGAGGTACGACTGGACGCACCGGTATTCCTCGTCATCTGCAGGCGAAAATCGCACACCCTTTTGGTAGGGGCGCGCGTTCGGGACCCTCTTCAGCCGCTGCTGGATTTCGCGGAAGTGGTGTTACAATACCACTATTACCTATTCAAAGTTTTGAAAACGATAACAAACTAAGTCTGGCAAACGAAAGCGTAACCTGAGAAAAAGCGGCAAATTCAAAAAAATTACATATGGTATTACTAATTATAGTAGGAAAAAAATGTTTTGATGGGTACTTGTTTTTTTTTGTATTTATGACAATCAATTTGTATAATAGTTGTTGGCAAACTTAATTTCTTATTTAA
Organism: Argyresthia goedartella; assembly: GCA_949825045.1. Classification (NCBI taxonomy): domain Eukaryota; kingdom Metazoa; phylum Arthropoda; class Insecta; order Lepidoptera; family Argyresthiidae; genus Argyresthia; species Argyresthia goedartella. The sequence continues at coordinate 11,463,453 of OX463809.1, forward strand.
GGAACACACCACGTCTTTATAAATATTAACCTGTGGTTAAAAACACACTCCAAAGTTTTTTTTTTTCTCCGTTTGGTGTGACGGAGTCTTGACTGTCATGGATGTGAGTAAAAAAACGAGTGTATTGATTTATTTATTAGAATGAACATAATATTTACCTACTTAACATTTACTTTCTTCAACAACAATTTAGTACATAGTGTTTAATCTAGTACAGGATCCAATGGCTATGAATTAAAAAATAACAAAAATTAATGGTCATTGCTAATAGTGTCATGATATTGCATGTTGAATTTTTGGACTCTGAGTTTGATTATAATGATAAAATAATAATAAAAACTGACTTTTATTTTTACCATCCCATATTGTTTGTATGTATGACACAGGGCCCCCGAACGACTAATTGACTATCATGCATTTTGCAAACTTTCCAGGACAGCGATTTAAAATCATATCTTCTTTCCTATTTATTATTTTCAAAAGTAAAGTACTACTAAGTAGAATATTATGTAACTAATGTAATTATCCATAAAACAGTGATAGTTAGTTATGTATTTTTGTATTGGTTAGTCATCATACTCAAAATCAGAGTCCAAAAATTCAACCTCTAAGGATTCATCTGTATCAATAGAGTCATCATCACCTACACTTATTATGAATGGTTCTAATACTTCTTCTGTTATGTGATCTCATTTTTTGTATTTATTTTCCACATTTATTACATGGTCCGTCATTGTTTTCCAATCTTCTGCAGTTATTCGGCCAAACGAGGTTTTTATCAGTGCTTCTGTTTCTTTTGCTGGCAGATTAATGTTTTTTTTTTGCTTCCATACGCTTAGCTGAGCTCCATATTAGCTCGATCTGGGTGAGATCGCAGTGGTAAGGTGGCAGTCTCAGTACCTCATGTTTCAGAAGCTCATTAGCTACGTATAGGGGTTCGGGTTTATGTTTGTTAACTAAACATAACAATTCTGCTTTTGTTAAGTAATCTTCATAATTTATCCCATTGGAATCGAGCCACTCTTGTATTTCAGCTTTTCTAGTTTGTGTCGTAGGAACTTTATTCTGTTGTACAGTGTGGTAGCTCGCATTATCCATCACAATTACACTGGGCTGATTCAAATTTGGTATTAATTTTTCTTTTAACCATTTATTAAAGTTTTCGGCGTTCATATCATGGTGATAGTCCGCTAACCTGGATTTTGTACTAAAAACTAACAATGCATTTGGCACATATCTTTTCCCTGAAGATATATGTTCCAGTGGGCTTGATTGCGGGGGACCACTTGTTGTTGGACCTTGCCATGACATTTTAGGCTTATAATTTTTATGTACATACGTTTCATCTAAATAGACGATTGGTTTGCCTTCCGCTCGTTTTACTGCAATTTCACGCAAATACCGATGTCTCCAAGCAGCAATATCATAACGTTCAACAAGAACAGTTCGTTCATTTTTATTTTTCTTGAACTCGTATCCATTTGCTATCAATATTTTACGTAGAGTTTCCCTGCTTCCATTAAAGCCATTTCTTCTAATAATGTTCGTAATGTCGGTACATCCTTTCTCACGACATAAAAATCATTGATTTTATTTCTTATTGCATCAATATCAAAATTGTCTAAATCCGACACTGTGCTTTTGTGAGGGCGGTTTTTTCCTGGAGTGCTCCACATCCCTTCATTCACAGACCCTTCCTTTTTAATTTTTTTTAGTGTCGTGACGTGACACCAACCTCTGCAAAACAAAGTATGTTTAAGTACCCAAACAGTTTGATGACATAAAAAAAGGAAAAAAGAAATACGGAATAGACAATGGGAAAACAGTAAGTATCGGTTCATTTTTCGTTTTTACGTTTCAAACAGTGAACCACCTTTTTTTGAAGTCGGTTAAAAATAATACAACTTTGTGAAATGGAACAAACACATAAAAATATTCTAAATCGATGCAGGTACATACCAGTTAGTGAAGATATTTCTTCTAAGAACTTAGTCTGAGTTTCAATTAAAGTTTTTTTTTCCAAATTCCTAAACCTTTCAATAATGTTTTTCATTTCGCAAATTCCCTGAATATCTTCAAGATTATCTGTAAACATAAGAAACTGTATCATCATTATCGTCAATATAAACATATCAAATAATCAGCCGACAAGGATTAAGATTACAAAGTCATACTATATTGTAGTCTTTGATACTAACCTAAAAAATGCGACATCGCATCTAAACATTGTTGTTTCTCTTGGAAAACCACTTCTTTCTCCTCTTGTTTTTGCTTGAACTTACTGATCATAGTATGTAGTAGCTTTCGCATATTACTTTTTATTGTTTTACCCATATTACGGCAATTATAAATGAAAAATAATTGAGTAACACAAAATACTGTACTGACAACTCCAAAAGACTTTGACGTGCAATTGACAGATTCATAATGTTGCCATATTAAAACTAATAAAAAAAGTCCAGGTCACGCTTTCGTTTGCCAGACTACAACAACAAACAAATCAACATTGTTATATCAACATTACAAATCCGGACCGGAGACGGAGAACACAGACTTAGAATAAGATAACGGAGAACTTTGGTTGACAGTTGACAAGTTGACAAGTTCGAAAACAGTGTACCTTCTTTCTAGTAAATATTTTGGAAGGTATAGTAGGAAAGTGAAGGAGTTATTTATCGCGCATAGCTCTGACGCGATAAATAACTCTGTCCCTCAATTTACAAATACCTACCAACATTTTTGTTGGACTATGACCACAGAATAATTATATGACACGGGAACTATATGAAATTGTATGGCACCCTATATTTGATACTAGCGTAAACAAGGTATAGTCAACGAAACGTTTAACGTTTAGCTTTCAGTTTTTCTCTCAATTGGTTAAAAAAAAACCCAGCCATCAACCCAAACTGAGCCAGCGTGATGGAGTATGGCTCAATCTTACTCGTATCCGGTTAAACCTGTGACCCTCGATGGGGACATTGATGGGCTATATTTATTTATCTCACCTCATTAATCCACTGGAAGTATCATTAGGCTAGGCTTAATCTTAGTTCCGAAAAGTGAAAAAGGGGTCTCACGGTCTTATTAAAAAAAAATATAAGTAATTAACTTAGAAACATAATGTAGGTGTTAATTGAAAGCTAATGAGATGGAGAATAATATTTCGTCATATAACAGTTCATTTTTGGGGACCAATTTCTGAATTAAACTGCAATTACAAAAAAAAAAATACATGTGTACAAAATCACACGCGATAGAAGTAAAAACTTCAAAAAAATGAACTTAAATATTCTAAGACGATTGTGAAATCTGAAGAGTAGGATAATTGTATGGTTTAGTTAACTTTTTTTTTTTATATATTCACGACAATAGTCTGCGTTTTTATATTATACAAATGTTTTTTTTGAAAAATGAAATTATTATTTAAATGATACACGTGTACAATACACCACGGTTGTTGTGATGCTTTCTCCGAAGGTTTGTAATACGCACGCGCGTACACACAAGTACTAACACACGTACAACGCTCGGACTTGATCGTATGCTTTCGCCGTACATGTATGCTTTCGCCGGACCCCAGATCCGGCGCAAGAACCCCCACTATATCTCGGTAGACACTACAGGAAAGGGTACGAACTTCGATCATATATACCCAAGATACAGCATCAAGTTCAAAATCACGTCAAAATCTGTCCTTCGCTCGTTGCGAGTGTGCGTGTGGTAGCCAAACATTAAACCAAGTATTGTACCTAAGATCAGACTTAAAGTTTTTGAAATACTACCCTATGACGTTAGACATACCGTTGCAACGCGTTGTATTTCCAATGCCAGTTTTTGGCGGTTATGACATTTCAATATGCGAGCGCATCGTGCCTCATATAATTTATTGCCACCGGCTCACCATGGAACAGGGCGTCTGTGGAGTAGTGAAATAGGCAATGTTAAAGTTACGTTTTGGACGTAATAATTAGTAGGTATGCTTTTAGCAATAATCGAAGATTACTCATAACATGAGACAGAACTAAGCTCTAACTGTAAATACACTGTACGATAGTAAGGAACCCTTCGTGTACGAGTCTGACCCCATAATTTATAAATTCATATTTCCTTTATTGTACATACACAAACAACATACAGGAAAAGTAATATCCAATAAAATAAGAGATCAAACTCTATATCTGACTAAATAATAATGGCGGATTTTATGTGCGGGTTTTTTTTTTCAAGACCATCGAGTGGGGTATCAAAATAAAGGGCTTTAAAAGTAGATTACGGAAATTTATACAAATCTTGCATAAGCTATACAAAATAAACTGTAGTTTTAAACTAAGTACATACCTATCTACAGATTTTTCCTAGTTTTGTACTAAAAAGCAGGAAAATGGCAATGGTAATAAAAATAACTTAAAATGGTAATCCACCATCATTTAAATCTCATTCAATTTAACAATGTACTGCAATCATTTTATCGAATCTCAATAATTACGCTAAGTATTATCTTCTTGTTTTTAGTGCATTTTAGTTAACCACAGTCGGGTTTGTAGTTTTTTTAATTACGTCACTTTAGACAACTTACAGAAATGCCCTGATTGGGAGTGTAAATGGGAAAAACGTGAGTTTAAACAAAGTAGTTTTTAGTTTAGTAGTTTAGTAGTAGTAATTGTTTAAAAATATATATTTTTATGTACTTTGAAACAAATTAAGCTTATTAAACACTTGTCGTTTAGAAGAGCTTTTTTATTAATATTTTCTTTTTTGCAAATATAATACCAACGCACATCTCCATATTTCCTAAGCAAACCACACTTGAATCTTTTGGCTTCAAATATTAACGCCCCTTTCATTTAATTTGCCGCCAGTTTTCTCTTAAGACTTCATGTTTTGGAAATCTGGAATAATAATGTTGTATATGTAATGTAATGATGATGATGATGATAATTGTTGTAAAACTAATGCATAAAATCATTATTATCAAAATTAAGCATAATCTTACTACTAAAAGGTTATTAAAAAAAAAATTGGGGAAAAACCTATTGGTACCGTAATAACCAAATTTTTTTTTTAGACTTTGATGTTAATTATCTATAATGTAGGTATTAGTTATTAATTATAAACATTATGTAAAGCAAAAATAAATTCGGCGCCAAACTTTCCCAACACAATATGTAAAAAACGACTCCATTCATTCGGCGGGGAAATTTGTTCCACCCAACGCATTTATGAAAATATTTATTCTAAAATTACGTTAATAGTTAAGATTGAGGGTGAATTCAGCCCCAATTCTTTTACGTTATAAAACTTATAATTGTTACTTACCGAAAATACGACACACCATGTTTTTTCAACATATGATTGGTATCGTTTTAACACTTTTTGACGGATCACTTCGGCATGTTGTCTCGATAGCAAACCGCGCGCGACTGCTAGCGAAACTGGGTACGAAGCACCGCACAAAGAGGAGATCGCAAATTTACGAAACACTGTATAATGCTTGCTATCTCATTCTCTCGCACGTTAAATCGTACGGAGTTATATATCTGTCTCTATTTACTGTCGCTTTTTCGTTTCGTAGCAATCCAGATCACAACGATGCTAAAGAAGTTTTCACTTCTAAAGTAGTAGAAAAATTACAATTGTTCAAAAACAAAGTGTAATTTTAGTAAGCAGTTAACACTTTTTCAGCATTTTTTTGTGATTGTCAGTATTGTCTGCTCTTCATCATTACAATCCAGTTCATTTGACCACGACAAACCCTTTCAGTCCGAAGTTATATATTTTTTTTGCAATTGGCGCATGCAATGAAAGGGCTGTAAAAATATATTAGGGGGGGTGGCATATTTTTTAAACATTTTTTTGTCGATAAAGTAGGTTTCTCTTTAACTCTATTTAATATCTCCAGTTTATGAAGAATCACATTGTATAATACGAATATGACATTTAATATAAATCATAATAGACAAACTCTAGAGGAGGTTAATAGTGTGATATTTTTAGGTATTATAATTGATCGACATTTGAATTGGAAAGAACACATTAATAAAGTTTGTCATAAGATAAACAGATTTGTTTTTGTGCTAAGACGTTTGCACAAAACAGCTGAGAAAAATACCGCACTGATTGCCTATCATGGCAATGTAGAATCTGTCATAACATATGGTTTGATGATTTGGGGTAACGGAACAGAAATCGATAGATTTGGGCAATAAATACTTACTATTTCTTGCCCAAAAAAAATGAGTGCGTGTTATTTGTGGCATGGCACCTTATGAGTATTGTAAACAAACATTAAAAAGATTAAACATATTATCAGTACCCCTGTCTCTACATACTTGAAATCGGTAAATTCGTTAAATCAAATCCTTAGCTTTTTGTAAAAGCTCAAGGCTATTACTTGAGGAACACTAGAAACCCGAACAGGCTCTATTTAATCACACGCCAAGAACACCACTTTATTTAAAAAAGTGTTCAGCAATGTGTGTAACTGTTTATACCAGATACCAGATGCAAAAACGTCACCGTTCATTACTTTAAACGTAAATTATTCCATTGGCTTCTGCAAAACTGTTATTATTCTGTGGACGAACTTCTTAATTAAAAAAAATGTGAAACCGGCCTTGGCTTTTTGTTCTTTATGTTTTAATTGTATAATGAATGATATTAGAACCTTTTTACCCTTGTCTTTGCATATAAATTTCTTATTTCTTATTTCTTGTTTCTTGTTTCTTGTTTCTTGTTTCTTGTTTCTTGTTTCTTGTTTCTTGTTTCTTGTTTCTTGTTTCTTGTTTCTTGTTTCTTGTTTCTTGTTTATTGTTTCTTGTTTCTTGTTTCTTGTTTATTGTTTCTTGTTTCTTGTTTCTTGTTTCTTGTTTCTTGTTTCTTGTTTCTTGTTTCTTGTTTCTTGTTTCTTGTTTCTTGTTTCTTGTTTCTTGTTTCTTGTTTCTTGTTTCTTGTTTCTTGTTTCTTGTTTCTTGTTTCTTGTTTCTTGTTTCTTGTTTCTTGTTTCTTGTTTCTTGTTTCTTGTTTCTTGTTTCTTGTTTCTTGTTTCTTGTTTCTTGTTTCTTGTTTCTTGTTTCTTGTTTCTTGTTTCTTGTTTCTTGTTTCTTGTTTCTTGTTTCTTGTTTCTTGTTTCTTGTTTCTTGTTTCTTGTTTCTTGTTTCTTGTTTCTTGTTTCTTGTTTCTTGTTTCTTGTTTCTTGTTTCTTGTTTCTTGTTTCTTGTTTCTTGTTTCTTGTTTCTTGTTTCTTGTTTCTTGTTTCTTGTTTCTTGTTTCTTGTTTCTTGTTTCTTGTTTCTTGTTTCTTATTTAATTCTCTACTACAGTAAGATAACCCCCTGGAGATTTTGAAATTGCTATTTGAGTAATTTATTAAGCATGTTTAAGCGACTTTGTCGAAAAAGAGATATTAAAATGTTCAAGATTACTTGAATGACGGGACTGTGTTGTTAGATAGATTAAAGGTATTGGTTATCCAGCTCAACATAGACCTTGCTTTTATAAATTTTGTAATTATTTATTCCTGCTATATATCATATCTTAATAATGAATATTGTAATATTTGTATTAGTTAAGCACAACCAATTTTAAAAGAGATTAAAAAATCAATCTGTGGGAGTTTCTACGCCATGCTTCTCCCACAGTAGTCCAATGTAGAGAAGAGGCAAAAAAAGACGTTTGCTAAGTACACAGTCAGGTCATAAGTTCTGTCACACAATAAAAACATTTGAATTTAGAACGCTGGCCACAAAAAAGTTTATTGAATACGAATTTCGAATTTTTCATGAAAATAAAAATGTGTACTTTTTAGAATTTTCCTCATTTTTAAATATGGAGTGGACACTTAAAGAAGACCGTGTCGCAGTTATTGCGTTGCATCGTTGCGGTTACGCGCCAATTCAGATTTTCGACTTACTGAAAAATTTGAATATAACCAAAAGATTCGTTTATCGTACCATAAAACGATACAACGAAGACTCTAGTGTAGATGACAGGTCAAGAAGTGGTCGCCCTCGCTCTGTTAGGACTCCAGCAGTGATAAAAGCTGTGAAGGCGCGAATTCAAAGAAATCCCATACGTAAGCATAAACTGTTGGCCCTTCAGATGGGGTTAAGCAGGACCACGGTGAAAAGGGTGTTAAATGAAGACTTAGGGCTTAGGGCATATCGAAGAAAAACAAGACATCGTTTGGACGCTCGTTTAATGGACCTGAGACTGAAGAGATGCCGCGCTTTGTTGAAGCGGTACGCGGGAAAAAAGCATCGGGAAATTCTTTTTTCGGATGAAAAAATTTTCACCGTGGAAGAGAGCTACAACAAACCAAATGATAAGGTGTACGCACACAGCAGTGAAGAAGCGAGCGACCGTATTCCGCGTGTCCAACGAGGTCATTTTCCATCCTCGCTCATGGTTTGGTTGGGAGTCTCTTATTGGGGCTTAACTGAGGTACATGTTTGTGAGAAAGGCGTAAAAACGAATGCAGTTGTGTATCAAAATACAGTCCTCAAGAACCTTGTGGAACCTGTTTCTCATACCATGTTTAATAACAGGCACTGGGTATTCCAACAAGATTCTGCGCCAGCTCATAGAGCGAAAAGCACACAAGACTGGCTGGCGGCGCGTGAAATCGACTTCAACCGGCACGAAGACTGGCCCTCCTCCAGTCCAGATTTGAGTCCGTTAGATTACAAGATATGGCAACACTTGGAGGAAAAGGCCTGCTCAAAGCCTTGTCCTGATTTGGAGTCACTCAAGGCATCCTTGATTAAGGCAGCCGCCGATATTGACATGGACCTCGTTCGTGCTGCGATATACGACTGGCCGCGCAGAATAAAGGCCTGTATTCAAAATCGCGGGGGTCATTTTGAATAAACTTTATTACCATAAGAATCTATGTTTTATTAAGTTCATTTTGCTATATAAATGTTTACATAAATAGTAAACATGTCTAAATTATTTCATATTGCACATGTGACAGAACTTATGACCTGAATATGTATATTTAAATATCTACAGGAATAAAGAACTTTGACTTTGACTTTGAAAGATGTGTCTACTTCTGATGAAGAAAAAAATTTGTAAAATCTATGCCAGCCCCACATACTACATAGTTTTGACTTATGATAACCTTCATGGAATCGAGGTTTCTCATTCTTCGAAAACTTAACTTCTGTGACTTCCGAGAATACTACATTCTTGTACTTTTTGTGTAGACTATAAGTTCTGAAAGACTTTATAAATTTGAGTTTTCTATATTCAACTACCTTTAGTTTAGAACTTCGCTTCATTTTAAAGGGATGAAGCTCCGTCAAAATGGGGGAGCTGTTACAACACTTATTAATAAGTATTAAAATCTTTAAAGAGATGGCGCCACAGTGCCACGGTTAACATCGAGCTCGTAATATAATTGGTCGGAGGATTATTTCGGTTCGATTATTCGGATTAGGTCGGATTTATTAAAGTGAGCCAGTGAACGCAATGTGTGACCAAAAAGTGGCAAACGGACGGATACGAGTTTTCGTATTGTCATGCTTTGCTTTTTCGTGCAAATATAGACGAATGAATCCTCTACTCGGAGTGGTTTTGGTTGAATACAGCAAATACCCATCAATAAAGTACGAAAAGTAGTAGTAGTAGTAGTAGTAGTAGTAGTAGTAGTAGTAGTAGTAGTACGTACATCATGAAATTATTATTATTATTTGTATCCCCTTCGGCCGTGTACGTAACCGACCTTTCGTAACTGGTATCGAAGGAAGAAAAAATGATCTTTTTACGAACCCGGTTTCAAACGGAGATCATTTTTTCCTTATACGTAATCATAGTTTCGATGGAAGAAATTTCTATTTTGAGTTGCTAATACAGATTATCTATTACTCATACGTAACTGAATAAAATATGTTTATCATCATTTAGCATAGATAACATACTCATGTAAAACCACTTTAAACTCCTTACTAACTGGCCACTTGATAAGGTATTGACAAATGTGTTAATGTCCATTGGCACTTACAGGCTTAATGACTTTTAGTGTTTTTACTGTCTAAACTAGCCAAGGCTAGTTATATATAAAATTTTCGCACACCAAGGTTTGCGAAAATTTTATGAAAATATGAGTGAAAGTGAACTACAATTTGTGAGTACACGGAGAGGAGGGGTGTCTTTACTATTAAATGGTTGGTCATATCATAGAAAAAAAAATCGAAATAAATCGTTCTATAAAATTATTGAAACAGAAAAAAAATTGTGTGGGCCACTGTTTAGAAATTATTTCTCCGTATTATCATTAAATTTTCTAAAGGTTCACGGTACCGCCATGCAAAAATATCTAATAGCACGTAATGCTAAGGCCATAAGGTGCTGTCAGATATTTTTGCGGCCGTGAGATCGTATGATAATATTGGCGACTGTACCTACTAATAACATTAATAGAAAAAGTTTATAATAAATTAATTGATTTTGGTTTTGTTGTAAATGGAGTATACTAAGTTTCGTTTTGTTTATTTACTTGTTAACTTATATCTGGAAATTAAAACGCGGCATAAAGTTATTGTTTCTTTTATTTATTCAATACACAGATAGGATAGAACATGACATTCATGAAATTATTCAGTGATATGATACAAATAATAATAATAATTTCATGATGTACGTACTACTACTACTACTACTACTACTACTACTACTACTACTACTACTACTACTACTACTACTACTACTTTTCGTACTTTATTGATGGGTATTTGCTGTATTCAACCAAAACCATTCCGAGTAGAGGATTCATTCGTCTATATTTGCACGAAAAAGCAAAGCATGACAATACGAAAACTCGTATCCGTCCGTTTGCCACTTTTTGGTCACACATTGCGTTCACTGGCTCACTTGAATAAATAATAATTAAAGGAGTTGCAGAGCATTATGGTGAAAAGAAAACTATTCTTACTCTGTAACTGGTTACGAACCAATTGGCTTTGACGTTGACTGATTACGTATGAAGAAAAATGATCACTGTTAGAAACCGGTTTCGTACAAAGATAATTTTTTCTTCCTTCGATACCAGTTACGAAAGGTCGGTTACGTACACGGCCGAAGGGCAATTAACACTTAACATTATTCATAAAATAGGTAGGTAAATTAGGTAGGTAAATGATAAATTATATTATATGTTAATATTATAATTATTGAAAATTATGTAAATTTATTTACCAATACAGCGATGTTAGAAAAATAATAAATAATAATATATACATTTTATACATACTAAATGGTAAATAATGTAAAATGAATTTTAGATATAAATGAAATAAATAGAAAATGTAATTACTTAAATAATAATATGTATCTAATAGATGGGAAATAAAAGGCTTTATTATTATTATTATTATAATAAAATCTTAGTATAGCATAATCTCCACATGACTGTATTTTTCCGTGTTAATTACTGTTGATTATCATTTTTGGACTCGTCGTATCTGACAGTTTTGTATTTTAGTCTAGTCTTGTGCCTGCTCGGTCATCAGAGAGAGCGCTCCATACTAGTACATTTCAGTCAGTGTACTAGTACACTCTAACAGCTCTATTAGTACTATTAGGACGTTGGATCTTAAGAAAAAAAAATATGCCTGCTCGGTCATCAGAGAGCGCTCCGTACTAGGACATTTCAGTCAGTGTACCAGTAAGATCTAACAGCTTTATTAGTACTATTATGTATGACGTAGGATCGAATAAAAAATGGAGCTATTAGGTTAACCTTTCTTTTCGTGCAGAGCAGAAACTTGAGGAATATTATACTCTGATAATATTAACATATTTATACATTTCTATGTGTCTGTTTGCATAGCAGAAATAAAAAGTTAAATAATATTTGATTTCCCTTCATACTTAAACAGGCTTAGGACTGTCATTCAAGTCAAGATGTCAATGCCGTGTCTGTGTGTGCGAGAGCGAGTCGGCATGGCTCAATGCCTCCCGCCCGCCACCGCCGCTCTCTCGGAGCGATGTCCTAATAGTCCTAATAGACCGAATGTCCGATTAGCGTAAGGAAACGTTTCTTTTCGTTCATTGCACAGTAACGTTTCCTATTCGTTCTTCGTACACGACCGACACAAGACTATTTTAGTCAGTTAGGTTCTGTCACTCGTGACAGCGGTATGTAAAGCATTCCGCTCCCTCAAATTGGGAGGTCATAAATGTTGTGTAAGTGTAACTCTGAGACCAATAAACATTAGTGTTAGTGACGTTGTGTTTTTTATTAAAGACATACGACCCAGGCCGCTTAACAGTATGCTAGCGCTACCGTTACCGTAGCGTAAATACAAAGAATGATCATTATATCTTAAACTAATGACGCACTTTTTTACTTTTGCACTAATTATGCACTATTTATCTTCTATTTAAGGGCGTAAAAACGAACCGTGAATTCACCGTGTGTAGGTCCACAACGGACACTTCTACCCTCCACGGTTTGCTATGCTCTACGCTATACACTCTCAATATGTCTGTCCGACCGTCCCGTCACCCGTCCGCGTAGCAGGATATAATAGCGTCGTTTTTGTTCTGTGGACTCTCCACTTCGTCTACTGGCAAAAAACAATTGTATATTGTCTATGGCGTGGCTACATAGCGGAACATTGATCAACGAACAAAATTCTGTAAAAAATAATTGTATTTCCTTTTGCAAATTGTTGCAAAAAGATGGATTGATGAGCGAGCATTTTGCAGTTCGAGTGCCTAATTACAGTGTAGTTTAGAGTAGACTTTGTGTGATCGGTTTGTTCTCAGCTATATTTTAGGAACATCTTTCATTAAGATTTCGCGGCGTTTTCCATCTATGTAGAGATGGATTCTGAAGATGTCATAGAACTTGGGTCTTCAGACGAAGAACCGCCACCTCCTAAAAAGGTAGGTGATTTGATTTACTACCCACGCCGGAATACCCTTTGTCTGATTTTATTCTGTAACTGATATTATCATTATAGGTAACATATATATCTTCTAAAATTTCAGGCTAAACCAGTACCGGATGCTATGGTTCACATACCAAATAAACTTCCTGGAATAACTATCAAACCATCAAAAGTTACTGGAATCAAAAAGACACCTGTAAAATACCCTGCTGTAAATACCCTTAGGAGAAATCCATTTTCACATGTTACGAAAACAAATAATTATGCTGTCAAATCTCTTCAAGCACAACAAAGGCATCCTATTCCTGTACGAAAGGGATCAGCAGTCACTGCCAATCCTGTGCACCTGATAAAAACTGTTAATTCCTCTGAAATAAAAATTGAGAAGATAGTACGTATGACCACACAAGTCAGCCCTAACTTGAGCGTAAATAAGATAGTAAAAAATGTCAATTGTATTAATCCAATGCAAACAGTCAGGACAATATCTTCGTTAAACTCAATGAAACGGTTGACACCAATAAACATAAATAAACTTCCTCCAGGTATTGTTATAAAAAAAACAAATAACACACCTCAGCCGCTAATGATATCTAAACGAAAGTTGCCCTTTAACACAGTTGTTCCAAGAGCATTGAAAAAAATTAAAATTCAACCACTGAGTCAAGTAGGTGATATACTAACTGTGGCATTAGATGATGATGATGGTTCTCAATCGTCTACAAGCCCTCAATGGTATTTAAGGCCTGAAGACCAGACGAAAAAAAAACTCATGGAAGAGGAAAACAACAAAGAGCCAGAACAATCAAAGATGATCGAAATCACCATTGAAGATAGCCCAAACAAGGCACCTCCCAACAAGCGAACAGTTGAAGTTGCTTCAGAAACTGCAATAACAATTGATGACAGTCCTGTCAAGCCCATTCCTAAAAAAACTAAAGAAACTCTTGGTAGTGGCAGTGAAGATGAGGGACAAACCCGCATTAAATCGCCAAATAGCAAAAAAAAACTGGAATATTCTAAAGATGCTAAAACATCTACAGCAATGGAAAAAAGTAATGAGGAGGCAATGGATATTGACTATCCTAATACTATTGAAATAGAAATAGATCCAATAGAAGTAAATAAAGACACAAATATCTTTTCAACAACAGCTCCTAGTACCACAGATACTACTACTAAAGTGGTTGGGAATGGAGAAGAAGAGAATAATGCAGCAGTGTGTGGAGGCAGTAGTAGTGATGATATCATTATAGAAATACCAGAATCACCTGCAAAAAAACAAAATGTCCCCACACCAAAGAAAAGATCTCCAGAAAAATCTGAAACTGTAGTTATAAAAGATATAGAAGAAACGAATCTAGATTCAGAGTTCCATCCCGTATATCAAAGTTTCATAAACTTGTGCTTCAAATTAGAAAACTCGGATGATATGAAGAAAATTGTGGAGAAAAAAATAAAAACATACTACAGACAAGTACCTAAAGAATATACGGAGTCTGAAGAGTTTGTGGAAATGGTATCCAGTAAGATTCTTGCCATGAAGTCAGGGCCAGAAAAAATGTTTTTGTACATCAAGGATATTGTTGATGAGTTAAATCTACAGAGGAAAATAGCACAGTCTGTAATACTGAATGCTACATTAAAAAAACAAAAAGATACAGGTATTATTATTTCTAGATTACATTAGCACTACCAGAAACTTATATTACTTTTTTAAAGATGTGCAAAGAAAATCAGCAGACAAAATTATCATATCACAAGTGTACTTCTTTAGCTTGCTGCTAACAGTTAGGCGCAGTGGGCTTAGGCCCACTAAACTTAAGATAGTCAATGTTAGAAATTGTGAAAATAGATATATTAACTTTGAAATTCTGATACGATTATTACAGAAAAAGAAGCCGCAGCATTCTATGGCGAAGTGATTGAGAAAGATGTCAAAAAGAAGCGGCAGATCCGCAAACTAGAGAAAACTCTGAAGAAACTTCACCGAGCTATCACCAAGCTAGAAGAGCAGGAGGTGGACTTTGATGATGATGGAGATTCCGTTTACATATTAACAGAAAGGTAAATTGTTTGCATAAATTAGTTAATTACCCTGTGAATACACAAGCACTAGATAAAGTACCTATACCAACCATACATTTAATTACTAAAGTTATACCTTTTCACCTTAACCATATTACTTTTAATTGACTAATTTCAATTCATGGTGTCTATGCAAACTTTGAATAATACCATAGACAAATAAGTAATAGACTGACATAGTTATACAAAAAAGCGTAACTTGGAATTTAGTTACTAGTACGCCGACTCGATATTGGTATTGAAGCCCATAAATTTACCATTTTCATAGTATCTTGTGGAAGCGCTTGACGGCCTAACATGCAAGCTCTTGTAATAGTCAATATCAATAGCGCCAGATGGCGTTTTCATCACAAGTTCAAAATTTGCGCTCCATTTTTAATTAAACTTAGTTCACGAAAGCTTGTCTGCGTGATGCTCGCGTGATGTTTCTTTGGTTTCAGCTATAAGTTATTTTTTTATAAAACCCCACTCGTTTGCATAATTAATTAATTTAAGTACCTACTGCCTCCCTACCTAGTATTTTTCGTTACTTCCCTTTTTTTTGTCAAATGGAACGTTACACAGACAAAAACAACTTCTTGCTTGACTTCTTTCTTGTCTTGTCGAGTCATCTCGCTGCTCTAAAAAAACTTTTGAAGTGATAATTTGTGTGTAGTCTACCACGTCAACCTGTATCTGAAACTGGTCTCCGTTACTCCCGCCTAACCTGTGACCTAAGCTTAATCTTGACTCTTGGACTCCTTAACTCCCCCGCCTCACCTGTGACTAGATTTTGATAATACATGGCTTCTTATTCCTAAATACATAATGGCCATGACACTGTCAAAACTTTGACGTTTTGGGCATTACCATTGCGCGGGGCTTATACAAAATCTCCTTATCCCCTTCCCGCTTTTCCCCTGGACCGCGAAAATGCTATGATGTCTGTATAATTATACTATAATCACAGACTTGAATAGTAGGGACAGGGCACGGAGCGCTTGAAAGTGTCGCTACAAAAACAGTACAAAATCGGGAAAATTGGACTGTTTGCAATCAGTCGCGCTTGGACGGTGACAGCCGATTGACATATCGGCAGCAAAAACAAAAATGGTGACCTGCGACGTAAAAAGGTGTAAATCATACCCAAATCGCAAAACACAAAAACAGGGAGTGTCGTATCACAAGTAAATATTATATTTTCAATTACTATTGGCTTTAAATTGATTATCTATAAAATATTGTTCTCGAAAAAATTCTCAAACGAAAATCAACCATTCGACTGACGTAACTTTGTAGCGAGCGCGACGCACAGTGAAACTGCCCGCTTCCTATATTTGAAAAACGATCCGATTTGGTTATTTTTCTATTCGTAATGTCAAGATTACTATTCGTAATGTCATTTGGTTACACCCCCCCCCCCCCCCCTAACTAATTCATAACTTTTTCTATGATTAGGTAGTTTATTACTTATAAATTAAAATCAAGATCTTAAATTCCAAGTCACGCTACTAATGTGTATCTGTGAGCTTACATCCTCTTTCATAATTTAACGGCAAAGACAAAAATTAATATGCCTATTTAATTATGTTTCAACTTTTTCTTAATTAAACATGAGCTAATTGCGTGAGACCTCGCCCCTTAAGTAAAATTTTAGCTAGATATATTTTATTTCTACTCCTAATCACCGATTAAAAGTCACCGGGTATTTGAGAGTTATCCGTAGATCAACTTTCCTAATATTGTGTCTATACACCACAAATCGGAACGTGACCGACCGTGACGCCGTTACAATTTTTCGTACTGTCTTGGTTCCGACTAATTCCGACAGGAGCGCTATTTTTCTTAGCCTCAAAATGGTAAGAAATTTAGTACGGGAAGGCCTATCCTTAGTATTTATATCGATGACTATAATACTTATATTAAATATGTACATATTGTGTTCTTGGGAGAAAATAAATAATTTTTTCATTTCATTTCATTTCATTTCATTTCAAATAACATAATGCAATTTTTAGGATTCCGAACCTTAAAAGGAAAAAAAGTGGTCAAGTGCGAGTCGGACTCGCCCATGAAGGGTTCTGTAGTAGCAAGTAATTAGGTGCTCACTTCACATACACCTGATACTCCTAGGGAATAATTACTTTGTTTTTCTTGTGTGAATGACAAAGTTATATTTGCAGTTTATGTGTATTATGTATGTATAAATGTTTATATAAAACTGCTTATTTTGTTCAAACCAATTTTCGTTGCAAGTGTGTATGTTGATGATACACATCATATTTTATTTTTTATTTTTCAGTCTCTTGCTTTAAAAGTTAGAGGGGTCCCCCCTTATCCCCTTCCCGCTTTTCCCCTGGTCCGCGATCATGCTCAAGCGACTCAATTTTTTCCACGGCCTGTCTCTCTATCGATTTACTGGGCGAAAAAATGGTTTCAGTGTAGGAAGCAGGAATAATTACGCGTCGAAAAAGTATGCGAATCGGAATGTTAGTGACTCTTATGTGCAAAGACATAAGGTTCATTTTATCTGAACTCGAACAATTTTTCACTCTGGTATTTATTCCTGCTTGAGCCACAGGAATCTCATGGACATTTTTAAATTCCTATCTATAGACACATAATAGCTTTGTTGAAAAAAAAAATCTTTGGTTTTATTCCAAGTATGGGAAGCCACCCTTATTTTTTTTTCTATAAAATTCATAAAGCGTTTCACATAATACATCTACATAAGTACCAAGTTTCAACTGTGTATTCCTAATAGTTTCGGAATAAAGTTGCTTAGACATACGGACGGACGAACCGACAGACAGACAGACGTGACGAAATAATAATCTATTTCTCTACAAAACCCTGTCGGGTTAATGTTTTTAACTACAAAAAATGTGAACATGATTCTAGCAAGAAAGTACGATTTTGACAGATTCTGAGTATGCACATATTTAGTGTGTTGTTAGATATACATGTGACCGAAATTTCAGATTTTTTGTACACGGGGTTTGAAATATTCACAAAAACACTTCCTGCTAGAATCACGTTTCGAAACGTGATCCTAGCAAGAAAGTGTGAAATCGAAAGATTTCACTTAATAGTATTATGGGCATTTAGTGTGTCGTGTGTGCTAAGTGATCGAAAAGCCGATATTGTGTGTCCATGGGTTTCAGAGATATTCCATTTCCTCCTAGGATTACGTTTGACCAAATGCTGGTTTGAGAAAACTACGGAACACACAAATCTTGCCAGCTACATAAATATTCGTGGTAATTTGTGTGGAATAACTTTTTTCAATTATCACACGATTTGGGAGTTTTTGGTAAATCTTTAAAGTACCTAAATGGCTTAATATCTCTAATAAAGCAACGCAAAGTCAAACGAGATAAACCTAACGATATATCTTACTCAATACTATCGCTACACCGAATTTCAAAAGCCTAGGATAAGCCGTTTGACCAAAACAACAACTTTTGTGAATAATTTGGACGAAAATATTTGGAACCCAAAATAAGCAGGATGTACTTTATTTTTTGAAAATTGTATTTTCGACAATAATACGTTCAAATTAAAGTCATGGTCCAAAAGCGTCCGTGCAGTACTTGAGACATACCATCATCATTTTGCAGAGTTACGTTACTACGTATAATGATGTAAAATGTACAGCGATGTGAAAAGGTTAGAAGATTATTTTCAGTGTCAGACAGTGGGTAAATTAATCTTACTAAACTAACCTAAGTAGCTAAGTGCAGCCTACTCAATAAACTATTCTATTCTAAGGTATAGAATAGAATAGTGTTTAGCTTACCCGCTTGTTGGACTCTGAAATAGCTTTCTGCCCCTAGTTCAACTTAAAACTTTCACCACCACCCCACCCCACCCATAAATCGAAACATTATCCAGAAACCACTAAAGCTGTCGGAAGAACTATATAAGACCCGTCTGATTGTTTGTTGTTTCCAATCTATAAAACATAGCTAAAGATGACTATTACCCACGCCGCAGTATTTTTTTTTAAGTTCATGAACATGGGCTACTCGATTTTTTAAGAAGGAAATTCAGACAGATATTGAATAAACTAAAAACATTTGTGATTATGAAAAAGTCTGTAGGGTGCATGATTATCGAGTAAAAAATGTTGCACAAATTTATGGAGAAAATTGCGTTTTTTTTTCTAAAATTGGTCTTATTTGGCAGCAGTTTGGTAGTTTCACGTGAAAGTTAAGTGCTACCGTACCTAAAAAAATAGTATTCTTGCAGTCACTTGCAGCCTTGGAAGAAATCATTTGTCAAAGTATGCTAAATTTAAAAAGCGTTTTTTGAGTTTTATGAACCTCCTTTTTAAGGCAGAAATTAGAGACAAGACAAACAAACGACACTTGTTATGAGAAAAAAGTCTAGGTGCATACTTTTCGAGTTTAAAAAAAAAAGTAATGTTTGAAAAGAATAACATTTTATTTCTTTTCAACAATTAAAACCTTGGCAGCAGTTTTGCATAGGTATATCATAAGTGAAAAAAAAAGAGAAAGCGCGGGAAACCATTGAAATAACCAGGCGGGATTTTCGAAGTTTTTATTAATTTCATCGATTACTCGTGTATCAATCGGGGTTTTTAGAAATAAAAGGCGTCTGGAGACAAATAAAAAGAAACCAATCATGGGGAAGGCGCGAACAAGAAAGAGAAAAAAAGATGAGGCTGAAGAGAAAAGTGAAGGAGACTCCACGTCGTCGTCCGAGTCAGAGGTCGAAAGCGCAGATAAGTACAAACCTTATCTGGTAACAGATTATAAGAGACGATACCCTGAGGATTCCGGTGCTACAGAATTTGTAGTATTCGTAGAGTCTTCCAATGCGGATATACCTATAGGAACCCGAGACCTAATGTCCATATCTAGCTGTATCAAAAGGTTTAATAAAGGAATCAAATATCTTAGGTCAATGAACAAGTTCAAAATTGCCATATACTTCGAAAAAGCCAGCCTTGCTAATGCCTTCTTGAACAATGCTACATTTTTAAAAGACTACCAATTTAAGGCCAATATACCAGCTTCAAGCACTGAAATTATTGGTATAATTAAAAATGTACCCACCCACTTGACAAACAAAAAGATATTCACAATGCTATCAAGTTACAAGAAAATAATATCTGTTCAAAGATCACAAAAAGGACCAAAGTTGATGATAACTTCATTCAACAGCCGCTGCAGACAGTAGCCATCACCTTCGCGACGTCAGTTCTTCCAGACTACGTAGATTTAGACGGTTGGCGGCATGACATCTCAGCGTATGTTCCAACAGTCAAACAATGTTTCCGGTGTCTCAGGTATGGCCATTTAGCAAAGTTTTGCAAGAATTCCGAGCGCTGCTGCATCTGTAAAGAAGACCACTCATATAAAGTTTGTAAAACTCCGATCGAACAGGCCAAATGCTTCCATTGCGATGGCAATCACGTTAGCATTTCAGCTCAGTGTCCAATTAAGCAAAAGAAAATACAAGAAAACAGACAAAAAGTTCAGACACCATCATTCGCTGACATATTCAAAAATGAAAATTTCCCACCTCTCGGCCCTAAGAAGCCTCTTGATCTCTTGACATTATTAAAATAAAATGACAAGGCACTGAATCTCTTAGTGCAAAGCATTATAAAAATTATAACATTAAATAAGACACAAGATACACCAATATCCTCTAAAAATGTGTTAGATGTTTTAAGCGATTTTTTCAACTCCAGTGATACCAAGAACATTAGTACAAATTCACAGACAAATTAAAGATAGTACAGTGGAATGCTCAAAGTCTGTTATGTAATCGTCATATTTTTACTCAATTTTTGTATGAAAATAATATTGACATAGCTTTAGTTTGCGAAACTTGGCTCAAGCCTACACAACGTTTAAATATTAAAGGATACTCAATAGAACGCAATGATTGTGGCAATAAACACAATGGTGTTGCCATAGTCATTCGTAACAACGTACAATACAGTAGATTAAAAACATTTTTTGATGATTCACTTCAGAATATTGCTATCAAAATAAACTTTAATAACAGTTCATTATCTATGGCCAGTCTTTATATCCCGACAAATTGTAGTCCTACTTTTAGAAAAACAAAATTTGTTAATTTTATTAATACCTTACCACAACCATGCTTAGTAGCAGGTGATTTCAATGCACATCACACCATGTGGGGTTGCCAATCTGTCAGTCCTCGTGGAAGAGATGTCCTCGACGCTGTAAATGAATGCAATTTAGCGTTATTAAATGACACACAACCAACAACTGTAGGTACAAATAACTGGAGACCAAATGGTTTGGATTTAATAATAGTCAGTCCCTCTATAGCCCTTAATTGCAATTGGACAGTATATGATGATCCCCTGGGAAGTTATCATCTACCCACAATAACTGAGATTTTGTTCAACACTATCACTGATTCTTCTACAAACAACTTTATTTCTCAAAAAAACACAGCTGAACTCAAAAGACCTAATCTACGGCTAGTAATTTGGAATAAGTTTTCAAAGCTCGCCAACACTATGCTTAAAGAATTTATTATTAACCATAACGATCCTCTACAGTCTTACTATGACTATTGTGATATCATTCATAAAGCTATTAATCAATCGATGTTTAGAAGTCAGGCCCAAAATTCAAATATGAATAATAATAGCTCGAAACAGACAGGAAGAAATTTTAAATACCGGCATCCTCCTCTGCCATGGTGGAATGAAAAGTGTGCTAATGCAGTTCAAAAAAGTAAGGAAGCTTTTATTATATTTAAACAAGATCCTAGTGGTTTAAACTATATTAATTTAAAAAAAATGCATGCTGAGAAAAAACTTATTATTAAATTAGAAAGATTAAATAGTTGGAAGGAATACTGTACTGAAATAAATAGATCCACTCCAATTTCTAAAATTTGGCAAACTATGCGTAAATTTAATAAATCCTACAGTAAAAGTACGAAACTAAATAATAATAATGAAATATTTTGGATAAATAACTTTTTAAGTAAATATACACCTGACTTTGTTTCACAACCAATGCAAATAAATAATACTTCTTCCGTAAACCCCACCAATAGTTACATTATCAATCCATTCACCATAGATGAGTTAAAAGCAGCTATCAAGTCACGTAAAGACACAACCTTTGGTTAAGATTGCATTTCTTACAAAATGTTTCAAAAACTGGAAACAGATTGCCTTGTGAAATTTTTAAATATTTTAAATTTACTCTGGGAACAATCAATAATTCCAAAAGAGTGGAAACAAGATTGCTTGGTTCCAATTCTAAAAGCAGGAAAAGATCCAAAAGATGCAGACTCTTACCGTCCCATTGCATTAACATCTTGTGCAGGTAAAGTTTTTGAGCAACTTATGAAACAACGTCTTGAGTTTTATATTGAATCCAATCATATTCTTCCAAGAAATCAGTTTGGGTTTCGTCGCGGTCGGTCAGCAAGAGAAAGTTTAGGGCATCTCTTCCATGATACTGGCGCTGCGGTTAACAGTAATAAACATCTTGTCTGTATTTTTTTCGATATTGTAGGAGCATTCCATAACATTAATCATTCTGTTTTATGTACCATTCTTTCTTCTTTGGGAATACCTGAAAAATGTGTTAGGTGGATTTATGAGTTTATCAGTGGAAGAGAAGTTTATGTTAAGATGAGTTGCAATAATATTTTTGGGCCTAGATTGTCAACTAAAGGCGTCTGTCAAGGTGACATTTTGAGCCCTTTATTGTATATTCTCTATATCCACAGGCTCAATGAAATGTTAGGAACAGAAGTCAGCAACTTACAGTTTGCCGATGATTTGGCTATTTATTGCAGTGGTAATAACATCACACACACAACTCAAAAATTAAATTTAGCACTGGAAAAATTACATAGTTGCTTTCAATATTTAAATCTAGAAATTAGTCCAGCTAAAAGTAAAGTAGTCATATTCTCAAAGACAAAAAGTCATCCCAGTTAAGCTACAATATTACAATAACTTATTACCAATTCAATCTCAAATAAAAATTTTGGGTGTAGTTTTTACACAGAATCTCTCATGGTGTAGATATGTTGATTGCATAACGGAACGAGCTTTAAGAGCTACCAACACTTTAAGATCTTTGGTTGGCAGCCATTGGGGTGCCGATCCTAAGATTCTTTTAACTCTATACAAAGCCCTTGTAAGAAGTCACTTTGACTATAGTTTTTTCTGTTATTGTATAGATCCAAAATTAGTAGATATACTTGAAAAGATCCAAAATATAAATTTAAGATTAATCTTAGGAGCCTTTAAGTCATCTCCAATTAATTCAATGCAGGTTGAGTGTAACTTGTGTCCATTAATGATCAGATTCAATAATTTAAAACTTAATTTCATTATCAAGTTGTTGTCTGAAGATGGCAATCTCCTTCTTTCTAAACTACTAATGCTTAACTGTAATAACTTTTTAACTTGTAACATTCAAGAAACTTTAACTTATAAGAGTAAATATAATATCTACAAAAGTAGTACTTTGCCTTGTTATGAAGGATCATATGAGAGCAAATTCTGTGGGTTATAGATTCACATAGATAGGACACTGAGTGATAAATATGCAGTTTACAATAAGTTGGATGAACACAGAGAGTTTAGACAAATTTATACAGATGGCTCGAAAAGTAACGAAAACGTCTCCATGGCTTACTATGATCCTGTCACTAAATTGGGACATGGGTTCAGATTGCCATCAAATGCAAGTATATACACAGCAGAAGCTCAAGCCATTATGCATCTTTAGAATATATAGAATCAACTAACCTCAGTTTCAAGAAATGGTTGATAATTTCGGACAGCATGAGCGTTTTAATGGCACTGTCAAATCCCACGTACAATGGTAGCACAAACTATATTATTTATAACATAAGGCAGAAAATGAGTAGGCTTTGGCTCAATCAAGATAGAGAAATAAGTTTGTTTTGGACACCATCTCACATTGGCGTCTCTGGCAACGAACTCGCTGATAAACTTGCCAGCTCTATATTAAAAAACCCCAATATTCACCAAAAACCTGTCAAGAACATTAAGTTGCCAGCTTCAGATTGCAAAACCGACATTAGAACGAATATTAAACATCAATGGATGCTTCATTGGAGAGAAACGACACAAATAAAGGGAAAATGGTACAGCTATATTAACTCGGACATTAAGAGACCATGGTTTATCGTCGAAAAATATCTACATAGAAACTTTTACACAACAATTTGTCGTTTGAGAATTGGACATGGCAGATTTAATGAACATTTACATAGATTGAAAATGATTCCTTCCCCAAATTGTACATTTTGTAATTCTGAAAACCAATCTCTAAATCATATATTTTTTGATTGCCCTCAATTCAATATACAAAGACTAGTTATTCATTGACAGCTTATTGAACATTTACAAAGAAGCCCTGGATGTCCCGCGCTCTATTCAGGATCTCCTCAAGAATATAGAAGCATTTTACCCTATTTATAATTTTATCAAGAATACCATTGGAGTTATTTGAAAAATAATAATACACCGGAATAGACCTATACTACCTGATTTGACAACTCGGATGTGACCTATAACTACTGGAGGAAAATTGATACCTGATTTGACAACACGGATTGACCTAAACATACTGGATTATGAAGTTAAAGAATAAATACGTTAGACAAGGCTATGTGCCTCGAATATATAATAAAGACTGAAGAAAATACCTTCGGAAAGACAAGGCTTTTAGCCTCAATCAATATGAAGAGAAGAAAAGAAATTAAAATAAAACCAGGCGGTATGGGCTTAAGCTCTTAGCCTTTTCAACAAAGGAAAAAACATTAAAAAAAAATGAACTCGTGCAGCCACTTGCAGCCTTAGAGAAATAAGATGTCAAAGTTTGCCAAACATGAAACAGATATTTCGAAAATTTTGCTTTTATGTGGAACTACACTGACGAGCAATGAAAAAGTTCCAGTGACATAGCACCAAATTACTCGGTACTCCTAAACGGGAAAGGCTAGCTTAATGACGCCGTCTGCAATATCGAAGTACATTTAACAGCGCATCAGAATATTACCAATTAAAATCGTAAATATTGTAAACGTAATATTGGTTCTATGTCTAGACATATTTAGATGTTTGTCGGTATTTTGTGGGTGGAACTTTTTCATTGCTCGTTAGTGTATTTGAGATCGTTCATACACCTTTTCATGTTATAATGAATCAAGCACATAAATACCGACACTCTCGTGCCTCCAGATACGTTGATTCTGGAAATGGACAAAGTTTTATTTTAATCTTTCTGTGACAACGTGACCTTTAGCGACGTCAAACAAGCAAACAACCAATTGGAAAAAATAACGCCTGTATTATAATTATAACGGAAAGACAAAAAGGCTATCTACGTACCGTTTTGCGAACTAGTGTGACTTTCTAAATATTTTTCTTACACTTATACATATGGAGCAGCAGCAAAAGTAATACTCTTAACTTAATACTAATTAATTCAAATATAACACTATTCTTTGTACAAATTCTGCCGAAAAAATCGCAAACAAAAGGTAGGTCAGGTAAAACCGTAGGAAAAGTGGGAATTGCAAAGGATTTTGTAATATTTAACAACAACAACAAAATGTAACAACACGGCAAAAACAAAAAAAGCGTAGAAAATAAACATAAAATCTTCATAAACTGGGCTAGGTTGGGTCTAGAATCGTTTGGCAGGGCGAGAGGAGTAAAAGGGGTTAAATCAGGTAGGAGCAAGGTAATGCAAATTTATCGAATTATTAATAAAAATAGTTTCTAACCTCAAATCAGATAAAAAGCGATAACGAAACGAACAAATGGGCAATTGAAGACTAAAATGGTGGTGTAAAAGCAGTCTGTGGTCAAAAATGTCACGCAAAATCGATGAAACAGAACGTAAAAAATATACGACGCCATTTGCGTCATGTGACATGTGTCATCATTCGTTTTCGTTCATTCCGTTTCTTCTAGAGTTTCGTTAATGTTTTTTGTTGAGTTTCGTTTTGGAATAGAAAATTCAGATCAGGGCATCACGCTTCCTAGGCAGACTTGTGGCTAGACTCTACAGTGTTTTTCATGTGCCGGAGGCGCGGAGGGACGCAGGGGACCGCGCACTGCTGCGCATCGGGTGAGACGGAGCGGCCGAGGCTGGTCGGCTTGCCTGCTGCGGAGGCGTGCGTGAGTGCGCTGCAGTATGGGGGCATCCCCGCAGCCCCCTAGTAGCCGGAGCTACTAGGGGGCTGCGAAAATAAGCGAAAATAAGAAGCTATTTCGAAATATTGATGCAAAATAGGTCACTTTCGTAGGGGAAAATTATGTAAGCATAACCTAAAAAATGAGGATAAAAAGTTATTGAAATCATACGACATTGATATGATATGCATCCAGGCATCTTAAATTAGCTCTCTTTCCATATGTACCTATGGTAATAGTCGGTCAGAGTGTCGATAAGGGGGCGGAAGCGCCGCGCCCCCTTATCTACACTCCAACCTAATAGTCATTGAAAATTTGCTGAACTATATATTTATCTACTTGTATTTCAAGAGTTGTCTTGTGTAGGTAATTCAAGGTAAAGACGAAATAATTAAAGAAATAAGTAGAAATATAATGGATCCGTAGTGCAGGAGATGCAGGTTCGATTCCTGACAAAGTATCAATGAGATAATTAATTTATCTTAAGTGCAATATACGGACGGACGTTATAACGGTGATGGTGCGGCGATGGGCTAGCCCCCTGTCACGCATAATGGAGTATTGAATAACTGGCTGAATGTGGGCACAATTGTGCCGCTGCCACTCCGTATGGGAAAGGCGTGACGCTATGTATGTGAATAAGTGCTGATCGATGCCCGCTGGTATTTTGCAAGTTGCAAGACAAACAATCAATTTGGGCTGCGGGCCGAATACTTTTTCAGTTTTAATTCCAACAAGCGGTTAAATTAAACAATACACTTGTTGTTATTTATTACCATTATGGTTAGGTAGGCATGCTACTTAGGTGAGTTTCATTTTGGGAGGTTATTTGCGGATCTTCTAATAATTTACCGACTAACAAGTTTTCCACATCATTTTACCGCATATAACGCTACACAATGAGGATGACATGTCTCAAGTACTGCACGGCCGCTTTTGGACCATGGCTTTAATTTGGTTGGTATTTTAACACATTCAATGCCTCTGTACACTCTAGTTGTCAATCATACTTTGACTAGATGCCCGGGTCACTTATAGTTGAACAATGGATCTGATCTGGAAATGGTTTATTCCCATTTCGACCACCACACCAGTTTGTTCTGAATTTTTTATGAAAATAAAGTTCTACGCCGGCCGTGGTTCTACCTGCCTGGCTATTATACATATTACATACATGTAATGGGCCGCTTTACAAACACACACACACACACACACACACACACACACACACACACACACACACACACACACACACACACACACACACACACACACACACACACACACACACACACACACACACACACACACACACACACACACACACACACACACACACACACACACACACACATACATATTCTTGTCTTCTTGCATTTGATCATGATCATCACAGACTAATAACTACAGAATAGAATACCAAGTTGTACGATAGACAGAAGGGACTTGGACTTATGGTCTCCTAAATAGAACTCGCTCCTTGCAGGCGCGCGATCTCATTTTACACACATCATGTCAAACTGACGTCTTTTCATGGGATGACGTTTGTCATTTTTTGGTATGAACTAAGAACAACCCGGACAACTCTGGCTGTCGAGCGGCACCCTGAGTCGGGATTCGCTTTTCTACGAATGACGTGTTCTCGGCACCTAGCGCTGGTTAATACGAACAAGCATAGGTGTTCAACGGCACTGAGCATTGGTAACTTTTGAACAACTCTAACTGTTCGGGGCATGGAGCGTTCCTAAATAGGATGTGACGTTTGAGCAATAGTTGCTGGGTGGTCTGGCTGTGATATGCGTTAAAGATTTACCAAAAACTCCCAAACGTAAACGGTGAGATAATTGAGAAAAGTAATTCCACACAAATTACCACGAATATTTATGTAGCTGGCAAGATTTGTGTGTTCAGTAGTCTTCTCAAACCAGCATTTGGTCAAACGTGATCCTAGCAGGAAACGGAATATCTCTGAAACCCGTGGACACACAAAATTGGCTTTTCGACAACTAGATGTGTTAAGTTGTAGGTAGGGTAGTAGTGTGGTAACAGTTCCCATGGCCACCTTCCGGCTCCATCATCAGACCATGGACGTCATCCGGATACCTCACCAAAGCACCTGTCAAGACGATTCAAACGAGCTAAAACTCGACAGGGCAGCGACGTTTTATGACATGGTTCCCATGGCCATCATCAGTCTCCATCAACAGATCAGCTCCAAGTCACAAAAATATTGTATTGTCGATTTTGCCTCTTCTCTACATTGGACCACTGTGGGAGAAGGAGGGCGTAGAAACTCCCACAGATTGATTTTTAGATCTCTTTTAAAAATAGTTTGTGCTTAACTATTACAAATATGTTTTTTTTTATTATTATGATTAATAAGCAGGAATAAATAATTACAAAATTATTAACAGCAAGGTCTGTGTTGAGCTAGTTTAACCCCATACAGTCCTGTCATTTAAGTAATCTTGAACATTGTAATATCCCTTTTTTGACAAAGTCGCTTTTTAAATTGCTCAAATGGCAATTTCAAAATCTCCAGTTATCTTATTATAGTAGAGAATACACTGATCCTTGAAAGAATTGCTAACCTTCGCGAGTCTAAATCGGGGCGCACACAGTCTGTGATTATTTCTTAGGTTAACATTACGAATATATTGAAATTGAATATATATTACTGACTCAAAGTGGGCATAATCGTGACGCTATGTTATGTTATGTGAATTTGCGCTTTATCGGACGTTCAGTGTTTCGGATGACAAGTTAAGCTGTAGGCCCCGGCTACTGTCGCTACATGGCAGTGGTCATACAAACTCCTCCATCAGCCTGCAATGAGCCAGTGTGGTTGATTATGGCTTAATCTCACTGGTATCCGGGTAAAGGCCCGTGACTCTCAGTGGGGAGTGGGTGGGCTACATTTTTTATTTTTTATTTTATGTGATCCAAAATAAATACACCATAGTTTAATACCATAGCATAGTTTCAGGATGATATAATAACTAGAATTGGCTGAAGTTGAGATTCTATGATTTTATACCATCGGTTAAATCTTGCTTAGTTGGTAATAGCTAGACTGCATAAAACATACATCTATAATCACTAAATACTTTATAAGTCATTAAATGCACTGAATTGTGTCAATACATAACATCAACTAACGTAAAAAGTTCTCAACTCAGTAAAAATGCAAAAAAAACTCAGTTAAATAGTAGTTTATGTGACTTCGCGAGTCTAAATCGGGGCGCACACAGTCTGTGATTATTTCTTAGGTTAACATTACGAATATATTGAAATTGAATATATATTACTGACTCAAAGTGGGCATAATCGTGACGCTATGTTATGTTATGTGAATTTGCGCTTTATCGGACGTTCAGTGTTTCGGATGACAAGTTAAGCTGTAGGCCCCGGCTACTGTCGCTACATGGCAGTGGTCATACAAACTCCTCCATCAGCCTGCAATGAGCCAGTGTGGTTGATTATGGCTTAATCTCACTGGTATCCGGGTAAAGGCCCGTGACTCTCAGTGGGGAGTGGGTGGGCTACATTTTTTATTTTTTATTTTATGTGATCCAAAATAAATACACCATAGTTTAATACCATAGCATAGTTTCAGGATGATATAATAACTAGAATTGGCTGAAGTTGAGATTCTATGATTTTATACCATCGGTTAAATCTTGCTTAGTTGGTAATAGCTAGACTGCATAAAACATACATCTATAATCACTAAATACTTTATAAGTCATTAAATGCACTGAATTGTGTCAATACATAACATCAACTAACGTAAAAAGTTCTCAACTCAGTAAAAATGCAAAAAAAACTCAGTTAAATAGTAGTTTATGTGACTGCTACATAATGGAGGGCATTAATACTCGAGAGTGGGTTTATGAAACGAGCCGAAGACGAGTTTCATAATAATATCTCTCTTTGATGTGTTCAGGAATCGCATGTTTGACCGGCATTGTGGCTCTGCAGTTGTTTAGCTTGTTCTGTAGTACCAACTTCACGCAGGCGGGCGTCAGCATTCGAAATTTGAATGTCAGTACCAACTTCACAGACAAACTAGGAGCAGCACCCAGGCGGGTGTCGGCGTTCGAAATTTGAATGTCATAATATGTAGAAAAACGTATGTATTTATGCAAAATTTCAGCTCAATCGGAAAATGGAAAGTGAGTCAAAAGAGCGTTCGATAATTCGTACGAGACCAGTAAGTAAGCCATCCTGGACGAGTATGGTTTATATACCGGCTATAATTCGAGGGAATGCGGAGCATATGCGCAATTCCTACTTTGTAACGCCGATATCTCGACAATTTGAAGAAATAAACTACTAATATATATTTATATATAACTAATATATATATAGTTATAAAAATAGTTTATACATTAAAATTTTCTGGCTACATTTTCTATCGATTCTACCCTTCTGAAGTTAGCTTCAAGGCTCTGTGTTTGCACCATTTATGTTATAACGTGCGCCGAATAACGAAGCGAAAAAATATTTCCACTTTATAACGCATAATTTACTGAGATAAGTTTTAGTTTTGTTTAATTGAAATGCATCTACTGCAAGTCTGATGATTATACATCTAATTAATAAGTAGTATTTTACTAGTATATAATATAAATCTAGAAACCAACAATTTTAGGTTCAGAAAATGAAACCGTTACGTCCATTTGATAAAGTTACATATAAGCGGAATTCAAAACGCTACAAAGTGGAATCATAAAGGCAAGGTACATAAGGAAGGGAAACTGAAAGTTTATATAATGAATAATGGTCATTTTCGCCAACATTTGCTACTGCAAACTCTTGAAATGAATTAAAATAAAATTAAATGTGGTTTCTCCACGAATCCACATTATTTCAGCAAATAGTTTATTTTGTTAATTTGAAAACAAAACTTCAATGAACAAAAATATTTTGTTTATTGACGTTGGTCTTTACCCTTTGATCTCAAATATTATCTTAGAATATATTTTGAAGTAGACGTAATTGTACCAAATGAAAATATTTTATAAGTATTCCAGTCACCTATAGTTATAAAAGTCCGAGGCCGCTCAGATATGTTTTAAGTGACCTTTGATTTTTTATTATTAGGTCCATAAGTGTTGCGTCAAAATCTGTATTTTAGATAGATAAATAAATAAACCTTTAATATATTTTCAAATTCAGTATGTTTTCGCATCGCACAAATGCATATGAACAAAGCTTTACATTTCCCAAAACGTTACTTTGGTCTTCCATTTCGTAACTGTATCATGTTTTCCTGAGTAAAAGTGATATTTTGTTGATTTTCATTGTATCCTTCGTTATGTTTTGTTCTTCATATCTTTAACCCCTCGCTCCCCCAGCCACTTGGCGCCGACACAGCTCGTCCCCCAGGCACACTTAAGCCCGCGCGGCGCGCGACACTTGACTGACGTATCAAGTGATTATGTTGAAATGGTAACTCTTAGAACTATGAGAGTGCTAAATATGAGTAGCTAATGAAACCCTCTCTTAGTCAATGCAAAACTAATGTCACAGTGACCTTCCTTTATTATTGTACCGACATGAGAATCACAGACATCTATGAAAATGGTCCTTCTCGACAAATCTAGCAGACATGAGAAAAACATCAACAACATATACATGTTATTTGATACCTACGTAATCTAAATAACATTACCCTTTCAAAACAATAAAAACATTAGTGTGTTCTTATATAAACTGTTCAATATTTCAGCGTTTGAAATTTTCCAAAAATACGGAAATCGAAAAAGTGTTTTTTTTGAGGCACGTTTGTAATATTTTTTTCTATGAAACCATAGACAATTGTATCGGATTATAGACTTTGTCTTATTGAGCGTCTGGAAAATCTTTAACAGTACCAACATGACAAAAATTGGCCAAAATATACCGGTTTAAAAAAGCGCGGGAGCGAGAGCGTCATATGACGCTTGGGGGACGGACGGTACTCGAGGCGAGCGTCATATGAGGCTTGGGGGATTGTAAGGTTAAAGAACATAAGCTAGCATTTATAGAAAAAATATCAAAACATAGAACTTACTCTAAAGTACTAAAAAATCGAAGATATGTTACTGAAGGGACCAAAAAGTTACCAAATGGATGGATTTTGTCATAATTTTTATGGAAATAATAGCTTTTACAACTAAAGAAAAATTATTCTGCAAAATTAGGGTTCCCTTAACTATTTAAATATATATTTGATGCAAATATTAACTGTATATATTTTTAATGCACTTTTAAAAAGTTACCAAATGGAAGACTAAAGCCACACCTCCCCAAGGAAAAATATTATTTTCAGAAAATTCAGGCTAGTTATTTATATTTTGAGCACTATAGTATAATCTTGATTAAATGCATCATAAACATGAGAAATAAAATAAATTATATAAAAAATAAATTCCATTTTTTCCAGTAGGCAACATGGTCCTGCTTCGAAAAAATTGCCCATGTCAGTCTTTACTTACTTAATTGTCTGTGACTTAACTTTAGCCGCGCATGTATGTTGTCTGCCTAAATTTTTGTAAATGTGATATTCATTAAAATTTAATGGGCTATATTTTTTATACATAATTACTTCTTATCTAGTGCTGACACCACACGTGTATATTTTAATTTGCTTTATCTCATTACTCCATTATTGAACTCGACACAATTTTATGAATATTTTGCGTGACCATCGTACTAACTGACCCTTGATTTTGAGATGATTGTTTTGGTATTTGGATTGCTCTTTGGGGCCGGAAACTCGGTCGAGAATGATATGATGTATAAGTTTATTACAAATACCGAAAGGTTTCGTGGCGTGTAAGCAAACTGTCACCTCTCTCTCTCATTCAGACGCCAACAAAATGTCCGTCAGCTGTTTATCAAAAAGGGATGCCTAAATGTTATAGTCATCACATCTTAAATTAAAGACTTCTATAAAAAGTAACTATTTCGTCTAGCTTCAAATGAAAAACCGCTCCATACTCCAGGTACAAAGAGCGCCTGGTGCGCGTGCACGCCAAGCTATGCCAGCTGTCGAACACCAAGATGCCTTCGGAGCCGCGCGTGCACATCGAGCCGCGCAGCGGGCAGCCCAGCGGGCCGGCGCGGCGCCTGGAGCGCCGGGTGAACAAGCGCGTGCCGGCGGGCGCGCCGCTGCCCTTCCCCGACTTCCACGACGTGCTGCGCTGCGTGCGAGACGCCAACGCCGAGGATGGCCTGGGGTGGAACGAGGCGGACATCATGGAGGAAGGTAACGTCAGTTCACAATTCTGGATTGCTTGTGTGACTTGCGATGTTTTCTAATGCTAGGCAAAGGACGGAGCTCTCCAAGACCACACAGCCTGATCTTTTTCCTTCTCCGGCTGTTCCGGGAGATATCTCATACGCATAATTTCATACTATTATTGGCATATATATGGCTGTTACCAATAAAATAATATGTACTGTCCCTTTATCACCTTCACACTATTCCAGCTCGCGACCTCTTCACGCGATGCGGCCGGAAGCTGCAGCGGCGCCGGCAAGAAAATGAGTGGCGTATGGCGGCGTCACGCATCACCGGTAACGCCGCAGACAAGTTTGAAGATGACGAGCTTAGGAGGAAGCTGGATAACAACAGGAAGATCGCGACACAGAAGGAAGCGGAACTGATCAACAAGTTAGTAATTAAACTTGCTTGTAGGATTAGGGCCCAGCCGGTTCCTAAACAGGGCTGACTTTTATGCCATTATCAGCGATTCACAAACCTTTCTGACTACTAGTCTGATTATTACTTAGCATTACAGCTATCGCTAAGTTTGGACAATGTTGTAAGGTACACATATATTCGAAAATAAGTTGACTAGCTATAGTTAGAATGTCAATTTCTTTTATGGTTCACCCTTAGTCTATTCATCTAAACTTAACCTTTTTTTAAGACTTCATACCGTAAAAGGAAAAAACGAACCCTTAGGATCCCTTCCGTCTGTCTGTCAATAAAAAGATACCGCCATATAACTGTCTAGTCTAGCCATAAATTATACCCCAAGGAAAATTGTGCCTAAATCAGATTTGGAAAGTAGAATATAACCAAAATATATTAAATAATGGTCATTATTTCGTATATTTTTATTGCACATGAAAATACACATTACAAGCTTGTAGAAAAGACATTCTCTCACAAGATATTTCTTCCAGCAAACTCAAGATGAAAAGGATAAATTTGATAGCAATGACACGTAGACTTTGTGCAGCAATACAAGTTATCATCATCATCATCAGCCCTTGTCATCCCACTGCGGGGCACAGGCCTCTCCCAAAGCACGCCATTCGCTATGGTCACCCGCCAGTCTCGTCCACTGCTTTCCAGCCACCTTAGCAATGTCATCTGACCATCGGGCGGTGGTGGTCTGCCCGCTGTTCTCTGTCCTCTGTGGCTGCCTTGGTCCACCTTCCGTCCTCCCTTCTAACCAAGTGTCCCGCCCTTTGCCACTCTAGCCCCGTGCTGCGCGTACCCACGTCTGTGACCTTGGTAAGTGCGGATTTCAACGTTAGGCACGCGGTCAACGAGGCTGATGCCTAGCATGCCACGCTCCATAGCCCTTTGTGCGACTCTAATTTTGCGCATATTGGCTTTTGTGAGCGTCCATTTTTCGGCACCATAAGTGAGGATTGGCAGGACACATTGGTTGAATACCTTGCTCTTCAGACATTGCGGGATTTGTGATTTTAGGACGTCTTCTAGTTTCCCGAAGGCTACCCATCCTAGCTGGATCCGTCTAGTGATCTCCTTCGAAATACAACTAAATATATTAAAAGTAGGTGTTTTACTGAATTTCTGAATATACTACTTAAGCGGTTCAACGCCAATTTTCGAAAAAGTTTTTTTTCATATAGTTTTTTAGTCTGGGTGAGGTCACCGGTGACCTATATGGAATTTAAAACAGTATAATACCCTTTATAAAAAACATATTTTTGAATAAACAATACTACAAATTAGATCCCTAGTTTACGAAAGAGAAAGATGCTCATTAGACTATTCTTGAAGATAAAGACAGATGGACTGTCCCTGATGCCGCAGGGAAGCGTGTTCCACAGATATATTGCCCTCATTCGGAACCCATGTTCGTAAGCGACGGTACTGTGAGGCGGAGTAGAGGGCATGGATCGTGTGGGATCTACGAGGTCTAGTCGACGGCAGGAAGTCGAAGCTTACACGCAGAAAGCTGGGATATCGGTGGTTAGTTAAGATGCTGTACAGTCAGGAAAGTAAGGATTTGCTATTTTATCACATAAATTTACAAAATATTCGAAAGGGCCCCTCTATTACTAGACAACCAATCAGTCGGGTCACACCTATGTCGTAGCACGTACAATTGTCAGAGAAGCTGCTGCTACCAAGACACTCTTTATTGACTTGATTTTTTTATTGAGCCTCGAGCTCGCCTTCTCCTCTAAAACTTCCAAAAGTCGGTAGTTGGATGTGTTAAGATTGGAGCTGCCTGAGGGCCAATCTTCGACGGCAATAAAATCGGGCAAATTGAATCGTTAAACCAGTTTTGCGTGGTTCACGATTTGTGTGCAAATGCTGTGTTCCTGTTGGAATATCAAATGCTGGTTGGAAAATACAGTTTACATCAGTGCCTTAACAACGGACTCCAAAATGTCGGACTGATCTCTTTCTGGCTTAAGCATTTCCTGAAAAAATGGAGCTCCGTGACTCTCGTACGAGGCCTCCACTAAACCATCACGGAAGCCGGGTGGTGGCCTCTTTTCACTATGGCAACCTTCTCGGAGGCTTCTTGAGAGATATGCGCGTATACTCAACATTTTGTTCACTTCTTGTTTTACCCACACACCAGTCCGCGTACCAATCTGGCTTTGGGGAACAATGGCTAACCGGTTCTGGGACGGTTGAGTGGTTGGAGTTATATTTTTTTCATTCAAAAAAGAATTCGCCGATTTCCAAACTTCGCGTGCTGCTGCCACTACTTGCGCAGAGCTACTTTCAAGCGATGCCAGGTACTTCGACGATAAGCGCCGAGCTTCAGGTGTTGACTGATGATGCAGGACATGATCCTGGCTAGTGTTTTCATCTGCCTAGACATGATTTTCTGTTTGAAGAAATGATTTCGACGAAATAGCTCGGCATCGGCTATGATTACTGCTGGTGTCCTGGAAACTCCTGGACGGCCTTTTTGGGGTCTGTTATTGACAGAGGATTGGCCCGTTTGATAGTACAGTTGTGTAAGTTCATATATTTTCGAGAGACCTTAAGAAATTAAAAATGTCGACTGGTATTTTGTTATACTTGTGAGGCGCGATGATTGCGACACGATTCACTTTTACATCGTACTCTATCTTTCGACCAATTAAGGGTTTTCCTGAAGACCGAACCCTATTTAGGTCACATGAAAAAAAAATGAGCTTAACTGTCCGTCTATATTTAAATTATCAGAATCCAAAAACATGAGACAAAACTTATATATGGCTAGGCTAGGTATGCCGACATTACCTGATATTCGCAAGGGAATCAAAACCTATACTACCTGTTGACCTAGAATCATAACATTTGGCACAACACCAGTTGTTATTTCATAAGTAAAGGAAAAGATTCGAAAACTGTTAATTTCTGTCTGGCTATAAAGACCCATTTTCTCAGGAACTCGTGGAGATTTCAACTCAAAATTGTAT
Organism: Argyresthia goedartella; assembly: GCA_949825045.1. Lineage (NCBI taxonomy): Eukaryota > Metazoa > Arthropoda > Insecta > Lepidoptera > Argyresthiidae > Argyresthia > Argyresthia goedartella. The sequence continues at coordinate 11,500,310 of OX463809.1, forward strand.
ATCAGTTATTCATGTCTGTTGTCCCTTGAAGTTGTGTTTTTTTGTAGGTCGATGCAATCAAAAGATATATGATACAATTTTGCCGAAATTGCTTGATATTCGCAAGGGAATCAAACATATACTTCCCGTTAAACCTGGAATCATGACATTTGTGTAGAGCATAATCTTTTGGCGGCGTTGACCTATACGTTTTTTTACAACTTCCATGACTACGACTTGATTAATCGATGTTAATTTCAACTTGAAACCTCTACGCGTTCTTGAGAATAAAGGTCTTGACAGTTGGGCAACGAACCCTAAAAATGGGACTTTTCCGGAACCCTCGGTGCGCGAGTCCAACTCGCACTTGGCCGGTTTTATTTATTGTATATTTGACTACTAGTTGTTTACAGCATCGGTTGATATTTCAGATACGCTGATCGACAGAAAACTTTGCAGCTTGAAGGAGAAGAAATCGGTGATAAAGAGGCCGACGAGTCGCCAGTCGATAGCGGAGACGAAGCACAAGAAGATGCTAAAGAGACTACGCTTGAAAACACCTCCGAGAGAAAGGAGAGACTTATGAGACTCATCAAAGAAAAGGCCAAGAACAGCAAAGGAAACCAATCAGATAACAACAGTCAAACTGAAAAAACTGACAACAATAGCGAGGCCGAAGAAATACTGGCTGATAAACCTTCCAAAGAAGACAACACATCAACTACAAAATCAAAGGTTGACGAAACTGAGATGGAAGTGGACTGTAATAAAGATGGCAGTAAGACGATTGAAAACCCGGTCAACGAGGAAAGCGTAGAAGTGTCTAGTGACGATAGTAAAAAAATTGGTTCCGATGTAGATGAATTACATTTACTTCAAAAGCTACATTCCGGCAATGAGCACGCCTCATCGACAGCTGAGTCCTCCGATACCGACTCTCCAATAGCCATATCTGACACACTGGAATCTGGTGACGATGCGGGAAAGAAAGACAGTAAAGATAGCAGCGACGTTGTTAGCATAGAAAATTCCAGCGAATCCGAATCAGAGGCCAACAAGATTGATGATGTTATCAATGATTCCGATGAACGAAATGTCGATAGTGATGTAGAAGAGGTGGAAGATAGCCAGGAGGTGATAATCGATACCGATGTGGCCGCTGTCGCTATGAATAGTGATATCGATGAACCAAAGAAACCAAAAAGAAACAGTAATGAAGAGTATACAGAAGCAGTTGAAGATATACTACTCGCATCATCAGATGAAGAAACTAATCAAGGTAAGGATGCGGAGAACCAGCCTAACGAATCCAATGAGCTAAGTAAACCTATGAATAATTACGTAAACTTGAAGGATGATTCCATATCCATTGGTGACACGGAGGTGGAAGGCGTTGATTCAGAAGTCAACATTCCTAAATCATCTGATGATCTTATAGAAGCCCAATGTATCTCAAGTAGTATCCAAGAAGTTGACAACTTAGACGAAGGCCAGGGTAACAAAAAGGAAAGTAAAGATTGCAATCCAGCTGACAACATACAGAATGGAGTTGTGTTAAAGAACACATCTGACAAAGGAGCTGACAAGATTGATAATGAACAGGAAATTGATAAGCTTGATGATACTGATCAAGATAGAGAGATAGAGATACCGCTCACTGAACTAGAAAAAACAGTTATCTTGGAGAATGAAATGAGTGATGGTAACTTCGAAAGGGAAGCCCCATTAAAGGATAATAAAGATGAGTGTAAAATATATGAAAATGACAATATTAACACAGAAAAAGCTTCAAATGAAAATGACAATATTTTAAATGATATAAACGACTTATTAGGTGATGATAAGACATCCAATCAAAAATAATTGAATTATTTTTCAGTAAAACCACTAACCGAGGACGTAGAATCGGGATAAGACTCTCCGAAACGAATTGTTGGCCGCTTTTAGACTGGATATTGTTTACTTTTGATATGACGGCGTGGTAGACTAAAGGACATAAGACACACTTTATTTTGTAAGTGAATTTGCATCATTCGTCGTTGTTTCTGAAGAAAGTGAAATAATTAAATGGACTTTTGTGTCTCAGTCTGCCAAAACATCGGTATAGTTAAGTAATGTTAAGTATGTATTAAGGATATTTTATTTGGCTACAATACACAGACCCCCAGTTTTTGAAGGAGTGGTCACAAATGTAACAGGCGATTAATCAAAGTTTAATTCAAAATAGTGGCATGTGATTAGCCGAAGTGATAATTTTAATTTCGGATTTTGGAGAACGAGCTAGAGCCGTATTAATCTTAGTGTCTATCCGCTTTATGCATACATCACTTCATAATTAATTTATCTCCATATGAGCATGGATTTCTTTTTTAAATTCAGGTATAATTAATGAAGCCCATAACCTCCCCACCGGGGGGCACGGGCCATTACCCGGTTGCCAGTAAGATGGAGCCCCATGCTGGCTCAGTGCGGGCTGATGGAGGGGTGTGTTACAACTCGACTGTTAGAAGACATCAAGCTACCCGCTATAAGGGATTCTGACACAGCTTTACGACTACTACCACCGGGTAGCGATATTAGTCGGGACCTTTAGCTTAACGTGTCATCCGGAAGCGCCCGAAATAAATGCCACATACAAATGGACACCCATCCAGTGCCCGCCTCGGCCAAAAGTTACTACCCGCACGATCATTTCCGATGTGCGAATATGCCTGGGCCATGGACGCTTCCGGTACAAACAATTCAGGTATATGAGTTTTTATTTACTCACGTATCATAAACCCTCTACTGCGTACAAAAATCGCACGTTACGATCAGCATAATGTTAAACGACTTGGTAAAAACTCATTTCTTATATGAAAAATTACACATTATGACCATACTGTGTAATTTTTCTGCATATTATGACATTCAAATTTCGAACGCCGATGCCCGCCTGCGTGCCGCCCCTAGTTTGACTGTGAAGTTGGTACTGACATTCAAATTTCGAACGCCGACGCCCGCCAGCGTGCCGCCCCTAGTTTGTCTGTTAAGTTGGTACTACAGAACAAGCTAAACAACTGCAGAGCCACAATGCCGGTCAAACATGCGGTTCCTGAACACATAAAAGAGAGCTTATGATATGTGTGTAGATAAACTAGTGTATGTAACTGTTCATAATTAGGCATTAAAACTCTCAAGTGACATTATTATGAAACTCGCCTTCGGCTCGTTTCATAAACCCACTCTCGAGTATTCATGCCCTCCATTATGTAGCAGTCACATAAACTACTATTATCTACACACGTATCATAAAACCTCTTTACTGCGTACAAAAACCGCACGTTACGATCAGCATAATGTTAAACTACTTGGTAAAAACTCATTTCTTATCTGAAAAATTACACATTATGACCGTAATGTGTAATTTTTCTACATATTATGACATTCAAATTTCGAACGCCGACGCCCGCCTGCATGCCGCACCTACTTTGTTTGTGAAGTTGGTACTACTGTACAAGCTAAACAAGTGCAAAGGAATTATCAATGCCAAAGAGAGCTTATGATATGTGTGTAGATAAACTAGTGTATGTAACTGTACATAATTAGGCATTCCTTTATGTAGCAGTCACATAAACTACTATTATGTCTGTGTTGTTACAATTATATTATACAATAATAATTATAATTGCTTAATAAACGCTCTGTTTCTTTAACTCAACCCGTTATAGTTATCAGATCATTCGCGCGCAACTCTCTATACATAGGGAATATGTATAGAGAATTGCGCGCGGGAATATGTGCGTTACGAATGCTAGGCCAAGTTATCTCAGCCTAAAATGAAATCCACACATGATTTGTCGAAATTTATCTCCTCTTGTATTGTGCAAGTAGACCAAATGCCCATGTAGCATTATTATCTATTTTATCTACTCAAGTATCATAAAACCTATTTACTGCGTCCAAAAACCGCACGTAACGATTAGCATAATGTTAAACTACTTTGTAAAAACTCATTTCTTATGTGAATATTGAACATTATGACCACAATGTGTAAATTTTCTACATATTATGACATTCAAATTTCGAACGCCGATGCCCGCCTGCGTGCCGCCCCTACTTTGTCTGTGAAGTTGGTACTACAGAACAAGCTAAACAACTCAATGCCACAATGCCGGTCAAACATGCGGTTCCTAAAGAGAGCTTATGATATGTGTGTATATAAACTAATGTATGTAACTGTATATAATTAGGCATTGAAACTCTCGAGTGATATTATTATGAAACTCGCCTCTCGAGTTTTAATGCCCTCCATTATGTAGCAGTCACATAAACTACTATTTGACGTCAACCACAACACTAGTCATTGAAAAGTCGACCTCTTGCGGTCTGATGGTCAATTTCGAATTTGATGGCATTGCGACTGATATCAGAAATACTTGCATAAGGAGGCTACCGCTGCCGTCTTCCTGCCCTGCAGAGGCTACCTCAGGTACCATCATCAGCAAATGTGGAGACCCGCCCAACACTTAAGTCATAAAACAAAAGGTTTTGGAAATTCGACAAAAGCAAGGGTTTACCGCCACATGCTAGCTGCAAGGGTTTATTTTTAAAATGGGTCTCCACAGCTGCCACTGATAGTACAGATATCGCAAGGTTGATTGGCGCCTGAGCGATGCCACCATCTCTCTCTCTCGCGCATGTAAGCATCTCTCTTGTTCCCATGCGCCGCTGCCTCCTTGTAAGTAACTTGGCGTCAGGTGTATCGGGGCTAGCTGAAGGCATAATAGTATTTCGGCTCATACCGTATCTGATATGTACATATCTGTGTGTACAGTAATCATTGTCGTGTAAATATTAGATTAATGAAAAATATTTTATTAAGACTAACGCTGGTTATAGCGAATATGTAGACTTTATATTGACTAATAAAAATGTCTCCTCGAGACTATTAAATAATTACGTTTTGTTTGTTTTTTAATTTATACATTTTGAAATTTGCACTTCAGGTATAAATTGAACGCTGGCTCATCTATTTACGAACAGCCTTTGCTGAGCAATTGGGTAGATTATACAATAGATAACGCTGACCGTTTTGAGATAGGTTATTTAATTAGTCACCTCAAACAAATAAAACAACTACGATAGATTGGTCGCAACATTTGTATTTACAATATTTACAAAAGGTCATTCATAGCTTATGTACACAAACATAATCCTTATTTACAATTTATTACTTACATACATACATAACATACACATTATGTTACGTGAAACAAATTGGTCCTGCTTGAAAATGAAATTCGTGTGAGTCGTCCGATAGTGGCAGGAAGTCAGAAATAGGCAGCCTCTCCAGTCTCGTGGTGCTCACCTCCAACACAATGGCGCCAGGGCCGTCCTATAGAATAAACATAAAAACATATGAATAAAACCTTAGCATAAATTATACATATAAGAGTTATTCATCTTAGCATAAACCATTTATTATTATGCGTGCCGTTGGAGCCAGAAACAGCGATGTGATAAAAATATAAACATTCATCTGTGTTCACAAGTGTTCCACAAAAAACCTCAAAACAAACGTCGAATCCTATACATTTTTTCTATAAACAGGTGTTGAACAGGAGTTTATTTTTTTGTAGTAAGACCCTCAATATCTCTTCTTTTGGGTTTTCATTTGTTTCTCCCCAGCCGGGATTCGAACCCGATATAATCAATATAGGTTCTTAGTTCAGTTCAGAGACAGGCAGAACTGTTCGGATAGGTAGTGGTCAAGGAATATATAAATAATAAATGTAGCCCAATAATGTCCCCACAGAGGGGCACAGGCCTTTACCCGGATACGATTAAGCCATACTCCGCCGCGCTGGCTCAGTGCGGGTTGATATTTTATTTGTATTTGTTTATGTGAATCCCACAGCATATATGTATATTTCGCATTTGGTTGGTTAAAACAGACACTTGACTAACTCTCCAGACCGTTAATTAAATACCGACGTTTAACCAAGTCACTAGCATTTTGTTAAATAAAGCATCGTCGAAACGTTTAACAATCTGTCATACCGAAAGCCGGGGTGTTGGAAAACAAGATGGCGTCACGACAACAGCTGATTTGCACTGCACTGCTTATATCAGGGCAAAATATTGCGTAGCTTAGGTGAAGGGTAAAGGGTGTGAGCGAAGCGAAGCCCCCTTTAACCTTCGTGTTAGGTTGAACACATAAGAACAACAAAAAATACTTAAAACATAAACTTAAGTAGGTACACATAAAAAATATTTATATTGTATATGTATTGTTACCTATATAGGAACGTTTAGACAACTCGTTAAACGTTTCATTCACTCACGTGTTTGACGGCATTTGAGTGACTTGGTTAAACGTCGGTATTTAATTAACGGTCTAGAGAGTTAGTTAAGTGTCTGATTTAACCAACTAAATGTGACATCTATACTTAATATATCGCACAGTTAATGACTTTCTTAGTATTCATGCCAATTACAGGATAGCCTAGTATCATCTTTTAAATTTATGCGGTATTGGAAGTGGTAATGGTGGAGGTGTTTTACTACCACGTAGCGATAGTAGCCGGGACCTACAGCTTTAAGGTATGAGTGCGAACTCGGCAGCACTGCTGCGCAGGAAGCGTCCGAAACAAATGCCATATATAGGAACGGGCATCACCCATCCAGATGTTGCTACCGCTAGGCCACGGACGCTTCGGACGCTCATGGAATAATGTAAAGTAAAAAATAATGGAAAATTAAGGGAATATATATGGGAATAAAAAAATGAGAATAACCAACCAAATAGTATTATTATTCTATTTGGCAAGGAAAGTAGTATTATTCTATTTGGTTGGTTATTCTCATTTTTCCCTCATAATGTCTTCAGTACGTCTATTATGAGTTGGCGTAGTAAACGCCGCGGACGTTACTATTGTAGTTTACTATAATCTCTTTATTTTAAGTATATGGTGAGGGCAAGGATAGAGATACCATTTTTAGTTCAACGATGATACCGCTAGAGGCGCTGCACGCGTTGCCATACAAATGCTAAACTATAGTCGCTATCGTGTATAGTTTTAAAAACTCTTAATAGTCGTGCTGGTAGTAGAATAGGACTTTCTTGAATGTAGTAGCTCTAATTCGGAACTAAGCCCACATACACAATAATTGAGTGCTGATGGTATATTTTTAAGTAAATTTTTAATTCCTAAATTAATAACCTAATAATACTTACTTTGCATTCGTCTTTTATTGTTATTGGCTCTTTAAATTCTATTGTATTCTGTCCGAAGAGCTTAATGCTTTGCTTCAGCTTATCCGTCCTGAAACAACCAACATTTAATTTTAAATCCGGTTGAAAGGTCCTGTTTAGCATAGGCAAATAATGCAAATTTATCTTTGCTTAAACAAATTAGATAGGCACCTTGAAGCATTTGTAGCGCATGTGTAAGTGAAGTTCTGACGTGCTCCTGTGGACAGCAGTCTCAGGAAACGAAGTTGAATGGATCCGGTTCCTTCGGATTCGTATGATATCTGGAACAGAAGACGGTAATTAGTAAGTAGTTAAGTACCAAATAATCTATAATCTTGTTCCTACCTACAGTTATACTTTTACAAAGGCGTGGACAGTTTTTTCGTATAGCTAAAATGGATAATTGAGCTGCAGAATAATTACAGAATTTATCACATTTTGGTGATGTATGAATGAAAATATTAGACAATCTTACCCGATATCCGTGTTTGATCTGTGAGAAGCGTTTCGGCTTCGACGGCGCGTGGAATGTACCCTCATGCTGTCGCGAGTCAGGGGGGACGCAGGTCCTCTGTCCTTCACAGTAGGCGCGGATCGGATGACCAGTGACGGCTCCTCCACGAGCATCGATCCAGTACCAGCCTGAATATGCAATACACGCTTTAACATGTTAGACAAGTTTTGACATTGTCGAATCTTAATTCATGACATGTCAACTAAGTATGTCGTCAGGACCAATTTCAGGGTAGTCCTCCTTTAACACCACAACTCTACCCGTTCTGCACAAACTCGGTATACTCAGATCAACTTCAAAACAGACCAGCTTTATTACTGACCAAATACATGAACATCACGTCAGGTCAGTATTACCATCTGTAAGATCCGGATGTGCAGTCCGAAGGTCCCGGCAAGACAACGCAGGGCTAGCTTCAGTACCCCGAGGCCGCTTCAGTCCCTCCAACGTAGCACGGGTGGCCATAACAACAAGCATGATATCTGTAGCCCATTGCGTGTCCTCGTCTGTTAACAAGTAAGTATGAAGATATTTGAATCTACTTATTCTGCAAAATAGTTCTATCTTCTTCTTCTAAGCTATATATATTGTAGAATTTACTTACTCACTAAGTTTCAGATTCAGATTCTATCCTCTATTATGTGAAAAAACATCATACCAACCTTCTTCAGGTTCATCAATCAATGGGTCATCAGTCGAAAAGTCTTCGGAGTCTAATCAATAACCCTGCGTCTTCGCCGTCGATTATAGGAAGCAAACAATTCAGGCGGCAACTGCGGCGCGGGCGCAGGTGTGCCCGGCGATCCTGGAAGCCCGGCGGAACCTGGTAGGCCGGGTCTGCCTTCTGGCCCGGTCTCTCCCTTCAGTCCTAAAGGTCCTTCAGGCCCTGACAAGCCTATCGGGCCAGTGTCTCCTTTTGAACCTGGCGGTCCCTCCGGTCCCTGAAAAAACATGCAATAGATTTTTCTGGAACTGGAGTAAAGAGATGAAGAATGTTGGAAAACCCTACCATTTCTCCTTTTGGCCCAACTGGTCCAGGAGGTCCCTGAAGTCCTTGCTTGCCCACTTCGCCTTGATCGCCTTTCAGCCCCATAAGACCTGTGTCTCCAATATGTCCCTTCGGTCCAATATTCCCCTTTTCACCCCTTGGGCCCGGTAGACCTGTTGAACCAGGTTTTCCTGGTGGGCCCTCAGGTCCTGTTTCTCCAGGTGTTCCCGCTTCACCCTGTAATGAATAAAAATATAAGTTGCATTAATTAGGTGTATCACGATTTCATGCGCAGACAAAAATACTTTAATTTCGCTGTTTAAAGCTTACAGTAGGCCCAGGTGTTCCTCTCAAGCCGCGTTGGCCGTCAGCTCCAGAGAGGCCCGCGGCTCCTGCAGGCCCAGGCTCTCCCGTTGGACCTGGAGGACCGACGTCGCCCTTGTCGCCTGGCGCTCCAGGGCTTCCTTGTGGACCAGCTTGACCTTCCGATCCCTGAAAAATTAAAATACCAAGCATATTCTAAGATGGAATTAGCAAATATTGCAGAATGCAGATTTGGAGATAAGGGTGCGTTATCGAAAATTAAAACTTGTTTTTCAAAGAAACATAGATCTGTAACACTTACAGGATTACCGGAAAGTCCGATTTCCCCAGGTTTCCCAATAGGTCCACTAGGACCTGGGGCACCCATTGGTCCAGTGTTACCCTCAGCCCCTTCAGAACCTGGCTCTCCTTTAATTCCCCCGTGAGCCAGTTTCACCTCGTTCACCTGGAAACCCTTGTGGTCCCAGATCTCCTTTGGAACCTTTCTGGTCCAGGTGGTCCCTTTTGACCTGGTTCTCCTTGGATCCCTGGAAGTCCGTCATCACCTTTAGTTCCAGGTAAGCCTCTTGGTCCCTGTGTAAATAAACATAAAGAAACGTAAATAATTCTGTGAGACTTTATTACATAGTCAGGTCATAAGTTCTGTCACATGTGCAATATGAAATAATTTAGACATGTTTATTATTTATGTAAACATTTATATAGCAAAATGAACTTAATAAAACATAGATTCTTAAATTAATAAAGTTGATTCAAAATGACCCCCGCAATTTTGAATACAGGCCTTTATTCTGCGCGGGCCAGTCGTCTATCGCAGCACGAACGAGGTCCATGTCAATATCGGCGGCTGCCTTAATCAAGGATGCCTTGAATGACTCCAAATCAGGATGAGGCTTTGAGCAAGACCTTTTCCTCCAAGTGTTGCCATATCTTGTAATCTAACGGACTCAAATCTGACTGGAGGAGGGCCAGTCTTCGTGCCGGATGAAGTCGATTTCACGCGCCGCCAGCCAGTCTTGTGTGCTTTTCGCTCTATGAGCTGGCGCAGAATCTTTTTGGAATACCCAGTGCCTGTTATTAAACATGGTTATGAGAAACAGGTTCCACAAGGTTCTTGAGGACTGTATTTTGATACACAACTGCATTCGTTTTTACGCCTTTCTCACAAAAATGTACCTCAGTAAGCCCCAATAAGAGACTCCCAACCAAACATGAGCGAGGATGGAAAATGACCTCGTTGGACACGCGGAATACGGTTGCTCGCTTCTTCACTGCTGTGTGCGTACTCCTTATCATTTTGTTTGTTGTAGCTCTCTTCCACGGTGAAAATTTTTTCATCCGAAAAAAGAATTTCCCGATGCTTTTTTCCCGCGTACCGCTTCAACAAAGCGCGGCATCTATTCAGTCTCAGGTCCATTAAACGAGCGTCCCAAACGATGACCTGTTTTTCTTCGATATGCCCTAAGCCCTAAGTCTTCATTTAACACCCTTTTCAACCGTGGTCCTGCTTAACCCCATCTGAAGGGCCAACAGTTTCTGCTTACGTATGGGATTTCTTTGAATTCGCGCCTTCACAGCTTTTATCACTGCTGGAGTCCTAACAGAGCGAGGGCGACCACTTCTTGACCTGTCATCTACACTAGAGCCTTCATTCTATCGTTTTATGGTACGATAAACGAATCTTTTGGTTATATTCAAATTTTTCAGTAAGTCGAAATCTGAATTGGAGCGTATCCGCAACGATGCAATGCAATAACTGCGACAACGGTCTTCTTAAGTGTCCACTCCATATTTAAAAATGAGGAAAATTCCAAAAAGTACACATTTTTATTTTCATGAAAAATTCGAATTCGAATTCAATAAACTTTTTTGTGTCCAGCGTTCTAAATTCAAAAGTTTTTATTGTGTGACAGAACTTATGACCTGACTGTGTATAAACTGGTATTCATTACTAGATTCAAATGGCAACAAATAATAATAAATGAGGGACTCAATTAATGGACTGCGAGATCATTATTGAGACTTGATTCAGGCAGGTGTCCGTAGTCTCAGCGATAACCTGGACTTACCTTTCCATTGAAACGGAAACCCATAGCCCAATCATTAGTTTCCTTTAAATTTTGCAATATACTTGCGCACCTGGCGGGAATGTTCTTTGGGTGCACTTTTGGTGTGGGCGTTGTGCTGAACCAATCAATCAATAAATCAATCATACGTCTTTATTAATGTAGATATTACTTAGCAATCGTCATTTTTTGCCTCATCTCTACATTGGACCATTGTGGGAGCAGAAATGCGTAGAACTCCCACAGATTGATTATTAGATATCTTTTAAATTTGGTTGTGTTTAAGTAATACAATAAATTCTTACAATATTAATTGTAAGTAATATTAATTAAGCAGGAATAAATAATAACAAAATTATTAACAGCAAGTTCTGTGTTGAGTTAGATTATTACAGATTATACAGTCCCGTCATTTAAGTAATCTTGAACATTGTAACATCCCTTTTTTAACAAAGTCGCTTTTACATGGTTTTTAGTGTTACAGTTACAGACAATTAAAAGTAATGTAATAAGCAAAGGCGAGCTTATCTCTAAAAAGAGATTTCTTCCAGCAAACCTACACTTGTTCCGTACCCAAAGGGTAAAAACGGGACCCTATTACTAAGACTCCGCTGTCTGACTGTCTGTCCGTCTGTCACCAGGCTGTATCTCATGAACCGTAATAGTTAGACAGTTGAAATTTTAATAACTTAACTTAATAACTTTGTAAACAACATTTTTCTATGTTAAATGCAAACTATTCACTCCACACCATCCCTACCATTGTAAGGTGGGTACGGAATCCTTCGTGCGCTAGTCCGACTCGCACTTGGCCAGTTTTTAAATTGCTCAAATGACAATTTCAAAATCTCCAGAGGTATCTTGTTGTTGTAGAGAATGCACTGACCCTTGAAAGAATTGCTAACCTTCGCGAGTCCGGGGCGAAACTAGTCTGTGATTATTTCCTAGGTTAACATTAAAGCTATCGCTAAGTTTGGGCCTAATATGGAACCTTGTTGTTTAATATTTATGCTTCGGAACGCACCGGTTTTTGTTGCGCGGATCGACCGCGAGTAATCGGGACATCACTAAGCGGAAACGGACCGCAGCTGTCACTCGTACCAACGAGAGGAAAAAATTGGAGGTTATCTTTACTCTTTTTTTCTCGTCGGGAGAAACATGTCTGCTCAGGCATCGTGCCATTGATGGTATTTCGGTGTACCAATTACCAAATACAGGCGTCGGGCCTGGTCGGAGTGTTAATCATCTACATCGTCGGGAAATAAGTAGATTCGCGTCAGCGGTCAAGTGATCCGTGTTGATTGGACATCGTCGTACCGGTAGCGGCGACTCCACGTGTCGGCAGGCAGCACGCCGGCGACAGCATCGGCAGCGACGGCAAGGTTTCGATTCCTCTCCTATCCCAAAACTGTCTCCTCTCCCGCATTCCTGTCTCGAATCGAGCTTTCGATCTACCAGTCTGCGACGACAAGGTCAGTAACAATTCAACTCACTTTTCTCTCACGTGCTGGCAAAAGCCCACCCCCTCAGGATTCCACGCCGTTCGGTAGGCGTGGAAAATTAATCATTTTGGTAGCAAGCGCGGTTTTCCTAGTGGGAAATCATCGATTCTCGGTTGTAGGGTTGCCTTTTGCCACATTGTAGTTGGGAGAAAAGAATATAATAGATTGGCCGGCAATCTATTATATTTGTTGTTGTTTGGTTGTTTATCTATCTAAGTATAATATTTATCTATATAAGTATGTGTATCGTTGTCTAGTACCCAAGATACAGGGAATCCTAGTTTGGGGCTAGATCAATGTGTGTAAATAGTGTCCAAGGTATTATTATTATTATTATTATTATTATTATTATCTGTTTGTGAGTGAGTCTGTGGTCGGTACACCACAATTAAAGTTCATTTTCGGTTAGTCGGAAACTATAATTTGTAGTCGGAAACTACTGTTGTGCGCATAAAAGATTGAACAGTCATTCTGCGAAGTAACTAGATTGTATTACTTGCGGTAGAACGTCGGGTTCTATAGTACTGCAGTGTCATTTCGGTTTACACAGCGCGGTCGGGCTATTTAAGGGGTATTAAGCTGATTTTGCTGACCTCAAAAGAAGTGTGGGTCATATCGGAGGGGCCACTGCTAGAAAAATAGTTTTTTTTTATAATAACCTTTTGTGTGTTATTTGTATTGTACCACATGGTGGCATTCTCTAATTGATTTAGAGTGTATATTATAAGGTGTATGTCCACAGGGCGACCATATTAAATATTGTTTAGGATTTAATTGTTTTAGTAGTTGCCTTGGTTTTTACAACTTAGTTTTAATTTCTGTGCCCAGCGCTGACGGGAAAGTGCTGGTCTCTGGCTGTGCTTAGTTCGGTAGTGAAGCATAGGACCAGAAACAATTGAATTGGTAACCATGGCACCTTCACCCTTGACGGTACTGCGGTATGGCGTCCGTGAGGAGATGAGATGGCTCGCCCATACTCACAAGTATGTGGAGCGACCTGACATGGACGATGTCCTGCTCAAGCGTGTGGAGGACGCAATGACACGCGTCGGGAAGGTGTGTGGGCTGGCCGCGGAGGCTGAGGCCCTCGGGCTTACGGATGAGGCTTCGGTGGCCGCAGTGAAGCAGCTCTGCGCGGATGCTGACCAAGCGATGGAGTGTTTGGGCGACATCGAGCGTCGCGCCGAAAAAATTAAGCGGTCGCGTCGGGATGACCGCGGGGAGGGTAGCGGAGACCCGCCCCCTAAGGGTGTTGTTGGACGGCTGCCACACCTGGAGATTCCGGCCTTCGGTGGGGCAATTGATGAGTGGCCGGCATTCATCAATTTATTCGATAGTCTGGTCCACGGTCGGGACGACCTGGACAACGCCTACAAGTTGGCCCAACTATTGATGGCACTGCGGGGTGAACCGAAGGAGTTGGTCGGTCACCTAACGGTCACGGCGGGCAATTATGAGATTGCCCGGGTCATATTGTTTGACCGCTACCAACACAAACGGCGGTTGGTTGATGCGCAGCTGGGGAAGCTGTTCAGCATCCCAAGAGTAACCCGGGATGTAGACATCCGGTTACAGGTGCTCAACCCTGTGCTGGTGGCCTCTAAGGCCCTTCAGATCCTTGGTCTGCCGGTAGACCAATGGTCATATATCGTGTTATATATGGTATTGTCACGGTTGCCTGCAGCTGTTCAAAGTCGGATTGAACAGCTGCATGGGGGCAGTAGCAGGGAACTGCCCACGCTCGCCCAATTAACGGATTTTTTGGAGGGTGAATGCAGGCGATCCGACACATTGGATTCGGAGGCCAGTGTGCAGCGCCAACCCGCGCGGATGCGGGAGGGGCCGCGCCCCCCACCCCCACGGGGGGGTGGGCGGTCAAAACAATTTGGCGTTTTGAGTGCCGCGCCGTCGGGTGACGGCTGTGTGCACTGCGACAGTGCCGGTCATGAAGTGACCAGTTGCGCCAACTTTAAGGCGCTCGGTGTGGCTGCCCGCAGGAAGGTGGTCTTCCGCCACCGATTGTGTTTCGGTTGTTTGGGGCCGCACCCGCTGAGCGAGTGCTCACGCGCGTCCCCCTGTGGGTGCTGCGGTGGCAAGCACCACATCGTGTTGTGCCTGAACCGGTCAGGCCCTTCGGATGGTCACCAGGGCCGGACTCAGGCTGGTCGGTCACAGGGCCCAACCAGGGCCGGACCCAGTCCCCCTCCGGGCAACGGGAGTCACCAACGGGGTGACTGGCGTACCCGCGGACGGGACCCCCCCCGAGGGGAAGGGGGCAGCGCGGGGGGTAACAGGCGGGATAGCCGGGGTTCGGTCGCCGCTGTCCAGGGTCAGCGAGGACTTCGGGCCGCTGGCTCACCGCCTGTTACGGGCGGGTGTCAGATGGCACCTATGAGTGGCGCGAAGGCTGGGAGCCCACCACCTTCTGCGCCACCCTGCCCGTCGCTCTGGGAGGCGAACAGGGAGGCGAACAGTCGGATGTCGCCCCCATTCCTAGAGCGCCCCAGGTTGGATCCGCTCTCCCCCCTCCATCCACGGTGGCCACCGGGCACACCGTTCACAGTCCGGTATGGTCGGGTACCGGGAGAGCGAGGGGCCTATTATGCGGGTTGGGACCCCCTGATGTACATGCGGTCTGATATGCCACCGGTGGCATATCAGCAGCCGAGTTACCAGGCCGACGGGGGTCCCAGCGGGTTCGGATCCCGCGGAGGTTCCCGCTAGGGACACGCCGCCCACTTATAGGGTGCCGCCACTCCACAGACGGTCATGCTCCCCACCGCCTCGGTGATAGCGTGGAGTTCGGACGGCAAATCTTGTGTGGCACGAGCTCTATTGGACTCGGGGGCCCAGGGGTGCTTAGTCTCGTGCAACCTTGTAAGACGGTTGGGCATTTCGGTAAGGGAGTATCCACATTCCATTCGGGGAATTGGGAACACGGAAGTCGGTTCCGTTAAGGGAGTATGTCGGATTAATCTCTCGTCACGGGTGGATTCATCGGTGAATCTGACGGTCACGGCATTAGTCATGCCTAATGTGATGGGCTCACACCCTCACGTACGGTTGTCGCCCTCGGTGCGACAGTTGGTCGCTGGGTCGTCACTGGCTGACCCGGAGTTCGATATTCCGGGCCCAGTAGACATTTTATTGGGTGTAGTTGCCTTGGGATACCTGTTAGTGCCAGGTGTCCACGTGTTGCAGGCGACTGGTCTGGTTTCGGTCAACACCAGACTGGGCCATGCGGTAATGGGTCCGGTCATGCCGGCTGCCCCACGCCTAGCGACTCGTAGTCCCTTATTCGGTTCTGTACTCTCGGAGGTGATACAGAAGTTTTGGGAGGTGGAGGAACCACCTACGGTCCGCCGGTTGGACCCGGTTGAAGAAGAGTGTGAACAGTTTTATCGGAACAATACTGGTCGCCTTCGGTCAGGTCGATTTCTCACACGTCTTCCATTCTGGAGTGATCGCCCACCGCTGGGCAGTTCACACCATGCAGCCGAGACGCGGCTTCTGTCGATGGAACGACGCATGAAGCGTGACGGTATTTTCCGGCAGAAGTACGTCGATTTCATGCGGGAATACGAGTCGCTCGGCCACATGTCGGTTTCGGGTATCGACTGGAAGCGTGAAGACCACTGCTTCCTGCCCCATCACGCGGTCTTGAGGACCCCGGAGGGCAAAATACGGGTAGTGTTCGATGGATCGGCATCAACATCTAACGGCATGAACCTGAACCAGTGTTTGCATTCAGGGCCGAAGTTGAACCATGACATCGCGGATGTTATTACACGGTTCCGTCGACACAATGTTGTGTTTGTAGCTGACATCCGGATGATGTTTAGACAGACGGTCATTCACCCTGACGATAGACGGTATCAGCTGATACTGTGGCGAGAGAGCCCAGATCAGCCCATCAGGGTGTACGAGCTGAACACCAACATGTACGGGCTACGGTCTAGTCCTTATTTGGCGATTCGCACTCTGCGGGAGTTAGCGGATCGAGAACGGTTAAATTTCCCTAAAAGAGCAGCGATCCTGAAGCAGGACCTCTACGTGGACGATATCTGTACCGGTGCAGATTCCGTAGAGGAGGCGCTCGCTCGACGGGACGAGCTAGTTGAGCTCTTACGGGGTGGAGGTTACGAGCTCCGGAAATGGATGTCGAACTCTCCAGAGTTACTGACTGGTCTTCCGGATGACTACCAGCAGTATCCCCACATTTTTAAAAATTTGGTAAATCCAAATATGTTGTCGGTATTAGGCGTCCAGTACCAGCCGGTGTCAGACATGTTTTCGTATCGGGTCGAGTTGGACTCCCCGAAGGTCTGGACGAAACGGAACGTCCTTTCAACGGTGGCTAGGACATTTGATCCAAACGGGTGGATCACCCCGGTAACATTTCAGCTCAAGTGTTTTATGCAGCAATTGTGGTCTGCTGAGCTGAACTGGGACGACCCGATCGGCGGGTCATTGAGCTCAGAGTGGGACTCGTTCTTTTCGACCCTCCCTGGCATCAATCGGATTTCACTGCCACGGAGGTTGGTCCCCACCAAACGATACACCGCCACCCTGCATGGGTTTTTCGATGCCTCGGAGAAGGGCTACGGAGCTGCGGTATATCTGCGTACGGTCGACTCCTCGGGGGAGGTTGATGTGCGGTTGGTCATGGCCAAGAGCAAGGTTGCGCCATTGCGCACTCGCCTGATCATTCCCAAGTTAGAGCTTTCGGGAGCGGCTCTCCTGACTCGTCTGCTCAACCACACGATGACGGTTCTTCGTGGGTCAATAGCGTTGGAAGATACGGTCTACGCTTGGACGGACAGCCAGATCGTGTTATGCTGGCTGAAGGCTTCAGTTCACAAGCTGGAGATTTTTGTCGCGAATCGGGTTTCGCAGATTTTGAATTCGGAGGTTCCCTTAATCTGGAGACATGTTCCAGGGGAGATGAACCCAGCAGACTGTGCGTCTCGTGGGTGTCACGCTCCGGAGTTGGTTGGACATCCCTTGTGGTGGGGTCCAAAATGGTTGACTCAAGCCGAATCGGATTGGCCAATGAGTCCACGCGTTACCACGGCGAACGGCGCCTTGACAGTCGGTGTCTGTACGACGCAACCGGAGCCGGAAGAGGAGTTCAGCCTACTGGAACGGTACAGCTCGCTCGACAAGCTGGTCAATGTGACCGCCTGGGTCTGCCGATTTGCGCGGAATTGTCGGAATTCTGAGGCGCAACGAGTGCGGACACAGGTCCTGACACCACGGGAACGGAACCATGCGTTGTTCGCATTGGTACGGAACGTGCAGACGGTGCACTTTAAGTCCGAATTGGACATTCTGAGACGCGGACGCGTCCAACTGAAGGGAGCTGTGGCTCGGCTCAACCCGTTCATTGACCCTCAAGGATTGCTGAGGGTAGGAGGTCGGCTACGGAATGCCAACCTGCCTTATGCGGCTCGCCACCCGTTGTTACTCCCTAGGAAAGGGAACTTGGTCGAACTGTTGATACAGGATCGACACATTCGGAATGGGCATATCGGATGCCACGCCTTGATGGCGTTTCTCCAGCGCGAGTTCTGGATTCTATCGGGAATACGCTTAGTGCGGAGCGTCGTATTTCGGTGCCTGCCTTATTATCGGGCCAAGGCGGCTACGATGCAGCCCCAGATGGGCGATTTGCCCTCGGATAGGGTTAACGAAATCCGGCCCTTTGCGGGTGTCGGAACGGATTTCGCGGGACCATTCATGGTCAAGTCTTCACAGCTGCGGAGCGCCAGATTAGTGAAGGCATACTTGTGCGTCTTCGTGTGCTTGGCCACGAAGGCAGTCCACTTGGAGGTGGTCAGTGACCTCACTACAGAGGCATTTATCGCATGTCTAGATCGGTTCGTCTCACGAAGGGGCCTCCCGACATTAATCCGTTCGGACAACGGCACAAATTTTGTCGGAGCCAGGCGATATCTGCAGGAGGTCACTCAATTCCTGAACGGTAACCAGGACGCCATCGGTACGGCTTGCTCCCGACGAGGGATTGAATGGGTTTTCAGTCCGCCGGGATGTCCTCATTGGGGAGGAATTTTTGAGGCTGCGGTTAAATCGGCTAAGTCGCACCTGACGAGGATCATCGGTGAGACCTCTCTACGCTTTGAAGAGCTTGCGACGCTGTTCTGTAAAATTGAAATGACACTGAACTCGCGTCCGTTGTGCCCGCTCAGTTCGGATCCAAATGATTTGGAAGCGTTGACGCCGGGTCACTTCCTGATAGGTCAGCCCCTTAACGCCCTGCCAGAATACCCATTCGGTGATGTTAAGTTAAGTCGGTTAACTAGGTGGCAGATGTTGCAGCAGATGGCTCAAGATTTTTGGAAACGGTGGTCCCTTGAGTACTTGCACATCTTGCAGCAGCGCCTTAAGTGGACTGACCGGACGAGCCCCCCTCAAGTCGGTGATTTGGTGCTGATTAAGGATGCGAACCTGCCATCATTGAGATGGAGACGAGGACGGATCGTCAATTTGTACACGGGTCGGGATGGCATGCCTCGATCAGCAGAAGTCAAGGTGGGGGACTCGGTCCTCAAGAGAGCGGTCGCAACACTTTCTCGCCTTCCTATTGATTAGGGACAGGTTCGGGCCTGTCCGGGCGGGTGACTGTTTAATATTTATGCTTCGGAACGCACCGGTTTTTGTTGCGCGGATCGACCGCGAGTAATCGGGACATCACTAAGCGGAAACGGACCGCAGCTGTCACTCGTACCAACGAGAGAAAAAAATTGGAGGTTATCTTTACTCTTTTTTTCTCGTCGGGAGAAACATGTCTGCTCAGGCATCGTGCCATTGATGGTATTTCGGTGTACCAATTACCAAATACAGGCGTCGGGCCTGGTCGGAATGTTAATCATCTACATCGTCGGGAAATAAGTAGATTCGCGTCAGCGGTCAAGTGATCCGTGTTGATTGGACATCGTCGTACCGGTAGCGGCGACTCCACGTGTCGGCAGGCAGCACGCCGGCGACAGCATTGGCAGCGACGGCAAGGTTTCGATTCCTCTCCTATCCCAAAACTGTCTCCTCTCCCGCATTCCTGTCTCGAATCGAGCTTTCGATCTACCAGTCTGCGACGACAAGGTCAGTAACAATTCAACTCACTTTTCTCTCACGTGCTGGCAAAAGCCCACCCCCTCAGGATTCCACGCCGTTCGGTAGGCGTGGAAAATTAATCACTTGTGGAACGCCAATTTTTACACCCGATCCATCAGCCGTTGACTTCTGCCTTTTGAATTCTATTGCTTAAGTATGATCTTACTAGATCCAACGCTGTATTTCTAACTCCGTAATGAATTAATTTAATTTGTAGCGTATCATGATCAACACAATTAAATGCCTTCGACAGATCGCAAAAAACTCCAATAGCATCCTGTGAGGCCTCCCATGCAGAATAAATATGAGATGTGAGGGTAATACCTGCTCCATAGTCGATTTATCCCTAGTGAAACCGTATTGTTTGGCGTAGAGTTGTTTTGTACGGTTGAAGTGTGAAAGCATTTTTATTGTGCATAATCTTTTCAAATATTTTACTTAGTGCGAGATAAAGATCAAGATAAAGATAAAGATTTATTTATTTGCTAAAACATGTGTCAGTCAAGATACATAAGCATGCATTTTGGATAATAAATAAGAAAAATTCGGATCAACATGTTCTACTGTTATCAGCGTACAAATTTGAGTGGCGGTAAGTCAGGACACGGTTTCAACCATTCTGATGTTAAAAAAAAAAAACTAACATTAATTTAACTTGCATTATAAAAATTCAATTATTAACATTTCAATTACATCAAGAATATTTAAATAATTACAGTGGTCAATATAATTAGAATTTGTCATTGAGAATGTCATTTATAAATTTCATCAATAATATTTTAATAATAACAGCGGTCACTACTTTAACTGGAATTTATCATTGAGGAAGTCATTTACACTATAATAACATTTATCAACTAATAATGATTTGAGCTTATTTTTAAATAGGGAAGTATTTAATTGTTTATAGCATTTTGGTATTTTATTGAATATGATAGGCGCCATACATAGGATGCTTTTGCTCAATAGCGCCGTTTTACAGGAAAAAAGGCGCAGTCTTTCTGTGTCGCGTCTATCACGAGTCACTGTTTCAGATAAACGTGGGAATAAATGAGGGTTGGTCTTCACAAAAGTAGCTACTTCTATTATGTATAATGACGGAAGTGTCAGAATTCGGTGCTTAGTAAATAAAGGCTTACATGTCTCGGTTGTCCTAATATGAAACATAGCACGTATACACCGTTTCTGCATTTTAAATGCTACTTCTTTATTAGTCGAATTACCCCAAAATATGATTCCGAATCTAAGAGCAGATTCTACAAGCCCGTAATACGCCGTGAGTAACACATCTGTACTGACTACTGGAGATAATTTATGTAAAACATATGCTGAAGTACTAATTTTTTTAGTTAATTTATTTATGTGTTCTTTCCAGTTTAATTTATTGTCAATTGTCAAACCCAAAAATTTTGCAGTTTCAACCTGATTTATCGTATTATTTTTAAAAATTAATTTAATGTCATTGTTTTAATTCTTTGGCTGAAGTGCATAATATTCGTTTTCTTTAGATTTATTTTTAAATTATTGTTGTCGAGCCAATTTATTATCGAAGTCAAGGAATTGTTTATATCTAATTCATAATTATCGTCTTTATATTTAATAGTCACTGTGCTGTCATCGGCGAATAGGGATATTGGATTATTAGTCGATTTTGGTATGTCATTTATATATATAATAAATAAAAGGGGGCCCAGTACACTTCCCTGTGGCACACCGTGAGTAATTTTACGCGAATTGGACCTGTATGACACTTCATTCTTTGTTTTGCAGTTCAGCCTTGATATCTCCGTTATTTGGTGTCTATCTGTCAAATATGATTGTATTAAATCTAAAACATTACCTCTAATTCCGTACGCTTCAAGTTTTTTCGTTAGGATATTGTGGTCCACATAGTCAAATGCTTGTGTCATATCACAATAAATCGCACTGACTGGAGATATCTTGTCCATTTGACACATAACATTTTTTAGGAAGTCGTACACTGCCATATTGATTGTTTTATTTCGACGGAAGCCTTTTTGTTCGTGGCATAAAATATTATTCTTTTCTAGATAGTTGTTTATTTCCTTGTAGTAATATTTTTCAAATATTTTAGAAATTATTGAGATTAAGGCAATTGGCCTGTAAAACTCCATTAGTTCTTTGTTTTCTTTCTTGAATAGGGGTTTAACAAGCGTTAGTTTCAAATCCTTTGGGAAAATGCCCATTAATATACTTTGATTAACTATATGGCTTAGTGGGTGGCATATATATTTATATGCAGCCTTAATTATTCTTGTTGAAATGTCATCCACACCCACACTATTTGTGTTTCTAAGGTTATTTATGATTTTATAAATATCGAAGGGTGTACTTGGAGCCATAAACATCGAGTTCATTTGGTGATTAATATTACATGTCACTTTATTTCCAGCGCCTAACACTGGTTTAATTTTATCAATAAAAAAGTTATTAAATGCTGTGGCTATGGCTGCAGGATTTGTTATATAAGTGTCATTAACTTTTATTTTTGCAATAGTTTCTTTGGGTATTTTAGGTCTTGATTGACTGATTATTTGCCACATTGTTTTCGTCTTGTTCACAGACGATTTTATTTTATGATTGTTTTGAGCACGTTTTGTAAGGTTTATAATCTTTTTTAATAATTTCGTGTAGTTGACAAGATTTAATTTATTCATTGTATTTGGTTGTAAGCGAAATTTCCAAAGTAAATCTTTTTTCTTTTTGCTGCATATTTTGATACCTCGTGAGATCCATTTTGGCTTAGTACATACTTTTATTATGGTCTGTTTTCGTGGAAAGCACAAATTATAAAAGAAATTGAAATTCTCTATAAAGTTTCTGTAGGCCGATGTTGGATCAGCAGCGTCGTAAACGTCAGAAAACGATAAGTTTTTTACGAACCCTACAATTTTTTTTTATATTTTCATTTCTGAAGTCTCGTCTCATTTGGCGCCAGAATTTTAATTTTAAAGTTTTTTTGACTGGAAATTTTATTATTTGGGCAGTGTGATCCGATAAACCGCATTCCAACACTTCAGTTTTACATGTTTTATTATAATTATGTGCAAAGTTATCTATGCAGGTTTTACTAGCTGGGCGAGTGGGCTGTCTAAGCGCCAATTTCATATTATAATTCAAAAGTAAACACTCTAGATCCAGAGTAGTGTTATTATCCTTAAGTATGTCGATATTAAAGTCTCCGGCTAATATTATATTGTAGGACTTCAGCTTAGAAATGTAGTGGAGCACTTTGTCAAGTCTTTCAAAAAATGTGTTCAAATTATTTTGTTTCGGAATTCTATACACACAAATAATAACAATTTTAAAGTCAATTAGTTCCACTGCACAACACTCGAATATGTTAATTAAAGACATTTTTTTAATATCTGGTAGGTCTTTGCATTTGTACTGATTGTTCACCAGAATACATGATCCGCCTCGTTTATTGTCATTTCTGCTAAAGCATGCTGCCAGAGTGTAGTTTGGAAGATTTAGGACTGACTCCTGTCCTGCCATCATAAAATGCTCCGTTAAACATATCACATCTGTGTTTATATTTTTGTCTGCTAGTTCATCTAAATTGATCACGAGTACATCTGCTTTATTTAATAGTCCGGCTATATTCTGATGTAGAATATTAAGATACCTAGTCTCGAAAAAAAATTGTGTCATTATCTATTGGGTCATAATCCTTGTCTTGTAGGTCAAAATTAGTTGTTGATCCCATTTCAATAAACTTTTTTATGTCGTTGATGATTTGTCGCATACCGTATTTATTTAGCTTGCCCGTGAAGCTAGAGAACATGTCCAATGATAAATTCTTGTTTGTGTCTAAGAGCCAGCAGTGTTTGTGTGTTTCAACATCAAGATATAATAGATTTATAAATTGCTCAGCTCTGTAGTTGAACATTAAAGCTCCACAGATATAGGTCGGCGGGCAAATAATTACATTTGTGTGTGTGATTTTTTTTTAGGTATTTCTCAGTAATTGTATCACACTGATGTAGTTTTGGTTCATTTTGATGTCCGATTCTCCCAGCAAAATTATACAGAAGTCTTCTTTCGTGAGTTTACATACTTTTGTCTCTATTCCCATCAGAAGTTCATTAATTTGTGCTGCAGGTTTCGAATAATGACAGAAAGTAAACTTTTTCGTAAATGTGTCTTCAAGATTTTGTAGTACATTGTTATTTCTGCCGCTAATTACACATAGATGGGGTTTTCTTTGTTGGTCTGTTTTTGGTTGTTTTTCCATATGCTGCGTTTTCTGAGTATGCATTAGAGAATTTAAGTTAGTATTAGATATTTTCCTAGTTATCCGAGCTTTGGATGCTGTATTTTTTTATGTAGTTGTTTTTTCCCCGATACTTCGCTATTTGTTGCTGTTAATTTAGTTTCATCTATTTCTGGATGGAGCTTTTTATGTGAACATAATTGAGCATTTGAATGGCTCTTAGTTCTTAAAGGGGTCTTTTGCGATTTTGGTGATGATGTAACCGTTTTTAGTAGTTGATTTTGTCTAATTAAATCATCATTTTTTGTTTGCAACTTAGTATTTTCTATGTTTAAGGCAGCTATTTCCTCGTGTGCACTTTGCAACTCAAGAGTTAAGTTTTCAATCTTCTCTCTCATTTGCTTCAACTGTTCGCTGGCATCGTCGTCGTCCGATATGTTTGGCAAGCTATTTGTTGTGTCGTCCAACGTCCGTTCCCTGATATGACTGTTGTTAACGTCAGACTCTGAATTGTTACGTGGGCGTCGAAATGTGATGTTTTCGAGAAAGTTCTGCATTTTTTCTTGCGCCTGTGGCTTGGAGGAGTTTATTATTTGAATATCAAGAAACAAAAATTATTTATTTAACTAGGTCTCGAACCCGGGGTACTTCGCCTAGCGACGACGTATTGAGTCAGCCCGCTAGCCGATCGAGCCACTGCGGATGTTATTGGGTGTCGCCAATTTGAGCATCTAGTGTTGCCTGAGAAAAGACAGCTTTTCAAGGTCGATCACTTATGATGTGTCATCGAACTCGTATTGCAGTCACAACAAACAGCAGTTTAACCGTCACTTCAAGACCATAATTTGGATAAACCACCACTTTTTCACTTCACATTTGTATGATTAATGACTAATTTTAATTCACTTCAGTTTAAGTTTTAGATTATCAACTTTGTTTGTAAAAAAAGCACGATTTTTACGTTGTTTTGATTAAAATTTTGACTAGCTATGCGTAAGCGTGTCTATTACTCGCGCCAGACCACCACCAGAGAAGAACATATATTGGTTTGAAATTTGAAGGATCGCCATTGTCTCCCGACTTGAACAGTGGTATCAGTTTACTGTGTTTCATGAGGTCTGTGACAGCTCCATCCTCAACACATTTATCGAATATAAGCTAGGTGTGGGGCTATAACTAGTATTACTGAACCAATATACTATATATTGACTGATATACCCCACAGGTCTTCAGTACTTTTTATGTTAAGTAATCTAAACGTTTTGACAATGTCCTGGGGATATATATGATGAAATTTAAAATCTACATTACTGATGCTATTGCTGTTTTTTAACAAATCCTTTGCTTCATATGGAGATGAATTGAGACGGTTTGTTGTGAGTAAGGGTACATTGGTGAAGAATGTTTCGAAAGCTCGAGCTACCTCAACGTTGGATTTAATAACATCATCACCTATCTTTAAGCAGAAATAATTGTCCCTTGGTATAACTTTGCCAGTTTCACGGTTTATTATTTGCCAGACTATTTTCATTCTATTGTTTGAATTTTGCGATTAATGTGTTAAGGTTTTACAGTTCTACAAACCAACTTGAAAGTTGTGGAATATTTTTTAACATATTCATGAATTTTTCTATCAAGATAGCTCTACTTTTACGAATTCCATATGTTGCCCAGTCATTAAATTTGGATTTACCCAAAGAACATTTACCGTTGTTGTCACTGACTTTCTTTGAATAATGTTGAAGAAGTCTGAATAGTTTTTGTTCGGGTTCTGTTCATTAAAATCCGGTACTGGCAAATTTATATCTAAGTTTTTCGTATATGTCTCTGGTCTATGGGATGTAATAGGCCTATAAAATTATGGATCTGTCTTATCTTTACTAGCAGTTGGGAATGAAACTGTCTGACCGCTGTGATCGGATAGTAAGCAGTTAATCAAATCTTTACTTGTGAATATACAGTCATAAAAATCACAAATCTAAGCAAGTTTGACTGGTAAGCTTAATTCTAGATGGCTATATAAATACATGACATAAATTAAAAGATTTGAACAGAGTTATTAATCGTTGTTTCATTGTTGTATCTACAAGCAAATCTAGATCAAGATCGTCACAATAAATTAACTTTTTTCTTTTATAACATAGTTAAGTGAGGGCTTCCTCCGTAATTTTCTCAAATATTTCAAAATTGCTATGGCCTTTTTCATCCCTCGGAGGTCTGTAGACACAACCAATAATAATATTGGTTGTGTCTACAGACCTTGTTGAGTTGGATAGCCATATGGCTATCCAACTCAACACAGGATACCTCTATTTGTCTTTCTACAGTAAGTGCAAAAGTATCTCGCCGTTGTTTTAACTTAATATTATTTTTTTACTAAGATTAAATAACCACCTCTATCAACAGTCTTTCTATTGCAACAACATGATATTGACCTTTAACGAGTGTTCTGAAATACAAATAACATCGGTGTCAGAATTATTAGGAAATAATTCTAACACAAGTTCTTTGCCAAGTAGCCCCTGCATGTTTTGATGGGTAATATTTAAGTGGGGCTTACCCTTTGTCTGGATATTATTTAATATTGGAATATTTTTAATGACTTTTTTAATTTGGGCAAGACGTTACACATTTTTGATCTCCTATGCTTGCTTGATATATTTAGTGGCTCATGTAGGCTTGAGATTTCCTCTATTGTCTTATGAACTAATTTAAATTCCAAAATTTACTGGGATTGTTTTCCAATATCCCTTGTCTGTGCTCAATATAAGCAGTCTGCAAAAAAAAAAAAGTTAGCGGCACACGCGACCACACGTACAGTCAGCATCAGATATATGTGAGCAGGTTAGCTACTCAAAAAGATCTACACATCTTAAAAAATCAGAAATATCTATTCAGCTAAAGTGTCAAAATGATGTTAACATCTAGGTTAACAGGTTAACTCTGAGGGTGTTGACATAATTTTGACACTTTGGCTGTGTAGATATTTCTGATTTTTTAAGATGTGTAGATCTTTTTGAGTAGCTTACCTGCTACATATATCTGATGCTGACTGTACAACAGTTCGGCCGTCGCAGATTTGCGGAAATATCTCATCACGTAGTTTGTCTTATGTACGTCATTACTAACAAACCTGGTATATAATATAAATTCCCAATCAAATAGAAAGACATTAACTGAGCATATGCTCAGTTAATGTCTTTCTATTTGATTATCACTATATAGTGATCACCCTTTTATTACGTCTCCTATCGGTTATGCCACTATCGGCAAAGTGGCGACTCTAATAACCTTAGGTAAAATCTTCGTCGAACTGAAGAAATAAGCGCCAAGAAGTCTGATTCATCAAATGCGGAGATGTTGGTGAAATAGTTCCTGCCTTCGCTCGCATATCCCAAGCAGCAGTAAACAATACGCACACCAGCAACCTCATAAACTCAACTGTGGTCCGCAGATCAATGATCGGTTTATATAGCGTGTTATGAAGACAAACCACCACATAAGATCCAAATTACGTCGATGGCCAAGAAGAATAAAGATCAAGACAAACCTAACAGCAACGCTTGTCCAAGTATAGCCAAAAGCTCCACAGCCAGAAGAAATCATCATCATCAGTCATCACATCGATCACCTCGCCATGACAGAGTATGGTGACTAGCACATGGAGAGGTCTATCCATGAACGCTGACCCTACTCGGCAGTTGATCAGAAGAGCGACATTCTGAATAACACTAAATCATTCTCACATGACGAGAAACCGAAGTTTGGCTTTCAGAGAAGAACAACTACGTCGTCATTGAGGAACAGGATATCGATTATCATTGAATAATGCACAATTACAAGCGAAGAACACACAGTCAAAACTGATGACGGATTCCTGACCTAGCACGCGAGAAAAATGATTTCAAGAGTAACCAAATTGGCTGACTACGAATCTACGAAGCATGCGGCAGCTGAACTCGCAAAAATGGAGATTGAGCTAGCGGTATCTTATCGAATTGGTATTATGTTTTCTAGAATATTTTATTTATTGTTATGTTCTGTATTATTGAAGCACAAATATTTAGTTTTTGTAAAGGCGACTGCATTTATTTTGTATATTGTTTTGGTTATAAATATACAAGTATCTATGGAGTATCGTACTGCAGCAATAACAGCTCGGCCGTCCCAGATATGTGGAAATATCTCATCACGTAATGTCTTATGTGCGTTATTACTAACATGGACAGTAATTCTACTCAGGTCAGCACACGAAACAACCTGATACCGTGGAAGTGGCTCTCAACAAAACATGCCGACACACCGACTGATAAAGTGCACTTCCTCGCCAGGATAGCACCACCATTTATCCGAATGGAGACGGCCACTGCCAATGAACGATTCTCGTCATCAGCTCCATGACAAAATTCTTCTCTAACAGAGCCAAATCACGGGCGAGTTTCGCCACCAATGAGATCCTTTAAGGGAATCGCCGAAAGAACGCCAACTAAGGCAGTGGAGAGGCTGTACCTCAGTGGAGAACGGCACAACGTCTTCCCCTGGTGGTACACAGGAGTGGATGGTTTGGAGAGCGCTCAACCGACTGCGTGCGGTTGTCACCCGAACGAAGGATAACCTACAGAAATGGTGGATAATGTCCAGAACCTTGAGCTCCCTGTGCAAATGCAGGGCTGAACAAACAACTGACCATCTAAAAGCTTGCCCGGACGGTCCCAAATATCACGAGGAGGATCTTATATAAGCATCGGCCAAATACCATAGCGGTGGCTAATTTTTGGAAAAAAATTGTATAATATTTTATTTCCTTTTATTTACTGTTTAACGCTCCCACAAGAAAAGAAGAAGACTACAGTCTTCACAAAATAAAAGGCCCAGTGGCCCAAACTAAATTCAACCTTATAACGTCAGTGACACGCACACTGTCACCGGGCCTTTTATTTTATGAAGACTATAATACTACTTTAATAACTCGCATCGTCTATACTCGTTCGCACAGAATAGTGCAACCTGATACCGACAAGAACTGAACGTGAAGAGTATTGAAATAAAAAACCTTATTACTTAAAGTTTAATTAAAAATATAACAACAACAAAATTTCGTGCTATTCCGCTCTTACTAACTTGTATGTACATAGGTTTCATCGCAATGTTTCTTCCCTCGTTCTGATATTTTTTATATGTCTCAGGTGTTTTATTCTGAGCAAACCTACCTCGTCTTTTTCAGCAAGGGGTTTACTATTGATCTCAGTTTTCTTGAATTTGAAACCAAGTTCTTTCAATAACTTCCTTAATGTTTCGCGTCCTCCGGTAAAATTAATGTCGCGTTTCAACACCTCAAGTAAAGCTTTGACAATGGCTACTTGATTTTCAGCTGTATGTAAATCCTCAATTTTGTGCCGAATGACTTCCTAATCAAATCGTCGAGTTTTGCGCGATGCGTTTGTTTGCGTCATCCTTTTTTTGGAGTTCTGAAAGTAGGACGACTCGGTGACGGTTCCGGTGAAGAACACTCCTTTTCTCCTATCATGACGGCAACGGTTTTCCAGGAAACTCCCGTTGGCTGCGCAGTACGTTCCATGATGCTTTGAAAATGTCTTGCACTAAACACATGATTTTTAGCACGCTGGGCTTTGTTTTGCATGAACTGATGCACATTATATACAATTTTTCTACTCTGACATTTTTATAAAGACTTTAATAGGGGGTCTAGTTCCTTAGCTCGACATTGCACGATAAAGTAAGAGGACGTGCAGTCCACTTGGCGGGTGAAAAATAAATGAGGCGCGCGTGGCGCTGAGCTGACCCGAGGGCCAAGGGCTTTGTGAATGACGCATATAACAAACAATAGCGGACGGAATTATCACGCGCCTTCACAGGCCGCTCTATGATTGGGTAAAATGTTTTCGCGCCTTGGCAAATTTAAAACATTTGCGCAGGTACATCGGTGTAACTTATTAAAGTGGTATCATTTGTACCAACCTAGTATATAAGCCAGATCCCCAATCAAATAGACAGGCAGAAACTGAGCATGTACGGGCTATAAATACCATCTCCCTGAGCCCAAGCCAACCTTACCTTCACGTGGTCATCCTGCTAAACCACAAATAAGGCCCTGGCGAAAAAACCTACCAACCCGCATTGCACCAGCGTTTAAGGTCCAAACCCCCGATGAGAGCACACACACTACGGCCCCAAGTTCCCGGCGCCTCCAGCGGCGACGCCGCCGGCGACGACGGTAGCCGGACTAGTCGTGGAGGCCAGGGTGCTAAGAATCCCCGGGCGAGATCACTTTCCCGTCTAACGACTATCGCAAATAAATCGGACTCCAAAACTACCAAACATTTTGACCTACAATGACAGAAGAGAGTTTAGTTGAATTGGAACACACTCTCAAAGAAGTCAAATGGGACATAGTAAGCCTCGCCGAAGTCAGAAGACTTGGAGAAACAACTATTGAAAGAGAAGACGCTATTTTATACCACTTCGGCGCCACGCCACGCCAAGAAGAGAACAATATAATTGAATTCATTAACTATTCAGAGAGGGTAGCTATCCTGAACCTAAAAATCAATAAATCAAAAACTCTAACAATCATTCAAGCTCACTCACCAACATCCAGTATCTCATAAATCAGGCATGCGATGATCACCAAGGAACTTGTAACATAGTCCTTGGTGATTTTAACGCAAAGGTCGGACCGAGGCAAGAACTGGACAGCCAAGACATAATGGGTCCACACGGGCTTGGATGCCGAAAAGAGCGTGGACCCCGCTTGCTCCAGTTTGCTTTTGGCCAAAACCTCAAAATAAGTTACAGCTTCTTCTACAAAAAACCACAAAGTCGCTGGACCTAGTTTAGTTTAGTCTGTTTATCTCACCAGATAAACAGACTAAAAACGAAATAGATTTTGTACTAGCCTTAAAACAAACCGTGATCAAAGATGTTTCCGTTATTAATAAAAAGTATAGCTCTGACCATAGACCCTTGCATGCAAGAGTATACTTTGACACCAAATTTAACGTATAAACTTATTAAAAAATTAAAAATCTCACCAAATCAACATTAATCAACAACAACGAAGAATTCAATTTAGAACATTAGACATAGACATTAGACATAGAAGATCCGGAAACCCTTTACGACAATATTAAGAATTCAAAAGAGAAAGCGAGTAAAAATATAAAACAACAATAAATAGACAGCTTCTATAAAAGCTCTTATAAATAAAAGAGAATCCCAACTAAAATGCTCCTCATCAATTATTATTTATTGGAGCGCAGAGTGAAACAAAGATCTTGGAGATTTTAATAAAAACCTGATAAAAACAGCAATACTGAACAACTGATCGCTCCGAATAACAAAACACGGATCACAAGCATAACTACTCAAAAACGGAGGGTAGTTAGGGCGGATCGCGATTTTGAACCCTACGCCATGGTAATAAAAATTAAAACCTATAACGGAAAAGAAGCTTTATCTAACGCCGATGGTAACTGAGGGGTCAATGGATCAACAAGGCACAAAACAGAGAATCCGCAGTAACGGATCGTCTCCAAACCCTGAACCAGATTGTTGAAAAACACCAAGAATACAATAAACCGCTTTACCTTGCTTTTGTAGACTATCTGAAAGCACTCGATAGTCTTGCACACTCCTAAATTTTTACTTCTTTGCTTAAACAAAATATAGATCTTGCCTATGTCAACATATTAAGATCAGTTTATAACAATAGTAGAGCAGATGTTAAACTTCAATTTCCGGGACCCACATTTGTCATAGAAAAGGATGTGAAACAAGGCGACCCCTTGTCTCAAAAAATGTTCACCAGCACCCTAGAAGAAGTCTTCAAAACCTTAACAGATTCATGGCAAGATGAAGGCATTATTGTCAGCGAGCGAAGGCTGCCCTACCTTCGCTTCACCGACGATATTATACTGTTCGCTTCAACAGCTACGGAACTTCAAACTATGCTACAGGAACTAAGCACGACGAGCTTTGGGGTTGGACTGAAGATGAATCGGTAAAAACTCAACTAATGACCAACGGCGCAAAGCGTAAGGTAATTGATGGGCAGGCGATACAATACGTCAACGAGTAATATTTAGGCCAGACAGTCTCCTTCGAAAACAGGCAGGACAAGGAAATCGAACGTCGTGTTTCGAACGCCTGGAAGAGTTTCTGGCCCATTAAGGAGCTAATGAAGGGCAACACCGTACTGCGCTCTAAAACTGGCATATTCGATGTGGTCATGCAGACCACCAAACTAAAACGGAATTGGGCCGGCCATGTGTGTCGAATGCACCCAGACAGATGGGCAAAGATAGCCACTGAATGGGTGCCTACAGATGGACACCGGCGTAGAGGAAGGCCCAGAAGAAGATGGCGGGACGATCTGGACAAGTTCCATCAGAGTGGGTCGATCTTGTGGCTACCAGAGATGTGTGGGTTCGACCCGGGGAGGCCTTTGCCCAGCAGTGTGATACTGCTATGGGCTAACTAAAAATAAAACAAAAAACTGAGCATCCTGTGAGAAGCCTATTATCCCGTCTCCCGGAGGCTGCCACTCTGTCGGCAAAGGTGTATTTGAGGACAGACCCAACGGGAGCACCGCTTTCCATATTTGTTTTAAAAAATATATCTGAAAGGGGCCTCTACGTGTAGGACCCATGTCCCTACGCAAGCCTATAAAAAGGACTTAGATAGTATTTTCCCGTGAAATCTTAAACGCAGATACATAATAATAATAAGAAAGCCTGTTCCAGAAATAATTTTCATATAACCTAACTAACACACACACATGTACTTTTTTAATATATGAAAAAGAGATTTAATATACAAACAATAACAAAAGGTAATGTAAATATTCATTAATTATCATATTTACCAATACAAGTTTTGACTCCCGAAATTCTTTACCCATAAATGGCAAGGAACATCAAATAAAGAAATGGGTACCAGTAAATAAAGAAGTATTTATATCTGATAAAGTGATGTGATCTGCATTTTAAAATGTCAACGGAAGCCAAATAAGGTAAATGTTCACCATTTAGTTTCACAAAACCGTATTGCTTGTTATTGTCTTTTTCTGTACGAATACTAAGTTCTGATTACAACTTTATGAAAAACCTGGAGCCGAGCCATTTTGGTTGCTGTAAGTCACAGATTGTGAGAAACCAATATTACTTATGGAGTACAATTTTGGGAAACATTAACCTAATTTGGGGTGAAATGTTTTTAATTTTGATAAACATTTAAACATAATCCGATTCACATTACCACTTTCCCTTCAGGCCCTATAGGGCCGGCTACTCCAGGAGCTCCATGGTTTCCTATTTCCCCTCTTTGTCCCTCCGCTCCTCTAGGTCCTGTCTCTCCTGGCACACCTTTGGGACCTCGACGTCCAGGTGCTCCCGTTGGACCAGCGGGGCCGGTTGGTCCTATATAAAAATTGCGTAGATGAATTAACATACCAACCTGTAGAATAAGCTACTACCTAAATTACTTGTTGACTTTTTGTGTTTTTGACCAATTACTTATTAAGGCGCTCTTATGTCAGTATGAAAATTTACCTTGTGGCCCCGTGTCTCCGGTATCGCCGTTAAGCCCGACTAGTCCTCTTTCCCCTTGTGGCCCAATTTGGCCCGCGGGCCCAGTAAGACCTCTAGGTCCATCAATACCAGTTAGGCCCGTTGGTCCAGGCTCGCCTTGGGGCCCCTTCTCTCCCGGTAAGCCTACGTTTCCAGGCTCTCCTCTTATGCCCTGAATTCCGGATGATCCTTGTGGTCCCTGTAGAAAAGGCAATAACATAGACAGAAGTTAAAGTTCATTGACTTGAGAAATGAACTGGTTTGAGATTACACCTCAAACCAGACCCCAAAAAGGCAAGAAAACCGTATGTTCTGTTGTTCGTTATAGTGTTTAATTGTAATGGTAATTACAGGTTCGCCAGCCGCTCCTTTGAAGCCCTTTTCACCGGGAGGTCCGGGCTCGCCCTTGTCTCCATCTTCTCCTGGGGGACCAACCGGTCCAGGCGCTCCTGGGAGTCCTCTTAGTCCCGGGAGGCCGTCACGTCCAATGGGTCCTGTGCAACATTTAAAAATATATGCTAACGCAGAATGACATGCTATGTATGGTTTTCTGGGTGCTTCTGTCTAAGCTCACTTGTTGTATTTTTCTTAAGTTAAGTATCAACAAGCATTAAATAAGTTATACCTGAGAAAACAGCGTTAAAAAGAAAACATACCTATAAGACCCGTCTCTCCTATTTCTCCTTTTTGTCCTCCAGGCCCTGAAGGCCCCCTCGGTCCCTCCCGTCCTGGAGGACCAATAGGACCATCTGGTCCTATGTCACCTGGGTCCCCTTTATCGCCTCTCAATCCCGGTGGTCCAGATGAGCCCATATCTCCTTTTATGCCCGGTGTACCCTAAAACAGAAAACATCCTTATTGCCCAAATGGGTTCAATGTTTTAAGTATCATATTGAATTCACTAGATCATACTTACAGCAATACCTGGTAGTCCAGTTTCACCTCGGTTTCCAGGTGGGCCTGGGGATCCAACTGGTCCTGCCTTACCTTCAGGTCCCGGAGGTCCGGGGGATCCTTCCTTTCCTGTATCACCTGTAGGTCCCACATCTCCTGGGGTCCCGGGAATTCCGGAAGGGCCCTGAGAACCCTGTGGTCCAGGTTCTCCGTTTTGACCTTGTGGTCCAGCTGGCCCCGTCGGTCCAATTAGTCCTAATAAACCTGGCTCACCCTGAAATTTGTGTATATACTTTTTTAATCTTAACCCTATGAACTAAAAATCATGGAAGCTACATTCATTATAATAATAATAATGATATTTGTTGGCCTTTGACAAGTCTTTATTTACTTACGTTAGGTCCTCTTTCTCCTGGCGGCCCTGCCATTCCAGGTTTGCCATCGGAACCCGGTGACCCGATCTGACCTGGAAACCCACGGACACCTTCCAAGCCCTGAGGGCCATGTTCACCAGTTGACCCTGGTGGTCCCGGTTGTCCAGTGTCACCCTTAGACCCAGGTGGTCCATCAGACCCTCGGCGACCCCTAGGTCCTCTATAGCCCTTAGATTAATATAAAATTATGAATAATCATGAAATTATTCCTAACATATTCGTAACATGATAAACAAATCTCTCAAAAATTAGCCCTATTCAATTAACCTTAAAAATTATGGAAACAGTCGAGTGACGATGAAAACTGCCGCAAGGGGCAGTAACAATAAATAATATTTCATTGTTTACTTACTCGAGGTCCTATTTCGCCTCTTTCTCCTGAAGCTCCGACAGAACCCTAGAAAAAAGTTCACATATTTTCAACATTCCATAACCTAGGTTTTCATTTATTCTTAAAAATAATACGAAGAACTATCAAAATTTACCATAACCCCCTTGATTCCCCTTCTGCCTCTCCGTCCTGAGGCACCTTTGTCCCCTTTATCACCTTGACCGCCCGGGTAGCCGGTGGTGCCCTGAAGTCCTGTCGCGCCCTTTTCTCCAGATGGGCCAATAGGGCCTGTTTCTCCTCTAGGGCCTTCTGGACCCTGAAGAAACCAAAGTGAAAATATAAAAAATGCTTTATCGATTGGGAGGAACAATTTGGTATACTCTTATTCGTAAACACATTATTTGATTTATGCCTTGCTTTGCTTACCTTTTGACCTTCTGACCCTTCCGCTCCGGTAGGGCCAGATTCTCCTTGAACTCCCCTTTCGCCTTTTGGCCCCATATCTCCCTTTTCACCCTCGATTCCTACAAGCAAATAAATTGTTTCCCAGTTATAATTATGTTAGTTTCCTAATCTAAAAAACTAAACCACAGTGTGGTTGTTTACCTCGTATTCCCCTGTCTCCTTTGTCTCCAGGGGGACCTCTAGGACCATCGTCGCCCTTATGGCCACGTGGGCCAGGAAATCCTAACATGCCCTAAAATTATAAGGTATTGTGATTATCAAATTAAATATTTTAATTAATCAAGGCTAATAAGGAGGCATTTGCCCACAAACAAAATCATGGCAGGAGCTAAAATTTGTCTAGGTCGATGCATATTTTAAATAATAATTAAACGTTTATTTCGGGTTGTTCGTACCCATAGATTGAATTAGTACACAATTTGATAAAATGTGTAACTAACTAACTTTGTAACTGTAATTATTTTTTATTATTTCGATTGCGAGGCAGTCTCCCATGAACGATGATTTTTGTTTACCTGTGGTCCTTGTGGCCCTATATCTCCCGGAGATCCTTGCTGGCCAGGATTTCCAGGTGAACCGGGAGATCCTTCGGGTCCTGGAAGGCCAGAAATTCCCTGCTTCCCGTGAGGTCCCTGCAAAGTTAAATACCAAGTAGGTACACATCTTCGACGCCTCTGTGGCGCTGCGGAGTTGGCTCTGCCTAACATGCGAGAGGTTCCGGGTTTGATCCCCGGCTGGGGATTAAGTAAAAGACATGCCCCAGGTCTTCGATGTTTATATTTATGTGACATCACTGTTTCTGGTTCCCACGACATCCTGTGTCAAAGATCCTAGAGTGGGGCCAGAAGCAAAGTATGTGCCAGTATGTAAATGTTTGTGTTTAAATCGGCCACACATAAATCGGCACAATACAGATTCATAACATAATTTCTGGATGATAACTAAATAATTTCTTACATTTATTGATATTTACATACTTTGGCAAGTGAAAATAAACCTGTGGTATTTAAACGAGGCCTACCTGGGTTCCTGGCGTTCCGGTAGGTCCCTGTGGTCCCGGGGACCCCAACTGACCAGCTTGGCCTGGTTGCCCCGGTAACCCGGGCGAGCCTGTTTGACCCGGTGCTCCTTTGGAGCCCTGCGGGCCATCATTACCAGCTGCACCTGGGTATCCTATCAGTCCAGGGTAACCTCTTGGCCCCATGAAGCCTCTTGGGCCCTGAAATAAATATTTGTCATAAGCAACTTCATGCGGTAAAATTATAGCAGAAAATTCTGAATATCATCTGTTAGGGCTGAGTATCATCGCACCTGTTTTAAACCTTAGAATAAATCTGCTTCAAAAGTAAAATTCTTTGCCTTGCATTGAAAACACCCAAATATTCAGGCGTAGCCACCCTTATCAATAGACGATACTGATATAGATATATCTTACCAGTTCTCCAGGCATTCCAGCAGGCCCAGAAGCGCCATCATCTCCAGTTGGCCCATCTGGCCCAGGCGGTCCCCCCTCCCCCTGCTGTCCTGCCGCCCCTCTTTCCCCCTTGTCGCCCGGCAGACCCATGGCTCCTGGGTGTCCCATCTCCCCCTTAGGTCCGGTGGCCCCGGTGGTTCCCCGCTCGCCGTCTCGGCCGGCGTGACCTCGTCTGCCGATGCGACCAGGAGGACCCATCACCCCTCTGAGGCCTGGTGGTCCCTGTAAAGAGAGGATTAGAAATCAAACAAAGTGAAATCACTTACGATCTAGCCGGTAACATTTATACATACATATTAAGTTAACATAAGGCCTTCCGCACACGAGAGGCGACTCGAGTTTGATAAGCCTACCCTACTTGACTCTCTGAAACGGTCAACACCTGGACCTGGTTATGAGGCATCGCGATTTTAAACCTTATGCCTTGTTAATGGGGTTAATCTGGCTCAACACAGACCTTGCTGTTAATAATTTTGTAATTATTTATTCCTGCTTATTAATCATAACAATTAAATTTTTCATATTTGTATTAGTTAAGCACAACCTATTTTTAAAAGAGATCTAAAAATAAATCTGTGGGAGTTTCTACGCCCTTCTTCTCCCACAGTGGTCCAATGTAGAGAAGAGGCAAAAAATGACGTTTGCTAAGTATATGTAAATATCTACAGTAATAAAGTACTTTGACTATTGACTATTGACTATTGAATGAAATTCAAAACCTATAACGGTAGTTGACAGTGTATATATGTGTCCAGGTACCAAGGGGTCAAGTAGCCGCCACCATACAGTTTCGTTATTGTTCGCACACTGTCCGACGTTAAGTACGTCGTCGATCCATCGAAATTGTAAGGCGATAATTCGCGTAGCATGCGCGTATGAAACTCGAGCCGCCTTCGAGTAGTCCCTTGTGCGGAGGGCCTCATGATTCAGCACCAACCCACTATTATTTTGACCCTTTAAGTACTTATGTAGTATGAAAAATAGATGTCTGAAATATCGATTTGCAAGGTTAATTGCTAGGCGCAAGTGGGCCACATTAATTAAACACAAAGTTATTTACCGGCTCCCCTAAATCTCCTTGTTCGCCCTTGGGTCCATCTGCACCCATCTCACCCTCGGATCCAGGTGGACCCATTAAACCCATCGGGCCCTCGGCACCTCGCATCGCTGCCTGAAATCAAACAAGGTGTAACTAACAGACTGGCGATATAAATATAAAGCTCATGTACTTAAGTTGCATGAGGAAAACAAACGGCCTTCGATTAGGAAGGAAGATGTGGGTAGCATTATCGGTAAACATTATAAATAAATATTGGTAATATTGGTAAATATTGGTTTATTTAGGTAGTCAAATTAGTAATATTAATATCTAGTAATATGTAATATATATACATATATATATTTAACCGTAAGATTGTCAAAACCGTTAGTTTATAATCTAACGTTTTTTCTCTCGTTAGTTTACAAACTATCGATAAATAGTAAACTGGACCGTACTGCTTACGATATGACGCGTTAGTTTATAACAAACCGTTAAATTCTGAAGTGGTTTAAACGAGAATTTCAAACAAAATTCCAGGGCAAACTCTGCGGTAGCTTAGGTGAAGATAAGAGGGGGCGAGCGCAGCGAAGCCCCCGAATAGTCTTCGTGTTAGGTCGACATGTAAGAACAAAAGAAACGTAACTTCTAAACCCTATCGGTCTGGTTTACAATTTGTCGATAGTTTACAAACTAACACGTTAGTTTATAAGCTAACGGGTTTGACAATCTTACGGTGACATTTATATATATTTGATACTCAAATTAGTACCTATTTATAAGCTAACGGGTTTGACAATCTTACGGTGACATTTATATATATTTGATACTCAAATTAGTACCTATATCACCTATGAACCTGCCTGTTCAGTAAGTCTTATTGCGACTAACTAACTAAACTTCAAAAGGTATCTAAGTATCTACATTGCGTGTATGTACACACTTTAAATATTGTAGCAGACTAAGGCTGTATTAGATGTAGTTGTTACAACGAATGATAATTTTACTTCGATAGCGACATAAAACATAAATAATTACTCTATGGATAAAACTACAGGTTTTGACATTTTAAGATTTCTCAGACGGATCACTGGAAAAATCTAAAGTTCAGATAATACCTATCACTGTTTAGATAAGAAGTTAATATAGATATGTATCACATACCGCAGCTAAAAGTCCAGAAATATTTATGTGATAATCATTAAGATTTTCTAGGTATAATTTGTAAGCAAGAAAGTCTTTGACAAGGGTAGAGCACTCCTAAGGGAATATTTACAAAGGTATTTTGAATATTGTTATATCAACAGACCCTACGAAACAGTTGTCCAAGTACGAGTAGTTTGCCCAGAATTGTTTGGTGAAATATTCATTGCTCTCACACCCTTTTATTGTTGACATTTCATGTAACTAAGAGTTTGAAAAAGTCTCGCCGGTAGTTATGCTTTTAGTCGTTTCCTCCACTCGACTTCACCTCGACACAACCTCGACTTAACCTCAGCTCAACCTCAGCTCAAGAGATTGGTATGCTCACACCCGTATTCTAAGACGTTTTCTTAAAATCTTGACTCGACTCTGAGTTGAGGAGTATATTTGTATTCTAAGTTGAAAAATATCGCCATAATTCGAGGAATTCATCAGTAAACTTGTGATTGAGTCGAGGAAATAACTGTCAAACTAATGGTACTTACCTCTCGATCTACTTTATGGAAACTTCAAACAAAATCATTGCTTTTTCAGTCAACTTCATATTTTATACTTCATAAACGGAATGTAATCATGTCATTAGATTTTTACGAGTTTATGGATTATGTTTTCGACATAAGCCTTTTTTTTCTATAAAATATCTACGGATGGCCAACATAACAAAAAATGTATCCTTAAAACGATGACCTACCCGATGATTACCCCACTCCAAATTCATTCACACTTAGCCGAGGTTCCTCAGAAACAATTGAAATCTTGATTAAGAAATACTTATTCGAGGAATTATTCCTTAACTTCCTCAAAGATTCCTATTAATGACAAAACTTTAGAATACGGGTGGGTGGTTGTGTGTTCTTGAGTGGAGGAATTAACTCTCAAATTCAAGTTCCTTCGAATGTCAACATTGCATATTTATGAATGTTCTGTTGCTACTGTTTCTATCATTTTCTCGATTTTATAGATTTTGTTTATGAAGAACAATACCCAAAACAAATTTTTTGGTACACAGATGCAGATTCGGAGATAAATGAAACTCTTTACATACTTTGTGTAGATTGCAGTTTCTGTAGAAGACAGTGATTTTAGTTTGTATCTTTGTAAAAAAAACGTGTTACGTTACAAGAGTTTCGTTTATTTGAGTAAGTTACTAACAACTAACAAAAACTGTCAAAAACATAAAAAAAACTGTGTGAGTTTTCTTGCAAAAGAACGTTACAGCCAGAGCTACCAGCGTAAAGAAAATTATTGATGAAATATCTCCTCGACTTCACCTTTTTCGCCTCTGTCAAACCCACGTCAAACCCCAGTCAAGAACTGAGCATAAGAATGTCGACCAAACCTCGGGGCATTCCTCGAGAACACCTCGAGATAAGGCCGAGTCGAGGAGCTTTCTAGGAAACGTCTATGCATGCCTCCATCCTTCTATGGCACTTATTTTTAGGGTTCGGGTATCCGAAGGGTCCAAACGGAGCCCTTTAGCTGTCACTCACGTGTCCGTCCTGCGTACGTCGACTGTCACACAGGTTATACAGCCAAAAGCTGCAGCGTTAAAATTTTCACACTATAAACATCTTGTTATCCCAAAGCCATACAAATTTTCACATAAAACCCCCGTTTAAAACCAAAATATTTGGTTTTAAAAGGGGCTCCTATACAGCTTATAAGGAGCGCAAAAAATATATATTGGAAAACAAAGGTATGGTTATGTACCGAAGAATTTTTAAACTTCCCATTGACCTACCTTAAAACGTAGTGATAATGTTTATTATCACGAATATTTTAGCAACAAATATAATATATTGATAAATCAGTTTTTTCTTTGAATTCACGTTTCCATTTTTAGGTTTATATTCTACATTTGGTGCAGAACCCTAAATGTGCGATGTTGTACCGGCACTTCGGCGTTTTTTTAGTAGTATGGGGACATTTATTTTAAGATTCCTTTAATGCTTTGAACCATAAGGGTAACTTTAGTGCTAATATATATGCATGTAAATTTAAGGTTTTATGAAGAAATTTTCAGAAAAACCATATTTTAGCTTTTGTTCGTGTCATTTATGTCTGTGTAAATAAATAAATAACTTTCCCATACTGAAGGTGAAGCGATAAAGTGGTTCTGATCAAGTCGCTTTCATACAGAAAACATAATAAATAAATTTACCCCACTGTACATTGTATTTGCGAAGGCATTTACCTGTTTATACACGGTAGAATATTATATTTATTTTTTACGTACCATGTGCTGCGTCAACATTTGCCGGAGAGCTTCTGATTGAGCATCAGGGCCCTTATCGCTTCCAGATTGATGAAGCTGAAAAGATAAATAACTTTCAATATTGGCATCATCAGTGAGACGGCAGCTCCAAATTCTACCCAATGAAATTGATTTGTAAAGCGACTAATAGCAGTGGCGTTTTGTTAAATATGCACAATGGTTGATCTAAAATTGATATTTTCTGTAACACCAGGAGTCCCTCAATCGTCCAAATAAGGGTTTGATTTGTTATAGATTTTAACTGTACTTAGATAGCGTCGGTAAACAGAAGGGCAAGCTCGAACTTTTGAAGAAGGTATCGCAAAAACCTGGCCTTTATCTTTTTGTTCATAAGGGTCACTCAAAGCGCATACTCTTTTTTATCGACGCGTATTTGTGTATTTTTACTTTTACTGCGTGTAAGTAAATTGTAGAAAATAATATACTTACTGGTACAACAAATACATGTCCCGGAGCGCCCGGAAATCCCTGTTGACCCTCAAGGCCTGCTTTTCCGGCATCCCCTCTGGGCCCTCTGGGTCCTTGGGGCCCCGGCGGGCCAGGGTAGCCCCGGGGACCAAATTGTCCCGAGCTTCCGTAGTCATAGTCTTCATAGAACGTCGAGGTGTTACCCTGGGTTTGAAATATAAAGAGATAGGAAATTAGTTTTCGGAACACAATTTTCTTGGTTTTAGTGAAAAAGGTGTAAAGAGATTCGTGGTCTAGTGGCTTGCTTCTCACGCGGGAGGTGTAGTTTCCAATCCCAGGGCTGACCATGTACTAATGAGATACTTATCTCACTAATTTATCTTAAGAACCTCACCGGTGATCGAAAACATCGTGAGGAAACTTATGCGGTAATTAAGGTTGATAAATGGAGCTGCGGCGATGGACTAGCCCCCTGTCACGCAAAATAGGGTACTGAATATCTAGCTAAAAGTGTGCAAAATTGTGCCTCTGCCACCCCGAATGGAAAAAGGCGTAACGCTATGTTACGTTGGGTGTTATTTTACAAGTACATTCTTGGGAGGTAACACTGCTTTTGGATAGAGCTGTATAAATTGATTAGTGCTTTCTAATATGTATTTATATAGCACAATATACACTACAGTAGCCGATCGCTCAAAGACCGTAAACGATCACTGATCCGTTAAACCGACCACAAAACCATCCACCACGTGACCACAGGGGTATGCGGGCTTGCAAATCAATAAACTCGCCTGTAAGTTAACAGTTTGGTTAGCCGAACTCGCCGCAAACCCGACCCTTTTCCGAAAGCGATAATATATTTGGCGTGTTGCAATTATTTTTAACCGTTTGTAAAACCCGATAGACGTATATCTAGCTTACAAAACAAGCAGATGCTACGCTACGCAAAATTAAAATTCTAATTTTGCAACTGGTTGCAAATCGCAGTAGCGAAGGTCCCGCAGTCATTTAAGATTTTGCCACTGACACAATTTAAGGCGACACTACTAAGGTGTTTATTAAAAGAATGTTTTTATAATGTAGAAGAGTTCCTTAATCTTAAAATAATTAATTTGTAAAGAATGACACAATAATAAGGCGGCAACAATAATGTAAAATTACTTAAATAATCTTGATAAACGACATTTAAAGTGTATAGATTTAAGTACAAATTTTGCTAACCTGGACAGGTGAAATGTGTAGAGCACTTTATTATGTTTACCACCACTTATTGTACCACATATCAAGCAAATAAACATTTAATTTCATTTCATTTCGAAAACGGCCGGAGGGTTAAATGAATGAATGAATGAAGCTATGTCATCTTCTACCCATCGGTAACATATCGTGGTCCCGCGTAGCAAGCTCGTAGAAGGTTCGTAGCAAGATAGTGCTACGTGTGTGTGTACTACGAGAAACGTGATACAACGTCGACATCTTACTAATATCATACATTTTAATTACTTTCGTTCGGAGACCCCTCCAGACTTAAGCAGCTTATTTCGCCTGTCATAGGGGTATCCCCAGGATTATGACTGTAGGTCGAATGTAAATGTCACCAGTAATGTATGAAATCTCATAATACAATGAAATATACAATGCCTAGGCAATGTAATGGAAAGAAATTAATGAAATATTTTTTATTTCTCACTTTTCCTAGGCAATCTATAAACATAAACATTTACATACAGGCACATACATTGCTTCTGCCCCCATGCTAGGATACCATGTGTATAAACATCCAAGACCTGTTTTTTTTTCTTTACCCCTAGCCGGGGATCGAACTCGGGGCCTCTCGCATCGAGGTCGTCGTGGCGTGTACGATGCCTAAATCTTAATAGACTATACATAGTCGGTCCTTAAGTTCTGTCACAAGGTTTTTGATAGATAAAACTCAGCAATAAACTTTTTCTTATTCGTATTATACATGATTAAAAAGCTTATTTTATACGAATCAAATTGCAATACAATACATTTTGTACGATTATCGCAATATGACAAAAAAGTTATAAAACTTGAGACAATCGCGAACCCAAAACACGCCGCAACTGACAAAAATACCACTTACCACAAATTTAATAAAAAAACAGTTTTCCAGATAATCAACAAGGTTTTATTTATTTATTCTGAAACCTCGATTTTAGACCATGCTTAACAACTAGCATTTGATATCTGTTAGCTTTCAGTTCCAACTGCTCCCAAAGAGAACTTTACGTACTTTTTACGTTTTCAGAAAAACGTATAACAATGATCTTGTGGGCAACAAGTACACTACGTAAAATGTGAATATGAAAATTAGTTTTACCCAGACTTAGTTATTTTATGCTTCAAAATGAAGGTAATGGGTTCAGGGAGGGTTCTGACTAAAATCTCACGTAAGTTTGAAAGGTTTTAAGAGTCATGGAAAAAAGATAAAGTGAATCACGTCCGTATTTTTGATTGGGTAAAAAAGTGCAATATCTCTGAAGAAACTAGCATTTGTGTAATATGTTTTTAAGCATTTAAATCCAA
The DNA here is from genome assembly GCA_949825045.1 of Argyresthia goedartella. Lineage (NCBI taxonomy): Eukaryota > Metazoa > Arthropoda > Insecta > Lepidoptera > Argyresthiidae > Argyresthia > Argyresthia goedartella. The sequence goes on from OX463809.1 coordinate 11,544,948, forward strand.
TAATCGTTCTAATTTATCAGTATATTAAATACTGATATATATATGGTTTGATAGCTCATTAAGAGCTATCAAACCATATATAGTATTAAATAAAATAAAACTTGGTATTATTTACTATGCGGCAAAATATTTGTGACAGAACTTATGGACCGACTGTGTATATGAAATTAGAGATGTCGTTTACTAGGGAATGAAAATGCTTACGGAATCTTATCAGGGTGAAGTGATGGTCAGCAGGTGAAGGTAGTCTTCGACTTAGGTTGAAGTGTACGTTACGTTAATCCAGTAAAATGAAGAATAAACGGTCAAGTGCGAGTCCGACTCGCGCACGGAGGGTTTAGGTATCTTTTATTTCCTGTGAGTTACGATAGCCACTTGCCTGATGGACTCACTCATGTCAACATTCCCCGGCGTGCCTCCGGGGTAACCATGAGGCATGATAGATAGATAATTCATTTATTCATTGTGCGGTACAAACACTAACACATTATTGGTTATTAACAAATTACAAACCACACAAAAAAAATGACAAAAAAATCAAAGAAATTAAATAAAACAATGAAAATAATTATAATTATTACAGCAAAAATTTGGCAAGTAAGGATCACTATAAGCACTGTGACTGTATATACCGCGACAATGAAATGGCCCTGACTCAGCAATGTTACAGATGAATCTGCGCTGATATTGTGCCAGAGCCAAAGCGGACGAGGCAGCAATAGGCTGAAGTACACAAAATACACAAATTATTACAGCAATTAATTAAATAAAAAAATAAAAACAAGATTTAAATATACTAAAATATATGGAATTGAATTAATAATTGGAATTGAATATGAATTTAAATTGAATGAATAATGTATAGAATAGTATTGGGATTGTGTGATTAAAATTAGATAAAATTTCAGAATTTTATGATATGAATAACAAAGGGATAATGTCAATGATTATGACGCATGATAGTCAAATAAAAAATGAATTTTGTCAGGTTGGAGATTTCTTCAAATAACCAAGGGCATAGCAGTGATTTCAAAGTGCTGCCTCCTCAGCCTTCTGCTGCAGTATTAAAACCTTCTATAGGCACTTCTGAAACCAGCCTTACTAGTTAGCAATCGAAGGCGTGTTGGGATATTATTCCAGCACTTGGTGGCACGGTATTTAAAACTGCCACGGAAAGCTGCAATTTTGTGTCGAGGCATTGAGAGGAAAAGAGCGACTCTCTGGGACAAATAGCAGGTGAGTTTATCAAAATATATGCGGTGTTCTTGTCCAGACAACCTCAATAGCAACATTGAATAATAAAGATTATGTCTAGCTGTCTTACGTAAAATATTTGCCTTATTTAAAAAAGGAGTGACGTGCGATCGAGGAGGAATCACGAAGCAGAGCCTGGCACAGGCGTTTTGTACTCTTTGTAGGAGTTTTTGCGTTTTCTCAAACAGATACGATCCTTACACTGTAATACAGTAGTTTAGCTTAGAAAGCACTAAGGCTTTAATTAATAGTATTCGCAGGTCAACGCTGAGAAGATCCCGGATTCTATACAGAACTTTAAGTCTATAGAAGCAGTTTCTAACTACCTCAAGGACATGTCCCTCAAATCGCAGTTAATCATCCAAAAGAAGACCAAGGTTCCGAGCTTCGCGGGCCTGTGTGACTCCTAAAGGGGGATCTTTGTCAACCGAGATATAGATTTTCAGATCATCAGCATACAGATGATAATTACTGTTAATTATGCATCTAGTGATATCAGCACTGTATATTATAAACAGAAGCGGTCTAAGTATGGATCCCTGTGGGACTCCTTTATCCAGGGTAGTCAGCCGCAACTGCACCTGAGATCCATCAGCTTTGTCCAGCGCTACCCGGTGACTCCGAGTCCAAAGGTAGCTATTAAACCAGTTAATGGTGGAAACGTCAAAGCCATAGCTTAGACAGTAAATGAAGAATGTTTAGAGCATCGAAAGCTCTGGAAAAACCAGGAGAGTCTGTACGGTGCCCCTGCCTTGATCCTGAGACGACAAGACATTATCCACAACGTCCATCAGTGCTGATGCAGTACTACGCCGCTTTCTAAACCCAGTTTGACGCTGAGTGAGTGAGCTCTCACAGTACTTATAGACCTGGTAATATACAACTCGTTCCAGAACTTTTGATAGGTACGGTAAGATACTTATCGCCCGAAGGTCACCAACATTGGATGGACACAAGCAGTCTTCCATTGAGCTGGGAAAGTGGAAGAGGCTATAGACATATCAACTACAGCAGTTATCACTTTAAGAGTACGAGGCAGGGTCAGCAATATCATATCTTCAGTTATCCCATCTGCGCCTCTTGCATTTGAACCTAAAGATAGGATCATTTTGGCTATACAGTTCACATCCACTTGGTGATGGTGGATTTGGACAATAGACCTATTCCCCATGGGAACAAATGAGTTGAAGGTTGCGGATAGCGAATGGCCATCCCTATCGGAGGGTCAGCTGTCTGTTCTATAAGCAGGTAGCCGAGGGCCAAGGTGCGCCCATTGGCGTAACAGTGTTCCTCAGCGCGTACACTCTAAATTAAATGCTATATATTGAGGCAGCCTGTAGCCCTGGATTTTGAGACATGAAGCGACATCTGTCGATGAGTGGCAGAGTGAAGAGGTCCGCGACTCAAGCCGCAGATAAGCGTAGTAGCTAGCCTATCGATTACTTCACAGTTTCGCCGATAGATCGCAAGAGTAAATCCGGAATGGTTATTTTGTCTAGCTTCTCGAAAATTCCATGGTGTTGGATTTTCTACAAATAGGCCGAGTCAGGGTTTCACTTCCTCTTGTTTCGTAGCTGATTGGAAGGGCATTGTGGTGCCGGGGTGAATTTGTGTTATTGAACAAGCTTCGCTCCCCAACCGCAAATTCAGACGGAAAACAGTTCGAATGCACTGACGCTGACGCAGTGTTTTTTCTGGAATGTGGCGGGCTGGTGCTATTTTCATTAAGTTGAACACGTCGGGAGTTGAACCTAGAAGCTTGATTTTTTCACAGCTTTAAAGGACCACCAAGTTGTGTAATTAATATCAATTTCAACTTGAACCCTCCACGGACTTACGGACAGACAGACAACGAAATGATTCTATAAGGATTCCTTTTTTTCCTTTTGAGGTACGGGACCCTAAAAAACTAAAGGAAATGACCCGCAATACCAACCCGAATTACTAAAGAAACCAGACAGTTAGTATACAAAATAGAAAACGGATCTCTGTAGAATCCTGCTACAGTCGCACTTCCCAGAGTGTACAATAGTAAAACAACTAATGCAGGAACGTGCAGGAATCAAAACTTCAGCTCACAAACCAAAGCCAGACCAGAAGCATGGGTAAGAACTGAACAAACGATAAGCGAGGAAAAAGTGAATTGGGCAATAAACCCCTGGTACGACCCAACCACATACCAAGCTGGCAAAGCTACAGAAACAGCCTTACATGCAGTGGTTAGGAAAATAGAAATCTCTGTTGTAAAGCAACAATTATGCACAGAGGTATTCATAGACGTCGAGGGCGCTTTGGACAAGACCAACTTCAGCAATATCAGTACAGGACTAGAGCAACTAGGGAATAACCCTTACCTACTACGCTGGATCAACAAAATTCTGGAACCCTGGACAATCTCCCTGGATATCAGCGACGAGATCAAATGGCAAGTGGCGAAGAGCGGTCCACAGGGAGGAGAACTGTCCCCACTTCTATGGGTGATAGAAGACAAAGACCTTATAGTATAACTTAGCACTAAAGGATTTTACACGAAAGCTTATGCTAATAACGAAACTATACTAGTAATTTATAAACATCCTTTTTGTTCGCATGCAAATAGCGGTGTATAGCAAATAAAATTGGTATAACAACACAAACTCTCAGTAAACTTTAAGACTGAGATGGTACTGCTCACAAAAAAGATAAAGATTGGCAATTTTAGGCTGCCAAAGCTCTTTAACAAAACACTTACCATTACAAAGGAAGTAAAGTACCTAGGCGTATGGCTTGACAGCAAATTAAATTGGAACAAACAGCTCGGCTCGACACTCAAGAAAGCCACTATATGACTCTTCAAGTGTCGGAAGACGGTGGGTGACAAATAGGGGCTTAACCGAAGATATGTCGATGGACGGTTACGAACACACTTACCCTTACAAATGAAGTAAAGTACCTAGACGTATGGCTAGGCAGCAAATTAAGCTGGAACAAGCAACTCGGCGCAACACTTAAGAAAGCCACTATGTCACTCTTCCAATGTCGGAAGACGGTGGACGACAAATGGGGGCTTAAACCGAAGATATGTCGATGGATGTATACGGCAATAGTCAGAGCAATCATCACATACGGTTGTTTAGTTTGGTGGCAACGCACCTAAGCACGGCTAAGCACAACTACAACAATTCCAGAGGATGGCATGTGTGGCCATTGCACGCTGCTGTAGGTCGACGCCTACAGCAACGCTGGAAATTATACTTGAAATACCACCTTTGGTTCTTTTTGTGCTGCAAGAGGCGGCAAAATCTGCAGCTCTAAGACTATACAACATGAGACAACAGAAAGGCTTACCAGCAGATAGTGACACTGCACCATTCTGGAAAAGAGGTTACTAAAGCCACTATAGGGACAATCCGTATAAAAAAGTTTTCCTATTTAAATCCGAAGTCGCGACAGACACTGAGGACCTTTTCCTGAAATATTACGTTATTCACTTTATTTGACTTAAATCACGTTATTTTATTAAAAAAAAACATAAGACCCGCAGTTTTGGAGATAAGTGGGGGAGGATTGGCCTATTTTCATTAAAATGTGTTTTCAACTAAGCATTTTAGGTTTATGAAAAAAAAATGTAAAACTAACAACTAAACTAAATCTAAATAAAAGCTTTGAAAAAATATATAATTTAACTAAAATACTACTTAAAATAATACTTATCTTAAAGTAAAACAGCTATTAATACTAGAACAGTATAATAACAAGGAGTTTAAAACTAAAAGACTCCATAGCTATCCAACCCGTAAGGTGGAAACCAGTACTTATTGGCTCAAATAAATAAAATTTATCTACACACGTAGGTATCATAAACCTCCTTTAATGCGTCCAAAAACCGCACGTAGCATTATGGTACACTTGGTAAAAACTCATTTCTTATCTTAATACTGATTCATTATGTATGACAAATTATGACATTCAAATTTCGAACGCCGACGCCCGCCTGCGTGCCGCCCCTAGTTTGTCTGTGAAGTTGGTACTACTGAACAAGCTAAACAAGTGCAAAGCAATTATCAATGCCACCATGCCGGCCGAAAATGCGGTTCCTGAACACATCAAAGAGAGCTTATGATATGATATGATATATGATATGATATGTGTAGATAAACTAGTGTATGTAACTGTACATAATTAGACATATTGTATCAGTTACATAAACTACTATTATCTACATACGTATCATAAACCCTCTTTACTGCGTACAAAAACCGCACGTTACGATCAGCATAATGTTGAACTATTTGGTAAAAACTCATTTCTTATCTGAAAAATTACACATTATAACCGTAATGTGTAATTTTTCTACATATTATGACATTCAAATTTCGAACGCCCCTAGTTTATCTGTGAAGTTGGTACTACAGAACAAGCTCAACAACTGCAGAGCCACAATGCCGGTAAAACATGCGGTTCCTGGGACACTTCAAAGAGAGCTTATGATGTGTGTGTAGATAAACTAGTGTATTTAACTGTACATAATTAGGCATTAAAACTCTCGAGTGATATTATTATGAAATTCGCCTTCGGCTCGTTTCATAAACCCACTCTCGAGTATTAATGCCCTCCATTATGTAGCAGTCGCATAAACTACTATTATATATATCGTCGTCTATTACCCATAACACAAGCCTTGTTGAGCTTAGTAATGACCCATACTAATAATTCTAAACCCTACAGACTTGAAAGGTAAACCAGGGCTCCAGGAGGGCACCATTCCGCATTTCTTTCAGAGAATCACTGAAAAGAAAACGACTGAAGCAGACAACAAATCAAAAGCTCGCTCTAAGAAGGGCACCATACCATAATATTTTACAAACACGTCTACAGGAACCTCAGCACGAAATGATCAGCTGTTTTTTCTCTCAAAATGATGACAACTCAGACAGCTGTATAGTAAATGCCAGTAAAAACATAGCGAGAAAATGTAGTAAAATAGTAAAACTTAATATTATTCATCAAAATGTGTGTGGAATCACATAAAAAAATAATGAATTAGAGGTATACCTAGATAGCTTAAAGAAAGAATTTCATTACATCTATTTAACTGAGCACTTTTAAACAATTATTTGGCTCCATTGTTTGAACTAGAAAATCATAATATGGCCACTTACAATACCAGAGTTACAATGAAACGTGGTGGTTCCCTTATCTTAGCACACAATAAAAAATCATATAAAGAGCTCGAAATTTGTAAAAGGTTGTATAATATTAGGTCGTTCGAAGTCTGTGGCGTTTTAGATGAAGATACAAACCTTTGCATAATTTGTTGTTATCGAAATCCGGACCACGACACGTATGATGAATTTATGGCAGGACTAGAGAAGCTTTTGGAGCACTTTTTCAATAAAAAATACCTACATTATATGTGGAGATTTCAATATCGACACCCTGTGTGACAATAATAGACGCAATAAATTTTTGACGCATTTAAAGACAGTGGACAGCAAACGGTTACTAAGTCGAAATTACTCCCAATAGCTAGAGGAGTACCTCAGGGATCCATATTAGGCCCGATTTTCTTTATTGTTTTTACGAACGACTTGTTTGAATATATAGGAAAATCTTTGCCCGATAGTCAGCTAGTAGTATACGCGGATGATACTAATGCAGTCGTTTCGGCAAACGACTTGGCATCGCTTGAATCAAAAGTAAATTCAATTCTATCAAAGTTCCATTCCTGGTTTACAGTAAACAACTTGAAAATTAATACTAGTAAAACAAATCTTCTTCTTTTTAAGACCACTGCTCATAATAGCGACACGATAAATGCAACCTTGAACGGTGACACAGTGTCTGTAGTTGATGTTTTCAAGTTTTTGGGTGTACACATTGATTCCCACCTAAACTGGAAACCAGAACTTACGGCTATTGAAAGAAGTGTTAGCTCAGCTTGCTACGCACTGAGAAGTCTTAGGGACATCGTTGATGTAGACCACCTGAAAATGGTATACTATGCTCTGGTCGAATCTAAATTGCGCTGTAGTATAAAACTATGGGGTAATAGCTATGGTTACAATATCTCAAAAGCATTCGTCCTTCAGAAGAGAGCAATCCGCACGATAGCTCGCATTCCACAGATGGAATCGTGCAGGCCACATTTCATTCGATTTGGTATACTCACAGTTCCTGCGCTTTACATACTTGTTCTGATGGTTGGTTTAGCTAAGAACATTCACAAAATAGAAACCCCGGAACAGAGGCTTAAACGAGAAACATCGCGCAGAATGGAGTTCGTAATAGAATCCGTTCCTCGTTTAGAGATATCCAGACATTCAGCTGGATATCAGTCATTACGGTTATTTAAGCATCTAACAGCTGAGCTCAAATTATTGGTTACACACAGTAGCTTCAAACAAAAACTTAAATTATATCTATTGAAGAAGTGCCCCTATAGCAATGAAGAATTTTGTAAGTGAATAAGTTGAATTGATATCCGGTTTATACACCGGATGTCAATCCCCTATAGTAAGCATTTTACATAATTTTATGGTATGACATGTATTGTATGGTGCCTTTTGTAGAAAATTTTAGTTGACCTTATAGACATTTGACAGAATTATTTTTATATTCAATTGCCACTTCACTTTGTATTTTGACATGAGTTATTATTTGATTTGATTTGATTAATATTATTTGAATTATTTGACTTGGATATTAGATATTTAATGTAATTGTATTACCTATACTTATGTATGACATAATGTTAATATTTCACACACAATTTACATTGTTTATGAATAAATACAATACAATACAATAAGTACTGGTTTCCACGTTACGGGTTGGATAGCCATGGAGTCTTTTAGTTTTAAATTCCTTGTTATTATACTGTTCTAGTATTAACAGCTGTTTTACTTTAAGATAAGTATTATTTTAATTAGTATTTTAGTTAAATTATATATTTTTTCAAAGCTTTTATTTAGATTTAGTTTAGTTGTTAGTTCGATTTGTGTAAGATTGGCCTCTAATATTTATTTATTTATTGTTTATTAATATTATGTGACCCAAACACAAACGTGTTACGTAAAGAAATCTATTTTGAATTAGGGATGCAAATCAGAAATAAAATTAAATAAAACATTTTTTTTTCATAAACCTAAAATGCTTAGTTGAAAACACATTTTAATGAAAATAGGCCAATGCTCCCCCACTTATCTCCAAAACTGCGGGTTGTTTTTTAATAAAATAACGTAATATAAGTCAAATAAAGTAAATAACGTAATATTTCAGGAAAAGGTCCTCAGTGTCTGTCGCGACCTCGGATTTAAATAGGAAAGCTTTTTTATACGGATTGTCCCTATAGTGGCTTCAGGAACCTCTTTTCCAGAATGGCGCAGTGTCCGCTATCTGCTGGTAAGCCTTTCTGTTGTCTCATGTTGTATAGTCTTAGAGCTGCAGATTTTGCCGCCTCTTGCAGCACAAAAAGAACCAAAGGTGGTATTTCAAGTATAATTTCCAGCGTTGCTGTAGGCGTCGACCTACAGCAGTGTGCAATGGCACACACATGCCATCCTCTGGAATTGTTGTAGTTGTGCTTAGCCGTGCTTAGGTGCGTTGCCACCAAACTAAACAACCGTATGTGATGATTGCTCTGACTATTGCCGTATACATCCAACGACATATCTTCGGTTTAAGCCCCCATTTGTCGTCCACCGTCTTCCGACATTGGAAGAGTGACATAGTGGCTTTCTTAAGTGTTGCGCCGAGTTGCTTGTTCCAGCTTAATTTGCTGCCTAGCCATACGTCTAGGTACTTTACTTCATTTGTAAGGGTAAGTGTTTTCGTAAACGTCCATCGACATATCTTCGGTTAAGCCCCTATTTGTCACCCACCGTCTTCCGACACTTGAAGAGTGATATAGTGACTTTCTTGAGTGTCGAGCCGAGCTGTTTGTTCCAATTTAATTTGCTGTCAAGCCATACGCCTAGGTACTTTACTTCTTTTGTAATGGTAAGTGTTTTGTTAAAGAGCTTTGGCAGCCTAAAATTACCAATCTTTATCTTTTTTGTGAGCAGTACCATCTCAGTCTTAAAGTTTACTTAAAATTTGTGTTGTTACTTGTTTAGCTTGTTCAGTAGTACCAACTTCACAGACAAACTAGGGGCGGCACGCAGGCGGGCGTCGGCGTTCGAAATTTGAATGTCATAATTTGTCGAAAATGGTCATAATGTATCAATATTCAATAGTACAACATTATGCTGGTCGTAACGTGCGGTTTTTGGACGCAGTAAAGAGGGTTTATGATACGTGTGTAGATTCAGAATTTGGTTGTTTAATATTATATATATATGTATATTGCACACATAGGACAGACACACCAGTGATCCTAAAAGGTTGAACCCTAAAAAAGTGTATGATAAGAGATTTTTTTGATGTAAAAATATTTTTAATGTGTGATTATATACTACCCTTTTACATATTTTTTTTATTTGTTATTCTAAGAAATTTATAGTTTTAATTTTTCTTACATTGTCTTGCCTCGTTTCGGTATAATATAGAATGCATTTCCTAGTTAATGTGTGTAGTAAAGTTCGCTTGAGATATTATTTCACACATTGCCTAAAGAGGTCCGGCAATGTTTTTGTTGCCTAGGCTTTAGTTTAATTTGCCGGTAACAAATAAAAAAAAAACAAACGGCATTGAATTGCCTGAGAATTTATACCTATGTATAGTCGGTGAGTTTGCGCCACGGCTACCTTATTAGGAATATGCGTTCATGTAAACATTATCCGTGTTACTACAAAAAATGTCACACATGGTTTAACCTCAAAACAAACGTCAAATCATTTTTGTCTTTAAACAACTGTTGAACAGGCGTTTATTTTTTTGTGGTAAGGCTTTATTTATTTTTCATTAGTCAAGAATCAACACACGCGCAGAGGGGTGGCAAGTTGATGAGAATTGTGGCCGGTTCAAATAACACAAAAGAAACAATAGACGTAACAAATCAATAAAAATAGACTATACGTATAAGATATATATAAACAACAAAGTACTCTATCGTATTGGGCATCTAAATATTGCAAAGTTTATTTACCTATGAGTGAATGTAAATGGATTGAATAAATTTACATGATAAACAGTGCAAGTATCGGCACTTGTAATATACGAGTATCTTATTCTAATGCAAACCCGCGCAAAGCCTAAATGGATTTTCAATGTTTTCAATTTTATAGAGAAAGACGATATCGATTTCGTTTTCAAAGGTTTTTATTACATCGATAAATTTGATTTAAAGCACTGATGGGGTAGGGTTGGTACAGTCGCGCGAGTTACTCCTGGCAGTACGACCGCAGCCTCTATGTCGCTTGAAATAAGATCGGTATAAAGTTACAAAAGGCTTCGTGAACAACCGACTGTACATTTTGTAGGGTACCTTTTTAGGGTTCTGTATCCGAAGGGTGACCAACGGGACAGGAGTTAAACTACTGGAGAGTTTATAAATTAAATCCCCCCCCCCCATAAACTTTCTTGGAATAAACATAGATAGCAAATTACAGTGGGGACCCCACATAGATAAATTTGCTGGTAAATTGCGGTTAGGAAAATCAGACAAAACACTGATGTGGCTACATAGAGGTTAGTATATTTTAGTTACTTTCATAGTGTCATGCATGTCCTATGGTATCTTGTTGATGGGGGAAAGCAGCGGATATTTAAACAATTTTATTCGAGCAATTTATAATTTAAAAACGAAAGCTCTCTTAAGGAGTCTGTCCTTACTAACTGTAGCTAGTCAATCTAATTTCGAAAATAAAATGTATGTATGCAAGAACCTCACAACGTTTTCCAAACTTAGCGAGAGCTGTAATACTTACCTAAGAAATAATGACAGACTAGTGGCTCCCATTTGAGCAATTTAAAAATCATATTAAAGCGACTTTGTCGAAAAAGGGATATTACAATGTTCAAGATTACTTAAATGACGGGACTGTATGGGGTTAATTAACTCAACACAGACCTTGCTGTTAATAATTATGCAATTATTTATTTCTGCTTATTAATTAATAATTAATATTGTGATATTTGTATTAGTGTTAGTATTGTAGTTTCTACGCCCTTCTCCCACAGAGAAGAGGTAAACAATTACGTTTCCTATATATATACGTCTCTACGACGTAATAAATACATTTTGACTTTGACTTTGACAAGAAACGTGTTTCAAATATCCCGGCCTCTGCGAATTAATAGATCATTATAAATAAAATATCATAATTGCGACCACCATCAACATCGTCGATGGCGCAATTGTTTGACTTCGGATCCTCAATCTGTAGGGCCTGTTATCGAAACCAAGTTCGGACACATTTTATTTATTCTATTAATTTTTGGTACCTAAGGCTGTTGTACGATGGCAATGAACCCTTCGTGTGGGATTCCGAACCGCACTTGGCCAATTTTTGTAGAATCTGTTTTAGGCTTGCCATTTTATCTCACCTGCCCAATATCCGGGGGATGTGTGAGCCAGTCTGTCAGGTCCTCCGTCGTCGTTGTGGGGGCGAATTGAGACTCGGTTGTGACTAAATGGGTAATTTCCACGCTATCATCCTCGCCCATTTTAGACTGGAATTTTAAATACATCGTGAAATAAATCGATTTGGGCATCAAATTATTCGCATGTCTAGACTTTGCCGATCATCTTTGCTAAAGATTAAAGTTAGTATTAGATTATTAAGTACCTATTTTTGAAATGATATTATGAAAAAGTTTCATTCGAGAGTAATAAGTACATAAAATAGACGCTTACTCTTTCCGTTGTCATTACTGTATCAGAATCAGTTGTATCAATGTTCTCTTCCTCTGTGAAGGCACCGAAAATACTGTTTTCATCTGAAATAACAAAGTTTCTTATCGATATCGACTTTACACAAAAAAACGAAAGACATACCAACATCCAAAAAACATACCAGAATCAGTGGGAGTCGGGTGTCCCATGAACCTGTGATTATTGTTGCCACTGCTGTCTATACTGAAACTGGGGGCCATTGTGGTAAACACTGGAGCTGCTGTCAAGAATTCAGTACGATTCCTAACTGGTAAATATGAGCCAATATTTTGTGGTCTTCTATCTGGCCTTCGGTATGGTGGAAAAGCGGTGGCGGCTCCAGCTACGCCATACTGGTTGGTGTAACGTTGGTCAGGTCTTCCATAGGTATCTGGATGCTCCTCTTTGGTTAGGCATCAGGTACATTGGTCTGCCGCAGTCTGGTGCGATAGACCTGCACATTTGGTAAGCAGTATCCGGTTGGTTGGAAAACTGCAGTAGCTCGATGTCGCCCTGAGAATGTAATGATTTTATTAAATCAGCATTAGCTTTGTATGAATATATATTGCATAGTCGGTCCTTAAGTTCTGTCACAAGGTTTTTGATAGATAAAACTCAGCAATAAACTTTTTCTTGTTCGTATTATACATGATTAAAAAGCTTATTTTATACGAATCAAATTGCAATACAATACATTTTGTACGATTATCGCAATATGACAAAAAACCTTATAACTTGAGACAATCGCGAACCCAAAACACGCCGCAACTGACAAAAATACCACTTACCACAAATTTAATAAATAAACAGTTTTCCAGATAACCAACAAGGTTTTTTTATTTATTCTGAAATCTCGATTTTAGACCATGCTTAACAACTAGCATTTGATTTTCTGTTAGCTTTCAGTTCCAACTGCTCCCAAAGAGATCTTTACGTGCTTTTTACGTTTTCAGAAAAACGTACAAAAATGATCTTGTGGGCAACAAGTACACTAGGTAAAATGTGAATATGAAAATTAGTTTTACCCAGACTTAGTTATCTTATGCTTCAAAATGAAGGTAACGGGTTCAGGGAGGGTTCTGACTAAAATCTCACGTAAGTTTGAAAGGTTTTAAGAGTCATGGAAAAAAGATAAGGTGATGATTCACCTTATCACGTGATCGTCCGTATTTTTGATTGGGTAAAAAAGTGCAAAATCTCTGAAGAAACTAGCATTTGTGTAATATGGCTTTAAGCATTAAATCCAATAATCGTTCTAATTTATCAGTATTTAATGAGCTATCAAACCATATAGAGTATTAAATAAAATAAAACTTGGTATTATTTTCTATGCGGCAAAATATTTGGGACAGAACTTATGGACCGACTAGGTATATATGTTTTTGTTTGACTTTATGTTGATTTCCTTGTTGGCCGTGCTAGCCGCTCAATGGAGAAGGGAATTATTTGCAATATTCCGTGCCACATGTGAACAGAAAGAAGTATACTTACCTCAAAATACTGTTCAGCGGAGGATTGCGCCCCCACCACCAGAACTCCCGCCAGGTTAAATGTGCTGCCTGATTTCCGAGCCAACTCCTGCGTGCCTCGGGCTTCGCAGTCCACGAACAGAGTCACCGAGTCGCCTTTGACGCTCATCGCTAGACGGTGCCACCTGGGAATGTAGAGTTGGACATATAATTATACAGATGTTTATTTCAGGGCCTTTGAGTGTCCCTTAAGAGTAACTGTTGTGACGACGTCAATGGTCGACCACTTTATATGATAATTTACGCGACCTACACTGCTTGTTTTGCCCCAGAAGCCAAGCCCAAGCACACACTGCTATAGAATAAGTGCGCGGTGTGCGTGCGATATAAACAGATGTTCAACTAGGCTTCGCATATATGTCTTGAAATAATAATAATAATACCTTGGACACTATTAATAAACATTAATCTAGCCCCAAACTAGGATTCGCTGTATCTTGGGTACTAGACAACGATACACATATTTATATAGATAAATATTATACTTAGATAGATAAACAACCATGACTAGGGTACAAACATCCATTCTCATCAAACAAATATTTGCCCCCACCGGGACTCGAACCCGGGACCCTTGGCTTCGTAGGCAGGGTCACTGCCGACTCGGCCATTCGGGTCGTCATCATCACACTGATGGTTAGTAAATATTTTTATTTGAGTATATAGTAAATCTCACCTGCCATCAGCAACATTAGTCCTGAAGGTCATCAGCTCATTGTCCTGCGGGTCCCCTCGCGTGTCCTCATAGTAGAGCTCTATGATCCCGCCCACAGATACCATGAGCTGGTCGTCCCCTCGGTCCGAGTACAAAACGAAGAGAGTGTGCTGGCCTTGACGCTCTGGTGAAGGTGAAAAACAGTTTGAAAGGTATTGGCAAAGTGCCGTGAATTTTAGCGAAGGGCTGAAATTCCGTCCATAGTACTTAACTTGGATTGTGCTTAACTTGACATTACTTGCTCTGCCTACCCCGCAATGAAGTCTCGCGCCAATCAGTCACGAACACATCGTACCTCTCCCGCAACTCTCGTCTACCGCTGGAATCTCAGTTAGGCGCTATGGTGTACTTTAGTTATAGAATCTCAATGGCTAAGGTCTTGTAGGATCTGGCTCTTGACTACTTATAAGTATTTTGTTCAATTTATTCCGAGCGGCCAATAATTGAGTACACGTCACATGTAACAGGATAAGTACATTTACTTTTATAAATATTTCCATACTAAGTACCTCAGAACCTGTTAAATATCAATCGGGCGTAATAGGTTGGCGCCACACTAATTAAGTACAGGCTTACATCATGAATAAATCAGTTCAGTCAACTCATGTCGCAAATACAATATAGCTTGTCATACAGTAGCCAACAAATCATGCGCACTAGTCTTGTAAAAACCGCAATGCGAGTTCATTGAACTACATTTATCTTCATGCATGAAATGGCTGTTTGTAAATTAGTATCCGTATGTGGATGCACGAATGTTTTGAATGACAATAATGCGCCCCGGCGCGGTCTCTACATATATTATGAGATGGTAGAATTACAATCGTTACGAGTACCTTAACAAAAAGAGTTAATAACTAACTAGAGATCTCTTATTAGATAAGCTCGCCTTTATACATTATTTTAAGTAAGTCTTGTTGTCTAAATATAAGTTGTGTGCAATAAATAAATTATGAATAATTATAACTAGGGACTACCCCCACTTGCTAGATAGACGTGTTTGCAAAATGCCTATAACCACTATAAACACAGTTTTTGCATTTAGATTTATCCCTGACATAAGTTGTCAACAGCCTAACTCCAAGCCAACCAAACTCATTCATAGAAGACAAATCAAAGCGAACAAAATTCCTTCTAACATTAGATTACCATAACACATAGGTGTTAATTTTTATTTTAATACTTAGTAAATCCCTAATCATAAGTGTCTTTTTTGATACTTTTTGAATTAATATGATTATATCAGGCTCCGTACTCCATACATACCTACTTATTTGTGTATTTAACCGTTTAACCTAATTGTGTTTTTACAATATTAACTGGTTCCTCGCGATACAGGCATAGCCTAGTGCAAGGACTCCTGGTAATTTCGTAACTTTTAGTTAGTTTTTTGTGATTATACGATTTTTGTTTACTTATATGTTCTTAGTGCATTTTTTTTACTTTTTTTCTTTACTGTTTTATCACTACCGAACGTACATAAAAAACCTACATAATTAAACTGTAGCAGAACCTCTGATCTGAACGGGTTCTAGTTATAACACAAATATGTTCTATTGGGTGAATATGGCCAAAAATACATTAAATAAGTAATGGCATAAATATGGGTTGTGGGACCGATTGCAAGTTCGCTGCTTGTTCTTGTGTGTATAGATCAATTCAGGGCATGGAAGCGATTTTAACAAGCTAAAAGCGCTGGCTTTGTCTAAACAGTGATTCACGATAGCCTATTATAAGTATTACTCTCTCTAAATCGGTAACTGACTGAAGAGCGATGTTTCTACCAAATTCTGATTTGCTTCATTTCGTTGTTCCTTTCATTGGGCGAATAATATCTTCATCCTTGTCGGAGTTAATAAAGTCGACGATACAATTATTCTCAGCTTTGAAAAAGAAACACTGAAATAAAACAAATTTAATTGGGCTGTGATAATGTGAGCTTCAATTTCTTCTGGGATCACGGGAAGTTTTGCCATCTTTCTTGGAAATATATTTCCAGATTTAACTTACAGTTACAGGCATGTCCTCGAGGCAGTTAATAATAATAATAATCTTTATTACATTGTTGACATAACTTAGCAAACAGCTCGGCGTAAAGGAGCTTGCCGCAAACGTACCACTCGATAGTATATCTACAGAGCACAATCTAAAATCGTATATATTTTTCGTATATATTTATTGCACATAAAACAACATAAGATATAATAAACAGAAAGGACATCTACAAAGGCATGCTTATCTCTAAATAGAGATCTCTTCCAGCAAACCCAAGGTTGATAAGAATAATTTAATATACAGGATAGACCTATGTGCTCTGATAAGATACATACATATATTACGGAACTATTGAACTAACTGCTAGATACACTACATACACAAGTACATAAATATTATATAAAAATATAAATACACCTAAATAAACTAATATATACAAAGCTCAAATCTAGGATAGAGAAAGATAATGCTCCTTCAAACGATTCTTAAAGACGGGCAGAGATGGACTATCTCTGATAGTGCAGGGAAGCGAGTTCCAGAGAGTGATCGCCCGCAATCGAAAACAGTGCTTGTATGCGACGGTGTTGTGATGAGGTATAGAGAGCAGGGAAGCCGTGTGAGTTCTACGTGGACGAGCCGAAGGGAGAAATTGAAAAAGCTCACGGAGAAAGCTAGGGTATCGAGGGTTGGTTAAGATGTTGAATAGAAGAGTGAGGATGTGTGTGTCCCGACGAAGACGGATCGGCAGCCATTTTAACTCCTTGCGATACTGCGAGACGTGGTCGAACTTGCGCAGTCCGAAGATAAACCGAATCCCGAGATTTTGAAGTCGCTCGAGTCTGTTCAGTTGCTCTTCGTTGGCGCTAGCCCAACAAACATCGGCATAATCGATCAAAGGGAGAAGAAGAGATTGAGCAAGAGTAATTTTTGTTTGATGGGGCAGAAAGTTCTGAAGCCGTCTTAGTGAGTGAAAGGTGGCAAAGACGCGCCTACTGACCTCGCTGACATGGTTAGTCCAGGAGAGTTGTCTATCAAACATGACACCCAGGTTTTTGGCCTTGTCACTGTAGGCGATTAGAGTACCGTCATAGGTAACCGGCGGTATGGGCAATTGTTGTAATACGTTTAAGGAGTGTCTAGTACCTATAATAATCGCCTGGGACTTACTGGGGTTCACCAGCAATCCGTATGACAAAGCCCAGGTTCTGATGTTCTCAAGGTCAGCGTTCAGTGTGTCTATAGCCAGGTTCACATCACTAAAGAGGAAATGACGATAAATCTGAAGATCATCAGCATAGAGATGATATGGGGAGGAGATAACATCGGAGATGGAGTTGATGAAGACAGAGAATAAGAGAGGGGAAAGAATACCACCCTGAGGAACTCCCGCCAAAAGATCGCACCACTCAGTAAAGGTCTCCTCAGACCTTATGCGCTGCTGGCGATCTCTAAGATAAGAGTCAAACCAAAAATAAAAATAAAATCCATATTTTAAAGATTATTTTTTGCCGAGTGGGAGCGGGGTTGTAGAAGTGATGACCTTTAGGATGACGAAATACTGACAATTCACGTTTCAGGTCAGCGCAGATGCCTTCCGAATAGATTATAATTCAGTTCAGTTGTTCTGGCTACCCAGGAAAATAGGTCCAAACGAATTTATCAACTAACTCTATCAATCAGTTTCAAAGATTAAAACTCCCCTTACCCTATGGTAGGTAGGATCTATATCCTTACTTACACCTTATAGTTAGCTATACTTATACTATATTGCACACAGATAAACAAACATGTAAAATTCAATGAAAAAGGCGAGCTTATCTCTGAAAAGAGATTTCTCCAATCAAACGAAGGAATGACAGGAAATTCTAGTCTCACCTCCAATCCGAAACACGGCCATCACGCTGAAATCCTCCGGGAAGGTATTGTAGAACATGCCAGCGACCATCTGGTGCAGGGTCGCATTCTCATGGAAGCGCAGCGCGGAATGGACTGACGGATGCGCAGACGCAGGTTGGCAGCGCCCTCGCGCCGGTCGCACGCCATCTGAGTGGCTGGTCTCGCGGGAGGTGGAGAGCACATCGAAGATTTCCAGCTTGCTGGCTTCTAGGGAGGGGTGAGTATATAGGCAGTAGCGGCACAAAGAGCCATCCCCGAAAAAACAATCATTTAAATCGGAGCACATCGGCAATAATCAAGTTGAAAACTTGAAGCAAAAATGTATTCACTCGGTGGATTTTTCTGTTAAATTCTTGGGTGGGTTCCGGAAAAGATATTAAATCGTCCCTAAATATCGGAAATACAATATGAATCTCGAGTGCCTATAGGTACAACCGAGTACGAGTGGCTTTACTCTGCCCAGCGAGACTTGTCATCAAGATATTATTAAGATTCGGAAAATGTTACGTAACAAAGTAGGTATTGGTATATTTTTTTTCATGCAGTAGCCATAAATGCGGTGTTCATCTAAGCATTTTTAGTTTTGCAGGGAAATTTTCGGTTACCGTGTTGGAGTCTGACTAACGTAAGTAGAGCTGGAATAGCGCGATAAAACAAAAGAATTTCAACCCCAGATAGGTTAGATCTGACTTACGCCCGAGCTTAATAACGTATCCCTAATCCAAGATTGAAATCAATCTGAGATTGTTCTCTATCCATAGATCGATCTCCTATCCGTGTCCCAATACCGAAAAAGACAGATGCAATCCGTTTTTGTATTTGGATTGCTCGCCAATCTGTCCCTCTTGACCGTTCCGTTCTTCGAAAACTAGTAATGTTTTTTAACATGTTACGGGATAAAATATGACACAAAACTATATTGTTTTGTATTAAAACAAATATAAATTATCTTAATAAGATAAAAGATGTTTTTGCATTCTATAAAATCGAATTATTTCAATATTTTTATATTCTTATTTTGAAAGTCCAACAGTTTGTCTCGAGTAAAATGGAACGTTGACATTGGAATGTTGATGGAACACAACACAGATGTTGACAGCGCAACGGGGAACAATAGACAGACCGCTAAACAACAGTTTCAAAACTTTTGTAGTGCTTTCGTTACATTATTCAGCTTTCTCTCAGCTTCATAAATTGAAATTACCAGGACGTTTGATTGTAGAGGACTTTAGTTAGAGGTTATTAGTACAAAATACCTATTCTACCTATCTTTACACCACTGCAATGGAGCCAGAATTGGTAAGTTTTGCAAGTTTTTTTTTGTGCAATGATATTGATAACTTGAGAGAACGCGTCTCTTTTTTCTATCTTTCCCTCCGTTTGCAACAATGCTAATTAACATTTTGATTTTAGGTCAAAGGAAAACCACTGTCAAAGGAAGAGACGAAGGCTTTACTAGAGTTGGTGCAGCAAAGCAAAATAATTACCAACAAAACCACTAATGCTACAAACAATAAATTAAAAAATGAGGAGTGGAGCCGAATAACAGCGGTTTTCAATGCTACAGTCACCACTAGTCGTCGGACCCCTCAGCAGCTGCGTCTGAAATGGGAGAATTTAAAGAAGAACGCCCGAAAACGCTGTACCAAAATACGGATGAATAACTTACAGGTTAGTCGTAAATTCCATTGAAACATTCATAGGTACATCACATCTTCAATATTTTTTCTCAAGTAATATCTACTGTATCATTCAACATTACTTTTGTTTTTCAGACTGGAGGTGGTCGGGGCGACTATATTCCCCCAGATGATATCTTAGACCGTGTATCGAGTCTGCTGGGGAGTACAGCCAGTGGCTTTGATGTGCCTTTTGGGGGTGACAATGTACCACTACCAGTGGATTCAGTGGAATACATTGATTTTGGTGATGGTGATGATGGTGGTGGTAGTGGTGATGGAATTAACATTGAGTTTGAGGTTGACCAAATGTCAGGCCCAGATATGCCTAAGGGTTCGGGGCCTTGTAGTGATGTGAGGGAAATCAACCCTCCCCGGGTGAACCCACCCTCAACACCAATTAGGTCAAAAGCTGTCCCGTTCAGAACCCCTGGAACTGGTAATAGTTATTTTATTTTTTTCTAGACAGAGTGGCCACAGCCAGGCTCCTGTGCGCTGTGCTGTGAAAACTTCATCACTTTATTAAAGTATTTTATTAATTCTCAACTTTCCCTTTCACAGGTAAGAAACAATTCAAAGACTCTAGCAAGGCTGCCAGAGACAATGCAATAGCAGAGTATTATAAACTAAAAAAAGAATTATTAAAAAGCAAGTTTGACTCCATTCAATTAGAAAATGAAAGGCTAAAATTATTAATAGAAAAACTTAATTTAGAATTAAAAAAATTAAAAGAAGATAGAGAGGAGAGTAATAAATGAAGGAATAATATTTTTTTAACTTGATTTTAATGAACATTGCTGCATTACTCTTTACCGATTCTTTCTTTATTTTTAATACATAGA
Source organism: Argyresthia goedartella (assembly GCA_949825045.1). Lineage (NCBI taxonomy): Eukaryota > Metazoa > Arthropoda > Insecta > Lepidoptera > Argyresthiidae > Argyresthia > Argyresthia goedartella. The sequence goes on from OX463809.1 coordinate 11,565,653, forward strand.
TACTTAGTTTTACAGGAATCTTAAGTTCTCATAGGTTTTACTCTTATTTTTCTAACTATTGCACTGACTGCCGCTACTGTACTGTAATACTTTTAATTATAATATATTGTGATAATATGTAGTGTAATAAATAATAAAATAAAACCTTTGTGCTCAAAATTGCGTTTATTATAATATTTTTTGCTAATATGAAAATGACAATCTTTGTTATATGCAACACTTATTCTAGATTAAACACATTATTTGATCCAATAGGAATAACCTAATCAACTAAAGTAGTTATTGATGAGGTCATCTCTATTTGCAACATTTTGAATACCTATAGGTACATTTTGAGCCCCGAGATTGACATCATCCTCATCTGCTGGCAGCTCAACCTCTGGGGGGACTTCAGGGAGGTTTCCATTTCTACAGATGTTGTGTAGCACTGCTGTGGCTATTATCACTGTGAAGATGTTCGGCAGTGACAGGCGCAGAGTAAGTCCAATTACAGGAAAGCGACGTTTCCATACTCCTATTGTACTGAAATGAAACAAAAATGTAAGTATGTTTTGATAAAATAAAATTGGTACAGGTTACAGCAAGCCAGGAAATCTTAAATAAAAATATTGTACCGTTCAATAGTATTTCTAGTTTTTATATGAGCTTCATTGTATCTCTGATCTGCTTCCGTAACAGGATTTAAAAGTGGCGTCAGCAAATATGGTCTGTTTGGATATGCACTGTCCCCAAGCAACCAGCGGTTTCCAAATTGTCCTGCTTCACCTTGAGCTGCAAAAGAAAATTATTAAATTATTTTTTTCATCTTTCACTATTTTAAATGAAAATATTATACCTAGTAAGATCAAAATAAAATTCAGTCAAACCTCTTAAAATGGAGTTGTTAAAGATTGTTGCATCATGGGCAGAACCTGGCCAACGAGCCACAACATTCATGAGCTTTAGTTCTGCATCACAAACACACTGCACATTCACAGAAAAATAGCCTTTTCTGTTCCTGAATTCCTCGCCAATTAACTGACCTGAAAATAAATAAAACATGGCTTAGTGCCGTTCTCTCATTCTTCAGATAGTGTTTATCAGTTGAGAGTTTTTGAAATTTCACATGTACAAAATGTGTCAAAAAAAAGTTATCTGACTGTTTAGCTGTCTCTTGAGAGACCCATGCTTAGTATAATAATAATTAATATTGAGCAGTGTTAGCCCAGTGGGTGAAATAGCCCAGTAAATAGTTACTCATACCTGAGGAAGTTACTGTATAATTGTGAACAGTCCCAGTTTATCATGAACCACATTAATGTAAAATCAAACAAAAGAGGAGTCTCCGAGTGCAGTCTAAAGATTGATGTTACTTACATGGACACTGTATACGAATATGTGTGCCATCAACAGCTCCAAGTACACGAGGGAATCCTGCGATAGTATAAAATGTTTCTGCGGATCTCTGATGCACATAAACATATTTATCATAAAGGCGTGCAATGGCATCTGACACATCTCGCACGATTCTGCTTGCTGTAGATTTTGATACTCCAACAAAGTCAGCTACAGATATTAGCATTGTGCCGAGTGCATAGAAGCGCAGCGCCAATAAAAGTTGCTGCAGCGGTGGTACTCCATGATTTCTGTAAAGAAAATTAGGTACTTAGGTAATAAAAAAACAAGCAAAAATAATGATTTTATCACAGATTTTATGACAGCCAACGATATGCCCCACGTAATTGCCTTACCTTGACGATGTTACCCGCAACATTGGCATGATTTCAGTCAATAGCGACTCAACAGCAGGCTTGTTTAACCTAAACCTAAAAGAGAAGTCTGCATCATCGAGACTCTGCATGAAGTTGACTCTTCGCGTCCTCCGTGAGGGTCTTCGGCTTACATTTTCTTCATCACTCCAATCTGAAAGATCAGCTAGATTGTCCAATTCACTATCACTATCACTTGAAAGCATTAATAATGCCATTATCTTGTAGTAATCACTCACAATCTTTGAAACAACAAACGGTAATCCACCGAATTCCTAGGATTAATAATTCGGATTGCTTACGCCAATCGATAGAACTGTCAAACTACAAAGATAGGTTATTGGGACGCACAAACTGTCATTTGCGAACGGAGGGCAATCTTTAATCTGTGATCCTTCCTCCCGCAGATAGATCGCGTTCACAGATTGCAAATTCAATCCATAGATCGCTTATTGGCACGGGCCAACTACAAAATGGATTGATTCGCCTATCTTAGATAGACCAAAATGGATCGGGATTGGTTATTGGGCTCGGGCGTTAGGTGACGCACTAGGACAAAACATAGAAAAGTCCCCCGAGATATCGCAACATCTGTTTTTCTATTACTTTTTTTACAATTTCGCATCGGATTTGACGTTATGTACTTGAAATGTATTGAAAAATATTAAGATACGTTGCTTTGTAAGTCCTCTTTAGATCGGGGAAGAAACTTTTTTAACATTTGCTCCCTATTCCTCTAAAAGTAAGGTGAAATTTCAAGTTCAGGTTCAAATCCGGTGGCCACAGAGAATGACATAACTTATTTATCCGTAAATTATTGCAACTTTCGTGTATCGGATGAAACGTTAAGCTGTAGGTCCCGCTACTTGGTAGAATTAGTCTTCAAAGCCCTCCATCAAATTGCAATGAACCAGTGTAATAAAGCATGGCTCAATCTTACTACGTATCAGGGTGAAGGCCTGAGCATCTCGGTGGGGACATTAATGGGCTACATTTATTTATTATAAAAAGTTTGCAAATAATTCCAGTGTCTACTTTCATCAGCCAGAATATTCCATCGCAACGACATATTTTATAAATCCTCCAACGGTTCTCGAAGAGTAATTCTAAAATATATAAACCTATTCATACAGTAAATGGTTTTGCCTTTACAAAAAGGTTTCTAAAATATGCGGGCATGATTTAAGATATTAACGCCTTAACAAAATAGACATGCCAAAATTTAGATATCAGAAATGTTCCTTCAATCGGAATTCTCGAGATCATCGAAGGATCACCTCACAATGAACGTATGCGGGGGCATGTGTTGAGATGAAAAGCGACTAAGATATGTACACAATATGAATAAAATATTTGCTCACCATCCCCGGCGACATTTCCCTCGGCGGCACAAAGCAATAGAGCGAAAAAATATAGAAAACAACGGGCGTTCGTTTGTAGTGCCATTTCGGCCCGAACAAATATGTTTCGAGGGGATTATGTTTGCTTTAGGTCCCATCCCGATGGGCACATGAGTGAGTGATCTTGGCTGCGAGTAGCTCTGGTTTGTGGTGGGCGCGAGGCCTCGTGAGCGAGGGTCATCCCGCCTGGACGGCGGCAGGCGAAGTGCTGAGAGCACTGGCCGAGACCACAAGTAGCTCCTCAATTAATATGGTTATTGCAACGGTATCGCAACAACGAAGATCATTTAACCCGCCATGGATCGATAACCAGTTGGTATGATTGTCTAGCTTGCCACCAAAAATAATGAACCAAATATGGCTCCTGAATATTTTGCTAAGTACACACAGCCATAATAAAAACCTAACAATATCGTAAAGAATCTTCAACTCATTTTCCATTGGCAAGCAAAAGTGTTTGCTAGTTTAAGCTCAGTTGTATCGGTTGTTAACAATGTGTTTGATGGGCTGACCCAACACGATCCAGGCTTCAAAGTTTACGTCTATGTTTCTGTAGTTTCAAGTGACATAAACTTATTTTAACTTCAATAAATAACTGAAGTGACTGTCGGTTTGTGGTCCATTTGCGCCAAATAGTTATGGGTCTTTAAAAGTTTTAGATTTATGGATTAGTTACCCTAATAATATTTAATGTGACTGATACCTAATGCCTAATTATGTAGTTGTATGTAGTAGTATGTAGTTACACACTACCATATACACCACTACATACACTAGTTTTTCTACACACATATCATAAGCTCTCTTTGATGTGTTCAGGAACCGCATGTTCGACCGGCATTGTGGCATTGATCATTGCTTTGCACTTGTTTAGCTTGTTCAGTAGTACCAACTTCACTGACAAACTAGGGGCGGCACGCAGGCGGGCGTCGGAGTTCGAAATTTCAATGTCATAATATGTCGAAATATTGATACATTACGGTCATAATGTATCAATATTCAAATAAGAAATTCGTTTTTACCAAGTATTATATCATTAATTATGCTGGTCGTAACGTATGGTTTTTGGACGCAGTAAAGAGTATGACACACACGTCATAGATAAAAGAGTTATGTTATGATATGACTCCATATACTACCGACCTTTAATAAAATAATTGGTAATCTCAAATAGGTACCATATTTACAACAAAAGGTTGTTACCATCTGGAATTGTTAGTATTAAGATTTAATTCGACGCCTCATTGGTGTCTGTCTGTCTTAACAGTATCACAGAGTCAAACTTCTCAGCTTTGTTCCATTCTGGACTTTATATCAAGAACACCAGCATCCATTGATTCATATCCTAGATATTGCGATTGGCGATTTTCGTGGCGACATATTGTCCTAACTCTTGTTACTATACTCGTAAAAGAGATATTGCTGTATGACTAAAGGATTTATAGTTCAATGACCGACGATAATTCATCGGCTTCTAAAAATCGAGAGCAATTTCAAGTAAGTAATTGGTGCCCAATCAAATAAATCTTCACATTTTATTTCACCTTAATAATCTTAAAATTACAAACTGACGTCATTTTAAGATTATTTTAGTACATTGTTTGTTGCAAGTTGGTATATTATTAACATTATCTTTGGCGAATATCTGTTCATGTGACACGTCGACTCGAAAGGCATTGATTGCTCTAATACATAAATAAGTTTCTGTGCTTCAAAGTGATTTTGTCAGTCAAGTGTGCCAAGTGCCAAGTTTGGGACAACTTCCGGTCCTCGATGCAAACTTCTCTGAGTGGATATATACAGACAAATCTGTAAATCAGCGGCTGCGGCGTCTCCGACTACGTACGACTAACTTATACGAGTATTTACTTAGAAACTTTGTAGTTAGACTAATTACAGGGCTACTAGCGTATTATTGCCGGTAACGATTTTGTTGAAAAAGTAGATTGATTTGTTTACGAATAACGTAGCGTGGACGATCGATACTGAGTTAGGTATGTGGAAGAAAATGTTAGCCTCGAACTTCTCAGGTTTGTGGCCTGTTTCAATAAGTCTTTGTATTAATTAGGCACAAGCATTTTTTAAAAGAGATCTAAAAATCAATCTGTGAGAGTTTCTTCGCCCTCCTTCTCCCACAATAGTCCAATGTAGAGAAGTGGCAAAAAATGACGATGTAAATATGTAAATATCTAAAGTACTAAAGACATTTGGAATTTTGGAATTTTGGTGACCCCATAAGCTGTATGTGACATATATATCTGTTATTTTACATACAACATTTATGATTTATCTGCCACTTGTCGAAACGAAAAAGCTAAACCTGGTTATGAGGCTTTGCGAATTGAACCACTTGCCATTTTATTAAAATTCAAAATCGGGAAAATGATACCTTCTGGCGTCACCGGGGCTTAAGGGGTTAATCGGGCTTATCGGGACTTCTTGAAACGGGCCATTAAAGTGATGAATCTGTGGGATTTTGGAAAACTTAACTAACATGATCTAAACTGACGCCTTGAAATCGCTTATGCGGTGGCGATTCATCGGGCACTGTATTCGCTTCTACAATAAAATACCACAGGAATCATTGAGCCTTCCTGAAAAGAGGTTCAAAAACTATGTTAAAAATGATCTGATAAGAAAGTCCTATTATAGTATTAAGGAATACTTAGATGACAAAACTGCATGGTCCATACCATCTCAGCGCACAGAAATTCGACGAGGGGCGATGGATCAAGTCTATCACTCGCCGGCGAAGTACATGTTGTGAAGTCACTTTTTTAAATTTTAGCCTTTTTTAGGGTTCCGTACCCGAAGGGTTCCAAACGGGACCCTATTACTAAGACTTCGCTGTCCGTTCGTCCGTCCGTCCGTCCGTCTGTCACCAGGCTGTATCTCAAGAACCTAGCTAGCTAGAGAGTTGAAATTTTCACAGATTATGTATTTCTGTTGCCGCTATAACAAAAAATACTAAAAAACAGGATAAAATAAATATTTAAGGGGGCTCCCATACAACAATACCACATACAAACTTATGGATGCACCTGGTTACGTACATGGAGTGTGAAAGTAACCGCACCAATAACTTTGTAAACAATATTTTGCTGTGTAAAATCCAAACTATTCACTCCACACCATCGCTTCCATTGAACGGTGGTACGGAACCCTTCGTGCGCGATTTAGACTCGCACTTGACCGGTTTTTTATTTAGATTAGTTATCTGACTTGTAAATAATCGGCCTGATATGGTATAACATCATTTAAGAGTGTAAATGCACAACTGGAGAAAATACAGTCCAACTATTTAATTATAATGAGAGACATTTGACATATACGGATCAAAGCAATACGTCGTCGTCGGGATTCTTATACTCCGATGAACGTGCCGGGACCTCGCGGACCACAGCGTCGTTGTGACGAGCTCGTGAATCTTACCGTCTGGTGAGAAGAGCTATTCTTGATTGGACACGTCCAGTTGGTTCAGTTGGCTGGTTACATTACAGGTTCTACAAAGAAGGTGTCTTTCATGTGATTATTGCGCCTGAATAGCCAGCGAAGCAATAACTACTTATAAGTACTAGCATTCCTTAAATACGATGTGAGTAAGGGTAAGGGATTCCGCAAAAACTTTTCATTGATCTCTGCATAACTTGCAGTAGCGTCATACTTTCTAGAGGCGACATGACTTGGTACAAGATTCAGTCTAATGTTAAAATAAATGTACGAGAAATGTGCCTAATTGTACGCTAAATATATTAAAAATAATATGTACAAGTACTAAATAATGATCAATGTGACATCGCCAGAAAGCATTTCTTCCGGAGGCGGCTATTCATTGCATTATGTACCAGTTATATATTTGACGTTTCTGATAACTATAGCCTTATTATATATTTCAATATGAAACGCAATACCTGTCAGATTTAAAAATCGACCAACCAGACCGCGATCCGCAATCTCATAATCGAGCCAAGTCGCAATAACAGACAGCTGCGTGTGAAATAACCGTGGTGTAATTGGTATTTATTTACAAAATCGGTTGTAATTCCTAGATGTCAAAATTACATGAAACTATGTTAGTAAGTCGTGCACGATTGAAAAAGATCAGCATTAAAATAAATTTGGTATATGGCGATATGATTTATTACTGCAATATTTTTTATGACCCTACAATTAATTACGCACATTTCTCGTACATTTTTTTAACACGAATGATTCCATGTAACTTTTACTAAGCCATGTCGTCGCTAGAAAGTAATCTTTCTGGCCGTGGCGGTGACAGTGACACATTGATCATTGCTTACTCGTAAATCTGTGTAATATATACATATTTTTATATTTGGCGTACAATAACGTACTTTCTTTGAACGTAAGACTTGAATCTTGCTAGTCATGTTACCGCTAGAAAGTATGACACTGCAGAAGGCTTTTAGCTGAAGTGTTAGCCCTGTGTGGATAATGAAGTATTAAAAACATATTCGGGGTCGCTATGCCCCTTTGGGAAAATGTGTGTGTTCAGTTATGTGTCTTTGGGATCCTGGAGTACTGCCCACCGGCACCGGCAAGGACCTGGCTACCGCCATGTCAGCTACAAACACAACATTGTGTCGACGGAACCGTGTGATAACATCCGCGATGTCATGGTTCAACTTCGGCCCTGAATGCAAACACTGGTTCAGGTTCATGCCGTTAGATGTTGATGCCGATCCATCGAACACTACCCGTATTTTGCCCTCCGGGGTCCTCAAGACCACGTGATGGGGCAGGAAGCAGTGGTCTTCACGCTTCCAGTCGATACCCGAAACCGACATGTGGCCGAGCGACTCGTATTCCCGCATGAAGTCGACGTACTTCTGCCGGAAAATCCCGTCACGCTTCATGCGTCGTTCCATCGACAGAAGCCGCGTCTCGGCTGCATGGTGTGAACTGCGCAGCGGTGGGCGATCACTCCGGAATAGAAGACGTGTGAGAAATCGACCTGACCGAAGGCGACCAGTATTGTTCCGATAAAACTGTTCACACTCTTCTTCAACCGGGTCCAACCAGCGGACCGTAGGTGGTTCCTCCACCTCTCAAAACTTCTGTATCACCTCCGAGAGTACAGAACCGAATAAGGGACTACTAGTCGCTAGGCGTGGGGCAGCCGGCATGACCGGACCCATTACCGCATGGCCCAGTCTGGTGTTGACCGAAACCAGACCAGTCGCTGCAACACGTGGACACCTGGCACTAACAGGTATCCCAAGGCATCGACACCCAATAAAATGTCTACTGGGCCCGGAATATCAAACTCCGGGTCAGCCAGTGACAACCCAGCGACCAACTGTCGCACCGAGGGCGACAACCGTACGTGAGGGTGTGAGCCCATCACATTAGGCATGACTAATGCCGTGACCGTCAGATTCACCGATGAATCCACCCGTGACGAGAGAGCAATCCGACATACTCCCTTAACGGAACCGACTTCCGTGTTCCCAATTCCCCGAATGGAATGTGGATACTCCCTTACCGAAATGCCCAACCGTCTTACAAGGTTGCACGAGACTAAGCACCCCTGGGCCCCCGAGTCCAATAGTGCTCGTGCCACACAAGATTTGCCGTCCGAACTCCACGCTATCACCGAGGCGGTGGGGAGCATGACCGTCTGTGGAGTGGCGGCACCCTGTAAGTGGGCGGCGTGTCCCTAGCGGGAACCTCCGCGGGATCCGAACCCGCTGGGACCCCCGTCGGCCTGGTAACTCGGCTGCTGATATGCCACCGGTGGCATATCAGACCGTATGTACATCAGGGGGTCCCAACCCGCATAATAGGCCCTCGCTGTCCCGGTACCCGACCATACCGGACTGTGAACGGTGTGCCCGGTGGCCACCGTGGATGGAGGGGGGAGAGCGGATCCAACCTGGGGCGCTCTAGGAATGGGGGCGACATCCGACTGTTCGCCTCCCTGTTCGCCTCCCAGAGCGACGGGCAGGGTGGCGCAGAAGGTGGTGGGCTCCCAGCCTTCGCGCCACTCATAGGTGCCATCTGACACCCGCCCGTAACACGCGGTGAGCCAGCGGCCCGAAAACCTCGCTGACCGTGGACAGCGGCGACCGAACCCCGGCTATCCCGCCTGTTACCCCCGCGCTGCCCCCTTCCCCTCGGGGGGGGGTCCCGTCCGCGGGTACCCCAGTCACCCCGTTGGTGACTCCCGTTGCCCGGAGGGGGACTGGGTCCGGCCCTGGTTGGGCCCTGTGACCGACCAACCTGAGTCCGGCCCTGGTGACCGTCCGAAGGGCCTGACCGGTTCAGGCACAACACGATGTGGTGCTTGCCACCGCAGCACTCACAGGGGGACGCGCGTGAGCACTCGCTCAGCGGGTGCGGCCCCAAACAACCGAAACACAATCGGTGGCGGATGACCACCTTCCTGCGGGCAGCCACACCGAGCGCCTTAAAGTTGGCGCAACTGTTCACTTCATGACCGGCACTGTCGCAGTGCACACAGCCGTCACCCGACGGCGCGGCACTCAAAACGCCAAATTGTTTTGACGCCCACCCCCCCGTGGGGGTGGGGGGCGCGGCCCCTCCCGCATCCGCGCGGGTTGGCGCTGCACACTGGCCTCCGAATCCAATGTGTCGCATCGCCTGCATTCACCCTCCAAAAAATCCGTTAATTGGACGAGCGTGGGCAGTTCCGAGCTACTGGCCCCATGCAGCTGTTCAAACCGACTTTGAACAGCTGCAGGCAACCGTGACAAAACCATATATAACACGATATATGACCATTGGTCTACCGGCAGACCAAGGTTCTGAAGGGCCTTAGTGGCCACCAGCACAGGGTTGAGCACCTGTACCCGGATGTCAACATCCCGGGTTACTCTTGGGATGCTAAACAGCTTCCCCAGCTGCGCATCAACCAACCGCCGTTTGTGTTGGTAGCGGTCAAACAATATGGCCCGGGCAATCTCATAATTGCCCGCCGTGACCGTTAGGTGACCGACCAACTCCTTCGATTCACCCCGCAGTGCCATCAATAGTTGGGCCAACTTGTAGGCGTTGTCCAGGTCGTCCCGACTGTGGACCAGACTATCGAATAAATTGATGAATGCCGGCCACTCATCAATTGCCCCACCGAAGGCCGGAATCTCCAGGTGTGGCAGCCATCCAACAACACCCTTAGGGGGCGGGTCTCCGCTACCCTCCCCGCGGTCATCCCGACGCGACCGCTTAATTTTTTCGGCGCGACGCTCGATGTCGCCCAAGCACTCCATCGCTTGGTCAGCATCCGCGCAGAGCTGCTTCACTGCAGCCACCGAGGCCTCATCCGTAAGCCCGAGGGCTTCAGCCTCCGCAGCCAGCCGACACACCTTCTCGACGCGTGTCATTGCGTCCTCCACACGCTTAGCAGGACATCGTCCATGTCAGGTCGCTCCACATACTTGTGAGTATGGGCGAGCCATCTCATCTCCTCACGGACACCATACCGCAGTACCGTCAAGGGCGAAGGTGCCATGGTTACCGATTCAATTGTTTCTGGTCCTATGCTTCACTACCGAACTAAGCACAGCCGGAGACCAGCACTTGCCCGTCAGCGCTGGGCACAGAAATTAAAACTAAGTTGTAAAAACCAAGGCAACCACTAAAACAATTAAATCCTAAACAATATTTAATATGGTCGCCCTGTGGACATACACCTTATAAATATACACTCTAAATCAATTAGAGAATGCCACCATAAAACACAATACAAAAATAACCCACAAAACTTGATTATGAAAACAATACAAAATAATAAGCTGTGACCTTCTAGAAGTGGCCCCTCCGATATGACCCACACTTCTACTGAGGTCAGCAAAATCAGCTTAATACCCCTTAAATAGCCTGACCCTGCTCTGTAAACCGAAATAACACTGCAGTACTATAGAACCCGACGTTCTACCGCAAGTAATACAATCTAGTTACTCCGCAGAATGACTGTTCAATCTTTTATGCGCACAAACAGTAGTTTCCGACTACAAATTTATAATAATTGTTAACTAAATTGACACTTATACTTTCACTAACCGAAATGAACTTTAATTGTGGTACCGACCACAGACTCATTGCCGATTTGCCGGCCAATCTGAGATATTCTTTTCTCCAACCGTGAATCGATGATTTCCCACTAGGAAACCGCGCCTGCTACCAAAATGATTAATTCCACGCCTCAACCGAACGGCGTGGAATCTTGAGGGGCTGGGTTGTTGCCAGCACGGGGGAGAAAATCTTGATTATTACTTTACCTTGTCGTCGCAGACCGGAGATCGAAAGCTCGATTCGAGGCAGGAATGCGGGATAGGAGCACAAGTTTGGGATAGGAGAGGAACCGAACCTTGCCGACACGAGGAGTCGCCGTCCGCATACGACGAGTTGGAGACCGTACAACTTCAACCTTCACCACGAATCACTCAACCGCTGACGCGAATCTACTTATTTCCCGACGATGTTCGATGATGAGCACTCCGACCAGGCCCGACGCCTGTATTTGGTAATTGTTACATCGAATTACAATCACTGGCCCGACGCCTGAGCAGACATGTTTTTTCTCCCGACGAGAAAAGATAACCTCTAATTTCTCCTCTCGTTTCGATACGAGTGACAGCTGCGGTCCCGTTTCCGCTAGTGAACAACGCATGGTTCCGAGTCGCGCAACAAGAGGAGGTGCGTTCCGAAGCATAAATATTAAACACGGTCATTCACCCTGACGATATACGATAGACGCCACAGTATCAGCTGATACTGTGGCGAGAGAGCCCAGATCAGCCCATCAAGGTGTACGAGCTGAACACCAACACGTTCGGGCTACGGTCTAGTCCTCATTTGGCGATTCGCACTGTGCGGGAGTTAGCGGATCGAGAACGGTTAAATTTCCCTAGAGGAGCAGCAATCCTGGAGCAGGATCTCTACGTGGACGATATCTGTACCGGTGCAGATTCCGTAGAGGAGGCGCTCGCTCGTCGGGACGAGCTAGTTAAGCTCTTACGGGGTGGAGGTTACGAGCTCCGGAAATGGATGTCGAACTCTCCAGAGTTACTGTCTGGTCTTCCGGATGACTACCAGCAGGATCCCCACATTTTCGAAAATCTGGAAAATCCGAATATGTTGTCGGTATTAGGCGTCCAGTACCAGCCGGTGTCAGACATGTTTTCGTATCGGGTCGAGTTGGACTCCCCGAAGGTCTGGACGAAACGGAACGTCCTTTCAACGGTGGCTAGGACATTTGATCCAAACGGGTGGATCACCCCGGTAACATTTCAGCTCAAGTGTTTTATGCACCAATTGTGGTCTGCTGAGCTGAAATGGGACGACCCGATCAGCGGGTCATTGAGCTCAGAGTGGGACTCGTTCTTTTCGACCCTCCCTGGCATCAATCGGATTTCACTGCCACGGAGGTTGGTCCCCACCAAACGATACACCGCCACCCTACATGGGTTTTGCGATGCCTTGGAGAAGGGCTACGGAGCTGCGGTGTATCTGCGTACGGTCAACTCCTCGGGGGAGGTTGATGTGCGGTTGGTCATGGCCAAGAGCAAGGTTGCGCCGTTGCGCACTCGCCTGACCATTCCCAAATTAGAGCTTTCAGGAGCGGCTCTCCTGACTCGTCTGCTCAACCACACGATGACGGTTCTTCGTGGGTCAATAGCGTTAGAAGATACGGTCTACGCTTGGACGGACAGCCAGATCGTGTTATGCTGGCTGAAGGCTTCAGTTCACAAGCTGGAGATTTTTGTGGCGAATCGGGTTTTGCAGATTTTGAATTCGGAGGTTCCCTTAATCTGGAGACATGTTCCAGGGGAAATGAACCCAGCAGACTGTGCGTCTCGTGGGTGTCACGCTCCGGAGTTAGTTGGACATCCCTTGTGGTGGGGTCCAAAATGGTTCACTCAAGCCGAATCGGATTGGCCAATGAGTCCACGCGTTACCTCGGTGAACGGCGCCTTGACAGTCGGTGTCTGTACGACGCAACCAGAGCCGGAAGAGGAGTTCAGCCTGCTGGAACGGTACAGCTCGCTCGACAAGCTGGTCAATGTGACCGCCTGGATCTTTCGATTTGCGCGGAATTGTCGCAATTCTGAGGCGCAACGGGTGCGGACACAGGTCCTGACACCACGGGAACGGAACCATGCGTTGTTCGCATTGGTACGGAACGTGCAGACGGTGCACTTTAAGTCCGAACTGGACATTCTGAGACGCGGACGCGTCCAACTGAAGGGAGCTGTGGCTCGGCTCAACCCGTTTATTGACCCTCAAGGATTGCTGAGGGTAGGAGGTCGGCTGCGGAATGCCAACCTGCCTTATGCGGCTCGCCACCCGTTGTTACTCCCTAGGAAAGGGAAGTTGGTCGAACTGTTGATACAGGATCGACACATTCGGAATGGGCATGTCGGATGCCACGCCTTGATGGCGTTTGTCCAGCGCGAGTTCTGGATTCTATCGGGGAGACGCTTAGTGCGTAGCGTCGTATTTCGGTGCCTGCCTTGTTATCGGGCCAAGGCGGCTACGATGCAGCCCCAGATGGGCGATTTGCCCTCGGATAGGGTTAACGAAATCCGGCCCTTTGCGGGTGTCGGAACGGATTTCGCGGGACCATTCATGGTCAAGTCTTCACAGCTACGGAACGCCAGATTAGTGAAGGCATACCTGTGCGTCTTCGTGTGCTTGGCCACGAAGACAGTCCACTTGGAGGTGGTCAGTGACCTCACTACAGAGGCATTTATCGCATGTCTAGATCGGTTCGTCTCACGAAGGGGCCTCCCGACATTAATCCGTTCGGACAACGGCACAAATTTTGTCGGAGCCAGGCGATATCTGCAGGAGGTCACTCAATTCCTGAACGGTAACCAGGACGCCATCGGTACGGCTTGCTCCCGACGAGGGATTGAATGGGTTTTCAGTCCGCCGGGATGTCCTCATTGGGGAGGAATTTTTGAGGCTGCGGTTAAATCGGCTAAGTCGCACCTGACGAGGATCATCGGTTAGACCTCTCTACGCTTTGAAGAGCTTGCGACGCTGTTCTGTAAAATTGAAATGACACTGAACTCGCGTCCGTTGTGCCCGCTCAGTTCGGATCCAAATGATTTGGAAGCGTTGACGCCGGGTCACTTCCTGATAGGTCAGCCCCTTAACGCCCTGCCAGAATACCCATTCGGTGATAAGTTAGGTCGATTAACTAGGTGGCAGATGTTGCAGCAGATGGCTCAATATTTTTGGAAACGGTGGTCCCTTGAGTACTTGCACATCTTGCAGCAGCGCCTTAAGTGGACTGACCAGACGAGCCCCCCTCAAGTCGGTGATTTGGTGCTGATCAAGGATGCGAACCTGCCATCATTGAGATGGAGACGAGGACGGATCGTCAATTTGTACACGGGTCGGGATGGCACGCCCCGATCAGCAGAAGTCAAGGTGGGGGACTCGGTCCTCAAGAGAGCGGTCGCAACACTTTCTCGCCTTCCTATTGATTAGGGACAGGTTCGGGCCTGTCCGGGCGGGTGACTGTTTAATATTTATGCTTCGGAATGCACCTTTTTTATTGCGCGACTCGGTTCGCGAGTGATCGGAACGGAACTAGCTAGCTGTCACTTGTATAGAAACGAGATGACGAGTTAGAGGTTATTTCTTTTGCACAGGGAAAAAAATTTCGGCACATGGCATTCGGGCCTTGGCTGTATTTTTATTAGTAAAATTGTGTAACACAGGTGTCGGGCCTGGTCGGAATGTTAATTTGTAATAATCATCACGGAACAATCGTCGGGAAATAAGTAGATTCACATCATCGGAGTGAGTGCTTCGTGTTGTGAAAGGTTGAAGGGATTCGGGGATCAATTCGTCGCATTCGGACAGCGACCCTTTGTGTCGGCAAGCAACACGACGGCGACAGCATCGGGCTACGACGAGAGTAAGATTCGACTCCTCTCCCCCCACCCTTGTGCTCCTCATCCCGTGTTCCTGCCTCGAATTGAGCTTTCGAATTCCGGTCCACGGCGTCAAAGGTCAGTACTTGTGACATTCCTGGTGAAAAACAACCCTATCAAGATTCCACGCCCTTTCGGTTGAGGCGTGGAATTAATCAAATAGTGTCCCAAGTATTAAAAAAATAAAAATAAACATATATTTCTTAGACAAGAGAGTTATAGATACACATACATCATATGTGTATCGTTGTCTAGTACCCAAGATACAGGGAATCCTAGATCAATGTGTGCAAATAGTGTCCAAGGTATTATTATTATTATAGTAATGCATTATATTGGATCTCGTTATTTCCTTTGCAGCTATTGCTGTCCGAGTGAAAACTAATAAATCGTTAAAAGTGCTTTAACAACCGATGTGGATCTTGTGTGGAATTATATATTACAGCTTTGTGTAACTTGGGATGTTAGACTATGTTTTATTTGTTACATAGTCTAGGATCGATATTTCGTGATCTATGGCCTAAAAACCACATTTATTGATTTGTTTGTCACCCGTCATTCTTATCCAATTTTCGATTCCCCAATCACGGCTAAAGAAGTTATCACTTCAAAAGTTTGTCGACGTCGATGTTTATTTATATTGTATTACTTATTGCAGTTTTCTGTTAAGTTTGCTGTCGCTACAATACAGAAAATTGATTTCAAAATTCCGATGTCATGTAGCTGTCAGCTTCACATCAACTTAGATCAATATACCTTTACCTCTATCAATCTGAAAGGTATTTTATTAATCAACAATTCTTATTTACGACGATTGTTTTCCGTTCATCCAGTGATCGTGAATTATTCAAGACAATTCCATTAAATTGTTTGTTTCTCAAAGTTTATTATAATTCAGGGAAAATAACCACGAGCACGACCATGGGTGCCGTGCGTCAATAAATCTTTATTGAGTTCTTGAGATTTCTACAGTTATAATATGATATGAGCATGAACGAAATGTATTATGTTAATGGTAGAATTACATGTAGAGAAAGCCATACAATTCGTTGGGCTGGGCTGAATTAGAGCATAGGATACTAAACTTTTTCACTATGCGCCCCCCTTGTAAGTGAAGTTAAAACCTATTATTATTTTGTTGGAGAGGAAAGGCTAAGTTCCAGTAAAGAGAGAGTACGTCCAACATCAGTAAAGAAGGCGGCGCTAGCCAAGTAACTAACAAGACCTGTTGAGAGGGGCGCCGCACCCCGCCTCTGAAATGGCTCAGAAAGTCGAGTAACTAGGAATCAATAAGATATGTTATGAAAGACGGCGCAAGTCGCCCCCTGAACACATCAATTCAAGAAAGAATATTCAAAAAGATCTTCTAGGAGGGACGACGGATCTTTCACGGCGTGAAATGTTTAAATTGTGCATTCCTTTGGATCACTCCGCGCCCCCCTTGGGATGTGCGCCTCCCGGGGTGGGAACCCGTGGGTTAGAGGATGCTGGCGGATCAGAAACTTCTACATGACGTCATCAACGCTGACTGGAAAGTGAGTTACGGAGGCCGATGTGTTTTACCTGAAGCTATCAGTTTATATCGCAGATGGATGGGAAGATAGATTAATTGATCAATTAATTATCTTAATTTATTATTATATCCTTTATTGCATAGGATACAGTAAAAACAATTGAAGCAGTGGGAAGTAAAATGTACAAAGGCCGGCTTATTCCTATAAGAAATCACTTCCAGCCAACCGAGTAAGTATGTGCAGAGAATGTTCAGCTAATAACAAAATATTTATACAGACAAGAAAACAGCAACTAAATTTAAAATACAATACACATTCACCCAAATAACTACAAAAATACTTTATAACATATATATCATTATAAAGATAATTATAAGACATAAACACTTTAAACTTAAATAAATAAAACCTACGATAATTACTTAAAACTTAAATAAATAAAACCTACGATAATTGAGATAGGTAGTATTCTTGCAGTCTTGATCCGAATGAGCTAGGCGATAAACTATCACGGATAGAGTCTGGCAGGAGGTTCCACATCTGCGCAGCACGGACTGTGTAGGAATTCATCAGGAAACTGGTATTGGCCATCGGACAGGCTAGTTTCCTTGATGCGACACATGCACGACGAGGTCTTGAGGGCGGCGGTAAATACGCAAAACGGTTTTGCAGGTACTCTGATGCACCAGGATTGTGCATTATTAAAAAAAGAAAAACTAAAATAAGGAGGTTCCTTCGCTGTCGGATTGGGAGCCACTTCAATTGGTTGCGAAAATCCGACACATGGTCGTACTTTCGCAAGCCAAAAATGAAGCGCAAAGCCAGGTTCTGAAGCCTCACCAACTTGTTAAGCTGTTCTTTAAGTTTGTTATGAAGAAAAATAATTTGACGACTTTGACAGATATATAGCCTCCAACTACACAAGCGCCATCTGCAATGAGCTTTTCAGATAGGTGCCATTGAGCATGTAAAAACCGGTCGAGTACGAGTCGCACTCGCGCACGAAGGGTTCCGTACCACCGTGCAATGGTAGGAATGGTGTAGAGTGAAAATATATTAGTTTTATTATAATTGGAATGAACAATTATTAATCGTATAATGGCAAATAACTAAGTCCGCAAAGTGCGTCGTCAATAAGCTAAGAATTATCAAATAATTAAAAACTACACACACACAAAAACTGAACATAATAAAAACCAAAATACTAAACAAATAAACCGCCCCAGGACATGCCCGACCCAAAGGTACCCATCACACTGGCAGCATTACCGCGCTGCACGGCGAGTGAGATCCTTTGGATCAGGAACGCTCCGGAACGATTGTCAAAACCTCGGTCCCTCAAGCGTCGCCCAATGTCCTTGACAAACACAGTGAATAGTTTGGACTTTACATAGCAAAATGCTGTTTACAAAGTTATTGGTACGTATGTACGTAACCAGGTGCATTCATAAGTTTGTTTGAGTTATTGAAAGAATTGTTGTATGGGAGCCCCCTTAAATATTTTTTTATTATTTTTTTGTATTTGTTCTTATATCGGCAACAGAAATACATCATCTGTAAAGATTTCATCTGTCTAACTGTCACGATTCGTGAGATACAGCCTGGTGACAGACGGATGGACGGACGGACGGACAGCGGAATAGTGATAGGGTCCCGTTCGGCAGATTTCGGGTACGGAGCCCATAAAAAAAAAACTGAGAAAACCATTTCGAGATAATTGTGTTCCTAACTAAATTCCGTTATTCCCATAAAAAATATAATAGGTGCATTTGTCCGCTACGGCGTAGTTTGTTCAAATTCCCTTCGCCCCCTTAAGTTGTCTGTTCTGTAAAACTGTCAAGTATCAACATTTTTTCCCTGTCATTCGATAACACAGATGTCAGTCGGAACGTAAACAAATATTGGTACAGATGTAGTGAATAATCCTTTCCTATCGGCAAAACTCGGAACAACGATAACACCCGAATGGTGCCGATGTGTCTATGAATTACTGTATTATTAAATTACGTGTTGGTATCAAATAAATCGCATACTTTATTTATCAATGTCAAATGTCAAATTGCCCGTTTGACGGGTACTGAGTGCGAGTGAAGTAGTAAGACAAAAACGAACATTTCCGAGAAAATACGAAAGGAAAGGATTATTCACTACATCTGTATTATAGTTTTTTATTTTTATAATCGGAAACAACCAGCCTCAAGTACAACCGTTCCAAAACTGTGAGCAAGTGACGTCACGATGAGTGTTATTATATAAAATATTTAAAAATCTATTAATAGAAATATTCAAATAAGTTTCTTAATAAAACCGGTCAAGTGCGAGTCTAAATCGCGCACGAAGGGTTCCGTACCACCGTTCAATGGAAGCGATGGTGTGGAGTTCGTTTTATGATTCCCCTTATTTAAGTAAGCCGATTAAATAATTTTTAAGAAGTGTCACTAAAACTAGAGCATCTAGAAAGAAACTGAGGGTAGATTTGAATTCAGCGACCTCAAATTACTAAGATACAGTTTAAAAACTTCATAAAACAAACAAAAAAGTTTAATTTCGTTTAACAAATAACTTCTAAACTGCTTAAAAATCGCGGATGTATTGGGGTACATACATGGGGTATTTTCGGATAAACCCAGGCAAGAGGTATCTAAAAAAACGGTCAAGTGCGAGTCTAAATCGCGCACGAAGGGTTCCGTACCACCGTTCAATGGAAGCGATGGTGTGGAGTGAATAGTTTGGAGTTTACACAGCAAAATATTATTTACAAAGTTATTGGTGCGGTTACTTTCACACTCCATGTACGTAACCAGGTGCATCCATAAGTTTGTATGTGGTATGGAAAGAATTGTTGTATGGGAGCCCCCTTAAATATTTCTTTTATCCTGTTTTTTAGTATTTGTTGTTATAGCGGCAACAGAAATAAATAATCTGTGATAATTTCAACTCTCTAGCTAGCTAGGTTCTTGAGATACAGCCTGGTGACAGACGGACGAACGGACGGACGGACAGCGAAGTCTTAGTAATAGGGTCCCGTTTGGAACCCTTCGGGTACGGAACCCTAAAAAAGGCTAAAATTTAATAAAATGAAATAAAAAGTACTGCGTATTTTTTTAGCAAGGTCCGTCAGGGTAGGCAAGCAAGAAATGAAGGTAGAGAATAACCCCGAAAATTCACATGACTAGCAAAACTTAGCTATACCTGGCTAAGTTTTGTTAGTCTTGTGATCAGTAGATCTACTGAGCTATAAAACCAAATCTAAAGATTTTCCAGTCTTCATCTTCTTGGAATAAGGTCTAATTACGACAAAGACTTTAATTCAGTAAGTGATCCGACCGTTTTCGGTCACGGCGACCGCTTCATGAGCTTTGGACTCGCTCGTGTGCTCGCATGTGGCTTGTGTAGCTAATCTTCCTATGAAGATCCTTGCGAATTGCGGGCATGTAAGCGACCACTTATATAGTTATACTGAGTTAGCGCCACCTGCGGGCATGTAAGCGACCACTTATATAGTTATACTGAGTTAGCGCCACCTGCGCTCGGGCTTTTATAAGTTTATCACGCTTGTTGTTGAGCTCGGCGCGCCGGTGGATTTCAAAGTCACGGACTTTGGTTTTGACCAAAGCACTCCTCTCCGGTCTGAGGGCGGCTTGCTTCTCCCTCTGGAATGTCTCTATGCCGCACCTCTTCATGTGCCGCTTCAGAAAATCTTTGTACCTGAGGAGTTGTCCGGCACGCTTGCGCTTGCCCTCCTCAAGTTCTGAGTAGAAGATGTGCTTCGCGACCCTCTGCTTTTTCATCCTTGACACTTGTCTGCACTACCAAAGCTATCGCCGCATAAGGTAGGCCTCAATGCCACCCACATTGGCACGCAGCAGCACTTCAGTGTTGTCACGCGATCAAACCACCTGCTATTCATGATCATGCGTAGGCACCTGAGGTGGAAACGGTCTAGTATGCGGATGTTACAGTGGTACACGGTCTGAGGCAGCATACGCAGGCAGGACGATCGCTGTGTACACTGAGATATTCGACCCTATTGCTGGAGTGCTCCCAAGGTAACGGAACTTATCAACCTGCTTCAGCTCGTCCTCGCCAAGTTTGATGTTCAGCTCGTGACCGTTAATGTCTAGAGACATCACCTCCTTTTTTTGACGCTGATCTGACTGACTTGTCGAGATCGGACATGATCTGTTGCAGGCTTTGAACAGAACGCAGCCCTGTTTGACCCCACAGGTAACGAGGAGATAGCAACGCAGCAATGCATAACGTCGTGGATGAGTCTAAGAAGTCTCACAAATCTCTCTGTGAACCCTATCTTTCCGAGCATCGTCCAGAGGTCTTCTCGTGGGACGCTGTCAAAAGCCTTCTCAATAAAACATGGAACGGCCCTGTTCTCTGCTTTTCACTTGCAGTTGAAGCACTGAGAAGACAGCCTCAGCTGTGCCTCGGTCAGGTCGGAAGCCGAACTGGATTTGTGGTAGCAGCTATGCCCCAGAGTTCCACTCCAGAGCGGCAGCAAACAGGCCCCGATGCAGTCGGGGAAAGTTCTGCTGCTCAACCGCAGGACGGGCACGCGCACTGGGAGGCCATGCTGCTTGGTGAAGGCGATGAGCCAGAACCAGCAGTGGTGCCCTCTGAGGGCGAGGAGCTGTCCATGCGGCTGGAGGAGGAACTCGTCTTGGAGGTGGAGGAGGGGTTGACCAAAAATGGCGTCCCTCTCCCGCGATTGTAAAATCCTCCAAGCCAACCTCCAACACAGCCAAACTGCAACGGCCCAGTTAAGACGCTGGTTGGGGGCAAACAGCACTGCCGTGGCTCTGATCCAGGAGCCGTGGATCAACCGCGATAGCATTCGAGGGCTCGCCAATTTGAGAGGTAAGCTTTTCGGTACAACTGATCACGATAACCCTAGAACGTGCATCATAACTACTAACAACATCCCAGCACAGCCATTAAAAGAGTTCTGTTCCAGGGACCTGTGTGCCATAAGGCTGCAACTGCCCGACACAGCTAGGTGCCGCGAACTCGTGGTGGCCTCCGCCTACATGCCTGCGGAGGACAACCCGCCTCCACACGACCTGTGCCGGCTGGTGGACCACTGCGAGAAGTCGGGCCTCCAGCTCATCGTTGGGGCCCACTCGAACGCGCATCACCCACTGTGGGGCATGCCAGATATGAACAGCAGAGGTAAGACACTTGTTGAATACCTATTTACTACAAACCTTAATGTGCTTAACATAGGTTCTGAACCAACTTTTGTTACCAAGCGGAGCAGAACTATCGTTGATATTACCCTGGCAACGGCGGACATATCCGACGACGTTGGGGGCTGGCATGTGTCCAACGAGGCGTCATGCTCTGATCATCGATGGATACGCTTCGAGATCAACGTAGCGTTCTCCCCAACTGTCCCTAAGAGAAACCCACGCAAGACTGACAGAACCAGGTACAGAGCTATCCTAGGTGAAAGACTTGCTTGGGCTGAGACTCTACCAGATCCGGAGGGACCCGAACAAATCGAACAACAGGTAACAGATTTTACTAATACTTCAGTAGATTGCTACCATTCAACTTGCCCGCTTAGCACACCAGCGCCTACCAACATCAAGGGGCAGCCTTGGTGGGGTCCTGATCTAGATAGGATGCGTGCTAAGATCAGAAGACTGCTAAACAGGGCGATGAACACCAGTGCTGATGAGGATTGGGACAACTATAAAGATGCCAAATCCAAGTACAAGAAACGACTACGGTTCAAAAGCAGCAACTCATGGAGGAAATTCTGCAGCGACATTGAAACCGTTGATCAAGCAAATCGGGTAAGGCAAATACTAGCTCAACAAGGCAACTCCAGGCTAGGGTCGCTTAAAAAACCCGATGGAACATATACCTCTTCCACCACAGAAAAACACAGTCTCTTGTTGGAAACTCACTTTCCCGGAAGTAGAGCTATTCAAGAGATTGTGTGGCCGGAAGAGGTTCACCATGAAGCTGTCGACCACTTAGACATAACTAATAATATTATCACTGCTGACAAGGTGAGATGGGCCATTAATAGCTTTAAACCTTTTAAATCAGCAGGACCAGATGTAATCTTCCCAGCACTTCTACAGTGGGGTGGGGAACCCGTCATCAATATAATGGTCCGAATCATGAAAGCATGTCTTAGATTCGGATACGTTCCCAAAAGGTGGAGAGTAGTAAACGTAATTTTCATACCGAAGCCAGGAAGGAGCGACTACACTAACGCTAAATCTTTCAGGCCGATTAGTCTCACCTCGTTCTTGCTAAAGACTCTCGAACGTTTGTGCGAGAGACACCTGAGAGATGGAGCGTTAAAACATATACCCTTACACAAGAATCAGCATGCATATAGATTGGGTAAGTCTACTGAATCGGCTCTCCATGCAGTTGTATCCACAATTGAAGAGGCGATTCAAAACAAATGCATCTGTCTTGGAACTTTTATTGATATAGAAGGTGCCTTTGACAAGACGCAGCATAGCAGTATAAGTGCATCTCTAACAAGGCATGGGGTGTCAACAGCTGTAAACAACTGGGTCACAAACATGCTTAACAAACGTATCGTGCGTCTAGCTGGAGAGTCCCTGTCGGCGGAGGTAGTGCGGGGATGCCCGCAGGGAGGAGTGCTCTCCCCGCTTCTGTGGAATCTGGTCATTAACGACCTGATTACCAAGCTTAACGCTAATGGATACTACACCGTAGGATATGCCGACGATTTGGTAATCCTCATCACAGGTAAATTTGCGAGCACAGTATGCAACCTTAAACAAACAGCTCTTCGCATCGTGGAGCGCTGGTGTTTAGAATATGACCTGGCGGTTAACCCAACAAAAACGGAAATGGTCATGTTCACTAACAATAGAGCTCTTGGTAGGTATACCCTACCTAAGCTCTTTGGAACGGAACTCCAGCTAGCAACTGAGGTGAAGTACCTGGGCATAACCTTGGACAGCAAGCTCAACTCGAGTAGCCTCATCGACAACAAACTAAAGAAGGCGAGTATTGCTTTCTGGCAGTGTCGGAGAATGGTGGGGAAAAAGTGGGGACTTTCTCCCAACATCATTCTTTGGCTGTACGTAACGGTGATCCGTCCTCTTGTCTGCTACGGAGCTGTGGTGTGGTGGACCAGGACCAAACTAACCACAATGGTAAGCAAACTCCAAAGCTTCCAAAGGCTGGCCTGCATGGCTATCACAGGTAGTATGAGAACTACTCCAACAGCAGCAATGGAGGCCATGCTGTGTCTTCCGCCACTCCAGCTGTATATTAAGCAGGAGGCCGCGTCATCTGCGGTGAGACTCAACACCTTAGGACTTTGGAGGAAAAACAGGACCTCACACACCGCCATCCTAGGGGAAGTTTACAAAAAAATTCCCATCTCTATGGCTTGCAGTGACAGAATCCCTAAACAATTTGTTTTTGACAAAAAATACAATATACAGTTACATGAAGACCATCGGGTTGAGGGGCTCGACGTTAAAGAGCTCAGAATTTTTACCGATGGTTCAAAAACTGAAGCAGGCACTGGTTCAGGCACCTTCTCGGAGGACCTAAACATCAAGATAGCCATTCCACTGGGTGCCCATAATACTGTCTTTCAAGCTGAATGCATGGGCATCATCTCGGCCGCTAATGCCATAGCATCGAGAAAGGTAAGAGATTCCTCCATTCGAATACTCTCGGATAGCATGGCCGTCCTACAAGCCCCAAATAGCAACACTATTAACTCAGGGCTAATCTACGAGTGTCACAAACGACTAATGGAGGTATGTCAACATAACCGCGTAATCCTTCAATGGATAAAAGGACACAGCGGATCAAGAGGTAACGATGCAGCGGATGAGTTGGCGCGTAAAGGATCTAGCTTGACAGCGTATGGTCCCGAACCTATCATCCCTCTTCCCTTCAAGATGGTACGCTCATTTCTGAGAGAGTCGACCAGGAATGATCATGCCACTCTTTGGACAAACCATGAGGAGTGCAGGCAGGCTAAGCTGGCCTTGCCGTCCCCTAGCGCTAGGCTGGCTAAGACCTTGCTTCGACTTAGTAGGCCGCGCATGCGACTGGTAACTGCAGCACTTACTGGCCATGGTTTCTTTAATAAACATCTATATGTCCTAGGTGTTACCGACAGCCCCCTTTGCAGAGCCTGCTTGGAAGCAGAAGAAACGGCTGCTCACGTCCTCATGGAGTGCACAGGAGTAGCGGACTACAGGGCTAAACACCTCGGTCAATCGAGGGACCTTCCAGGGATAGTCGGTAACGTAAAGGGCCTACTGGCATTCCTGGAGGAGTTGGGTTGGCTCGAATGATGTCGCATTCCCACCCACACGCAAAGTAGGCGCTTTCGTCGTCGAGTTGCGGAAACCAGCCCGTCTTACAATTGACAATTGACAATTGAAAATTGTGGTAGCAGCGCTTCTGATAGTTTCATCAGGCGAGCTAGGAGTACTCTGGCGAAGACTTTTCCAGAGACTGATAAAAGCGAAATACCGCGATAGGAACCACAATCGGAACAGTCGCCCTTGCCCTTATATAGAGCCCTTATGTGTGATACTTTAAAAGTAGACGGGACCTATTCTTTTTTCCACATAAGATCAAAATGCTCCCATATTGCCGAATGTAGTTCCTCACCGCCGTATTTAAGCAGTTCTCCCAGTACATAGTCGGCACCAACCGCATGTTTGTTCTGTTGTCGTTTTATTGCAAGAGCAACCTCGCCTCGTAGCACGGCTCATCCAACTCGCTAGATATGGGAAGTTGAGGGATCGAGTTGATGGGTTCCAGGTCAGCAGACTTATCCACATTCAGCAGAGTATTGAAGTGTTCCGCCCATCGTTTAAGAAGGCCTTCGCCATTTGCAGGCTTAAGTGGCACTTTTGCAAGATAAGACGTACGTATCAGTTTTCGAACCTCACCGAAGAAGTCCCCTAGCTGGTTATTGTTCGTTAGCCATTGCATTTGGCGAGCTTTGTCTTGCTACCATTTATTCTTGGTTTACCAGGTTAGCCTGCGCAGCTCCAGGTCTGTCTGATCTCCGCAATACTACATTGGTTAAACCTGTGCTGCCTGAGGATACGCTGGTGTTTGTCTTTAATTTACAATACATAGGTAGGCATGGCCGTACCCAACATATATTTAGCGGTAGGGGCAAAAGTAAGGAAACCCGATAAATAATATCAATTTAAAATGCTTTTTATTGGCTGACCTTATTGCAATAATAACCTGCGAGAATTCTGGCAAAATCTGGTTAAAATGTTTTCAATTTTATTTTATGCTTCCAGAAAGAAACCTTTTCCTTGTTTTTATTTTATTTTATTTATACCGGAAAACCAAAAGCTATCTTTAAATTAACAATAGAAACCTTATGTAAAAACAAAAAACCAATCATAGGTTTTCGCCGACAAAAAGACACAATAAACAAATAAAACAGTTAAAGCACTCTTAAACAACAGAAGTGGGTCGCATTATACATACTAATCCTTAGCACACTCATCATACCAGGGATGGAACCAGCTTTCATACGGTCGGTCGTACGGTCAAGTACGCAATAATGTCTGTTAAGAAGGGCCCCCGAAGTGTAATATGGCCTAATCTGAGCTCTGTATAATCAAAATTATACAGAGCTCAGCTTCGTATTTAATCAATTACGAATAAAAGGTCAAGGACCATGCGGTATTCTATATAATAAATAGAATATAGCAATACAATGGTCCATGACGTGCAAAGACAAAGCAATTTTGAGCATATCTATAAATAGGTTTTTACCTCAGTACAATCTATATCTCAGGTAAACTGCATATTTTCCAAGATAAGTTTCCTTTGCGAGAACTGAAGAAGTCTTTCGGTCATGTAACTTCTATTTTATTGTTTTACAAATGCTGATTATCATTTTAGAATTGATTTAGGACTTCTACTAATTGCTAGCATATAGTTTATCATTATACCGGCACTTGTTACTCACACAACCCACACGCACACAATCAACGAGATTAGTTATTCTGTGGAGTAACTAACGGATCCTGTGATAGGAGGCGGTGCAAGCAATCAGAGTGGGCAAGAAAGTTATCAAGGTAGGGAATCATTAATGATCTCTACTTTAATTAAGCTTCAAGTCAGCGTGGAGGGCGGGGCGGGCACACCATCTCGCCCCGCGGGTACGCCCATGGGCAAGGCAATGAATGCCAATGAGTTAACACGCTCATTCTGAAAAAGCAAAATGATGAAATCAATATGGCGTAAATATTGATATAACGATATGAGATAAAACGAATACGTGTAGGTATTTCAGTAAGCCACATTCTTAACGACTGAACGACTGATTTCGCTCTCCCGTTTACTTACCCACTATCCAGTACCTACCAAATCTTCTGCGTAGTAACCAAACAACTCAGTAGTATGCAGATTGCAGCTATTCCTACATGTAATTCTACCATTTACTTATACATTCAAGTATGAACCTACCTAATGCTAATTTCGTTCATAGGTATTATTACCTACCCTTTATTTGTTTTAAATATCACTGCGCCATTTTTATCTTCACTATTACGAGTATCGTATCTTCCTAGAATAACAGCTGTGTGACCTAAATATCAAGCATGCTTGTAAGACTCGTAGTTTCTTCGTATCAAAGCTGTCATATCAATAATTACATCAAAATGCAGTAGGTACCTACATCATCAAGTGCACCTACTGTAGTTGATTGAAAGATATCGATTGGATATGCTGGTGAGCGCGGCTGCTCTAATGCGTAATTTAGATAATCAAGACATTTACACAGATTAATAAAGAGTTAGGAACAGATTGGACTCGCCGAAAAACATTCAACTAAATAGCGACTCTTGGTAAAACGTCTGTTCATAACTCTCTATTAATCTGTGCATTTGGTAGTGTAAAACCAAGTTCGAGTGTGTTACGAGCGAGCCGTGTGTTAGAACCACCATTTCCCGTTATAGGTTTTGAGTTGTATTACCATTGCGCGCGTACGCAGTATTAAGCATTCTGTGGCGTGGTGCTGGAAAGGGATGGTTCAAAAAGTGACGTCATTTTTATAGGGTTCCGTACCCGAAGGGTTCCAAACGGGACCCTATTACTAAGACTCCGCTGTCCGTCCGTCCGTCCGTCCGTCCGTCCGTCTGTCACCAGGCTGTATCTCAAGAACCTAGCTAGCTAGAGAGTTGAAATTTTCACAGATTATGTATTTATGTTGCCGCTATAACAACACATACTAAAAAACAGGATAAAAGAAATATTTAAGGGGGCTCCCATACAACAATTCTTTCCATACCACATACAAACTTATGGATGCACCTGGTTACGTACATGGAGTGTGAAAGTAACCGCACCAATAACTTTGTAAACAATATTTTGCTGTGTAAAATCCAAACTATTCACTCCACACCATCGCTTCCATTGAACGGTGGTACGGAACCCTTCGTGCGCGATTTAGACTCGCACTTGACCGTTTTTTTTAGATTCCTCTTGCCTGGGTTTATCCGAAAATACCCCATGTATGTACCCCAATACATCCGCGATTTTTAAGCAGTTTAGAAGTTATTTGTTAAACGAAATTAAACTTTTTTGTTTGTTTTATGAAGTTTTTAAACTGTATCTTAGTAATTTGAGGTCGCTGAATTCAAATCTACCCTCAGTTTCTTTCTAGATGCTCTAGTTTTAGTGACACTTCTTAAAATTTATTTAATCGGCTTACTTAAATAAGGGGAATCATAAAACGATCGAATAAAAAGCTAATTGCGCGAATGATCATTGAGTGACTGACCATGAACAGCGGAAATACTTGAAATGAGCGAAAAAACATTGAATTGAGCATTTTATTCTGATAATAATAAAATACAGAACGAGCTTACAAAAATGGGCATTTCAGATAGGTATCAAAATTTTAGCCGTGCGACCACAGATATCGAGAGATAAGCCCTTGCGGCTAACCAGTGTCGCCGAAAATTAAGAACACGCACACATCTACACCACTCATACATCAATCCTTCCGCATTTATTGGTCAGTGCAATGTCATGCACCTATCGCCCGAACACACCCACACTAGCTAGCCGAGCTAGTGCTGCAAGGCATGACATTGCAAGGACAGCGTGTTTCTTCAATCCATTATAATTTATAGACAGTGGTATTTATGCCGGGTTATATAAATAAATAAAATAATACTTTGTTTGTTAATACGACATATTTATTTTACAAAAAATACCTATTACTATGTATACAGGCTGTAACACATACGGGGTGTCGAGCCGAAAAGGATTGTTTGGGACATGATTTTAAAACAACTTTCTCAATGCATCTGATTTGATCAGAGAAAAGTTATTTTTTACTTCCCCATAGAAATCAGCTGACCGCTCGGCCAAAATGTACTGCAAAGTGAAAAATAATGTTGCTCTGATCAAATCGTTTTAATAGACAAGGATGTTCAGATTGATGGCATATATACCATTTCTCTATAATCCTGTACAGTACAATACTACCTATTGACAAGAAAAATGTAAATATTTATTAAGAACTTTGCGTTTTGACAATTTAGGCGTAGCATTTATTGCTAAGTAATGCAGTCTTATATTAGTATATCTTCTCATTAGAGCTTTGATTAGATTACCCAATCGGTTTTGTTCGAGTTGGTAAAAAATCTATTTCTTTCCATCGATTCAAAAACATAATTCTTACTAACCTATCACTATACGTCGTCTCTGCGTACGTGTAACAGTTCGCCTCAGTACCTCGATGCATACTTACTTTCGTATTTAGATAAGTGTGAAATATTCATTGCGTGTTAGCTTGGCAATATGTAGTCAAATTAAGATACAAAACAAGCAATGGATAATAAACCTAGCGAGACCAACATGACATTGTCACTTTAATGATCAACTCGTTACGATTTTTTTCTGAATGGTTTATTTCCGTAATAATGTTTATTTTTTGTGTTTTTAGAAGAAATAATAGTTGGAATGAGACTTACAAGTGATATGTTACCCCGCCTTTCTTGGAGTTCACAATCCCGCTTCTATTTTTGCACATGAGTATTGCACAGTTCGGCATTTTTGAATAACAGCGGAAATGAATTCGTCACTGCGGTCGCCCGGTGACTACCGATAATTTTTAATATGAAGACTATCGGGGCTAGATTTGTTCGCACGTGCAACGCCCCTCAACCTATCTCTCGATATCTGTGCGTGCGACCAAATTACTAAGTAAGCCACTAGAAATGCAGAGAGGGCAACTTCAATAAAGGAACACAGTAAGCTAAATTTGGCTAGAGTAGGTTATTGTGGGTAAATTTCAATTGGGTTATAGGTCAGGTTGGAACTTAGAAGAATCAACCCCGGACCGGAGCGTATGCAAAGAAAAGCTTCTCATTTTGTATTTTAAGTTGCTGTTCTGTTGATTTCTCG
Organism: Argyresthia goedartella; assembly: GCA_949825045.1. Classification (NCBI taxonomy): domain Eukaryota; kingdom Metazoa; phylum Arthropoda; class Insecta; order Lepidoptera; family Argyresthiidae; genus Argyresthia; species Argyresthia goedartella. Next base: position 11,595,673 of record OX463809.1, read on the forward strand.
TCACTCGCAGTTGTCGCTCACTTAGTAATACAATAACGTAAATTATTTATTTTTGTCACTTAAAACTTTAATTTGCAGTCACTTACTTAAATACTACCCCTTAAATTATGGTTAAGTGCAAAAAACTACCAAATTTCATAAATAAACCGATATTTTTACATTTAGAAGAACTAGTTAAAACGATCCAAATAGTTTTTGTGCTGTTTGTGTACCGCTTCCCATAAAATTTAGGCGATTTAAGCGAAGAACAAGGAAAACGATTTCATCAGGATATTCGCACTGTGGAAGAGCGATACCGGGTCGTTGGAATACAAATATGATGACTGATTACTGCTGGAGCATTCAAAACAAGACTGATAGTTCAACTCATGCAAGAAAAAAATTATAAAAGAGTGATTCAAGACGATCGTGTCAAAGAAAATCAAAGACAAACAATCTTACTATTAAACAAGTTAAGTTGTTCCGGTAGAATATTCGCAAATACACATTTATAAACCATAACTTGTAAACAGCTAAAAACCGCGGAACATACATTGGGCATTTTCGGATACACCCAGGCATAAGGCATATAAAAAAATATTGACGTCACTTTTTGGCACTTCCTTATTTAATACTAGCTGATGCCCGCAACTTCATCTGCGTGTTCCTAGGAAGTATCATTTACCGAGATAACGTTACCCTCCTTCTGGTGCAGTCGGACAAAAAGTATCCTATTTGTTAATCTAGCTCATAAACTATCTCTGTGGTAAATTTCATTCAGATCCGTTGAGCCGCTCTAGCGTGATTGAGGCACAAACACACAAACACACAAACATCCAATCGCTACTTTCACATTTATAATATTAGTTGGATAGGTACGAGTATTTTACACGAACGATTCCGATCTACTTTTGACCACTGGATAACTCAAAAAATGGCCAAGTGCGAGTTGGAATCGCACATGAAGGGTTCCGTTGTAGCAAGTTTTTATTTGACTGGATGTTTGTGTTGTACCTTTGTTTTTCATAGTGTTTGTATGAATGACAAAGTTATCTTTGCGGTTTTTAATAAATAATTTATATCTTAAAACTGCTGTTTTTATTTTATTCAAACCAATTTTCGTTGAAAGTGTGTATTGAGATACACAGCATAAATTTTTTGGAGATTTTTCACTGTCATACTTTAAAGGGGAGAGGGGGGGGGGGGGCTCATTTTTCTGCTTTGGAAGGGTCTGTCTCTTCAACGATTTACTTTGAAGAAAAATGGTTTCAGAAACCGCAATGTAATTTTTAAAGACCTATATACAGACATCCCACACACACATATAGGTTTGATGAAAATAATATTTTTTGGTCTCAGTTCCATGTATGGGGAGCCCCCTTTAATTATTATTTTTTTTATAAAAATCGTAAAGCGGTTCACACATTACATCTACTTATCAAGTTTCAACTGTGTAGTCCTAATAGTTTATACATAAAGTTGCTGTGACATACGGACGGACGGACGGACAGACTTGATGAAACTATAGGGGGTTTGTTGTTTCTCTACGGAACCCTAAAAACTATTAAACCTACAAGCTTGAAAATTATTGAGGTCTAAATGGATTCGTTCAGTAGATAATTCTGATATTAAATTCGGGCAAAAAGTATAGCCTGAATGCTCACGTAGGAGTGTTTGGGCTAAATTACTTTCAGCTCGATAATTTTAATTTACACGATGTACCAGAACTATTTTAGGGGGATGTCAGATCATTATGAACAACTTTCACTATTAACCGATTTCATCAAAGTAACTTTATTTTTCACATCTTGGACCGCGATCAGCTGATTTGTGAGTAGAAGTGAAATATAAGTTGTTCTGATGAAATCGGTTTCAAAGTGAAATTTGTTCAAAAAATATCCCTAACAACCCCGCTAACATATGACATATCTTCTGTTATATCTTTATAGCGACTGGAAATCGAAGAGATGAGAAAAATTAAGTACTGCCTTTTTGACGACCCGAATGGCCTAGTCGGCAGTGACCCTGCCTACGAAGCCAAAGGTCCCGGGTTCGAGTCCTGGTGAGGACAAATGTTTGTTTGATGAGAACGGATGTTTGTACCCTAGTCATGGTTGTTTATCTATCTAAGTATAATATTTATCTATGTAAGTATGTGTATCCTTGTCTACTACCCAAGATACAGGGAATCCTAGTTTGGGGCTAGATCAATGTGTGTAAATTGACCAAGGTATTATTATATTATTATTATTTCCGCTGAGGTAAAACGACCATCAAAACTTGTCCGTCAAGCCCAGAGACTTCGTAATGCCTTCGATTATAAAGTTAACCCATATAGATAACTCTTAAATATAATTTTATTCCGTAAGAAGCTAGAAACTTATAAACTTATAAACTAGTGTCGTGCATACAACCACCCGTGAGGCCGGCGTTAAAAAAAACAACCTGTATCAGCAACCAGTTTAATCAAGTGATTAATTACCGATACCTTTTAATTATCAATCGAACGTAAATAACAATATACAAAGTTATGGGTTATGGATAGTTCACCAAAAACCAAAATTATAGTTATTATCCAAAAGCTGATGAAATTCGCTTTTGATATGATGTGACACAAGATCTCTCGTGTCTTTCCTCGGTGTGTCAAAGTAATATTAAACGATTGATTTGAAATTTGGCACACTTATGTGTCTCTGTGTATGTGGGGAGAGAGGAGGCGAGTCAGAGGGGAAGGGGGGAGGGGAGGAGGCAGGAGGGGATGTTATTATGTCTGTATGTACTGGCCATTTTTACACGAGTTTGCGCTAGCGCGGCCTCGGCACCTGGCCGCAAAGCACCTGCTTATTCAATATACATTATTATCAAACCTGCTCATAACATTTCGCGAGAATCAGCTGAGAAATGCGACCTAGAGGAGAACAGCCGGACATTCGGAAAGACATATGAAAGCATTTTTGCCCAAGCTGAAAATTCGTTTGGAATTTTATATGTAATATGTGTATAAAAGATTACACATGCAGAGACTCGTAGCATATTACTAGATTTATTCCCAGAGCAACATCATGAAATTACTTTTGGATTCTGACTGGCTATGATAAATGTTAATTCTGAGTGGCTATTTTACCAAGCTGGGCTAAATTAACTGATTATTGCATTTATTCGTTTGTTTTGTTTACTTTTTGTTTGATTCTCTCTGGATGAGTCTTCACGAATAGTTCTTCCTTTAGCAATGATGTGTAGAGTCGGGACACAGTAGAAAACTTGCTAAGATCCAGATTGTACCTGGAAGTAAGACATTTCGTAGTATCACACATTATTGTAAGTTTTCTCTAGCCACATGATATGATAAATGAATAGTTAAGGATGCGAAACAAGTACAAGTAGGCATGTTGTGAAGGATATATTTATGGGTCAAGATTGAATGAAAAATGGGCATTGAAGAATTTTAATCGATACTTAGGATAAAACTACCACTCTCCTGTGAAAACGCGTGTGTGTGGTTTTGTTTTATGTGGTGTTCAATTGTATGCTTGGCAAAAATGCTGGTTATGCCTGACTGATTTACTGAATAGCGACAAATAATGAGAGCGACTATAAATATTGGATTCGTCTGACGAAATTACTGAATCTAGACTGACTAGAAATCAAAAAGCTGCAACTTGAAAACCTTAATTCAAAAACAAAAAACGAGCGTTGGATTTTGTTGTTCTTACATGTTCAACCTAACACGAAGGATAAAGAGGGCTTTGCTTCGCTGACCCCTTTATCGTTCAACTAACCTGACCCAACACTTCGGCCAGACAGTCTTTATATAGCCAATAAGCGGTGGCTAGACCATTCAGTAATTTAGTCATGCAAATCAGTAATTTTGTCCCGCAATTCAGTGTTCATTCAGTTTTTTTCGCTCATTTCAGGAAATTCTGCTGTTCATGTTAATTCAATCAATTAGTTTTATTTTCATTAGTTTTATTATTTCCCTTTTGTTTAAAGCAAGAAACATACCTATAAACGGCATTAAACACTTGCGGCACAAAGCACAGATCTGCCATCGTCAGCTTATCACCAACACAGTACTGGCCAGCGGACCTGCCCAGCAACTCCTCGAGGGTACGAAGACCACGCTCCGTGAAGTGTAGTGCAAACTTCTCCCACTGCCGTGTAGTCTCGAAATGAGGTTTTAACCCGATGTTTTGTAGAGGCTGTATGCCAGAGACTGTTGTCTGAAAAAATATCGGTTATAAACAGGGTTATGAATGTTTATTTGTTCAACAGAATTCTAAAATTTTAATCTGAATACCTCTTCCAGTTATCCCTTTACCGAAAGTTGAAACAAAAAACAAACAAACAATGACATTTAAAACAGTTTATTGAGCAAAAGAATATCTTATAACAAAATACTTTTGCTTTGTTACATTAATAGGCTTCTCTTCATTGCGTTATAATAATTGCAAAAAAGTTCTCACAATATTTTTGGACTAAGCTAAGGCATTTGATACTGTTCCCACTCCTGCCCTACTACTCAAACTAGAATCCATAGGTGTGAGAGGCTTACAACCAGATCTCTTTCACTCATACCTTACAAATAGGTCTCAGGTGGTTAAAATTGATGATTTCTTCAGCGACGAAGCACAAATTACTTACGGCGTCCCTCAAGGCAGTATTTTAGGCCTAACCTTATTTCTTATATTCATAAATTACCTCTTTAACATGTCTATTAATGAAGCCAGCATTGTAAACTACGCCGATGATACGGCGATTACTATTCATGCAGATTCCTGGACACAACTTAAATATCACGCACATCATGGCTTTATCGCAGTTTTTCACTGGCTCCGACCACATACCCTTACATTGATTGTGTCAAAAATATTTTTTATCATCGACTCTCTAAAATCAAATTCCCAACCCCCAAACACATTAATTATAGAAACTCATTCAGGTTCCAATCAGAATCTGCAAACATAATTAAATACCTTGGGTTAATAGTAGATTAGCATTTAAACTTTAAAGCGCACATTAACCTGCTGGCTCACAAGATAATTAGACACGTTACCCAAGTACCCAAGAGACAGGGAATCCTAGTTTGGGGCTAGATCAATGTGTGTAAATGGTGTCCAAGGTATTATTATTATTATTCCTCTATAATCAGAATGCTATACTTCTCCCTATGTCAGTCCATTATCTTCTTCTGCAATGTCTCTTGGGCCGGTGCTTCTAAAACAACATTAAAGTCCCTTGAAGTAGACCAATGAGCTATCCTAAAGATATGAACATCGCGACCCAAAATTTATTCTACTCAACAACCAGGACTGTAAAGTATGAAATGTACCACAGCTTTTTATATTTAATGCTATTGATACTTAACACGAAATTATTGCAAGTGGTAATGTAGCAAACATAACAAAACGACGCAAAGACCGCGTCTGCCTAGTACCAACCCACAATTTCTCTTTTAACGAAAAATTCTTCCCCTATCTCGGTCCATTTCTCTATAATAAAATCAGTGCAAATATCCCAATGATTTCGCTTTCCCTTGTAGAATGTACCCGTAAAATTACTGCCTATCTTATTAACCTATCCTATGAAGATACTGAAGAGTTGGTCCATGGATGATTCTGTAATGAAAAATCTTCTTTAATACACACAAGCACAGACCCACACACGCACACACCCTCACACACATACACACAGTAAGTGTTATATAAGTTATTCTACGTTATCGGAATTTGTACTCTGTAAATTTTGAATAGTTATACTTGATCAAGTATCATTGAATACACCTCTAGATACGATAGACGGGGTTCAGGGCCTGACATTCCTTAACACAGATTACCCACTAATCTAGCTAGGATGTCAGCTCGTCTCCCTACCTAAATGTACACGCATTTATAATACCTTTGTTCCTACCTTAATTTATGTACATTTCCTTTATGAGAAATAAATTATAATTGACATTTGATATTTATTAACTCGCGGACTAAGTGAGAACCTGTATGTCGAGAGCCATAATCCTCAGTTTAGGTGTGCTTTGAACCTTTGATTCAATATTGGTAGGTGTATAGGTAGGTACATTTAACAATGAAGGTGTGTAACTGTGAATAGAAATTGTTATGTATGCTTCAAATTTGTGTTAAATAACGAACGAATACGTACCACTCCAACCAGGATTACAACTAGTCCGGACAAATCGCCGGCATACCAGTGGGCACGCTTTTTGAGATTGGGGGGGGGGGGGAGTGAGCTGCTCCCGTGAGAGGGGAGGACTGTGAATAGAATCGACCGATTAATGCAACTTTTAGCCAATATCGGAAGTTTGGACAGGGGAGGATATGTGATGGGAGAGCAGTAAAAATATTTCTTCTTGTTTCCTGATCTTCTGTTTCATATGTTGTTGGTTGATTTTCTGGGTTCTGTTCTGCTGCGTTGTGTCTGCGTTGTTGTGGCCTTTCAGTTTAATTGTCTGTTTCCAGGACCTGGCGATTTGAGGCGACTCTAGCTTCATCCCTATTGTGTGCTATTCCCATCCAGTAGCTAGGATTCTTTCCGTACTATTTAATATCGTATTTGAGGGAGTTTTTCCAGGTAGGGGGCTAGTTTCATTGTTCAGGGCGGCGTAGAGTATGTGTTTTTGGGGGCGTCTTACAATCACATAAGACTTTAGATATAAGATTTTTTATTCGTTTGGTTATTGTTTTCCCCTGTACGATGTCGTGTATTTTCCTATATCTTGGGTAGTTTTCTCGAGCATGTCGCTCAAGATCATGCGTTCATACTTTCTTAGTCCTGAGCGGTTAACTTTGGTGAGGGCTGCCACTTTTAGTCCATATGAAATGCACGGTGAAATGACCATTGTGTATATTAAGCGAGTTATTTTCCAGTCCATGTTAGTCTTCTTTACAAAGTGTAAAAAGGTTTTTAGAGTTGCATAGTGCTTGTTGAAATCTTTTCCTTATATGTTTCTCCTGCGATGTCCTGCAGTTATATAAGTGCCGAGATATTTTATTTCGGTCACCGGTCCAAATGGAACTCTATCCAACACGATTAACTCTGGTCGAGAAGCTGGACTAGGACCCTGTAAGTCGCAGCCAACGCTTCGGCCACCGGATCCGCCACCGCAGTAATGCAGATACTTAATGTAGTTGATGAGTGTTTCTTTAGACACGGCGATTGCAAGCTTTATATTCTGTTAATCGCAGTTTTCTGCCACATATTTATCCCGGACCTTACGAATGTAAGTGTTCGATTCCAAATCGATATTCGATCGATGGTTTCTGAACGGTCATTTTAATTTGACGTTAGCTGTCAATCTGGCAGTTTTGACAACTGACAGAGGAAAGCCCTCGCAATGAAAACGCGTTTTGGTTAGGGGTTGAAATTAAATCGCAGGGCATCTGGAATGTATTCGGGATTCCCTCAGGATTGTTAATATAGCTGAGTGTGCCGTTGTCTCTCGAACCAGATAAAGTTCGGATTTTCGTGCCCGATTTGTATTTACCACGTAGAACATAACCTGTGTTGGAACACTGTGCTCATTGAAGCTGGCCCGCCAGTCATACCTGGTTGGCTGAAGAACCTGTCTACCAAGAAGAGCCTAGGGTGCACCCGGGCCTTGCAGAGAGACAGGAGGTTGACGGGACCGAAGCACAGACCAGGTTAGATCTACCCCACATAACTTCAGCTCGGTGAATCGCCGACGTTCATCACTTCTTGGCACCTGATCGTCACGCTACCTCGTAGCTCATGGGCCCCTACGAGGTCATTAGGTGCTGAGAAGCCTGAACATTTTGGTAGCAGAGCGTGGTTTCCTGAGATTTGCAGCCGGCAAGGGCTCCAGGAAGGCACGATTTGGGACTATCAATCTGTAGGTATAGGCGGTTAAGTAACTTGGTTGTTCCTGTATCCACATAGATTGGTAGTATTGTAAGCTATAAGTCTATTGCTGGTAGTAGACAGACAGATATTGAATTGAAATTTGCATTGAATTACCAGTTAGTCAATCTATTAGTGGTCTAGTAATGCTATTGAATGAATGTTTTGGTTAACATAGGTAGTTACATCTATTGATAGCAGGCTATAACATTGTTTTCAGTTTATAGCAATTAATAACTTGAACTAATATTGACTATCTGTGTGTGTTGTAGTGATAAAGGGAGACTAAATTGTTATTTACAGAATTTATATAGATATAAAACTCGGTTCCTATTGGTTAAGGAAAACAACATTGTTTAAGTTATAGTTTAGGGTTCCCTCGTTTGGGTTATAGACTGGAGGGTCCAATCAAATTGAGTTACTGCAAATTGTGAGTAAGTATCGTTCCGATCATGTCGTTATCTGAAATCCAGAAGGGTGTGTTGAGCAGGCCGTAACGGGCGGGTGGCATGGGACACCTTCGAGCTATGCGGGTGCGGTCCGGACGCCGCCTCAGTTGTCGCCCCGCTCGTCGCCTCGTCCTCGTCGGTCACATGTGATGTCCCCCCCGCTCATGGAGCGGCCACGGTTGAATTCACGCCCACCCCCCTTTACGGGGTATCGTAGGGTGGCAATGGAACCGGCGCGTGGGCCATTTGTACAATGGGACCCTCTGGCGTATAGCTGCATACCTGATCGGTTACAGGCAGAGTGGGGCCCCGGGGGCCCTCGCTAGGAATTTGCGGCCCAACCATTTGTTGCCCCCCAACCGGAGACGGTGGTGTTACCGATCGCCTCTGTGCTTGTTTGGGATTTGGCGGGCAACCCAACATACGTTCGCGCTCTATTAGATTCTGGAGCTCAGGACTGCATTGTATCGAATGATTTAGCAAAATGGTTGGGCCTCAAGGTAAATAGGTATAATAAATCAATACGGGGCGTGGGGAATGTTACGGTTACGAATGTAGTTGGTCAATCGGTGATCACGTTCTATCCACGTTATGAAATTTTGACAAAAACATCCGTGCAAGCTTTAGTAATGACGCATGTCATGGGCAGACACCCCTTGATGCAGTTGAATCCGGCCGTTCGGTTCCTGACATCAGGACTCAAGTTGGCGGATCCCGATTTTGACACTCCAGCCCCGGTCGACCTGCTACTGGGAGCAGACGTTCTGGGTAAGTTTCTGTTGTCGGATCGGCGAGTTCTTCAGCCGGACGGGTTGATTGCTGTGGATACTAAGTTTGGTCACGTGATCATGGGTCCGGCATTGCCAATGGTTAGGCCTGCCGAGTCAGATGGCATACTTATTGGCTCAGCGTTGTCAGACGCTATCCAACGTTTCTGGGAGATAGAGGAACCTCCCACCGTTCGTCGAGTCGACGCAGACGAAGAAGAGTGCGAGTTGTTTTACCAGAATAGTACTGGTCGCCTTCGTTCTGGTCGTTTTGTAACTCGACTGCCTTTCAAGGCCGATCGACCGCCACTAGGAGAATCTAGGAAGATGGCTGAGACGAGATTGATGTCGATGGAGCGTAGGATGTCAAGGGACGCCGTATTTAAACAAAAATACGTCGATTTCATGAGGGAGTATGAGTCGTTAGGACACATGTCGGTATCAGGTGTGGACTGGAGATCTGAGGATCATTGTTTCCTTCCACACCATGCCGTCCTGCGAACCCCTACCGGCAAGATTCGAGTTGTTTTTGATGGGTCAGCACCTACCTCGAACGGGATGTCCCTGAATCAGTGTCTACATTCGGGACCCAAGTTGAGTCGTGATATTTCGGATATTCTCACGAGCTTTCGGAGACACCAGATTGTATTTGTCGCAGACATTCGGATGATGTTTAGGCAAACGGTAATTCATCCGGCTGACAGAAGGTATCAGTTGATACTTTGGCGTGAGACCACGGCCGAGCCAGTCAAGGTCTATGAGTTAAACACGAACACGTATGGGTTACGGTCTAGCCCGTATTTGGCGATGCGTACCCTGCGGGAGTTGGCGTCGCGTGACCGTGTGAGCTATCCTAGAGCCGCCGCTATCCTGGAGCAAGATTTGTACGTCGATGACGTCTGCACAGGGGCAGCCAGTGTAGAGGAAGCTCTGGACCGACGTGACGAGCTCATTCAATTGCTGGAACGAGGCGGCTATGAACTACGCAAGTGGATGTCCAACTCCCCTGAGTTGATAGCTGGTCTCTTAGATGAGTTTCAACAAGACCCGCACGTTTTTGAGGATCCTGACAACCCTAACATGTTGTCAGTGCTTGGAATTCAGTACCGGCCCGTCCATGATGAGTTTACCTATCGGGTGGTTTTAGAAACACCGAAGGCCTGGACGAAGCGGTCAGTACTGTCAACGATTGCGAGAACATTCGACCCGAATGGATGGATTTCTCCAGTCACCTTTGCTCTCAAATGTTTTATGCAAAGGCTATGGGCGGCTCAGTTGACCTGGGACACCCACCTCTCAGGTGATTTGTTGACTGATTGGACGCGAATGTTCACCTCGCTATCGGACATAAATAATGTATCGCTGCCGAGGAAATTGGTCCCTGCTGGGGATTACAGGGCAACCCTTCACGGGTTTTGTGATGCCTCTGAACGAGGGTTTGCGGCAGCGGTTTATTTGCGAACCGTCACCTCCACCGGGGAGGTCGACGTGCGTTTGGTTTTGGCAAAAAGCAAGGTAGCGCCTATTCGGACAAGGATGACGATTCCAAAACTGGAACTGTCCGGGGCTGCTCTTTTGACCAAACTTTTGAATCACACTCTAACAGTGTTGCGTGGGTCAGTGGTTTTGGAGGATACGGTGTACGCTTGGACGGACAGCCAGATTGTTTTGTGCTGGCTGAAGGCTTCGGTCCATAACTTAGAGGTTTTTGTTGCGAACCGTGTCTCCCAGATTGTGTCGTCTGAGGTCCCACTGACCTGGAGACATGTACCAGGAGAATTGAACCCGTCTGATTGTGCATCCAGGGGATGTCAGGCTCCTGAACTCGTTAGACACCATTTGTGGTGGGGACCACCCTGGCTTGCCAAGAGAGAATCGGACTGGCCCCACAGCCATGTAGTGGTATCTTCGGATCATGGCCCCAGAGCGGCCGTGCATGTTACCCAGAAGGCTGAGGACCCTGACGCCGGGTTACTGCTGGACCGGTATAGCTCACTTGACAAGTTGATAAACGTGTCCACTTGGATTATGAGATTCGCTCGAAATTGTCGTACTCCTCGCGATCAGCGAACGTTGAACCCTATTCTGACTCCGGCAGAGCGAAACGAGTCGCTGTTGAATTTGGTCCGGTTGGTACAGTCCTCGAAGTTTGGGGCAGAATTGGAGATTATACGAAGTGGACGTTCGAAATTGAAGGGAGCCGTCGCGCGTCTCAACCCCTTTGTTGATTCGACCGGGTTACTTCGGGTAGGAGGAAGATTGCGCAGTGCGAATCTGTCGTATTCGGCTCGTCACCCACTTCTGCTCCCCAAGGGGGGACAGTTAGTTGAATTGCTGGTGACTGATCGTCATATTACGTAACGCGTTGTTGGCCACGCTCCAGCGGGAGTTTTGGATCTTATCTGCCCGCCGTGCCATACGGAACATCGTGTTTCGGTGCATGCCTTGTTATCGACTTAAGGCTGCCACGATGCAACCTCTCATGGGGGACTTGCCCCCTGATCGTGTGAATGAGGTCAGACCGTTTTCGGGTGTTGGTACGGATTTTGCAGGACCGTTTATGGTGAAGAGTTCACGATTGCGTACCGCTAAGCAATACAAGGCGTACCTATGTGTGTTTGTTTGTTTATCCAGCAAGGCGGTACATCTCGAGCTCTTTGCTGATCTCTCGACAGAGGCTTTCATTGCTTGTTTGGATAGGTTTGTTTCTCGAAGGGGACTTCCAACTTTGATCCGCTCTGATAACGGCACTAACTACATAAGTGCGGAACGATACTTACGAGAGATAGTCAACTTTTTAAATGTAAATAAAGTGGATATTGGAACGGCCCTCTCCCGTCGGGGTATACAGTGGACCTTCAGCCCACCGATTTGCCCCCACTGGGGTGGGATTTTTGAGGCCCTAGTTAAGTCAGCTAAGACGCACTTAGGGCGTATAGTAGGTCAGACCGCGCTGACTTTTGAGGAGCTCGCGACATTGTTTTGTAAGATCGAGGCCGTTCTCAATTCGCGACCGTTGTGTCCGCTCAGCTCGGATCCAAATGACCTGGAGGCTCTGACCCCAGGCCATTTCTTGATAGGACAGCCACTTAACGCGTTGCCCGAGCACCCCTTCGAGGGAGTGAAATTGTATCGGTTGTCAAGGTATCAGATGTTGCAGCAGTTTACTCAGAATTTCTGGAAGCGTTGGTCGCTCGAGTATCTGCATATCTTACAACAGCGCCTTAAGTGGACTGACAAAACTAGCCCCCCTAGTGTTGGTGACCTCGTTCTGGTTAAGGATGCTAACCTACCGCCACTACGTTGGCGCAGGGGGCGCATTGTTAACTTGTTCCCTGGCAAGGACGGGACCCCCCGGTCTGCAGAGGTTCTAGTAGGAGGCTCGGTTCTAAAACGAGCGGTAGCAACGTTGTCTCGGCTGCCCGTAGATTAGGGGACAGGTGGGTGCCTGTCCGGGCGGGTGATTGTTCGATTCCAAATCGATATTCGATCGATGGTTTCTGAACGGTCATTTTAATTTGACGTTAGCTGTCAATCTGGCAGTTTTGACAACTGACAGAGGAAAGCCCTCGCAATGAAAACGCGTTTTGGTTAGGGGTTGAAATTAAATCGCAGGGCATCTGGAATGTATTCGGGATTCCCTCAGGATTGTTAATATAGCTGAGTGTGCCGTTGTCTCTCGAACCAGATAAAGTTCGGATTTTCGTGCCCGATTTGTATTTACCACGTAGAACATAACCTGTGTTGGAACACTGTGCTCATTGAAGCTGGCCCGCCAGTCATACCTGGTTGGCTGAAGAACCTGTCTACCAAGAAGAGCCTAGGGTGCACCCGGGCCTTGCAGAGAGACAGGAGGTTGACGGGACCGAAGCACAGACCAGGTTAGATCTACCCCACATAACTTCAGCTCGGTGAATCGCCGACGTTCATCACTTCTTGGCACCTGATCGTCACGCTACCTCGTAGCTCATGGGCCCCTACGAGGTCATTAGGTGCTGAGAAGCCTGAACAGTAAGTGTGGTCAATTTGGCATGGGTGATTAGTTTGGTTAGTATGGAATATGCAGTTGCCATATTTTGGCATTGGTGAGGCTTCCATTTTGTTATCTTCTTGAGTTGTTGCTGTGGGAAAGCACCAAAGTAAAGTTAACTCATTCGCATCACCAATCACTATAAAAATAATATATTATGTTTGCAGCTTCAATGTAAAATCACATTGTAGGTATAAATGTTGTTCTCAATTATACAGTAGGTATAACAAACAGACACAATAAATCTAGTAGATAGGTTGTTAGAATATGACATATCGGCGGCGTCCACCATCGGCCAATATCGCCGTTTTAACGACGACCCTCTGGCGACACTTATACTACCCATCTTGCGGAGATGCATTCGTAGTGCTTGAATGATGTGTTAATTTAATAATGAAACGGTCTCACCCGATTCCGCGCTAAAATCGCATTATGTTCCTCTCGAAGGATGAGGTTAGGGTAGCTTGCTTGCCCCCGCGCCTCTCTGTCTTTGGGGTCAGGGCATCCACTTCCATTACAGAGCGTTGCAACTTTGCACTTATCACAAAATAATACACACAAGCACAGAATATAAGTGTAAAACGTAAATTCAGGAATAACTTCACATCAGCAAATCAACAGTCACGCTGGGTCATTTTGGGAAAAAAGGGTCCATTGTCCCACGGGAACCCGGGGCACGTCCGCACGTATCCGCGTCAAGCCAACCTTTCCAACAAATTTATAGAAATAATATATACTCGGTTTAGATGTAATAAAACATTATTTAACCCCAAATATGTACTAAGTCGTAAATCACAACACTCCTATTAAGTAATTAGTAGGTATAAACACTTGTAATTTTATCATGCTATCTTTTTACAGACTATCGGAAAATAAAAGAAGAAGTTTTGTATATTTTTTACGGAATCCCAATGTAAAGGTTGTTTACCTCAACTAACTCTCTCATACGGGCACGGAGCAACGGTGTGGAAGGAGTCAGCGAGGGCGAAGGCCGAGTCTCCTCTAAATACTGCAATATCGCCATAGATTCCACTATGGTGTGCTCGTCTGCAAACATAATAAAAATAATGGCACCAAATATATTGTTTACCAATTTTTTGACTTCTAAATATACCCAGGTACTTTCACAGAACCGTGTTGTATGCTATCGGTCGTCTTCTGTCCGAATACTAAAGTTAGTTTTGTTAGATCACATCTTTATAATACAACCTGAAACCGTAGCGGAGCGGAGCGAGGCGACCCCATGTAGTTTGGTATAAAATAGGATGTAACATTTTGTTGAAAATTTAGTTAATTTGAGATGATAATGTTTTTTTTTATGTTAGTTTTTACTCAACTAGTTAAATACTTATAGCAATCGGTGCAATAGTTTTCAAGATTTGCGAGGGTAAGTCTATTTTTGCACAACAATTCGGAAGTCATAGTAGACTAACATTTAGACTACACGTTGGTGGCTTTAGTTGTTATATGTGTAAAGGAGGAATCGTCAGTAACAATTTGCTAGCTCATCGTTTGTTATAACTTTTTGCCCCTGTTTCCTTGATTCCTATCATACAGGTGTAACAGAAAAGTATGGTCATATTTTAGTGGTTGCTAAGGACATCATACTTCAAACAAATCTGTTTGAAGTATGATGTCCTTAGCAACCAAAATATATTGCCCAAAATATATTGAGAAATGAAAAATAAACATGCTCCGATCAAATCGGTTTCATAGTATACGTTGTTCAGAATGATGTCCCTAACAAACCTCTAAAATATGACTACACCTTTCTGTTACACCCTGTATAGGTTATTATTATATATTGTATTAATAGACTCATACGACAGTAAGTCCTCGATAAGCCCAGATAATACTAATGATAAATAAATATTAAGCAGGGCAAAGCCTTTGCGCTATCCCAGACTGCTTCAAATGCAAATAATTTTACAAGACATTAATATTTGCATAACCAACATTAGATACGACTACTGACCCCTCGACACGTTTGCCGATACGTATTCGAATGAATGAATGATTGGCGAATGGGTTGATCAACGTGAAGAGGGCCTTTAACTGTAATAAAATATTGGAGCCATATTGAATGGTTCGACAGAGATTTAGTCAGCCAGTATGATCAAAAAGCCGAATGTAAAATTGAAACACAAGACTACATAATGTTCTTTGAAAACTAGTCAAAGTCAAAATTTATTTATACCCGTTGAACATACTTAGCAAAGTTAATTTCTCTACATTGGACCACTGTGGGAGGAAGTGGAGAAATTAGCGAAGAACCTGCCACAGATTGATGTTTAGATCACTTGGTGTGGGTAAAAAATTGGTTGTGTTTAACTTATACAAATATTACAATATTAATTATTATAAATAATAAGCAGGAATAAATTATTACAAAATTATTAATAGCGAGTTCAGTTTTGAGCACAGAATCTCTGTGGTTTTGAGTTAGATTAGGAAGTCAAATATACTAAATATATTATATAAATATTAATAACCTCATCAGTAGATTCTAATATATAAGAATAATAATCCCATATAGTCTCGTCATTTAAGTAATTTTGAACATTTTAATATCCCATTTTAGAAAAAGTAATTTTTACATGGTTTTTAAATTGCTTGAACGGAAATTTCAAAATCTCCAGACATATCTTGTTGTAGTACAGAATGCACTACAACAAGATATCTCTGGAGAGTCTAGTGAACGAATTGCTAACTTTCGCGAGTCTTAACCGGGACACAACTAGTCTGTGATTATTTCTTACGTTAACATTACAGCTATGGCTAAATTTGGAAGATGTTGTAAGGTTCTTGCGTATATTTTCTAAAATAAATTGACTAGCTACGGTTAGTATGTCAATTCCTTCAATAAATTATATTAGGGAGTCTGTGCGTTTCAAATTATAAATTAATCGAATAGCCCTATTATGCAATATAAATACAGTTTTAATATCCACTGCTTTCTCCCACAATAAGATACCATAGGATATGACACTATGAAATTTACTAAAATAGATAGCCTAGCTGTAACCACATCCGTGTTTTGTCTGATCTTCCTAACGGTGTAAGCCGCAGAATCTGCCAGCTAATTTATCTTTGAGGGGTCATCACTGCAATTTTCTATCAATGGTTATCCCAAGATACTACGTATAATTTACTAATTCTAAGGTGTTGCTGTCTAACACTAAGCTGGTCTCAACTTGCCTGACATTTGGAAGTGAGAATTTGATACACTTGGTTTTAGCAGCGTTTAACAATAAATTATAAATTGATTGAACCATTTCAAGGTTAAAGACTAGATTAACATTTTAAAAACTTTTTGTCTTCCAATTTTGAAGACCAGTGAAGTTTCATTGGTAGGATAGGTAATTTAATTGAATAATACTTAAATTGTCATGTAGGACATTTTTATTTTTATAAATCAACATTCCATTAATATTATCCTGCTAACAACCAACCATCAGTACAGAGACACAGCCTTCAACAGGGTGCGTCAGAAACTTTCTCCCTGTCTATTCAACGTGTAGATATTTCTGCAGCTGCTACACCTTCGTGGTCGATGGGTTGAGAGAGTTTACCCCTTACCATGTCAAGAACGTAACAAGTTCATCAGAAATCTGCATGCAAAAAATCTTTTTATATCGGCGGATATAAGAGTCGCTTTGGCGCTATTGCAGCGTATATTTTATATGAGTGGAATGGCTTTGATCACTGTTGCGAGTGCGTCGGACGACTCGAATCTCGTCGGCTGAGCAGTTTGATGCCGATTCGGTTAATTTGAACAATAAGAGCTTCTCATTTGCCTTGCCACCCTGTATCTTGTCATCGATTACTCAAACGAAAATCCCAAAAGAGAATAATTTCAAAGCCGACTAGGTACGAAAACATCGCGCTCAAATGAGTATGAAACCTATAGCCGCCGTCGATCAATACGCTTCTAACGACGATGGCAATCAAACGAGCGAGAAAGAGCTAATAATATATATTGTGGAATGTGCTAATTAAACCCTTTAATTTGATACCCAACACAGCCTTGTTTAAAAACCTTTTTTAAATACAATACTTTATGCCCTCTAGAGGGTGCCATATTGAATTAAGTGTGACGTCACATAGCCTATAACCTCCGGACAATCAATATGCCTCTAACGATAACTCATTTGTCAAATTCTGAAAAGTAGTTTAGATGTTCTCGTGGAGCCAATGAATACATACATACATACATACACACATACAATACATACATACCGGTCAAACTCATAACCTCCTTTTGGCTTCGTTGTACTCAGGTATTACTAATAGTGCACTGCCTGATGATGGCTGAATAAACGAGCGCCTCTGTCATAGGTACTCAAACAAAATTTTCACACCTTTCATTCGGAAAAGTAAGTTTTGCTCCACGACGAAAGGGAGCAAAATGCTACTTTTCTGTTCAAGCTACCTTTTTAATTTATTCATTGGCATGTAGCATTTACGCAAGTGGCAATTGAATACAGATCTTAATAAAATAATCGATTGTAATTTCATTTATTCGATTAAAAACCAACATGTTTCAAGTTTTTACTTTAACTTTAACAACGTTATATGAAAATTTATGAATTTTTAGTATTATTTAAAAAAAATGTTACAATAAATTATATGTTGTACTGAAATGAAAACTATCGAAGAATGTTATTGTGATATAATGAATATTGATATCCGAAACCATTTTAATATTCGATTCGATTATTTTTACAGATTGGTAAAAGTACACAGGAATATTTTATCTGTGACCTTTCCCTAATCCTTCACAATCCACCATTATAAAAAAAAATTGTTTACGTTGTTCGATTACTGTAAAAGTGGTATAAGTATAATTGAAAGTATAGTTATTTTTTTGAGCATTTAATTTAAATTTTCCTCATAGTCGGTGTGAAAAGTTGTATGTATCACTCAGGAGCAAAATTATTGACGTCAGTTATACGGGGAGGGACGATGGGACAATAGCGAGCACAAGAACTGTATGACACGTTCGGTGCGCTTCTACAAATGTCGCAGTACTGTGATGCAGTAATGTAATTGAGCTTATCATAGACAAGACTCGCAGGTCTTGGTTTATTAATCTTCTGATTATATACAGAATGTTGAGCCTGTAAATACAATTTCTGTAGAATGTTGAGCCTGTAAATACAATTTCTGAGGTGCTCAAGCTATGTGTACAGGCCCAAATCCCACGCTTCGTGTACCCGGTCGACCACCAGTAACAGTAAGGGTCCCCTTACTAATATGGTAAATTCCTGTTGCCAAGAGTTACAACTTGGTGTCTTGAGCCGACCATCATATATTTTGATTTAATTGGATTGAGAACTAACGCGTTCTTGGAGGACTAGTTTGATATCCGTCTCAGATTCGTATTTACGTGCCGTAAGGCATCGGGGAGTGATTCATTGTTTGCCTCTATGTATAGATGCAGATCATCAGCAAATATATGATATTTACAATGTGAAATACAACGAGTGATATCTGTGTAGTACCGGATATATAATAATAGACCCAAAATGGATCCTTGAGGAACACCTCTACTGGTGGCGTCGAGCCGTCACTATTTCTCAAAACTACTAGTTGGTTGAGTTCTCAAAGTCAAGAAGTAAACCATTTTATAGCAACCATATCAAATGCATAGTAACCTTAGTTTACCTTCGAGAGCATCATGTCCTTATTGATGGAATGAAATGCTCATAAATTATTAAGCAGGACGAGAAAAATGGCACTCTCGGAGTCCTGGGACCCAGGCTTGTTACCAACAACATCAAGAAGAGCCGTTATTGATTCCTTCTAAAACCTGATTGATATTTGTAAAAAAAATATTTCCACGAATAAAGGTACTTTGTATTATATTATTTAATTAGTTGTATTTTTTTTTTTCCAGAATTTTAGAGAGATATGGTACTTATAGTAGTATGCTTATAGGAGACCGGAGATGGTTTTGGGGTTATTTATTTTGGGGGCTGGGGAGACAATTGAAGAACCTGGAAAGGTTGAATAAGACAATGATTGGTTCATAACAAAAGTAATTATTCTGAGAGTTTGTGGTAAAGTGAGTATGAACATATCTATAGTAATTTTATCAAAACCGGCGTTTGAATGAAATTTTTGAATTATTTTACTGACGTTTTCCTCATTTACATGTTTAAGCCGAAAAACCGTGTTCAAATAATAATAGTAATAATGATTTATTCAATAAACATCTCACAAAAATTACAAAATGACAAATGAATACAGAATAAGAACGGTACAGTTTCATGTTATATGTATAAACTTAACTAAAGATAGATACATCATCTGTTTCTGAGATTAGGTGTTGGTAGTAAGCAAAAATAACGTCAGATTCGATACTCCCCAAGGTAGGGTTTTCCCTGTGTTTTGGGTGAGATCAGAAATGCTCACAAAATTTTCCCCGGGGCTATTCATTAAATGGGACATTACTCGTATATTGTCAGGATCTGGGAAGTTGTCAGGTAAGTATCCTTTGGTATTCTTAAGTTAGACACACATGTCATTCGAAGCTTTTTTCCATAATAATTTTGGGTTTTTGGTATTCTTAAGTTAGACACACATGTCATTCGAAGCTTTTTTCCATAATAATTTTGGGTTTTTGATATTATTACGGATACTCTGCTCAAAGTAAGCTTTTTTTTAGCAAATAGACTTACTCTTACGAGGTTTTTCAGAGATTTATATTCCTGACGATGATTTGGCGATTTGGATTTCTAAGAAGTTGGATGAGCCCCGTCTCTCAACTGCATCATGAATCAAACAATACTGGTTAGCCAAGACATGGGCCTATCGCTGTATTTGTATATATATTTACTGGAGCGGGTTTGTGAAACAAATCAAGGATTTTACCCTCCAAAGTCGTAACCATGAACCTTTAGCCATCATATCCCAACCGCCTGAGTTAAGTCGTACTTAAAAGCGTGTGCCTATCCTATAAGTGATTTTACGTGTGGAGTATTTTTCCCTTTTTACCTTTATTTGAACCGTTACGAATCCATGCGCGCCAAGTTCAGGGATATGATAAACGATACACTAGCAACAGACGCAACTGTACAGAATTAGTGGGCTCACCAACACAATTCGTGAGATTTGTGTTCCCCTAAAAATTCCTGCAACTTTTTTGTCATTTTATCTTCTGTATTTAGCAGATCGGTATTGAAAAACCTGTCAGAATAATGCGGTCAAATTTTGAGAAGGTTGTTATCGAGCCATTAGCGCATGGAGAAAAACATCAATATTGATCAACTGTGAACGGTAGGCGGTTCCAATAATAATGTTAGCTGTATATACGCTAAGAGCAAGCCAGAGCTGCTCGACTGAAGATGATAGTTGATCGGAAAATAGCTTGCCGCAGGCTTAGTAGGTGGTCTTTGAGCTTCTAAACGATCTTTCATGCTGTAGATTATGCTAATTATTATATTACTTTTAATGAATATTATTATAAGATTAGTACCAATCTTTAACCTAAGGGGGAATTTCTAAGAATCGTGCAGATTTAGTTATGGTCTTAAGGTTTTAGGAAATCACTGCAAGCAGCTTGGTGCGCGATCTCTGTGGCCTGTTTGCTGTAAATCGAATATGGCCGCCATCTGTATGGGCATAATAGATGGGCTTCTATTAGACACAAAATCTTGAGTGAATGCACTTTTTATAGGTTCTAGGATGAGGAATTTATTTATCTTCATCATCATCATGCTCAGCCCACACCAACCCACTGCTGGGCATAGGCCTCTCCTCCATAGCGCCAACCTCTACGGTCCTGTGCCATCCGCATCCATTGAGATCCTGTCGACTTTAGTATATCGTCGGACCATCGGGCAGGTGGTCTGCCCACTCGCCTTGTCGCTCCCCTTAGCCACCACTCTGTTACTGCTTTGGTCCACCGTCCGTCATCCCGTCTTGCCAAGTATCCCGCCCATCTCCACCTCAGACCCGTTATCCGGTTACCTACATCTTCGACTCTCGTCTTCCGTCGAATTCCTAAGTTTGGCACGCGGTCAACGAGAGAGATAACTAACATGGAACGCTCCATTAATTTATTCATAATACTATATTGCACAAAGATAAATAAAAAGTTCAATTTGTGGAACACATATGTACAAAGGCGAGCATATCTTTAAAAAGAGATTCCTTCCAGCAAATCAAGGCTTGATAAGAAAAATTATCATGGAAGTGTAGGCAGTGCACAATATCTAATAACTTATCTATAATAAATAAATAAACTAAATATCTATAAAACATATAAAATAAAACACCTATATATCAAACTACTAAACAAGTACCAATATATACATAAACCTGTACATATAGCGATAATATACATACTATAACTACTATCATGAAAGAGCTCGAGCACTTTCAACCGATATGCCGAATTTTGAAGAATTCCTTCTCAGCTATTGTTTGAAAACTTATTTTAAGTGTGTTGATGACAAGAAGGCGAATTTAAATAGCTATACATCCTATTCGATTTATTCGTAGACTGGTTTCAATTGGCAACTCAACACCGAGAATATAGCTGTTTAAATTGTACCATCAAGAGATTCAATGACCTAAATAGCCTCAATTCACTTAATAGACATACTTTTTATGTCCTAGTGTTCCTGCGCCAATTGACAATATTTAGCAGTTCAATTATTATGTATAGTTTTGATGTGTTCATTGATCTCGTACTGAATCAACAAGTTGTAGACATTTTATGTATTTCTGATATCAGTCGCAATGCCATTCACATCGCAAGAAAAGTCATCTCTTATACACGTTATGAATGTGCAGTATCATAGACAATTAAGTAATGCAGTAGTCACTTTTCAATACATGTGCACATGCGCAGTAATTCCCGCCAAAACGTCGCCCATCGCTCTTAATTCGTTGCGTGACTTATAAAATATTTGTGTTCTTATTGGCCGAATTTTCAATTCACTTGTGTTGCGATTGATGTCAGAAGTACTGATTTATTAGTACAGATTTAATAGAAAAGTGTAGGTATTTTAGTGGATAAAGAATAGAAATACCGGTCAACTAATTTACCTATCTGCCATCTAGCTGCCTTCTAATCGCTTTAGGTGAAAATTGTTAGGGCGACTAAGAAATAAGAAACAAATAATAAAATTATTTGCAAAGATAAGGGTAAAATAGAACACATTAGTCAGCTATTAAATTGTAGCATGCAAATTTTTGATGTTTATAGTCATTATAACATAGAGAACAACAAAAGCCATGGCCGGTTTCACATACTTTAAAAGTTAAGAAATTCGTCAACAGAGTAATAACAGTTCTGCAGAAGCCAATGGAATAATTTACGTTTAAAACGGCAACGTTTTTATGTCATCCGGTATTTTGTTATAAACAGTTACACACATTGCTGAACAGTTTTTTAAATACAGTGATGTTCTTGGCGTGTGATTAAATACGAGCATGTTCGGGTTTCTAGTGTTCCTCGAGTAATAGTCTTGTAAAAGCTCAGGATTTGATTTAACGAATTTACCGATGTCAAATATGTAGAGACAGGCTACTGGTAATATATTTAATCTTTTTAATGTTTGTTTACATGAATCATACGGTGCCATACCACAAATAGCACACACACATTTTTTTTGGCCATAAATACTATGTTAATTTCTGTTCCATTACCCCATATCCATTTATTAGACCATATCTTATGATGGATTCTACATAGAGTTTAATAACACTCTAAAAAGTATGGAGTTGACAAAGTTTACTCGAGTAAAGTCTTAATTCTAGCTCGTGGCACTATAGTTAAAAATAACGTTGTTCTGATTAAACCGTCGTTTTTACCTCGAGTTATCCCAATATCGTAGGAACAGACACAGTGTTGACTTGTTGAGAGACCGCGACTACAGTATAAATTACGGTTACATATACGGTTATACCTAAAGTGGTTACAACTATTTTCGATATAATATAACTACGGTCGATTCACCTAAGTTCATCTCGCCTATTGGACGGCTCAACTATTGTTTAATTTACCTAAGTTTGATTAAACTCAGTTCAATAGCACTAAGGAACGATTCATCTAATGAGTTGTTGACATATTGAATGTTTCAACTAAGTGTATTTGAAATTCCTTATCCCCTCCTTTGCCGAGCGCCCTACATAGTCCACTTTTCAATAACGCCATATTTGCGGGCCGCCCTATATAGACCCAGCAGCAGCGCGCGCTACCGCGTCGAGCAATATGAGTAATTTCAACCAATGGGGATCGGTGTGACAAGGACAGTAACAAAATTTCGTTATGTAAAGGAATGAGATAGGTATTAAAACCGTCGGACCTTAACCAATCGTAGTAAAAGTCCATCAACGGAATGCATCATGCGGCACAACTTCAGTCCGGTTCAGTCGTGGGTTTGAGGCAGCAGTGTTCAAGTTTTTTTGGTGAAAAGTGTTTTGTTTTCATCGCAAAAGGAAAGAAACGTAAGTAACTAGCATGTCTGTTTAATCCTGTAGGTTGTTTGCGTTGGATTTTGTACTAATATCGATGACCTAAACTTGCACGGCGAAAAATTTCGGCCTTGCTGGTTTCGACAAGACAACAATTGATGGCTTTTTGTTTCTATTTACGGATAAAACTATGTTATATTCATATCTAAGATTCATAAACTCGAAGTGAAAACAATAATTTTGTGCGTAGATCGTTTCTGAGAGCTGAAATCGTCAATCGAAAATCTTGAGTCATCATCTGGACTATATTGTCGCAACGCCAATGTATGTTTTGAAACAAAATGGCGGTCGGTGGCCATGAGATAACTTAGTATGGATACGCCTGTACAGCTATTGATTCTTGAGATTTGGTTTTGATTAACTCTTGGTCTGCATTTTGTAAATGTTGCATGTTACTGTTTTTAATGGGTTAGTGTTAACGAAAGGGTATGCGCAAAAGACTTAGATATTTTTTTTTATCTTTTTTTTTATTTTTTTGTTTTATAGAATCTTTAAGGGGGGGGTTGTTCAATGCGTTAATACAAACATATTTTGTCATATAAACTTTTTTCTTAGATGCGTATTTTCGACTTTATTGACACTTTACGGGGTTTCACAGGATTTAGATTATTTTTAATGTTTTTTATTTTTTTTTATTTCATATATTTGCTTTTTTGTTGATGCATAGATCTTATTAAAGGTCGTAAATACTGAAGTTTTTGTTTCGTACACTTTTCTCTGTAGTCAGTAATTTAGCCGTAATTTTTTTCGAAATCTCCCAACACTTATTTTTTTTTCAGAAAGGTACAAAATTTTAGTCTAGTAAACCACATATTATTTTGCACTCAGCTGATAGGTGTTGTCATTATAAGCCACAATTGTCAAAATAACTTTTCTCTATTGTCAATTTTTGGCTAGAGTAGGTTATTGTGGCTAAATCTAAATTGGGTTTAGGTTAGGTTGGGTTGGAACTTCTAAAAAGCAAAACTGGAGCGAGCGCAGCGCAGTGGAGCGAGCATATGCAAATAAAAACAAAATGTATCTAAAAAATACCCCTTCTACCTTTTGATTCTAATTTTGGCCTCGTTAATAAAGTCGAGAATAAGCACTTTAGAGAAAAGTTTATTTAACAAAATAGGTTTGTTTCAATAATATGAATAATCTCCTATCAAAATAAGAACAAATACCTACTCAACAAACAAAAAAACATCAAAAAAGTCTAAGTATATCTTTCCGCATACTCTTTCCTTCACACTGACCTTCTACATCTCAGGACTTTGATATTGTGTGTCCGTATGCTTACTTATATTTTCAATACACAAATATTAACCATTTAAGTTATTTGTTTGTCTTTTTGCGCCTGTTTGTGTGTCTGACTGTGCCTGTTTTTTAACGCTTTTTTAACACTTTTCCGCATTCTCTAGTGTATAAGATATGGTGAGGATAAGAGGAGGAGGAATAGGGAGGGGGAAATGTGGAGGACGAGGAGGAGTAAGCTCCTCTAGGGAAATTGAGGTGGACGTCATTGTGGAGCCATGTCCCTTGGAGCCTCCGACGCCGGCTCGACGAGCCAGGACCCACGGCGGGAATACCGACAGCCGAGGGAGGGTCGCAGCGAAAGGCAGGGGCAGGGGCAGGGGCAGGGGCAGCGGCAGGGGCAGGGGCACGGGTAGTATGCCAGAGGAGCAGCAGCGGTAATATGTTTTGTTTGTTTATTGCTTTAAATTGTATGTTTTACTTGTTTTGTTCTTTTAATTATTTTTGTATGTAAGTTTTGTTGTTTGTGTTATTGGAGACGAATAAATTTACTTATATTCTATTCTTTTTTGTATACTTTTTATTTTTATAATTTTGTTCTTTCTTTCAGATTTTACTGCGGTAATATTGTCGGAGGCGGACTCCCAGAGGGAGAACCATTGGAGTCCCTCTTGCACATTAAGCGCCAGCGGATCTGGGATCCCTTCCAATCCCTGATCACAATACACGAGATGCCGCCTGCTTCATCCGCTTTGTTGGTGCCATCACCAGTGATGTAAGAAACATTTTTTTAGCGTAGTCTATACTGTGTTTTTTTTTAATTATTTTTTTAAGATATTCCAACAATATTTTCGTAAAGAGCTCTGTGTTTCAAAAAAAATCACATATATTTGAACATGTTATTTGTTATCTTACCATTGCTAATTTATTTTATTGATATTTTAATAAGTAATATTTTTTTACAAGTAAACATTTTTGTATGAAGCCAGGCTACTTGAAACTTCAAATAGGTACCTACCCTAAAATTTTGGTTTTTCGTGTACTGTAATGTAATGTTTCGTGTAATGAGTATTTAATTACAAACAACAAATGTTCTTTTGACACAATATAGTAAATAGCGTAGTAGCGTTTCTGAGATAATTCAGTTTAAATATGTAATTTAGTCATTTATCTAGTAGTTTTTATTTGTATTCTAATACGGTTCGATACTTGTCAAATTTATATATTTGTGTAATTTCTCATTACAATATACATTAAATTGTATTTTGTATATGACTATTGAACATAAAATAAAAAACACAAAAAATACAGAGAATTAATTTGCAAAGGCAAGCTTATCTCTAAAAAGACATCTCTTCCATCAAACCCATGATGTAACCCCATAATTGTAAACAATTTTTTAAACATCTGTCATATCTACCAAAGATCAGAATTTCAAAGTCGCATCCATACTTTTTTCGCCAATGGTATTTCTGTTTGTATGAAGAAATTGATCATTTTCAACTCTTCAAAACTTCTTGTTTCTAGTATGCTAATTAGATAGTGTTCATTGAATTAGTTAGGTAATTTAATGTAGTTTTTGAATTAGTTAGTTAATTTAATGTAGTTTTTGAATTTATTGACCATTTTCAGCAAATATGTCAAGCCCATAATTTTACTATGTGACTGGAGAGGTGTTTAATATCGGGTCATACACACCAACGACAAATCATATCTGAATAGGGTTCTTGATTTAACTAGTTAAAGACCTAAACTCTCTAAATTAGCTTAGACAAGCCACTGTAGTCACAAAGAGGGTCTAGAAATAAGCTGACAACATAACCTATTGTAGAACACTTTTTTGATAATGTTATTTTAAGGTCATGGCTTTAAATCAATTTTTGTCTTAATTTTTCCACAGGACCATGTCATGTTTATATGTAACTGTGTAAATAAGATAATGTTGTAAATAAAACCAAAAATTCAAGCTCTTCCTGTGTTTAATTTTGAAAATTCAATAGTTTTTGACAAAAATGAGAAGAAAAAATCCCTATTTTCAGAATACTTTCTTTGCTCACACCTAGAATGCTTGACCAAACCCAGCTTATGTTACATTATTAGAAAGTTTGTTTAATGCAGTTTTCAAATATATACAGGTTGTTTCTATTAAATAAGTAGTTTACGCCTCTTGGAGGATAGAAGCAAGCGCGGGGCGCGCGGCCCGCCACCTGTGGTGCGCACGATTTGCGCCGCGGCAAGTGACGCTAGATGCGGTTGCGAGGCGTGTGGCAAGGGAAGGGTCGATATAATATAACTACGGTCGATTCACCTAAGTTCATCTCGCCTATTGGACGGCTCAACTATTGTTTAATTTACCTAAGTTTGATTAAACTCAGTTCAATAGCACTAAGGAACGATTCATCTAATGAGTTGTAGACATATTGAATGTTTCAACTAAGTGTGTTTGAAATTCCTTAATGGACGACGAAGAATATTCTAAAAGAAATCACTGAGTACACGCATGTAGAATTATTGGAATATCTGATTTTGACTTAAACATCTATGTCTGGATAATATGTCATTTGTAAATAAACTATGATTAAACAATTTTTTGTTGTTATACTAACCTGAACCTAACTAAGCTATCTTTGGTTTTCAAACAGGAAGTAACCTATAGCAACCAATTCGGTTCTTGCCAGAGTAGGGGGCCGCCTCGCTCCGCTCCGCTTCGCCCGGGTCCCGGGTCTGCTGAAACGTGTGAACCAAGATAGGTTCACACGTTTCAGCGAGATAACCTATCTTTAGTTTTCAAACAGGAAGTGACCTATAGTATAGCAACCAGTTCGGTTCTTGTCACCTCAGATTTGTCTAAAAATCAACTGTAGGTAAACCGCTTGGTAGTTCAATGAAGTTTAGGTTCGTTGATTGTAGTTGAGTTGACCGTAGGTGAGTCGTTCATTTCATTACAAACATAGGTGAAACGATCTATAGTTATTTATTTATTTATTTCCAGCTCTGTGGATAACCAACAGCTTATAAAATATGATGAAAGCCAAACTAAAACTAAAAAAGCCAATAACAGGTTTATCACTTGTAGAAATAAAATATAATTATTAATTTAAATTTAAAATATTATAATAATTAATAACTAGTCAAAGTTAGAATCAAAAACAGTTCTTATGCGCCATCACTGCAAATGCACTAATAGATTTAAAATCCAAGTCGAATGCCTAAGAATTATAATTAATCTAAAATTACAGGTATAGCTCAACACCAATAATGCTAGAATGCTACAGAATAAAAATAAATAAAAAAATAAAGAAAATAACCTTTTGTTATTGTGCCGCCTAACAGCAGCTACGCTGCTGCTGCCAAATAAGTCAAAATCAAGTTCATGCGCGAGTTCATTGATAGACTTGCCTGATCTCCAAATAAATGAATTTTGTTGGTAATTTGTGGAAACCTTGCCTAGAGCAATAGGGAGATAATAACGCCTAGACCTTACTGGTATAGTAAAGGAAATCTTCTCCAATAGCTCAGGGCAGTCCACCGCTCCCGTCGTTATTCCCAACAAATAAGTCAGGTCAGAAGTTAGACGTCTTTGTTCAAGTGGTAGTAGATGTTGTTTCCTACACATACTTAGATATCGACTAGATTCATCAGAATGGTAGGTCTTTTGACCGTAGTTATATCGAAAATAGTTGAAACAACTTTAGGTATAATGATATGTAACCATAAAAATAAGAGTATGTATATATAGCGGAAGCTTTGACCCGCCCGGCAGATCCCGGTCAAGTATGTTGTTCGATTTAGCCGAAGTGTTATTTTGCACACTCCATACTGCACCAGTGACATCAGCGAATATTGAACTAAATTATGCTCTCGAAACTAGAACGAACTCGCTCAACTAACGCGTAGATCTTATAGACTGATGGCTCTAAATTGTGGGCTTGTTATGGCACCAACTTGTTAGAGTTAGATAATTAAGATAGTTTAAGTTTAATTTGGGTTGCGGATTCTCATGGGGAAGTTCTGCGAAAATGTGGAAGGTAATGGAAATACTTCAGTGTTTTTTGGGTTTTGTTTTGGTTCACAGTAGTGGGCATTGTATGAGGGTCGACGTCTCACATTTCTGAATTTGTTTTTCAGTTTTTCTTAGTTTTGTTGTAAAGGTTATTATAAAAGTTACATAGAGTGAAAGTAAATATTGTGCTTATGTATTAGTTAATGGGTGCTAATTAAAACTTCTTTGTAATAGCATTATTCGCATCTAACCTCGTTATTCGCACCTTGCCTTCTAAATTACGAAGTCTGCTCAATTGACAACATTTTATTTTTGTTTAGGTAAAAAGATTTAGGGTCCATTGAGATATATTTGAATGCTTAATACGAAACACATTTTAATATATTTTTCCATTCATTAGTTTTAAAGCTACTTTGAAAATAATATGGATGTCGAGGATGTAGGCAGAAGAACTATAAATACCTTTGCCTAATATTAATTCGCGCTTAATTAATTAGATTCGCGCCAAAATTAGAAAAACTTAAATGGTTTGCTCTGCACTGTATTGTGTTTATATTGTACTACTAACATAGATTGTAAGACTAGCTATTAACACTTGTATATGGACTTGGTCTGAAATAAATGATGATTATTATTATTATCATTATTATTAAAAAAATACTAGCTGACACTAGCTGTCAATGTCACCATAACCTCTAACTTGTATGGTTTCAGTTCGGTTTGTTTGTGTTTTCAGAAAGAAACACCCGCATAAAATTGTACAGAAGAATAGCACTATACAAGTTCTATGCCTGCAATAGAGATAGCATGTAAGGTGGGCTCATGGCGGGCGTCAACTGAGACGTTCAAACCTCGACGTTCAGACGGAGCCTTTGTTTTTTTTTACTTTCTGGGACAGGCAAAGACAAAGCTTTGACAATGTCATTTTTTCATGATCTGGCAAAGGTTATAAGGTCCATTATGCCTACATCAATTTTTTCCAAAAACCTAAAGATCTAAAGATTTATTTAAATAAGAATAATCAAAATTTTGGAAATTGGTAAAATTAAAATCCCTTAAGCTCTCGACCAACTTTCGAATTAGCTATTAAAATTAGGGGGTTAATAATTTGAAATGTTGTGAATTAACGAGCGTCTGAATGATACTATCTTAGCTACTTGTTATTTTCTATGTCGGCCACTCTAAATGCAACTCAGAGCATGGTGGTTATTTTTTAGCATCTACATTTGTAACATGCATTCAAGCAGTAAATTTCTAAAATATTAATATATATCATCAAATAATATAGTAGGCAATAAGATAGTTTTTTAGCTTCAAATTTTTTAACACAGTACTTTTAAAAAGTAACTCATCCCACATTCATTGACGTCAAAATTTTGCTCAAATTGCCATCAAATAGTTAATTATTGCTTCTAATATTACCTAGAAACTACTGAGGGAAACAAAATGACTTTATTTTCGAAAAATTAATTTGTATATTGAAATACCATCATCAAATGCTTGCAGATGCACTTGCGATAAAAGTCTGGACAATCACAGCAACCAGTAATGCACTCAATTCATTGAAGTACATGAATCGAATGGCGCTCTCTGATTGGTGCAAATGGCCGGCCGTTGTCGTCTCGCGCACTCGCGCCAAATCTTGATTGGCTATTTTCACGATAAAACAATATGATGTGTTTACTTTACTTTTATATGCTAAGTTATATTTGGAAATATTAAACTGCTCATCAATAATACTGATTTGCATAGCAAATAAACTGATTTTCACAGCAAATAGCAGGGCAAAATACTGCGGTAGTTTAGGTAAAGTGGGTGAGCGAAGCGAAGCTCCCTTTATCTTTCGTATGGTTGAAAATGTAAGAACAAAAATACTTAAAGCATAAAAAGTGTTTTTGCTGATGCTTTTTTGCTGTGAAAATCAGTATTTTTTATGTGCGATTAAACATTAGCCAGTTATAATTAATGTTACTGTCTACAGAAGTTTGATTATATTTTTTTGAGGACCTTGTGTTGAAAACTATAGCTGTAAAACGTAAAATGGTGATAAGATGAAAAGATCCGCGGCTGAATTAGTAAATTAGGTGCAATGTATAAATAAGTTGGACAAGTAACAATAAATTGTTGACCTTTACTTGAAGCTTTCTATAGTATGTTTAGTTGGCGTTCTAAAAAAGACGAATTATTTTATTAGAAGCTATCTCATTTTCCCATTGCTTAGTTATAAAATGAGAAGTTAGATCACGTGGCCAATAAAAAAAATCGGTGGCTTGACTTATAATTTCCCTAGTTAATTAATGCTTGTTTTATATAACTTGAAGTTTTACCTAAACTCGCGTTACTAACCGTGTAGATTTTTTGTAAACAAAGTTATTTCATTGTCAAAGAAAGACAGATTGACCTTACAGATTTTTATAACCTTTTGGTAACTTTGATTTTATGTAATTCTGACCAAATAAAAATGGACAGACGCCGTTTGCGATAAATGAAGTGAGCTCGAAATAAAGCAATACACTAACCGTATATTTCTAAAACACTCGTCAACGCCCAACACATACAAAATAGGGACACGTCACTTAGTTTTAGGTTGTTCTCCTCCAAATGTATACGAGTATACCATTATGATATACAGCATAGTAAAAGGGGCCTCATGACCGTTGCCGTAGTAACTATTTAGTAATCTGTGCTGTGCCCGCGGCGTTATGCCTGTTTTTTTAAATTTCATCGAATATCGTAAATAACAATGGATCAGCAATTTGTTTTAATGAACCAGTGGAATTATGATACAATATATATGATACAATATCTTTAGGTATTTAACCAGTGAATAGCAAATAAATAAATAACACAACATAATATAGCGTCACGCCGTTTCTCATACGGGGTGGCAGAGGCATAATTATGCTCACTTTGAGCCAGTTATTCAATACTCCATTTTGCGTGACAGGGGGCTTGCCCATCGCCGCAGCTATGGAGTAATGAAGGTTTCCTCACGATGTTTTTCCATCACAGTTAGAACGTCCATATAATGACCTTAAGATAAATTAATTATCTCATTGGTACACGGTCAGGAATCGAACCTGCATCTCCTGTGTGAGAAGCAAGCGTGAAACCCATTAGACCACGGATCTCTTAATAAATAAATAATAAATATTTAAATATAAATATTGGAGGATAATCTTACACTTATCGAACTAGGCCCATAATAAGCTCATTAAGGCTTGTGTTATGGGTTCTAGACGACGATATTAAATATTAATAGATATAACTACTAATGTAAATACATAGAAAACATCCAAGACTAAGAAGCAAATATTGATGCTCATCATCATCAGGCAAATATCCGCCCTTACCGGGATTCGAACCCAGAACCGTCAGCTTCGTAGGCAGGGTCACTACCCGCTAGGCTAAACCGCTCGTCCATACAACGCAGTTTCTGTCAAATTGACGTTTAGTATCTATGTTTTTTTTTTACATTTCCACAGTTTCGGTCGATTTGAGTTACTAAATAAGGAAGCAATTTAGGAATTGCATCGGCATTATGGGAAACTGGGTCTGTCGCTGGGAAACCTTGAGTTTGGACTTCCGAAGTTCCTCAAAGACCATATCTGAGCGCCGTGGGATACGATAGTAAAGATACATATGTCGATGAGTTTGCACTTGAGAGTTAGCAGAAGTTTACTCTTCATAAGTTCCTTCATGGACCAGAAGCTATTTCATACATTAGAAATGCGTTAAGACTTGAAAAACATCCTTTTTTACTCTTTTTAACATTTATTATATACAGTAGAACTGTATTCTGATTCAAACTCACATTTACGAATGAAAATTCGAATGTTTAGAAAGCAGCATTGAATAAAATTTGATCAATTTAAATACTTATTATAAGTGTAAGCAAAATAATAAGAAAATTAACCAGCGCTATGCACAGTAATTGTATTACTACTCACGTGCATAACATATTTCAGAAAAATTAAGTATTTCGCGCTGCCGCCCCACCGCGGGGCGGACCGACTCAATCTACACACATTCGCATTCGCAAAACTTCCGACAAAAACAAGAACAAGGAATTCATTTTTGGGCATAAAATACTATCATTCCACTGATAGTATTTTATGCTCAAAAATGAATTACTTTTTCTTGTTTTATACGAAAACGATATCAAACATGCCCTAGTAGCAGAACTTTATCAGGTAAAATTCATTGTTTGTGTGGCGCGGGGTGCATTTTTGAATTGACCCTCACGAGCCTCTCAGGTTGAATCCGAATTTCTCTATTTCGAAATATGAACCTTATTACTCGTACCAGCTAAGTGCAGTGGTAAAAAATTCTGGATTCTTTTACTAAGTGCACAAACTATCCGGGCAGAACTACCACTAGAATTTCACCACTCCTCAAAATTTTATGCGTTTCTCTTGGTGGTAACAGTCGTCGGTTTGTTTTTGACTCGTACCTCAGCAGAACTCCTTCAAGAAAGACTTCCTCGCTGCCGATGTGACTGATGATTAGCCGCTTTCCTTTCCCTGTGAGACCTTTAACCAGTTGTGAGCCCCTCCAAGAATGCCTGCATAGAGGATTCTACTTTCGTATCTATCCAAGTCTTGCCAACTGTGTGGAAAAAACTAAAACAATGGTATATAAAATAAGTGAGATCTTTTTTGCATAATAAATTGGTTTGACGTTGATTGCGACGATGCATCAGTATCTTAAGGAGCTCTTAGTACACTACTGCACTAAAAGTATAAGTAAAAGTATCCCTGAAAAAGTGCTGTTTGAAAAATGCTTTGTGACAATAAAATCGGTCAAATGCTTGTCGGACACGATCGCACACGATGAGTTCCACACCATCGTACAAGAAAACTTGACCACTGAAAATAATAAAACAAAAACAAGAAGTGAATAACGTGGATTTGGACCCAGAACCCTAAGATTGCAAAACCGATATCAAACCAACTGTGCCACCACAACCAAGTGATTCATAAGCCGCGAAATCTATGATCGCGTTTGAATCATATTATGGTTTGTTACATCGCCGATGGTGTTAAACACGCATTTTGTGTGGCCTCCACACAAGATACGTGTAGTTCCTTTATTTTATAAAACCTCATGTAGTTCATTATTTGTTGCTGCAGCGGCAACAGAAATACACGTTCTGTGAGAATTTCAACAAGACATAACGTCACGCCGTTTCCCATACGGGGTCGCAAAGGCACGATTGTGCCCACTTTGAGCCGTTATTCAATACTCCATTTTGCGTTACAGGGGGCTAGCCCGTCGCCGCAGCTATGGAGTCATGAAGGTTTGTTTCCTTACGAAATTTTCCTACACCGTTAGAACGTCCGTATAATGTACTTAAGATAAATTAATTATTTCATTGGTACATGGTCAGGAATCGAATCTGCATCTCCTGTGTGAGAAGCAGGCCTGAAACCCATTAGACCAGGGAGCCCTATTCAACAATTTCAACTCTCTACCTATTACGATTCATGAGATATATGCAGCCCGCATCAGCGGACGACAGACAGACGGACAGACGGACAGCAGAGGCTTAGTAATAGTGTCCCGTTTAGCACCCATCGGGTTCGTTACCCTAAAAAACGAATCAACATAATAAATGCCTTCATTTAGGTTTAATCTTGATAATTTAAAATAATTTAAATTTCGATTTCAACGATGTCCCTTCATACTGAGGAGGTATCATTTCCTCTACAGTAATGTCTTGCCTATTGATCAAGCAGCTGCGGCGTTTACGACTTGCTTTAAATTTCAAACTTTTATGTTCGCATTGTACTAAATTTAAAATTTGGCAGTTACGGATCGTTGTTAAGGACTTCTAAAACCTGAAAAAAAAGGAAGTTTGTCACCTACTAAATGAAAAATCTCGCGAGCTCTTACAAAGCTGCTAGTATTGATTAATGCCAGCAAAAAAATATTTTCTTTCTAGTGGGGCTCTTTGCAATCAAAGAAGTGATGTACTTTTTGCCTAATTGCAGCAGCGAATTTACACGTCGAGCTTGTCAACAACAGTTTTTTTTGGGCTGGATCTCATAGGCGATGTGAACTCTGCGGCGGTCTTGTGTTCTTTACTATTCCAATACAATGACGAAATTACTATAATAAATTATGCCGAATTAATGAGCAAAATGACGCCCGTCTGTCCCAGGTGTGGCAGTTCCGCGTTACCCGTCATCATCATCACACGTCATAGTACAAGTATACTCCAAACCAGTATTTCATAGGATACATTATATTGTGTAAAACTATGAATCGAATTGAGACCATTATTTTTTGATTGGATTACATTTACTTCAAGAGGGAACTAAAAAAAATGTGGTCTACCTACATTTGAATTGGATTAAATGATTTTAATTTCTAATATTACGCCCAACTCTCGCTTGAGATGTGCAAGAACAAGAATTAAACAAACTCTAGTTCAAGGAAGTAATCCGTATACGCTGAATGTAAAGGAACCTGTCTTATTCCCCATGCAACCAATATGGGTGGATGTGTATGGGAGGATTATGGCCTATTGAATACTTTCATGTTTTCCTCCAATGATGGAATACATTGTGACGACACAATACAGAGCAAAAAGAAAAACGTGTGAATATATTTTTTCGTTCCATTTCCGTTGGAGCTGATCTAAAGGATATTGGTATTAAGTCCTTTTATCTACATTTACGTTCGACACCGTCAAAAGGGATATAAGAACAAGGATATATATAGGTATAGGATGTTGTAATTGAAATAATCTAATACGAGTGCCTCGCTTACGCTGCTTGGTTGGGTATGGGTAGGTAAATTTATATTTGAGCTGTTCCTTTGATCGAAATTATATTGGGCTTATCAACATAATCCATATTTAATGTTCGTGGGATTTGAAAGACGCTGATTGCTAATACGGCATTCTGGATACGTATTACGGAATTTCACTTCCGATTCACGTATGATAAACGTATGAAAATGTTTGCGTATTTGTTTTATAACCTACGCTTGAGAAAATAAGGAATCGTAACTAATTTAATACCCAGGGCGCAATAAAAAGCGATCGTATTCGATGAAATCGTTCGTAAGCTACAAGTTCATACAATAAAGCATTCGGGCCTCGTATAGACCTTTGTCCTAACAAGTAGCGGCCTTACTAATAAAAGAAGTTATTCACTATGTAACTTATAGAGTGTTTTGTCTTGTTTTGACATTTACTCGACGTATTAAAAGGATAAAACACTGTATAAGTTAAACAGTGAGTAACTTTTTTATAAGTAAGGCCGTAGCCTTAAAATTTATGGAATTCGATTACAATTTTTAAATGACAATGAAATGTCAAAATAGCGATTTAGTTCCTTCAAATCCTTCAAAAACTGTCGCAATCGCAATCAAAATGGCAATCAATAGTCTGAATGGGAATACGAATTATTACCCGAAAATATGCAGGTCCAGATGAAATAATCTTTATGTTCAAATAATAGTCACTCACAGTTCAACTCTCTAAAGATTTCGATTCATAATTATTCGTGGTTCCTATGCTGAAGAAAGGTGTTCACCATTCTTCAAAATTACAATTATTGCGATCCTGATTGATGGCAGTGATAGAGAATCGAACTACTGTGCCTTACCGATCTCGAGCGCAGGCACCTTCTGCGCGGGGTTGACGGCTCGGTACTCGTCGGCGAGGTGCGTGCGCCCGCGCACGATGTCCACGGCGCGCTCCGTGTGCGCCACGCGCTTGTAGTATAGGCCTGCGCGTGCGCGCCACGAACACGACGAGATCCAGAATGCGTGCAGTACGACCTGCGGCGCCTTGGGATGGTTTGAGGTTTAATTACAAAGGTAGTCCATAATGATGGCAGCCTACTTACAAAAGCAAAACACGCCTTTTCCCCTAAAGGGTAGCGGAGGCACAGTTATTAGGCCCACGTTTACCAATGTTTCGCATTATAGGCCCCGTATAATGCAAAAATGCCCTACCATATACCTGCTCTTGGCCACGAACCAACCTACTTTGATTCCCAAAAATTTGCTAAGACCTTACTTAGCGCATATAGGTGGTGGCTTTATATATTTCACCGTAAGATTGTCAAAACCGTTAGTTTATAAACTAATGCGTTAGTTTGTACCTATCGAAAAATTGTAAACCAGACCGACAGGGTTTAGAATTTACGTTTATTTTGCTCTTGCATATCAACCTAACACGAATACTATTCGGTGGCTTCGCTGCGCTCGCCCCCTCTAGTCTTAACCTAAGCTACCGCAGTGTTTGCCCTGCTATTTCCATTGCAATTCACGTTTAAACTTCACAATTTTAAATTACTATAAACCAACGCGTCATAACGTAAGCAGTACGGTACAGCTTACAATTTATCGATAGTTTGTAAACTAAAGAAAAAACATGTTTACATTATAAACTAACGGTATTGACAATCTTATGGTGACATATATAACAAGCAAAATAATGAAAGGGAATAGGGATTTCTAAATTCAACATATTAATGAATTTATCATGGTCCAATCAAACATATACATAGTCAGGTCATAAGTTCTGTCACATGTGCAATATGAAATAATTTAGACATGTTTATTATTTATGTAAACATTTATATAGCAAAATGAACTTAATAAAACATAATTCTTATGGTAATAAAGTTTATTCAAAATGACCCCCGCGATTTTGAATACAGGCCTTTATTCTGCGCGGCCAGTCGTCTATCGCAGCACGAACGAGGTCCATGTCAATATCGGCGGCTGCCTTAATCAAGGATGCCTTGAGTGACTCCAAATCAGGATGAGGCTTTGAGCAGGCCTTTTCCTCCAAGTGTTGCCATATCTTGTAATCTAACGGACTCAAATCTGGACTGGAGGAGGGCCAGTCTTCGTGCCGGATGAAGTCGATTTCACGCGCCGCCAGCCAGTTTTGTGTACTTTTCGCTCTATGAGCTGGCGCAGAATCTTGTTGGAATACCCAGTGCCTGTTATTAAACATGGTATGAGAAACAGGTTTCACAAGGTTCTTGAGGACTGTATTTTGATACACAACTGCATTCGTTTTTACGCCTTTCTCACAAAAATATACCTCAGTTAAGCCCCAATAAGAGACTCCCAACCAAACCATGAGCGAGGATGGAAAATGACCTCGTTGGACACGCGGAATACGGTTGCTCGCTTCTTCACTACTGTGTGCGTACACCTTATCATTTTGTTTGTTGTAGCTCTCTTCCACGGTGAAAATTTTTTCATCCGAAAAAATAATTTCCCGATGCTTTTTTCCCGCGTACCGCTTCAACAAAGCGCGGCATCTCTTCAGTCTCAGGTCCATTAAACGAGCGTCCAAACGATGTCCTGTTTTTCTTCGATATGCCCTAAGCCCTAAGTCTTCATTTAACACCCTTTTCACCGTGGTCCTGCTTAACCCCATCTGAAGGGCCAACAGTTTCTGCTTACGTATGGGATTTCTTTGAATTCGCGCCTTCACAGCTTTTACCACTGCTGGAGTCCTAACAGAGCGAGGGCGACCACTTCTTGACCTGTCATCTACACTAGAGTCTTCATTGTATCGTTTTATGGTACGATAAACGAATCTTTTGGTTATATTCAAATTTTTCAGTAAGTCGAAAATCTGAATTGGCGCATAATCGCAACGATGCAACGCAATAACTGCGACACGGTCTTCTTTAAGTGTCCACTCCATATTTAAAAATGAGGAAAATTCCAGAAAGTACACATTTTTATTTTCATGAAAAATTCGAAATTCGAATTCAATAAACTTTTTTGTGGCCAGCGTTCTAAATTCAAAGTTTTATTGTGTGACAGAACTTATGACCTGACTGTGTATATGATCAGCCAGTAAGACTCCTTTGCGTCACAGCACGGGGCGTGAACTCATCGCCGCTAGAAGCCGGTGCAGATCTAAAGTGCCCAAATACGCAGAGCAAATCGTTGTCAACGAAGATAGTCAGATTTGTCTCGTGTGAGCTGAGCAGGCGTTCACGGCATTTTGTGGGTGTGTTTATTGACCTAAATATCGGCGATAACGTTCATATGACACATGCTTTTCCAATATCACATGCGGTCTACCCTCAAGATTCAGTATCTTATGAATGGGAATGAGAACTCATCACTATTGCAATGTTCTGTATGAATATGATGTTGATTTGAAGTCGGTTTGTAGGTTATAAGTTATTTTGTAATTTGTTTGTTACTGTAACTACTTAATTTTTTGGACTAAGGGTAAAACGAATCTTACTTACCATTGTTTACTTACTAAAAGTTAGTAACAGTTAAATATATGTATAATTGTAAACAAACAAACACGTATTTTATAATTTTACGCGTAGACAGTATGCGGTTTGAAGTGGAACTCAGTCTCAAACGGAATCGACATGTTTGTGCTCTCGCCGAGCCAGTGAGATAAATAGAAGTGGGTCGGTGTGGAAAAGTTATAGGTATGTGAATGTCAGAACCAAATCGAAGTGTAATAATATAATAATTGAAAACCTACCTACTATTCGAAGAAATGTCCACTCACGAGTATTTGAACTGATGAACTGATGAAATTGGACTGACGACAACAATGACGGTGAGTGCGAAATCTTGTACTTATTGGAAATTACAACTGATGACAACCCAAAACCACGGATTTTCCGGGCGCACCGTAATCCGCTAGCTTCAGTCCGTTTTTATCAGGCCAAAACTGTCCGTGACTGCGTGTGCATCAGTCGGAGCTTCGCTAAAAAATGAAGATAAAAAATAAAACGATTATAGAGTATTTTCGTAATTCAATTCTATCGAGAAAATTTCATCCAATCGCGTTTTCCTTTTGTGAGAATCTTAATCAAATACTCAATAAACGTCTTCATGGTGGAGTAAATGGATTCGAAACAAACCCCATTTTTTATCACTTTAATAATAATTGATTTTAATTGTGTAACTGTCACTTTATTTTGATTTAATTTATGTGAAAAAAGGCTGATACCTAATTGTTGTTTCTGCGTTTATGTTAATTTTAATAATTGTTATGTTTGTTGATTACCAGTTTGTAATTTGCAAATTGATAAAAATAGAAAAAGGCAAGATTCAATATTATTAAAACTTAATTTTTTGTGTTAATAAAGCTACAATGTAAAACTATTGATGACTTTCTTTGATAGTTAAGTTTAGTTTCCTGTCCAATCGTTTAATTAGTCTACAGAAATACCCACGACGCACGAAACCCCATTGAAATCAGCAAAATAAATGGACGTGATGGCTTTTTTTCTCCATTATTGAAAACGCACCCAACTTGCTTTTTGGAGGCAATTATTTTTCGAGTATTTGTAAGGAAGTAATGTGTACGAGTGTGTGTGTCATTTCGTTAGCACGAGCTACAGTCCAAACGGCTTGACTTTTTTTACCATTCTTTCGTCCATTTTTTAGGGTTCCGTACCCAACGGGTAAGAACGGAACCCTATTACTAAGACTTCGCTGTCCGTCCGTCCGTCCGTCCGTCCGTCCGTCCGTCCGTCTGTCACCAGGCTCTCAAGAACCTAGCTAGCTAGAGAGTTGAAATTTTCACAGATTATGTATTTCTGTTGCCGCTATAACAACAAATACTAAAAAACAGGATAAAAAAGATATTTAAGGGGGCTCCCATACAACAATTCTTTCAATACCACATACAAACTTATGGATGCACCTGGTTACGTACATGGAGTGTGAAAGTAACCGCACCAATAACTTTGTAAACAATATTTTGCTGTGTAAAATCCAAACTATTCACTCCACGCCATCGCTTCCATTGAACGGTGGTACGGAACCCTTCGTGCGCGATTTAGACTCGCACTTGACCGTTTTTTTTTTTGGTATTTCATGGCAATACACCGAGACCGCAATAAGCATAATTTCCTCCTCGGAATCCGAACCCATGCTTGTTGTGACAAATTGGCTAGCCTGATTTATAATGTAGTGTATATATGTAATGCAAGTCTGCACGCGGCCCCGTCGATCGAGAAAATCCCGAAAATCCGTGGGTTGCCGTCAGTAATTTTTTTCTATATAAGACTTCACACCAACACTTTTAGCTGACGTCGGTCCAATTTGATTCGTCCAAACTGACCGTGAATGCCCAGTGCAATATGTGCAATCGTACTATCAAGACGAAGTTCGGCACCGAGCCAAGCACACGCCAGGAACTGACAAGGTGTCGCCGTCGACCTGTCGACGGACACGTCGCGTCGCCTCGTGGAGGATCTTCAAGAGGGGACAGACAGAGCTATGCTTAGCGACGGAGCGCTCTTAGCTGCGACGGAGCGCAGCAAAACACACTATCGGGAATACAATAAACAGTCAAGTTCGAGTCGGTCTCGCGCACGAAGGGTTCCGTACCACCGTACAATGGTAGTGATGGTGTGGAATGAATCGTTTGGATTTTACACAGCAAAATGTTGTAACAAAGTTATTGGTGCGGCGGCTACTTTCACTTTCCATGTACGTAACCAGGTGCATTCATAAGTTTGTATGTGGTATTGAAATAATTGTTGTATAGGAGCCCCCTTAAATATTTATTTTATTCTGTTTTTTAGTATTTGTTGTTATAGCGGCAACAGAAATACATGATCTGTGAAAAATTCATTTGTCTAACTATCACGGTTCATGGGTTACAGCCTGGTGACAGACGGACGGACGGACGGACGGACGGACGGACGGACGGACGGACAGACGGACAGTGGAGGCTTAGTAATAGGGTCCCGTTGGGCACCCTTCGGGTACGGAAAACTAAAAAGCAGGCTAAATAAAAATAACTTGTGCCATGCCGGATAATCCCAGCCATATTTCAAACTGTATTCGGGTGTTGGGTCTGCAACCTTTCCTTCCTACCTTTTTGACTATACATATATACATATATAGCGACGACTACATTTCACCCCACCCTTTTGTTAGGTTCAGGGGCCCAATTCCGGTACACAATGACAGCTCCATGACGATTACGGTCAACTTTAGACATCCAATATTCGGCGTTTGGAGAATATATTTTTGGCCATTATGTTACAAATTAAGTTAATTGGTAAGCATAATAATTTAGTACATCAACAAAGGGAATGGGATTACAAAATCGTCAGATTTTGGATATTTAAAGTTGACCGTAATCGTCACGTAATTGTCATTGAGCTGTCGTTGCGTACCGGAATTGGGCCCCAGGTTGTTTGTTGTTGCTGGCTATATGATAACTGATAAGGAGATCGTATGAAAATTATCACAAACCACTAGATTCCAACGAAAGAGAAAAAAAAAGAGTGCTGAGCTGATTACACGATATATTTATTTTATTTACATATACGATAGTTCAGAGATTTCTGTGGAAGTTAAAATATTTATTTTTATTGTGAATCACATAAAGCGTACTTTATCGACATCGGACGAGTACGCTGCATGCGACAGTTTTTGTTACAGTATAGATATTTAATTAAATATAGTACTACACTTGGAAGTACTAGTTTTATTATTTAGTAACCCAATAAAACGACGTCTCACGGTGCTTACTTACGAAAATTATACCAGCATTTTTATTAATAACATAACACACCTTACGAAATACGCACTTTATTTAACAATTTAAAAATTAATAAAATTGTAATAAAATCATAAAATTCTGGGTGAAATAAAAATAATTAATAGTTTTTTTATTTAATTACAATTACAAGGAGACAACCAAAATTGTAAAGATTTTTTTAAGAACAGATAATTGTGGTTCATTAATTCAATATTTGTGATAGCCAGGCCGTGTCAAATACAACGTCAACTACGGTAAATGTTTGTAGTTATTTTATGTCAAGTGAATTCAATTGTGGCCCGAATTTTTATCGAGATAGCGCTTTCCTACGCTAAGCTTTTATTTTTTTTTCCGAGCACTGCGTTCAATCGGGTCTTTCTACGTATGATAATACCGAAAGTTCATATAACCTACGATTGAAATCCCTACGTCTAAAAGATGGAACTGACATCAAAAATACTGATTTGGGGGAAAACACTGCGGTAGCTAAGGTGAAGAGTAAAGAACAAAAACTTTATCCTTCGTGTTAAATTGAACATGTAAGAACAACAAAATACTTAAAATTAAGTACTATCGGCATTCATACTTTCGGGTAAACAGACATTCGGCGTTTTAATTTTCGGGCTTCCGTACATAGGCTTTATGAACTTTAATATTTTCTACTTCGGTATTATAATAGGCACCCTTTGTACGTCGTGTGTTGGGTTGTTAAGCATAAAGTCGGGATAAAACCAGTATTTCAATCCGAGGCTACGTTACTTGTTCACACATTTATTTTTATGATGTAATTACTTTTACAATTAGAGCTATTCTAACAGAGCGGCTAAATATAGTAAGTTCATGCGCAAATTTGTTCACGTATTTTTGAACATTATGTCTATTTCTTGACCAATGACCGATCCAGAAACTATCAAAATTATGCCTCTGAGTGTTAATATCAATAGGTAGATATAGATATACTTAAACTACAGAAAACATAATAGGAGCTAGATTAATAATATTTTTGATAAAATAAAACAGCAAAATACAGCAATCCGCCATGTTACGTTGAACACCAACGAGCGGAAATTACAGATGAACTCTTTGGTCATGCATGACACTCTGGGGCGTTTTCGGTGGAAGTTGTAATTTGAAAACTAAAATCTATGAATTTTCTCACAAAATATTTATTTATTGCTGAAATATGATTGAAATAGTAAATTATATAATATATTATGCATACGGGCATTATAAATTTCAAAATTAGTTGAATTTAATTTAAGTTAAAGTATGTGTCTTGAATATATATTTGTCTCGATCTGGTATTTGATGTAATGGCAGGAACAATTGATGTAAACAATAAATCAATAGCATGTACACAACACAATGCTGGTACCTATCGTATTAAATCCTTGCGACACTCGATACATTCATCTAAAATACATGGATTGGTCAATTTATTGTACTATCAGCATCAACTCACTACGGCGTATAGCGAACAAAAAAAAATACATCCCATTTTAGCCCCACCTCAAGGGCGATCCGGGGGGGCGCATTAGTGACGCCCTGGTCTCTGCCGTGAGGGTTCCATCGCTCCCCAGGTCTTCAGGCAGGCCGTAGAAGGCGTGTAGGTGCCGGCGGTGGTGCAGCTGATGCCCTGTGGGTGCCAGGGTCTGGAGACGGCTCCACAGGCTGAAGATGCGCTTCTTCACTGGCAGCCTCTCCATAGTAACGCTTGGTGTGTCGAGTTCTGGTGGTGGGCAGATATTGATTATTTTAACGTCTTATAGATATTTTGATCCCAATCTTTTTTACCTGACTGCATGCACGTATGTTTGTATGTATGCTTGTATGACCATTCGTTAGCACGCACTACATCCCAAACGGCTTGACGGATTTTAATAAAGAAAGGAGAAGAAAAGTCGTTGGATTTTCTCAGTTGTAGGAGTGACAGAGGCTATACAGGGTGTCCCATAAGGCAAGTCCCACAGCGACACCGACCGAAGGTATACCATGACTACAGTGAAAGTTGCATGCATTTTGAAATATCGTTGGTGTACAGGTTTTATTCAAATACCCCATTTTTACACTGTAAGTGCCAGCCATTTCTTGTAAATCCCTGACTTTTTTTTTCTACGCTATCGTGAATAGTGATACCTAAAGTAGAATGTATTAATTATTTACATTATTTGTTTGTGTCATTACAGCAAATGCCAAATCGATACAAACATACATAAGAACATATTTACGGTGTGAATACAGATTCAGGTTCCAATTAAAATTCACAATCATCGAAAAATTCAGATTCATAGAGATAATTCAGTTGCAATAATCCAGGGACAACACAATCATACCTTCCTCTCACAGAACCTGCCACATTCTCACACTATATCCATCCATGCATCACCAAACAGATCATTCAGTGGTGTTGCCGCCAATAGTGCGTCAAGAGTATCCCGCCCTCGCACTAGCGGAGACAGCCGATGCGCCACCGTGCGATGCATGCCGCCCACTAGTGACCTGTGAATACGCGCATGTAGGCACGTATAGTGCGTACATCGCACTAACAAGCGGTGCGCAGTCACTGTCGCCTCGCAACAATCGACACACAGTCAGAAGCTATTCGGTGTTACTTCTCGCTT
This sequence comes from Argyresthia goedartella, assembly GCA_949825045.1. Lineage (NCBI taxonomy): Eukaryota > Metazoa > Arthropoda > Insecta > Lepidoptera > Argyresthiidae > Argyresthia > Argyresthia goedartella. The sequence continues at coordinate 11,640,637 of OX463809.1, forward strand.
CTAGTGAGTCACATCCAAGCATACCCAATATAAAAGCAAATGGATAAAGGTAAGGGTAGTATCGTAATTTCCTCTTGTATAGGTATCGTAGGAATGCTTTGTGTACCTTATCAAGCCTAAGGACGTATGAGCTTGCGTGTGAATTTCAAAAAACTGAGCATGATTCATGTTTCTCACTAGGGCCGTGAAGCGAAGCTTATCATCCCTTACTATGCACATTCATTCATAATAAACCCTAATCTTTTGCAGCATTCATTGGCCAAAGTGCTCGTGTACTCATGAAATGCAAGTTTAGGGTCGAACGTAACGCTGAGGTCCTTCATCGTTTACATTCGAGTCAAAGCCTCCATGCCGAGTATAAACGTTGCGCTAATAGGCGGAGGGGAGCGCGTGGAAGACATTATAATAACACTTGTCAGTATAGGAGTTTGTTGTTCACACTCCATCTATCCATCAGTTGAGTCCGCGCATAGCTACCGGGCGGTCGTGTTGATGAGTGCCTAGCTCGTAATGGCGTCCAACACTATGATGACGCCGTCGTCGAAGACTTATCAGTGCAATTCGTGAAACATTGTGATCAGTGAGGTGCTAGCCTTTATCCAATACAAGGATTAAGTGATGAGTGAAGAGAGAATGATTCAAATCTGCTGAACGTCTTTTTCAGCGGAAGAGATTACTACCGCAAAAAATCTCTTATTTGACTCGGTGCCTATAACGACTCGTAATAGAAGTCGCCGCCGTAAGGACGGGAAAGGTCAGAAGGTGCTAAATGACATCATCCGTCTTATGAAGGGGACTGATCCGGAGATTATTCCTATTTTCGTGGCCCGAGATCTTCAGAAACGATCCCCAAGACTACATTACTAAAATATATTGTTCATCTGCTAATGAAATGAAAATGATGCGGACAAAATGGATGAGTTTGCCACTGTGACTTCATTGCAGCAAATAAGTCAAGATGTGGAGAATATCAAGAATGTGTCTGTTTTAAATAACTACTAGTACTCGAGAAATTCTTAGCAAAAATAGCAACCTTGAAAGTGGTCAGATGGGTCTTACACATATACCCACAGAGGACACACATATTTTACAGCGCTTCTCAACCTGTCTTCTCATCTTCTCAGTCGTAGCACTCTTGACAGAGCGGTCGTGGTCGTCATTTCGGTCGAGTAACCCGCCTCACAATTCGTCGCTATTCGTCTCTGAGGGCTGCTTTTTTGGTGCATTGGTACAGGGGGTCATCCAGTGCTGCCTTGATTTGGTCTGTCCATCTCATTGGTGATCTGCCACGCATTCGGGTGCCCTCTACTCTGCCCTGCACCACCAGTCGCTCGATGGACATACGGCCGCGTCGAGATACGTGTACAAAGAAGGTGAGGATACGAGCCTGGACTAATGAAGATAGGCGCTGCTTGATGCCTAGTTCTCGGAGGATGGAGTCATTGGTACGGAACTCTGTCCACGATATCCCAAGCATTTTTCTCCAGCACCACATCTCAAGAGCATCTATCCTCTTTCTCTCGTTTTCCCGAAGCGTCCATGTCTCTGCAGCGTAAAGGAATATGGGGAACACAAGCGCTCTTACCAGCCGGGTCTTTGTTGCTTTGGTGATATTGCGGTTCTTCCATATTTTCTTGAGCCTGTCCATAGAAGACCTCGCAATCGCCATACGTCGCTTTATTTCGTCCACGCATCCGCCATTGTTGGATATCAGCGCTCCCAGATAGACGTATGATTGGACCACATCACAATTCGCTATTTTCGCGACTTCGGGCAAGTTTTTGTTGCCACGATCCACAATCATCATCTTCGTCTTACTGCGATTGATCTTAAGGCCAAACTCCAAGCTGACGCTTTCCATTTTATGCAGCAGGTCTTCCATATCTCGCATACTGCTTGCGAATAGGGTGGTATCATCTGCGTAGCGTAGGTTCGAGATCCTCAGGCCACCAATTGCGACACCGTCCGTCCAGTCTTCAAGGGCAATTCTCATTATGAGCTCTGTGTAGGTGTTGAACAGAAGCGGAGAAATAATGCATCCCTGGCGGACTCCCGCGCTAGTGTGGAAGTGGCTTGAAAGTGTCTCGTCTGTTCTCACTGACGCAGTCCCATCCTCGTAGAGGCGCCTTAAGAGGTGCACAAGGTGTGTTGGTGTACCCATCTCCAGTAGAGTTTTCCAAAGTTTCGGCCATTTCACAGAGTCAAACGCCTTTGAAAAATCAACAAAGCAAATATAAGTGGGCTTGTTAAATTCTCTGGCTTTTTCGATGATCTGGCGCACTGTCAGGATTTGCTCCCGGGTGCCTTTACCTTTCACAAAGCCGGCTTGTTCGGGTGCAATTTCTTTGGATAAGAAGGTCTTAAGGCGTTCGTTGAGAATGTGCAGTAACATCTTGCTCGCGTGTGATATTAGGGCAATGAGGCTGTAGTTACTACACGTTTTCGTCGAACCTTTTTTGTGTAGAGGGATAAATACAGTGTGAGCCCATGCCTGCGGCCATGTCCCTGTCTGCCATATCTTGTTGCAGAGGGTTTTGAAAATCTGAACACCATGTTCACCTGACGCTTTGATGGTTTCTATCGGGATAGCATCTCTGCCGGTGGCTTTCCTGTTCTTCAGGTGTTTAATCGCAGCTCTCACTTCGCTTTCGAGAATGTCTAGCTCTATCTCTTCATCCCTAGGTTCGGTTGATGCGAAACTTTGTGTCTCAACCTGTAGCCGAAGCGAAAACCATGATACAACTCAACAACATATAAAGGAGGTGACAGTTGAAAGAGGTTCACAATTCTTTATTGACAGAATATTACACCTATAGAGATTTCTTCCAGCAAACCTATCAGGATAGTATACGTATAAACTGAAAAGAATAGTCTAGTGCGATTATAAAATTACCAAATACCTATAAAATATAATACTTACTATAAGATACATATAATAATAGAAATAGTAGATAAAATAAAAATGAAGAAATGATAACAATAAACAGATAAATACAATTACATACTTATATATACAATACCTATGATGAAATCGAAAGTAAGTGCTCTTTCAAGCGATTCTTAAAAGAGAAGAGAGTGGGACGGTCCCTAATAGTGCAGGGAAGTGCGTTCCACAGCCGAACGGCCCTCATCTGAACGAGTGCTAGTAGGTGACGATGTTATGCTGCGGAATATATAGAAGAGTCACCGTGTGAGATCTCCGCTCCTTGCCTCTGGAGAAAAGGAACTCAAAACGTTCAAGAAGGTAGGAAGGATATCTGGGGTTTCTCAAGATGTTGAAGAGTAAAACCAATATCTGGGAATCACGGCGAAGACGAATCAGGAGCCAACTCAGTTCCTTGCGATACTGCGAGACGTGGTCATACTTGCGCAGCCCGAAGACGAACCGAATCCCGAGGCCGAAGATCAAGGCCTGCTACTTTCTCGGGTTCACCAGAAGCCCATGAGAGGACCCATTTCCTGATATACTCGAGGTCAGCATTCAGAGCCTCCACAGCCGGAGTCACATCACGCGGAGAGAAATGCCGATATATTTGGAGGTCATCTGCGTAAAGATGATATGAAGAAGTAAGTACATCAAGTACATCAAGAAGTAAGTGAAAAGATGCCACCCTGAGGAACCCCAGTGAATAGATCGCACAAATCGGTGGATGTCTCCTCAGAATTGATGCGTTGTTGTCGATCTCTGAGATAGGAGTTAAACCAACGGGCGGCATGTGAGGAGACATTAAGTGAATGGAGGATCGCAACCAGGATATCAAAATCCACGCAGTTGAAAGCACTGCTGATGTCAAACAGTGCCAGCACAGACATCCTCTTCTGATCCATCGCAAGTTGGGTGTCATCTTTGAGTAGAGACGTGGTAGTGCTGTGACCCGGCCTAAAGCCCGATTGGAAAGGATTATGGAGATTCATGGAGGAAAGATAGGTGGATAGTTGAGTGTGCACAATGGATTCAAGGACTTTGGAAATGATAGGCAGTATAGAAATAGGACGAAATTCTTTGTAGGAAGTAGGGTTTGATGTTTTAGGCAAATGGATCACGAGAGCACGTTTCCAATGACTAGGGAAGTGACGGTCGGAGAGTGAAGCATTAATTATGTGAGTGATAACCGGCAGCAATTCCCCAAGAACACTTGTCAACATTTGAGAAAAGATTTTGTCATTGCCCACTGCTTTTGATGAGATTGCTAGCACTGCTTTCCTGACTGCAGCGATTCCAACATGACGCAAATTGAAAAGAGAGTGGCAGGAGACAGTCCTGGAAGGCAAGTTACGGAGTGCGGCATCCTTGACAGATGGATCCACCTGGACGGGGGAACAGCAAAAGGATCCCATTAGAATTAGAGACCTAGAGGGGATTTCTACTAATAATGGACAAACGCAGGCATGTAAGGTCACTGACCCTGAGTGTGTATATACTCCAACAGTAATTAATAACCAAAATATGAGTTTAGGTAAAATTAATTTAGGCAAATGCACAAGCAGTGAAGAACGTACAACGAGATGACACAAAGAACAAAGAGGAGGACTGGACAGTAGTACGCAGAAAACCTTCCAAAACTTCAAAATATTGATATAGGGGAATGGTGGGTAAAGCGGAACATAGCCCAGACGAAATATTCAAAGTAGCTGACAGACAATTCCAACTGTATCTATACGAAATTAATAAGGCAGCGTCTTGTTTCTACATGCTCAGCAGACGCCGCCTTAATAAAATAAATGTGTGAACAAGTAACGTAGCCTCGGATTTAAATACTGGTTTTATCCCGAAGTTATGCATAACAACCCAACACACGACGTAAAAAGGATACGTATTATAATACCGAAGCAGAAAAGATCGTTCCTCAGGAGTGCCTCAAGGTGGTATTCTCTCTCCTCTTCTATTTTCAGTCTTCATCAACTCTATCTCCGACGTTATCTCTTCTTCTTATCATCTGTACGCAGATGATCTCCAAATTTATCGTCACTTTTGCCCCTGCGATGAAGCTTCAACCGTGGAGGCACTGAATGCTGACCTCAATAATGTGAAAGACTGGGCCTTATCATACGGGCTGTTGGTAAACCCGACCAAATCACAAGCTATGCTTTTAGGAACCATTCACACGCTTTCCTTGATACAAAAACTTATTATTCCCGTGTTATACAATGGCATCACAATAGAGTATACAGATCAGGCGAAAAAATCTTGGGGTTATTTTTGACAACCTGCTGTCTTGGTCTCCACATGTCAGCGAGGTCAGCAGACGGGTCTTTGCGTCTTTTCACTCCCTCAGGCGTTTGCAGTACTTCTTGCCACGGCAGACCAAAATCACCCCTGCTCAGCCCCTTCTCCTGCCACTAATCGACTACGCCGATGTCTGTTGGGCGAGCGCGAACGAAGATTTACTGAACAAACTCGAACGACTTCAGAATCTTGGGATTCGGTTTATCTTCGGGTTGTGCAAATTCGACCATGTTTCTCAATATCGCAAAGAGTTGGGTTGGCTTCCAATTCGTCGTCGCCGAGACACATTCTCTCTTATCTTTTCAATATATTGAAAAATCCGCGCTATCCCAGCTACCTTCGAGACCGCTTTGAGTATCTCTTTTCAGGAGATCAGCACCGGAGATCCCACACGGTCTCACTCTTAGCCACTCCAAGGCATAGCACCTCGGCATATGAGCATTCATTCAGGCTGCAGGCGGTTCGACTGTGGAACGCACTACCTTGCACTATAAGAGACTGTCCCTCTCTTGTCTCTTTCAAAAACCGGGTAAAAGAGCACTTCCTTTCTCTTTCGTGAGAGTTTTACATAGTATGTATATCATTATAATATATAAACTATATTTGCAGGTATATGTATGTATTGTATTTAGTAGTCTGGTATGTAAGTATTTTATTTTCCGTATTTTATATTATTTATGTATTTTAGTATAGCTTAGATATTAGATATTGTACACTGCCTACCCTTTCATGATACATTTCCCTTTCATGCCTTGGTTTGCTGGAAGAAATATCTTTTTAGAGATAAGCTCGGCTTTGTAAATATGATTTCTCCTAATGTAACCTTTTTAATTTATTATGTGTGTATGCAATAAAGAATTATGAATTATGAAAAGATCTAAGTTCATAAGGCCTTTGCACGGAATCCCGAAAATTAAAACACCGAATGTCTGTTTACCCGAAAGTATGAAATCCCGAAAGTATTAAATCCCGATAGTACTTAATTTTAAGTATTTTTTGTTGTTCTAATATGTTCAACCTAACACGAAGGGTAAAGGGGGCTTCGATTCGCTCACCCTCTTTACTCTTTACCTAAGCTACCGCAGTGTTTTCCCTGATATTTGCTATGCAAATCAGTATTTTTGTAGTCAGTTCGATTTTTTAGTCGTAGGGATTTCAATCGTAGGTTATATGAACTTTTGGTATTACTATACGTACCCCGTAGAAAGGCCCGGTTTTTCAATTTTGAAAAGCTTGGCGTAGGATCACTTGCCATAAAATAACTACAAACTTATACCGTAGTTGACGTTGTATTTTACACCGCCTGGCTATATTAAATTAATGAACCATAATTACTTCTTCTTAAAAAAATCTTCACAATTTGGGCTGTCTCCTCATTTTAATTACATAAAATGAAAACTATTAATTATTTTTATTTCACACAGAATTTTATGATTTTATTATTATTTAAATTGACAATAAAAGTACAAGCAATGTAATTTTTTGCCAAAATAACAACATTGCACATTAAAGTAACGTAATGATCGCTATTATTGAAAAAGTGCCGGTAGATTTTTTAATTGATAGTGGTTCAGACATTTCCCTAATTTCAACCTCTATACTCAAGCATCCCAAATGCAACAGCACAATACCCAGATTTCGACTTATGCGAGGAATAGGCAGTCAGGAATTAGAATCTACTAGTAATGTCACTACTACAGAAATTCCCGATATTCCTTTAGAGGTGGATCTGTATGCTGTACCTTCTGACTGTATAGGTGCGCCCTTGCTACTGTTCATGGATATCCTGAACCGCGAAGGCGTGACCTGTGTCCATACCGCTAATACACAGAGTCTCACTCGAGTAGAAAAGGTTTCTCAGGTGCATAATTTGCGTGCTTAAGACACATTCACCATAAATACGCCCCTGGTAGGCGAGACAAAAACTCGCGTTTTAATAATAATCCTTTATTGCACAGAAAACACAGTGGAAATTATAACAGAAACAGTATGCAAAGGTGAGCTTATTTCTAAAAAGAAATTTCTTACAGCTAACCTGTGAAGAAAAGAGAAAAATAAAATATAGAGAGGTAGTCCTAGTGTACAATTAAGAGTTAAAAGAAATAAATAAAATAAATATACTATCAAATAAATCACAATACACCCTACGTAATTACTATAAAATAAATAAATGGAATACAATAAATAAATAGATATACATAAATACTATGAGATACCCACTATTCGGAAGAGAGGAGATGCTGTTTCAATTTTTTCTTGAAAGTGACCAAGGATTTGCAATCCCTTATAGCGCAAGGAAGTGCATTCCACAAACGTATTGCCCTTAACCTAAACGATTGCTCGTAAGCAACAGTGTTATGCTGAGGAATTGACAAAAGTGACACCGTGTGAGATCTCCGAAGTCTATCCCCTGAGAAAAGATACTCAAAACGTTCACGAAGATATGCAGGGTAGCACGGATTTCTCAAAATATTGAAGAGGAAGGAGAGAATGTGCATATCACGACGAAGTCGGATCGGGAGCCAGCCTAATTCCCTACAATATTGGGACACGTGGTCGTACTTACGAAGTCCGAAAATAAACCGAATCCCGAGATTTTGGAGTCGCTCGAGTTTGTTCAGTAGATCTTCGTTCGCACTGGCCCAGCAAACATCGGCGTAGTCTATTAAAGGCAGAAGAAGGGTCTGAGCTAGCATGATTTTAGTCTGCCTAGGCAGGAAGAACTGCAAACGCCGAAGAGAATGAAAGGATGCAAAGACTCGTCTGCTGACCTCACAAACATGGGGCGACCAGGATAATAGATTGTCAAAAACAACGCCAAGATTTTTGGCTTTCTCGCTATACTTGACAATGGTACCGTCAAATAGAACGGGATCAACGGACTTATTCTGCAACAAATCAAGTAAGTGCCGTGTACCTAGTATCATCACCTGAGACTTGTCCGGGTTGACTAATAGCCCATACGAAAGAGACCATTTCCTGATGTTGTCGAGGTCAGCATTCAAAGCCTCAACAGTCGAAGTCAGATCACACAGGGGAAAATGCCGATAAATTTGAAGGTCATCTGCATAAAGATGATACGAGGAAGACAATACATCCGAGATGGAATGGATGAAAACTGAGAAGAGAAGAGGGGAAAGGATGCCACCCTGCGGAACACCTGTAGAGAGCTTGCACCATTCTGTAGTGACCTCTTCAGACTTGATGCGCTGCTGGCGGTCTCTCAAGTAAGAGTCAAACCAGCGAGCTGAGTGTGAAGAGACGTTAAGCGATTTTAAGATTTCAACAAGTATATCGAAGTCGACGCAGTTGAAGGCGCTGCTAAAGTCTAGGAGAGTCAGGACTGTCAGCTGCTTCTTATCCATTGCCAGTTGGATATCGTCAGTTACCTTGAGTAGTGCTGTGGTGGTGCTATGCCCCGGTCTAAAACCAGACTGAAAAGGGTTCAGTAAATTCATGGAGGAAAGGTACGAGGACAGCTGGGTGTGGACAATTGATTCAAGGATTTTGGAAAGGATTGGTAGGATGGAAATGGGACGGAACTCTTTGAAGGAGGACGGGTTAGACGTTTTAGGTAGGGGTAACACTAATGCTCTTTTCCACTGGCTCGGGAAGCAGTACTCGCTCAGCGACGCATTGATTATATGCGTTATGGGTTGTAACAAATGATCAAGTACACTGAAAAGCATCTGAAAGCAGATCTTGTCATCACCTATAGCCTTTGACGATATTGCTAGAAAAGCCTTCTTTACTGCGCCAACTCCGACAGACCTGAGGTTGAAAGGTAAGCTACTGGATGTCTTTCTGGTGCGCAAGTAACGAATGGTAGCATCCTTGACAGGGGGGTCCATCACGACAGGGGAGACAGCAAAGAATTTGTTGAGACCGTTGAGGTCGACACTACCGGTTACTGCGTCCTGGGACTTACCAACACCGAGGGTCTTCAGGAACTTCCAAACCTGTGCAGGAGTGTAACTCTCAATACTCTCGTAGATATGGCGGCGTTTGGCATCTCGACAAAGACGGGTGCAACGATTACGGAGACGTTTGTATATAAGGAGATTATCGTCCGTCGGATCCTTCTTATATCTACATTTGGCACGGTTTCTCTGGGCCATCAGACCCTTGATGGTGTCAGTAAGCCAGGGCGCAGGGAGATGTTTGACCCTAACCTTTTTGACAGGAGCATGTTTGTCGAACAAACTCAGGACAATCGATTGGAAATGCTGGACTTTTTCATCAACGGGCTCACTACAGACGACAGGGGACCAGTCTATAGAGGCGGCATCAGACTCAAGGGAGCTGAGATCCATACCCTTGAAACTGCGAATATCCAGGAATTTCCCTGCGCGCTTGGGAGGCCTTAACTTGAACGAGAGATAAATCAGATCATGAAAGGAGAAGGGGGCGTTAAGTTGGCCATGCGTTGCAACCTTGGATATGTTAGAAACAATCATAAGATCCAAGAGGGGGTGCAGTGGGGCTGGAAGTGAGTTGCACTCAGGGGAAGAATATTTTAATTTAGGGAGCTTACGATAGACTGGAGTTTGGCAGAGCGAACATCATTTTTTAGTAAACAGGTATTGAAATCACCTAGGATAAGTGTGTCACTGTATAGGGGAGATAGATTATTAAGGATGCTTTCAAAAGAGTCAAAGTAGTCGATGAGGAGAGAGGGGCTATAGAAGACACCCAGAAGGACCTTAGTGTGATGGAGGCATAGCTCAAGAAAGAGGTGTTCAGCGGATCCAGAGTACAGACTAGGTGAGTGGCTGATGACTTTGCAAGAAATGTCGGAACGAAGATAAATAGCAACACCGCCACCAGCCTTGCCCGTCCTATCATTCCGATAGAGCCTGTACTCCGGCAGAGCATACAAGGTAGAAGGAAGAGAGGGTTTGAGAAATAATTCGGAGATCAGAATACCATGAATGCTCTGATCGCTGAAGGAGTCGAGAAGGTCGACATGACTGGAATTAATGCTCTGAGCATTTATGTGAACGACGTTGAAGTTCCTACTGAGGTTGGAAAACACACGTTTAAGGGCAATAGGCAGAACGTCGTCCGTGGACGACAATCCACTTCCTACGCTATCGGAAGCTTCACTTTCGGAGTAGGAGAAGTAACTATCACTAAATAAGAAGGTATCCATATGAGTAATTATAATATAATAAATAGATATATAATAAAATAAATACAATAAAACCTACTAAAAACACAAAAAAATAAAAAAGTCAAATCCAAAAAAACAGAAAGGTCTGAACCCAGCCAAACCCTGGGTTTACAAAAGTATAGTACATATGGAAGGAAATACATTATACAAGATAACAAATAATAGATGAGACGTGGGTGGGCAGCACAAACAAAAAAGAAATGAAGAAACAGCAAAGTGAATCCAAATACGAACATACCCGGTTCGGTCCGGTTGCCCGTCCGTTCCGTCCGGCTGTCTGTCCGTCCGTACAATAAATAATAATAATAAAAAAAAAAAACTTCAAGTACACAGACCACACTATGCTTGTCAATTGAAAGACTGCGTGACCTAAAAATAAAAAGTGAATCATTTACTTAATCTAATCTAATTCAGTCTACCCTTCACGTAAAATTACATTAATTTATAACAGAAAATAACCCGACCAAAACTCCATTGCTGTCTCTCTTGAATGAATACTCGGACTCTTTTATCACATGTACTGCAAAGTCCACTGTCAATACTGGATACATGGAAATAAAGCTAAACAGTGATGCTCCTGTGCACAATCGTCCCTACAAACTCTCGGCTAATGAAAAGGCGGGCGTTCGTGGTATAATCAACTATATTTTAAGCAAGGGCATTATTCGTGAATCACAGACGGATACGCAAGTTCTATTTATCTCTATCATACTCTATCATACTCCTCAAAAAGAAGGATGGTTCTTATAGGATGTTCGTAGATTATCGAGCTCTAAATGCCATAACCATCAAGGATAGGTTCCCTTGCCGTTGATCGTTGACCATATTGGCAAGTTGGGTAATGCCAAATATTTTACGAGTCTTTATATGGCCACCGGTTTCCATCAGGTACCTATGAAGGATGATGATTCCGTCAGTAAGACAGCATTTATCACCCCAGAGAGTTAGTTTGAATACTTGAAAAAGCCATATGGTTTGGCAAATGTTCCGGTGGTTTGTCAGCGGATTATATCAAAGACCTTGAAGGCTGATAGGCTTGATGGCTTGAAGGATTGATACTGGAAGGGTCCTTACTTATATCGATGCCATCTTGATTCTTTCGGATACTGTAGACGATGGCTTGAAAATGTTACGTCAAGTACTAACAACACTCACTGCTGCAGGATTTTCTATAAATCTCAAGTGCGCCTTCCTGAAAACCAAAATTGAATACTTGGGCAGACTTATTTGTCATGGTCAGGTACGACCAAGCCCTGGGAAGGTGGACACGTTTGTGAAATCCCAAAAACCCACGAATGTCAAACAAGTGTGGCAATTTTTAGGTCAAGCCGGTTACTTTAGGCGCTATATTGCTAACTACGCAATTAAAACTACTTGCTTCGCGAAATTAACTTAAAAAGGGAAACCGTTTCTCTGGGGACGTGAACAAGACGCGGCTCGCGATTGCATAATTAGTTGCTTAACTGAAGAACCCGTTCTTGCCATATTCGACCCAAACTTCATACTGACGCCAGTTCAATCGGTTACGGGGGGGGGGGGGGGTATTCTCCTGCAGGAACATGACGATAAACGAAAGAGGGTAGTCAGTTATTTTAGCAGAGCGACGCATGGCACGGAGTCTCGATATCATAACTACGTGCTCGAGACTCTGGCGATCGTAAAGGCGCTACAGCATTTCCGCCACTATCTTATTGGCATTGAATTCGAGATAGTTACGGATTGCAACTCGCTAAAATTCACTCAACAAAAAAATACTTTATTCCAAGAGTGGCCAGATGGTCGGTCTACTTGCAGGACTTCCGGTCAACTTCTTCTTCTTGCAGGTCTTCTTATTCTTATTCTTATTCTTAACGAGCGAATACCGAAAGGCAACATGCAGACTTTTTAAGCCGGAACCCTGTAGGTGTTTCTCACATCCGCAAGCCAACCAATTGGACACTAATGGCCCAAACTGCTTACAATGAAACGCAGGAACTCATGGAAAAACTAAGAGATGGTCAGTTGGATCCATCCCGATACGTGGTAAAAAACAATCTCCTGTACTACAAGTACAGTGCTACCGGAGAGGAGTCACATATTCTTTGTTTCATACCAAAGGGGTACAGACTCAGTCTCTGAAGAGTCTTTCATGATGATCATAAGCATATCGGCATGGATAAAACTACCATACTGATTCTCCGACACTTCTGGTTCCCTGGCTTGAGACAATTCATCAAAAAGTACATAAACCATTGTGTGGTCTGTCTTTCCCAAAAACGTGCTTCACATCAACCCAGTCCTGGATGAAATCTGAAAGTCCCTTCTTTTCCGCTGTCCACATCAATGGGCGACGTCCTGGGCCCATTGCCTGAATCCAATGGATTCAAGTGTGTCCTGGTGTTCAAATTTTGCCTTCTTTTTGCCTTAAACAGACAGGACACTGATGATCTAAAACGAGTGTTTATTATTAATTGTAACTGATAGAGGTAGGATGATCGAAAGCTTAGCATTTCAAATTTGGGTCATGTTGGGTTGCTCAACACATCTTATCACACCCGAGAATGAATTGATATAATAGAATATATATAAAATAGAATAGAAACATTGAATTTCTTGAGAGTTACATTGTCACGTCTGCCCAGGGCAACGTCGGTTGAAAGAGGCTTGATTGAATGAGTGACCGATTGAGACTTTTATACATGAAGCAACACTTTCAGAGACAGATAGCATAAGTAGACAATTTAGCAGTCGCTGGATTGCATCGACCCTCACAAAAGAAACACCATGTTAATTTGGATTAAAAGAATGTGTTTGATATACCTTGTCTACAATTTTTTCACGACAGCTAACCAAAGGCTGTGTTGATGTTTTTGCTGATAATGTAAGTGAAGATAATGTGGAGTTGAAACAGGCTTACAACTCGTTCTCACAAAATCGTGATTTATAAAATGAAATCTGTATTTTAGTTTCGTTATAAACCTTGTCCGCGACAGAGGCTCATCATGACGGGTACCTTTTTTAGAACTATTTGTTGTATTTTTATAGAGTGATGCGGAAAAGGCTCTTCTGTATTATTCGTATATTTAAATAGCTGACCAGAAACCTGCCAAAGTTACTGACCCTGGAAGGCCCCAATCAACGGTGAGTACACTACTCACCGTTGATTGGGGGTACACTATGCACGTTAGTAGCGACAGAGATCGCACAGCTAAATGCCGCGCGTGTTAGGCTTGAATAAGATATCGCCTACGTCAAGCTGGCATGCATACGTGCTGAAGCGGAGATGGCGCATACCCAAGCGAAACCCGCAGCCGAAGCCACAGTCACACGGGCCCGAGCGGAGGCGGCGATGACCATTTGGGTCAAACGAGCCGCTTATGATGCCGAGGCAGCCTCCCTCGACAAGATCACCACAGACCGCACTTCAGGTTCATGCTTTTTACAGAACACAGAGGCCTGGGTACGCGCCACTTACACCTCAGTAACCAACAACCATCTTACGCCATTTCCCGATCAGTCACAGACGCACCAACAGGTTACAAGCCCCTGTGGTGAACGACGCCCACACACCCCTACGTGCCCACGATGAACCCCCGCTCGACGGGAGAGCGTTCCGTGGACTCGCAGGACGAGTACGGTATGCCACGACACCACAATGACACGAGTTTTGATAACCAGCGGCGGAGCGACTACGGATACCCACCAAGGAAAAAGACGGTGTAGGTGAGTACATATGATTTGACCCGCTTAGTAGATGGCGTTATAAGTCTCGCAAAAAAGCCTTATGGGGTAATCTATTATTGGCTATGTAATTGGTGTTAATTTTAAGGATTATCTGTTTTGTAACGCTGTTGATTACCTGAATAAATAAATAAAATAAAAACTCTAAACTAGTTACCTTCAACAGTAATGTGTCGGAATGGTTACTCTTCAAAAGAAGTTTAAAAGGCTATAGAAAGCTTTAGTATGCGAGGCATAGCAAGCTGTCTACACCTTACACCTAATGTAATTATTAGAAGATCCAGACGAGATCATGCGTAACCTCGAATTGCGCTTTGCTCGTCCTGAACAGATCATGATAAAGAAAATCGCAACTGTCCGGCTAGGGAAAGACCCACACGTCCTTGCAAAGGCAAAGAAGCGGGGTTTCGTTACTCATGGACTCGCAATGCGAAGATATTTTTACGTCAAGACGACAACTACCCGGCCATACGCATCGAAAACCTCTCCCAACTGTCACACATAAAACCCTCAAGCAAAGCACCAACTCAGCGCACAAACCCAGCGGCATCGGCCTCGACGCTTACTGTTAGATGAGTCCTCAATCAGTCTGTATCTACAAATCTATCATCCCATCACCCGGTACCTATGAACCTAAATCACATTTAACAACACACCTACCTACATATTATATGCTATTCACAACATACACACATGCACATCACCAACACACCCGAGTTCCTATGCTTACGTTCATCAAATTGGACCAATCTTCGTACTATCTCATTATATCACATATCTTGCGCTTACATTGTTGCCTAATAGGCAAGCAGAATATAGCTCTGATTGTATCTCATGTTGAAAAGGCCTAAGGATATATTTTCAGAATTCTCGCGGTATCAGGGGTAAGACGTCGGCTTTCGTTCAGGGTTTACTCAGAAACGATTATCATGTGGTCGGCATCTGCGAAACTAATCTGATAGATGGAGTGTTAGACTCTGAGGTGAGCGAGCCTCGTTATGACGTCCACCGTGCTGACCGCCCGACGAATGAGGTGTTGCGTCAGCGGGAAGGTGGTGTCGGGGCGCGTCCGGCGAGTTACACGGGCGGCGGGGTAATGCTACTCACGCGGCGTGAGTTATCCGCCGCCCGTGTACTTCCGCCACCTACACATGCGCATGAGTATGGTCAACTGGAAATTGTTCATGTCGTGGTGCCCAAGTCGTCGGTTCGTGCTAATAAAGATCTACATATTATTTGTATCTATTTACCAGGCTCTGGCGCTAAACATGACGCACTTTTGGTCGACCTTTCCGCATACATTCGGCACTGCTGTCCGGATAATGACTACCTACTGCTGGGTGATTTTAACTTACCAGACATATCATAGAGACTGCGTACCGCTGGTTATGGTCTCACTCCGTATGGTACCATTAGAGAAAGTCAGCAGCGGTTTATTGACGATATTTGTCTGTCTGACCTGACCCAATATAGTAATGTGCTGAATGGAAATAACAGGCTCTTGGACTTAATTTTTAGTAACACTGATGCTTCTGTGGTGCGTGCGAGTGACCCTTTCACTCGCGAAGATATGCCTCATCATCCCCCACTCGACATCGAGCTCCCAAACGTTGGCATACCATTGTTACGCTCTCACCCCATTAAAATGTATAGATTTAAAAAGGCTGATTACACAGCGATCCGCAACGAACTTGCCACTAAAGATTGGTCTACTATTTTAAACAAATGTACACTTACTGAAGCCATGGATACTTTTTACAAAATTTTGAAGACGCTTATAGATAAATATGTTCCATATACTTATGGAAATCCCGAGGGCTATCCGGTCTGGTATTCCAAATCGCTTATTAATATAGTTGCAGAAAAAGACAAATTTCACAATAAATGGAAAAGATTTGGTAACCCTCTCGACTACGACTCTTTTTCGTTGCTGAGGAAGCGGCACAAGAAGCTTCAGCGACAATGTTGGAATAATTTTGTACTAAAAACCAATGAGGCTTTAGTCCGCAACCCCAAACTGTTTTGGCGCTTCGCTAAGGACATGCGCCGTGATCATGGTTTCCCGGCGCAGATCTCGTATGGCGCCAAAACGGCTAACAGTGCTCAGGAGGCTTGTGAGATCTTTCTAGAATATTTTTTGTCTGTGTATGTGGACTCGAACCACCGCTCTTCACCACCTTCTGGCGGCACAAATGATCTGAGCTGTGTGGGTGCCATTGAATTAACTAACAATCTTGTCCTTAAGTACCTCAAAAACATTGACACTAATGAGGGCGCAGGGCACGACCGGATCCCACCGATTTTCATTAGAAATTGTGCCGATCAACTCACGGCGAGTTGATCGGCCCTTTGTGTATGCTGTTCCGGAGGTCACTAGACGAGAGGTGTTTCCCCACACGTTGGAAAATGGCTTATATTGTACCCATACACAAAGGTGGTCCAAAAACCAAAGCAGAACAATATCGCCCGGTCTCAATACTGCCAGTTTTTAGTAAACTGCTGGAACTTATAGTCCATGATCAGGTGTATCCCATTTTAGCGCGTAGTATTCCTCCGGGCCAGCATGGCTTTATGCGTAAAAGATCTACTACATCAAATTTGGCAGAATTCATAGGATCAGTGACCGGTTTTATGGATAAGGGCTACCAGGTCGATACTATATACACCGATTACTCTAAGTGTTTCGATCGGCTGAGGCATGACATCATCCTTTTTAAGCTGGAACAAGTCGGTGTACATGGAGATCTGCTCAGATGGTTTGAGTCTTACCTCCGTAACCGTAGTCAAGCTGTCCGAATTGGCTGCCATTGCTCGCGATTTGCTCCAATCCCCTCAGGCGTTACTCAAGGATCCCATCTGGGGCCACTTCTATTCAATGTCTGTCTGTATGATATAGCATCTTGTTTTAGATCCGCCAGTTGCCTTATGTATGCCGACGACACCAAGATATTTATGCCCGTATCAAGTTCCTCAGATTGCCACAGATTGCAGGAAGATCTGGACCGACTTTGCGAGTACTGTAGTCTCAACAGCTTAGATCTAAATCCCAAAAAGTGTCAACTAATCACGTTTAGTAGAAAAACATCTAATCTAACATACCAATATATTCTAAATGACCACCCCATTGAACGTGTCTCCAAGGTTAGGGATCTTGGGGTTATAATGGACTCTAAACTTTTATTCATACCTCATTACGAACATATTATAGCGAAAGCTTTTAAAATGCTGGGATTCGTAAATCGTGTGACGAGGCCGCTGCGTTCACCACTTGCTTTTAAATTACTTTATTTCGCCTACGTTCGCAGTGTGCTGGAATATGCGTCGCCGGTATGGTCACCATCCTACCAGTCGCATAAAATCAGAATTGAGTCGGTTCAGAAAGCGTTCATGAGGCAACTCCAGATTAGATATGACGGGTCTTCGGTGGACTATGATGAGGGCCTTACTCGACATTCTATGGCTTCCCTGGAGAGCAGGAGGATGCTGGCAGATCAGAAACTTCTTCATGACGTCATCAACAACAGACTGGACAATGAGTGGCTGGTGAGGTCAGTGCTGCTGCGCATCGCCCCAGCGCGGTCGCGTCGCCACACACCGGCGCTGCTTGGGTACGTGCGCGCGCGCACCAACTATGCCTCCAATTCACCGCTAAATAGGAGCATTGATATGTACGAGAAACACTTTGCGGGGGCCGATGTCTTTTACCTGAACCGGACTCAATTTATATCACAGGTTTGTGCGAAGATAAGGTCAATCAAATTAGATAATTGATCATCAAAAATAAACAAAAATCAATAACATTTATTCAAGGAAATTGAACTCTCTCATTTGACATAGAAAAACCTCATATCCACACACATATTACATACCCTCTCTCTCTCTCTCTCTCTCACACACACACACACAGACACATACACATATACAAACACATACCTTATTATATATAATGTAAAATTACCTTTTATACATATGTTCTAGGATCTAAAAATCCTCATCATAATTTATAAAGGATATGTTTCGTAATTGGCATTATCCATTTATATCAGTGTTATTTTTATCGAATTAATTACTTATGCTGTGAAACATCAACAAACAAATAAATAAATAAATAAATAAATAAATAAATCCAGTCCTGCACTTTTTTAAAGTGCAAGTAAGGTAAAAAACTGCGTGAGTGTTATCAAAGTTCTGAAAGAGACTGCGCATATTTGGTCACCAGATCTCTTCAATGCTATGATATCTAAACTGACTCCTAATTTGCAAAGTAAGCGGCAGGACTTCGCTGATGCTCATAGCACGCCCGGGACGCCGCTTCTGCCACTGCTGTCACACTTCTTAGAAGAGGAGTCCTCAAAGCAAGCACGATTTGGTATTGCCGACTTGAACTGGAATACGAGCGCTGCGCTGCACCCGTGGTGACCCCAGAAGTCGAGTACAAGTATGCCACACTCAGCTCCACGAGCCGCTGGGTGGAATCCAGGCACCCTAGTACCTCGAGCTACGTTCGTGGTTGTAAAAACCCATCCAACTCAGATTCAGAACCCCCCTCAACTTACTATTAGCTCAGTGTCATCTAAAATGCCCCTCCTACTCATTCTGTAAAGATAATCACTCCATCATAACGCGACAAGTGCAAGACCCTAACGGCCGAAGACGATGGTCCTTCATTCGCCGGTCAAAGTCATGTCCGAGATGTTTGAAAGAAGGTAATTACAACCGAAGGCGGTGCTCGTTCAGGGCCTGTAGAATGGAAGGCTGTATAACATCTCATAAACCGAGGCTAGTTGGGACGGGTCGCGATTTTGAATCTTATGCAATCGTAATGAGATTTTAAACTTATAACGGAAAAGTTGCGTTATCCAAAGCCGGTGGTATTCAAGAGGATAAGTAACTATTTTGAATAGCGTAAAAATAAAACCCAGATGAGAGGGCTATCCAAGAAATGGATGGCACTAACAAGGTAAAAAATAGGGAATTTGAATATTACCTCGATATTCTCGAATTGCATACAACTTTAACTGAAGTCATGTTAGGTATGTTCGATGCATCTAAGTTAAGTGTAACTTCGGTTTCGCTGGGCGACATGACTTATGGGACAGCCTGAATTAGTGTAAAGTAAATGTGGTGGATTTTAGATCGCAAAATGTAGTTAACAAAGTAGTTGGTGCAGCCACTTTCATACTCCATGTACGTAACCGTAACCAAGTGCATTCATAAGTTTGTATGTGACATTGAAAACAAAATGCAGTCGGGTTATTTGTTTTATAATGATTCCACTTGTTGTACGTACCTAATATGCTTCTGTTTTGGTGGGTATGTAATTATTACAAAGTAAAAACTAGAATAAAGAAGCAAGACAACTTACCCCAGTATTCGTTACCAGTGTGAGCAGCTCCACTACTTTTCAACTTCATTAACTCTACTGCGGGGTTAAAGTTCGGGTTTATGTCTTCTTCACCATTAATATCTTGTTTATTTGTGTTCTCGAAACCGTTCCAATATTCCGGTGTCTCATTAAAGCTCCTGTTTGCTAATTTATCATTCAAGCACGCTAAACGTATTCTCAGAATAAGAAGAGGACTCGAGGAAGTTGCGTATGCATCGTAAATGGTATTGGGGGCGTAGTTGCTGGCTAGAAGATATTCGTTGACGTCATCGCTTTTCTTAAATTGTGAATTTTCAGGCGCCGTCTCGTCTGGTCCGAAGTTTCTTTTAATATAATTCACTTTATGACGGTCATAAGGTTGGTTTTGGAGACGGTCTAGCTGTCTCGGGTAGTTATGCCACTGCTCTTTCCGATAACCTTCTCCATTGTGGTTATCATCCTTATTCATTGCATTATCATCGTTTCTGTTCAGATTTGTGGTCATTCCTCTGTTGTATAGGTAGTTATTTAGCATGAAGTATCTGCATGACGTGGGAAGATCACTCTGCCGGATTACGGTGTCTCTACAAAAAATGCTGAAGAAGTTTCTATTGTCGAATCTATTTCTAGGTGTATTGTCGTTTGTCTGGCTTTCAAAGCTAAGTGGTTCTCCGTTCGTGTCGGTCGATAGCAGCGGTATAACGTTACTCGTTGACAATGCCACAGTAGCCAGTAGCAATAAAGGAACCAACGGTTGTTTCATCTGGAACAAGAGACATACTAGTTTAATGTAAACCAATCAGTACAGCCTAATATGGGCTTTTACAGAAGGGGTGTCGACAGTTACAAGAACGTAAGTTGATTCATACGTCAGCAACCTCACAACTATCATGCATGATTTTTTTATTTCGCCATGGTGGGCTTGCCACCCTAGCTAAAACGGTATGAACTTTATCGTAAAAAGTTTCGTCGAATGAAAACTCCATCGTTTGAGTTGATGCACTCTATTGTCTTTAATAAATTGATAGCCGCGTCGCACTTATAATTGTTAAGTAAACGTTAATACAACTGTTTTAACACATTGCATCGGCATCGGTGATTTCGGGATTTAATTAAAAGTTTGTTAATTGGTTCGCGTTAAGACGGATTTGTTAATTAAAATTCAAATTACAAGTCGTAATTTGCTTTGACTTATGCAGACGGCAGAAGTTCGAGGTGTGGGGCGGTAAGTACAGTTTGTACAGTTGTTGAGTGACGATCTATTAAGTCCATATTTGCATATACTGCTTGGAAATGAATTATTTAGTCGAATATGAAAAGATCTCGCGTGTTTAATTAAATAATTAGCCAGTCTACAAGGAGGATATCCCGCTATTTTAGTTTCTACCTATCTTAATTTATCTTGCTTTGGAATATTAAATCGTTATGAATAAAAGGTTCTCGTTTTAGCGTTATTGTCGAAAGTTAGGAAATTAAAAACGCTGTATTTTTAATTAGTTCTTCGTATAAGTTTGCAATCAATCAACTTTACTAAAATAAAAAGTTTCGTGAACTTCAGATCTATATTTACATGGGTTTAAATAGGTATTATGAAGCATTAAGTAAAAAACGGGTTTGCAAAGTTTTGGATTATACCTACTTCTTTTATGACGTGAAATAAAAGTAATTAATGTATTTCTTCCTAGTTTCTAATTAACGAGCAGTTGTCTTGCCGGGACCTTGATAAATTACTTCCACACGTTCGTAGGACATTATAAAGAATGATGTTGGCCGGCATTCTTTGCAAATCTATAAATTTTCTTAAGAAGCAGGCGAACAATGAAATTTCCATACAAATACCATACTAATTTTATAATTCGAGAATATTTCAACGTATAATATATGCTGTTATTAACACAGTATTTACCTAGGTTCCTGTTCCAACATTTTTATAAAAATATTTATCTGCTTAAAAATATCTGCGATAAAATTTCATACACTTTTAGGACGTAAACGATGTATTTTCCACTTATGTATGTATTTCGAACGAGTTCGCAAAGGCTCTCGAACCGAGAAGTTCACGGCGCTAGCCGAAGGGTCATCCTAGCGAGGTTCGTAAAGAAGCATTTTGGATAGAGTTACGAATATAATTTTTCCGTTTTCTGAGAACACACAATCAAGCGGCGAAGGTGCTGTTTTGAGTTTAGAAGGCGAAAAAAACTATATCATTCATGATCTAGTTATAATATGACCACAGATTATAGTGTTAAGTGGCATAATGTCACAAATAAATTAAATAAATAACTCTAGTTTCATTCAGCATTTTCGGTATTTACAGAACAATTCCAAATCTATCTGTCTCTATCCGCAAGGGGGGCGGCGGCAGCGGAGCGCACTGTGGGACGGGTTGCGGACCTACGCATTTTTATTAAATAACATTATTTTATTTATGGCAATCGATAGTCCTATTTAAGGCAATCATATGTTCTCAGAACATTTTTTGATCTAAATGTTATAATTTGCTTGAAAAGAATATTTATTAAAATAAATATATAGAGATATCTAATTAGCTCTATAACTACCAAGTCTTAGAAGTGCTCTATCTAATTTTATGTGGGTTTAATCTACGGGTGTTTGTGTATAACACCACAGGCTCGGAAGACAAAAGGAGATTATGCAGTTTGTCCTCATTTGACGCATACCTGCTTACTTTTCTGCAATGTCCTTCTCCATATTTTCTAAACTCTTTGTTTCTCGCTTGAAGCTTGTCTAAAAAGTTTTTCGATGGGCATTAACCCAAAATGTTCAATTATGTCTGATCCATGTAAAAGTATGTAATTGACGCTAGCAGGCATATTATACTATGGGTAGAGATTTATAAACAAGGCTGCTGTTTCACGGCAAAACTGAGAACATTTAGCAAAATCTACATGTTCTCCACATGCTATTGTTTGCAGTATGACATGGAACCTTTTGATTAAATCTTCATTAATGCCTGTAATATGTGCAGTTATTTTACTATCTCTGAAAAACTTTCTAGCCGTGTTACCATCATTTGTGGTTCCAGCGTCCTGTTTAACGATGTCAATCTGCAAATTGCATTAATTTCGGAACGATTCTTGATTTCACCTCTTGCGGGTCATTATAAATAATAAGAGACCCGGTGGCCCAAACTAATTTCAAACTTATTACGTCAGTGACACGGACGCTGTCACTGGGCCTTTTATTTTGTGGAGACTGTAGTAAATCTTTATTTTATTTTCTTGTAGTCCATTGTTTAAAGTCTAACCTGTAAGCTGAAATTTTATTATTGGCATTTGACATGGCAATCGTGACTGCCTATTAAGAATTATAAGTGCAGTATTAATAATACATACCACTGTGAAGTAAACATTCCTTACATCTGATTCAGTTATATAAAGATGAAAGTCCGTTATTATACATTTCTTTATCTACTGGCATTTAGATTGCTCTTTTATGAGCTTTGCTTTACAGATATCGCAAAAAGCAGGCTAAATGTCAGAAATATATGTTTTTTTTTGGCCATCTATCATTATCATGAGCATTTCGTGATTTATAGATGCGTCTCCTACTTTTGTGGGCTGCAGGACTTACATTTGGTCTTCAACTACTTTTCTCTCTCTTTATAATGACTTTTTACTTTAGTTTAGGTCAACAGTGAAATGAAGATGACGGTCGATCGTGTTCCCACATAATATCCTCCGAAATAATCCTTAGGAATCAAACTAATGATAAAGATACTTGAGTCATCCAAATCAGCCTTTTGCTTAAAATTTCTTTGTTCTGAAGCTTCATCATAGTCCCATTTGCTCACAAGTTTTACATTAGCCTTTGTATTCAGTTTTAAATTATTTGCAATTATAAGTCTGGCTGGATACAGTTAAATCAAGCAAAGCTTGCAATTTTATCTGCGATCCTTCATCAGTAACACTTATTGTTCTTTAGAGGGATAACAATCCAGGTTTGCTTGTCTAATTTCGAAATATAAAGGAAACAGACCAAAATAAAATTCACTGGCTATAAAAGTTTGAGTGACACTAACAGACCCAGTGCCTTTTTAGCTTAATATACATTTTTTCATTTAATCTGGACTGAACCTTATGGATATCTTTAGTATGTTTAATAAGATGGTCCAAAATTCTGCTTACATCTTCATTACTATTGTCCTTCAAAGTTTTTACTGTTGACCTTAACCCCTCAGTTACCACCGGCGTTAGCTAACGCCACTTTTCCTTTATAGGTTTTAAATTTTATTACCATGGCATAGGGTTCATAATCGTAATCCGTCCCAATTACCCTCGGTTTTTGAGTAGTTAATAGTTCTTCTGGAGACAACTTAAAGTTTGAATATGTCTTCTTTTTTGTCTTGAGCCCAGTTCTTCAAATAGTTTCCTCCGAGTAAAGGAAATGGAAGCTTCATGTACACTAAGAAGTAAATTTTTTATATTGTCAGATAACTCACCATCAATAACATTGACTTGTTCTCCGTCGGTACCAAAGAAACTGGGCCATACATTTCATGAAAATGATTGAAAGAATGAATAGCAGCAGTCCATCTACGTTTCATATTAGGAGTATACTTCCGGCAAAATTTTAAGAAAATCACAGTGTTTTATTCATTCAATTGCAAGCCAAGCTTCTGTTTTAGATGTTCATGCAATTTTACCTTATCCGAAAATGTTTTAAGCTTCTCTTTTAAAAACATAAATAAGTAGACTATTCACAATTTGTTTTGTGTCGATCTCGAATATCTGAGAAGTGCAAAAAACGAAAGCTACCACTGATACTAAATTAATATTGCTGTTAGTAAACATTTGAAATTATTTATAAAGGCCATAACTGGATCCTCCTTCTAGGCTTAAAATAATTTAATAATTTGCTGTACAAGATCAACAATTTAGAGTAAATACCACAAAATATGTTGAAGGCTTGCATATTGGTTAAAAAACATATAAAATCATACTGACTGAATACATAATCATTATATAGCCAGACAATAGTACTGACTTATCTCTTTTCGAAATGTGAGGACAGAATTTTGCGTGCTCTGAGATCAATTGAGGACACTGACATCTAGACAACGTGTTATATATTTCACTTATACAGTACGAACGAAATCACTGATAATATAACATTGTTTAATAGAAATAGTTCAATCGGCAATATCATGCAAATGTATCATACAGAATCATACAAATAATCATAAAATTTAAACGCTATTTTGTAATAATGGTCCATATTTCTATATGGCACTGAATCCTGGACAATCCGAATGCTGGACTTCCTTTGAAATATAGCACGTATATGTGAATGGAAGGAAAAATAGAAGGTGCAAGAACAAGGGAAAAAAGACCTGGACGCTGGTGTAGTCACACGCAGGAAAATGGAGATCCTTCGTCGAGCCCCGTTTCAACAACCATGATAGTCGCGATCACTAACTAGGTGACCCGGTGAACTTCATACCACCTAAAATGTGATTGTAAAATAAGTAATATGGTATATACCAAAGTCTGCTACTAACGCCTCTATCCATTGCGTAGTAACTTTATGAATCGGATAGCTGTAGAACATAAAGTCCGCTACCAACAAAGAGGTTAAATGTTTGACCTAATTAATCAATGACCAAGGAGTTTAAATCATCTATGGCTAACTACGTCACCTAGCGATAGGAAGCTTTGCATACAAAACATTATTAGATTTATTGGCTGTTTCTCTGCGTTTTTGCTTATTTTCTTTTTACCTGAATCTCCTTCGGACTGAGTAGAATAAATGTGATCAGGAATTATTCAAACTGGTCGGGCCATTTTAGAGATTTAGTAAGCTAATATGCAGCGATCCATTTTTATAAGCATATATTATATAGTGAATTCAACTCTATTAGTGTAGTTGGTTATATCGCCAAAAGTACCTAAGTTCACCTACGTTTATTCGGGGAACCAAGAGGTCCGGGGCTATGTAATAATATATGTTGGTGTTGTTCACAAACACCCGTAGATTAAGCCTTCAAAAACCTGCTTAAACACTTTTAAGACTTGGTATTTATAGAGCAAATTAGACATACATTATTTTTATTAAATATTTTTTTCTCGCAAATTATAACATTTATAACAAAATATGCTCTAAAAACATATGATTGCCTTAATTAGGTCTGTCGATTACCATAAATAAAATAATGATATGTAACAAAAAAACGTAAGTCTGCAATTTAGAAATCCATCCCACTGTGCGCCCGCACGCGTCAGGAGAAATAGTAATATGTCGAACGAACATTGGCGTTCGCCTCATATTGCTCATGGATCGGCATCAATTGGGCAATCGGGTCTTGAGCAGTTAAGCTTTTGCCAGTTATGAGACAAATTGGGTCTCGCGCAGTTGAGTCGTTAAATCAACTCTCTTCGTAAATCATAAAATATGTTTATCTTTGAATGTTTAAATTGTGGCATGTTTACTTTAGCTCTACAATTCACAGAGATTGGAGTGTCAAACTGCTTAACTGCGTATGTGTACCATATCTATTCATAGAATCAATTGTATTCAATGTAATACTGATAGAACTAAAAGCCTTTTCCACGAGTACTTATATTGTTATGCTGTTGAGCCATAAATTTCGCTGCGCCGGCTATCACACGGCGTCCCCAGGTTTATGGTCCATTATATTGCTTGCCGATGATAGAAACCAGCTTTTATGTTTGCGTATTTACGTCGGCCAGAAAGGATTTCAGTATATTTAGGTTCGTCATGCTTGGGACACAAAGGAACCCCTTTTCACGGCTGCACCATTAAAACCGCCGCGGCTTTTTTCGCATTTGTATTTTGGTCCCATTACGTGGTCAGGTAACTTAAGGGCTCTTGCTTCACGATATGCCTGCATATTTTTGTATGCCTCGGGTGTGTCAACTGACTGGTTTGCATGATATATCGAAAACGTAGATAAGGTAGTTATCTAGGTATCTACTGACGTAGCTATTTAAAAATATACCATAAAAAGGTACCACAACACTAGCGAATAGAAACAGGAATAGCAATAGAGCAGTAAAATTAGGGTTTTCGTAAATTAATTATATAGGAATATGGGGAAAATCCATACATTTATCTCTGTTTTCACACACGTGCAACATATCCGTCTCGCTCAAGGGAAACAGATGTCACAATTTTGCTCTTAATTGGGAACAGTAATTCTTGAAACACATCTTGAAAACAGATGCGCTGGAGGCTATACGGTGAAAGTTAATGAATGCTTTCAGAATATATCATTTATTTACATCTTCTGCTTTGTAAGTTCTGTTTGGCACTAATAGGAGACCCTGGGTGAGTTATACTTAAAAAGGGCAATCCCTCTGTTTAATTGACGCTAAAAAAATGTGAATGGTGAATTGAATTGTGGTATTCCTTATTTTTTAACAGACTTCTAAAAGGAGGGGGTTCTCAATTAGGTTCTATTTTTATATTTGTTACCTCAAAACTGGTAATATTTATGAACCAATTTCAATTTATTTTTATTTGAAAGTGTTTGTTAACACTTTTTACAAATTAGTATTCGGTCCAGTAGTTTGTTTTCTAAAGCAAAAAGACTGGAATTATGATATCATCCAGGTAAACGAAATAGTGTATTATTTTATTACTTTACTGTGCTTTATCATCAGTGGTGTTTAAGGTCATTGCCATAAGATGAATTATGTCTTGATGTACCGTATATTCGTTTATGTCATAAAACATAAACATAGATAAGTGTGGACTTGACGGACATACAGAGAGATTTCATAACATTGTTTTCGCGTATTTTGATGACATTAGCATCCTGACCGGGGAGCGTCTTCTGAAAAGCCCGTGGGGCACAACGCTGGGCAGCGTTGTGCCCCACGGACTTTTCGGAATTTCGAACCACTTGAAAAGCCAGAGTGCTACAGCGCGACGCTGCGTCTAGGGGTTTTTCAGCGTTCACATTGAAAATTCATCGTCTGAATAGCCCGTGGGGTACAACACGTGCGATCTACGACCCATGCATGCACTAGGCAAGACAGATAAAGTGAATGAGCGCACCAAACACGTGCGGTTCGACGCATGCGCTAGACGAGAAAAAGAGCATTGAGTACCTTATTGATGAGTGGAACAAAGTCCAATATTTTAAGACAATTTTGGCAAACATGTGCGTTGCAAGGTCACAACTTCTCACCGGTGATTTGTGGTCATTTTTTTTGATGCAGTTATGGTCAGTTTCGTTATTAAGGTGTGAGAGACAATAAACAACCTGTTATTATTTACTGATGAGGATTTTGAATTGATTAGATATGATATTGACAATAGTGGAGAACAAAATTTCTCGTGCGGGTTGCGGTGCGGAAACTGAGAAGCGAATGTTACGAAGAACAGTATGATAAGTTAATCGAAATATTATCTGCCAATACCCTCACCAACTGGATAGCAAAGAGACGATATCCTAACCCAATGCGATACATTTTCGGAAAAGAATATGTGTGTAATGCACATATCAATAAGGTATCCTACCTATAATTTTACTATTATTTTTATGTTTCGCTTGCTTTTTTTAAATAGCTTGACCTATTTCCTGTATCTATTGCTTATATTTTAGAGGTAAACTACGTTAACACAGCGCGTAAATGACAGCAAAAATTACTCTTATGAACTCACACGAGGTTCATTTTCATAACTATCTATACCTAGATAGAGATTTGCAATTTTCACAGAATGCCCTATTTCAGTTGCCGCTATGGGTAGCACCAAATAATGAACTAGGTAGGTAGTGCAGCGTGAACTCGCAGACGTCGTTTTAAGACTCCTTTGTAATGCTAATTTTTATTTCGATTTTATTGGGATACAGACTGGAAGATGTTTTATAAGTTTATGCGAAATTGAAAGTTCGAATTATTCTAGATTCTTATTAGTAGTTGTCAGTTTTGGCAGGACTAAAAAAAATCATTTTCATTGAGCTGTTCGAGTCGGAAGCATTTTGATGCACATTTTATTCGTTTGGCCAGTTTTGTTCGCGTTGGGAGGTCTCGTGTAATGTGTTTTGGGCAGCCTTGACGCAAGAAGAATTGTCCTTGGGCAAGAATTGATGCCGGCCTAAAATATTGCTGGCGCTTCCCGATATTTCATCCGATATTTCATCTGAACTCAAAGGCCAGACGTTGGAAGCGATCTGGGTATGTATTTGGTGTTTATATTCCGTGGTGGCATTTTGGTCATGTTAGCGTTATTCTGGTACTTATCATTATATCTTATTTGTAGCTTTTGGTGGAGAGCAAAAGGAGACGCAGGCAGGCAGGCGTACGTGAACGAGGAAGTTGGAAGCCGCTTCAGGAGATCCCGTATTTTTTGACCCAATCCATATTTTTGTTTATTTGAACTGTCGTATGTATTTTAATTTAAATTTCGTTTCATAGCGCGGCTTCACTATTTCGACAACTTTCAATCTTTGAACAGGATTATGTCGTCTGTTCATCATTAACTCATCTAAATTCCTAAAGGCATTTGCACGCCACTGTTAAAGATATTTTCGGCATACTTTTGGGCAATCATTCATATAACCCCTCATCCATTCCATACGCACTTCATATCCTCCTCATACAATCATTTCATTTTCACGTCGAGTCCTGATCAAAGTGCGCATACAGCGTCAAAAGCGCGTTACGAAGGTATTGATTTCATTTTAAACGAGCCAGCAATTTTGGTGTTTTTTTGCAACATAGACAAGTTCTGTTCGTGATCTCTTTTCTGGTTTAATTTTCGGTCTTGGACACGGTTGTCATTCAATATTTTGTTGTAAACTTTTGATTTTATTATTAAAATAAATTATACGTGTTTTATGAGTGAATGTTATTACTTATTTATCACTACAGTAGGTAATCGAGATTTTTTTATTTTAAGGGGGGGAGACCCATACAATCCGACGTGTTTTAACATCCGCTTTCAAACCACCATACTCAAATACCTATCTAGCTAACAACACAACATAGCGTCACGCCTTTTCTCATATATGGGGTGGCAGAGTCACAAATGTGACCACTTTTAGCAAGTTATTCAATACTCGATTTTACGTGAAATGGGACTAGCCCATCGCCGCAGCTATCATCGCAAACACTGCCAATCACAACGTCTAAAATATTTAAGGTCTAGTTTCGAATGCAATATTGGATCAGACATGATGTTATTTTCTTTTAACATAACATAACATAGCATCACGCCTTTTCCCATGCGAGGTGGCAGAGGCACAATGGTGCCCATTTTTAGCCAGTTTATCATTTCTCAATTTTGCATGACAGGAGGCTGGCTCATCGTCGCAGCGTCGTAGCTATGGGGTAATGAAGGTTTTCTCACGATGTTTTCCATCACCATTCAATTATATAAAGATTGTCTGTGGATTGAAAAGTCGGCCGTAACTTGAACAAACTTGATCTATAAGAAGCAAACATTTTGATTTTACTAAAATTAGGAAATACATAGACGCGTTGTTGCGTTGTAGCACTCGCGTTTCTTAACTAGAAGCTAGTTCACGAAAAGCCAGAGGGGCACAATGCTCCAGGCGCTGTACCCCACGGGCTATTCAGACGGTGAATTGTCAATGTGACCGCTGGAAAACCCCGTGTGGTACAACGCAGCGTCGCGCTGTAGCGCTCTGGCTCTTCGAGCGTTTCGATATTCTGAAAAGCCCGTGGTGCACAACGCGGCCCAGCATTGTACCCCACGGGCTTTTCAGAAGACGCGACCGGGAACGCAGAAATAGGGCTTGGTTTTTTTTACGTTTTTAAGTGGTATGTTTATGTTCTTTATCATGAAATGAGATGCAATCTGGCATTTATGTGCCGTATATTCGTATTTAATTAAGTAGACAGCTTTCGCAGAATCGTTTTCGTGTGTGTGTAAGACGACATTCGGATACCGACTGGGGAGGAAGAAAAAGTACTTGAAGTCGGTTGTTTTTTTTTTACTTGGTGAATTATCTCAAAATTAGTGATGCATGATTGATACGCTTCTGCCTAAGCTGACTGTGCGCTGGAGTCTTTCCCATAATTAGCAGAAAAAAGTAAAAAAGCAGTGATAATAAATTATTACTAGTGGCTCTGTGAGATGTAGAACTCGCGGGTGACACTTGCTATTAATAAAACATACAAACTTATGAATGCACCTGGTTACGTACGTGGAGTATGAAATTAAAGTAGCCACATCAATAACTTTGTAAACTACACTTTGCGGTCTTAAACCCAACACATATTCACCTTTCACTAAAATTATATAGCCTGTTACACTCGCGGTCTCTACAAATTCGAAACAAAACCACACCTCATTTGTTAAAATCCGTCAAGTTGCTTGGACTGTAGCGGTGTTTTTTGAAACTTTAAAACCCCCACATCTCCGTCATTTAAAAAAAAAACAAAAACTTAATCGCTAAGAGAAATACTTTTAATAATCGAACCTGCTCACAAAAATTCACGAGAATCAGTTCAGAAATGCGGCCTGTTAGAGGATAACATCTGGACATACGAAAGCGTTTTTGCCCAATCCTGAAACGGAGACCCTTAACTCGCTCGGTCAATAATAATAAATGTAGCCCATTAATGCCCCCACCGAGGGGCACAAGCCTTTACCCAGATACGAGTAAGATTAAGACATACTCGAACACGCTGGTCCAGCGCCTGTTGACACGACTACTACTATCAAGAAGCGATATTAGCCGGGAGCTATGTCGAATTCAAAAGACGGGACGTCGGACAATGTACTCCAGCACGCTGGCTCAGTGTGGGTTGATGGAGGGGTTTCACGACCACTACCACGTAGCGATAGTAGACGGGACCTACAGCTTCACGTGTCATCCGAAACACTGAACGTCCGACAACGCACTTTAGATGTGAATTTTCTCATTCTCATTGGTCAGGTTTCGAACCTGCATCTCCTGTGTGAGAAGCAAGCATGAAACCGGACCCGCGGAGCACCACCGTCAGTCGCGTCACAAACAACATATCTATACCAAAGATTATTTATATTGGCTAGTATTTAATCGCACATAAAAAATAGCGATTTTCACAGCAAAAAAGGATCAGCAAAACACTTTATGTTTTAAGTATTTTTATTGTTCTTACAAGTTAAACCTAATACCTAGGTTACCACAGTATTTTGCCCTGATATTTGCTGTGAAAATCAGTATATTTTCTGCGTAAATCAGTATTATTGATGTGCAGTTTAATATTTCCCATTTATATATTTTTATTTTTTTATCTTGTATAAGTATAAAATCAAAATCAAAATCAAAAATCATTTATTTCCATAGGATGTTGTTACATCACTTAGATCCGTCATTACATTTTTTTGGGTGAGTTCACTAACACAATGGCGGAATCTGTGGAGAAGAGCTCACCGAAGAAACTCCACAGTCGTCGCATCTTTTGCGTTTCCTTTTTTAAATAGAAGCGTCCGTGGCCTAGAGGTATTCGCACATCGGAAACTATCATGCGTGTAGCAATACCCGGCTGAGACGGGTACTGGATGGGTGTCCGTTCTATGTGGCAATTGTTGCGGACGCTTCCGTGTTTCGGAACTTTCTGATGACACGTTAAGCTGCAGGTCCCGGCTACTATCGGTAGGTGGTAGTGGTTGTAAGCTGTGTAAGAGACCCTAATAGGGCAGCTTTATAACTTTTGACAGTCGGGTTGGCCACAAGCACGACACCCCTCCATCAACCCGCACTGAGCCATTGTGGTGGAATATGGCTAAATCTTATTCGTATCCGAGTAAAGGCCCGTGCCCCTCGATGTGGAATTTAATGGGCTACATTTATTTTATTTATTTATTATATGTACAAGATGATAATTTAAAAAATACCAACCTAGCACCTACATTTTTTCGCGGAAGATAAATGGAGGGGTGGGGTGTTGTGAGGCCGGGTCCACACTGAACTATTTTCTCATTAATAGAAATATATTTGTTTCAGTTTTCAAACGAATAATAATTAAATTAAATTAAGTCGTGAAACCCCTCCATCAGCCCACACTGAGCCAGCGTGGTGGAGTACATTATCCGAAGTTCCGTCTTTCCGTCCTCCGCTGCGCCCCACTATGGAAATACCCTTCTTCCCTTTTATCTCTAGATCACCTCATACAAAAAACCCTAACAGACATCTTAAATTGCAGTTTCGATGACAATAGCTGAACGCAGGCGTGCCTATAAGACACGGTGCCCTGGGGATCCGAAATATATCAGATGTCGCGCTTCCAGCGTTCCTGTCCTCGGCCTATGGTACACGTGACTTCTTCGGTAAAATAATTAACCCATCACTTGGTGATGTTGAGGTTACGTGCCTAGCCGATGCCAGGAGCGCTTGGACACAAGCCTGTCCGGGTCAAAATTCCCCATTAAACACAAAATCCCAAAGGTTGCGGGATGAGCCGCTCTGCCTCAAAAAGCGTGAGAGACTCCTTAACGCCGCTACTAACCCTGCAGAGAGTGCTCGTCTGCTCTTAACCAGGGAGCGAGAGTCAGGGCACTGGCTACATGCCATCCCCCTCAGATAGATCGGCACGTTGCTGGAAAGGACCACCCTGTCGCTGGCCGTCTGTCTACGACTGGTGGTGAAAACTAACGAGATACATCGTTGCCGCTGCGGTGCCGCTGCGGTGACTAAATATTTGTGCCGTTTGGCGTGGAGACCCTCGGGCCGTGGGGACCTGACGCACGGCGAGTCTTTAAAGAGATTGCGAAAAGTCTCGTTGAAGCGTCGGGTGATCCAAGAGCTGGCACCTTCCTCGCCCAGCGCATAAGCCTGGCTATACAGCGAGGCAATGGTGCCAGCATGTTGGGCTCTCTGCCTCTCGACGGCGGCGATCTGAGGGATATTTTTTATTTAATTTAATATTTGTACATAAGTTGGGTTATTTTGGGTTTTTTTGTTTTAATATGTATATAATTATTTGTAGCTTTATTACTACTGTATAAATTATTCTACTTTCACATTGACTTCAATAATAAAATCTAAGTTATCTGTTGAATATTTAAATTCTGAATTTGATGAATAATGAAAAAAAAAAACTAATATTATTATTAATAAGTGCCGTTTATTCGTTTAAGTCGTGTATTACGTGTGATGTTGATTGTCAGAAGTCAGATTTCGTAGGTAAGATTTTAACATTTCCACGTAAACAAACTACGATCGTTTAAATCGATGTCACTGCAATTACTGTTCCCCATGAATTGGTCCTTCAAACAGAAATTCTTTTAATAATCATTTATTGGAGGGGAGTACTATAAAAATATATATAGGTTATGTTTGACTATCATCCTTTGCCTATTCTAACTTAACTAACTCGGTGTGTGATCGATAAAAGTAATCGCATGGTGGCAGCATTTAATCAGTTTGACGTAACGGTAGTATTACCCATCCATATCCCACTTTTGGAAACATCATAATCTTCATACATGGTTTCCGACATCTGCACGCACACTCGTCTAAACGCTCAAAAGTTCACGACGCAGTGTGTGTGGCTATGTCACGGTAAGATAGTCAAAACCGTTAGTTGGTAAACTAACGCGTTAGTTGATCAACTATCGACAGATAGTAAACCAAACCGACATGGTTTAGAATTTACATTTATGTATTTTGTTCTTACATGTCAACCTAACACGAAGACTATTCGGGGGCTTCGCTGCGCTCGCCCCCTCTAGTCTTCACCTAAGCTGCCGCAGTATTTGCCCTGGTATTTCGTTTGCAATTCAAGTTTAAACCAGTTTACTATTTAACGGTTTTAACCGTTAGTTTATCAACTAACGCGTCATATAGTAAGCAGTACGCTACAGTTTACTATCTGTCGATAGTTGACCAACTAACGAGAAAAAAACGTTAGTTTATCAAATAACGGTTTTGACAATCCTACGATAAAGCTAGAAGCTGCGCACAAGTCTGTCGCGCTCGCCAGCGCCACACCTCCTAGTTACCTAGAATCGACAGAAAATGAGAAAATCGCTTGCAATTGTACCCTTCAGTGTGAATGCGGCCTATGTCAAATTACAAAGTGGCAGTTTTTTTGCAGCTAATTATGGGGTACTTTTTTAGTTGCAAATGGTCGTGTGAGAGTAAGTCAATATTGCCTCTGGTACTTCGAATGCAATTAGCAATAAGATCGCGTGGTTTGTTCCGACGCAGAGAGCATCTTCATGAATGAATCATGTCAGCAATCTTCGAACTTCCTGCCTGATCGTTGTCTTATTTAGTCATACCCAAATAAATATTGTAAAGATACCTTTGCGTGCCAATATTTAGCTAAATGTGCTGCTTATAAACATTTAACAACCACTGAAACCACATTTACGAAAATAAACGAATCTGAATCTGAATCTAGATACATCTGTCAACAGTAGGGGGTCAATTTATATAAGTTATAATGGTGGGTCCAGACATGTGTTCTTTTGTCCGTAACGTACGGCGCGTCTCGACCGCAGCTGATCCGGGCGTCCAAACAAGCGTTCTGGGATCACGACGCTGCTCATACGAAACGGAGGTACGTGACGGACAAAATAACATATCTGGATCACCTTAAAGAATTTTCGTTTCCATTGTAGTTATAGGTAGCCCTACTCTTTGTTTCACTGTGAATACTTTCACAGGTCGGACAGTGTCATATTTTCTCACACATTGAAAAAATAGCAAAGAGAAAACGAGACAGAAGATAAAGTTATGTCTCGCTTGCTCTTTCAATTTACGGTCACAGTCCGAGCAATCGTGTCACAATTGCAAAATAGACCATTTCGTTAGCGCGCGCTGCTGCCCAGACGGCTTGATGGATGTTATTAAATGATTTGTTGTTGGTTTCGTCTCAGTTGTCGGTGTGACATACGCTATTAATATTAGTGAGAACTCAATAGGTTGTATTTTAGATAGCAAAATGTAGTTTACAAAGCAATTGGTGCGGCTATTTTCATGCTCCATCCATGTAGTAACCAGGTGCATTCATAAGTTTGTATAGTCGCGCAACGAATTAAGAGCGCTGCGCGACGTTGGCGGGAATTACAGCGCAGTATTGAAAAGTGACTACTGCGCATTCAAGGCCACCGCTCATGACGTGTGGCGCGACGTATATATGTGCTGTTGAAAGGAAATGTCGTGTTATTTGTTTTTATAATGATTCCACTTGTTGTGACAGCTTATCCGGTGCTGTACCAATCGACACGTTAGCCACTTGAAATGGTCGCCGTGATCGAACTCTGTAGGACATACTCCTCACTATCCTCATCATCAATCAATAAACAATAAATCACTTACATTCAATTAAAGTCGCTTAATTGGTCGATGGAATATCGCGGTCTCGACTTTGAACAACTCTCTCCCAGTGTAAAATGACGTGCCTTTAAGCTATCGAAGATGTGTTTACCCCGTGCTTCTCCACATTACCGAATCTAACTAAGTAATTGAATATATTGTACCTAATATTATTTATTTATGTATGTTTATAATGCTACCGTTTGTTATAAGATATCCTTTCTGCCCTGGTATGCTCGTAAAATGCTATCTTCTATCTATATATCTATTCTATCTATATATCTATTCTATTCTTCTAAACTTATAAAAATGAATCGCTGTACGTTAGTCTTACTATATCTATAAAATGGCCCAACCAGTTTGAATAATTCCTATTAACATTTATTCTCGTCAGTCTGGAGAAGGTTTAGGTAAAAAGAAAATAACGAAAAATGCAGAAAAATTATGTAGACGACCTCTGTGGCGCAGCGGTTGTGGCTCTGCCTACCATGCGAGAGGTCCCGGGTTCGATCCCCGGCTGGGAGTATAAAAAAAAACCCAGGTCTTGGATGTTTATATGTGTGTGACGTCGCTGTTTCTGGTTCCCACGACACAGGGTATCCTAGTGTGGGGCCAGAAGAAATATATGTGTTTATATGTACCTAAATGTTTATTTTTATGTTTATAGTATAATTATATTGTAAAAAAATGCGTCATATTGTTTGTCTGTGGAAGGTGTCAAACCTGGATCGCTAGTTGTGGTCAAGAAAAATATAAAAGTGCTTTTAGCAGTTTTGAGTAATTTTCCAAGTTTAGTAAACATTTCTTATGTTTACAACATTATTAATTTGTGCGTTTATTTTAACCGAAAAGTAAGTTTAAGCAAGTAAATCTGTTTATTTTTGAAATCATAGCCCACATAACTTCAGTAAAATTTCACTTTTAGCATACTTTTATGATACTTTTACGTAACGTTTTGTGTAAGTTCTACGTTACCGGTAGTAACGTAGGACTTTTAAGTTACGGAACAGAAACTTTGTAAAGGCTTGTACACATATAAATATCCTACCTAGGTACTTATTGACCGAGCGAGTGAAGCGAGCGAATCGTCTCCGTTTCAGCTTAGGCAAAAATGGTTTCGTATGTATGTATATAGTATATGGATGTCCGGCTGTTGTCCTCTACAAGTCGCATTTCACAACCGATTCTCTTGAAATTTTGTGAGCAGGTTCTATGATTATATGAAATTGATTCAAATACAAATAAAGATCGTTATTTAACATATTAGGTTGAACATTATACATAGTTGTTTGCAGATTCCACATGGGGTTCCACATTCAGTCATTGAAATTATTTTTGTTATGGAATTATAAAGTTATTTTTTAGATTTCACTGTATTTGGACAGATTCTTTTTTGAGAACCTGAAAATTTAAGTCTTCATTTGTTGCTCGTTGGCACCAGACAAAAAGTAGGTACGGACAAAAATACCATAAGAATTGTGTAATTGTATTGTAAATGTACCAGTTTCATTGTGTAGACCTACAAAATTAAACTGGAAGTAGAAAAGTAGGATCATGAAGAAGATAATGCCTGCAGTCAAGACAAGTATTTATTTGAAATAATGTAAACAAAGAAATGTATCTGTGACACTTCAAAATTTCCCGAGATCCATATAATATACTAACCATAGATCCATTTTCAACTCCTTACTTTGCTAATTCCTTTTTGGTAGTGTAGTTTTGGCTGCGGAATCGGCG
This sequence comes from Argyresthia goedartella, assembly GCA_949825045.1. Taxonomy (NCBI): domain Eukaryota; kingdom Metazoa; phylum Arthropoda; class Insecta; order Lepidoptera; family Argyresthiidae; genus Argyresthia; species Argyresthia goedartella. Next base: position 11,678,123 of record OX463809.1, read on the forward strand.
AATGTCATTATTTTAAATACCTACTTGTCTTGATTATAGATAGTTAATTTATTCCAAGGTGAGATAATATATTTTTTATTTTTGGTAAAAATGTAATACTCTACCCGTGTGTGTCAATCAAGCATAACGTCTTATTATTCTTACAACCTTACAATACATAGTTCGATGATCGAGACATGTACGTTATTGGTTATCTCTGATAGGAGACGATCTATATACCTACTCCATCTTTACGATACGATTAAATTAGATTTGGTCCAGCTCAATATCTTTCTAGCTAACACCATTTTGCGATCCATTTTGCCCCTCATGATTAAATCAAGCGATTCTACCGATACATCCTCACTTCACATGATTCGAATTTGAACGTCTATATGTACCTTCCACACCCGCCCATTACTGTAATACGCGTAAATACACTACGCATCAATGATACAGTGAGTTATTTATTATTCCAGATAAAGGTTAGCGGAGGACATCAGCGTGCTCGAAATAAGTGGATTAACAATATACATGATAAATTACTGTATTTTTTATTGACTAGTATTTAATCGCACTTCAAAAATACTGATTTTCACAGCAGAAAAGGATCAGCAAAAACACTTTTTATATTTTAAGAATTTTAGTTTTTCTTACATGTTCAACCTATAATAAGTACGATAAAGGGGGCTTCACCTAAATTACTGCAGTATTTTGCCCTGATATTTGCTGTGAAAATCAGTATCATTGATGTGCAGTTTAATATTTCTCTTTTCTATTTAGGTATCATCGCCAGTTTTTTGTGCTACAAATACATTGTTGACCGATATAGGTTTTGACTTCCTAAGCACTCTTTAAGAAATGTCAAAACAGAAACGTGTATCAAAAAGCGAATGTATGAAATAGTAAACCCGCAAGGCTAATAAAGAGGTATTTATATCTGATAAAGTGATGCCTAGAGTTTCGTTTATCTGGAGTGATGCCTACATTATAAAACGTCAACGGAAGCCAAACTAAAGGAGGTGTCTCAAAAAAACCCAAGTGATATCTCAAAATAATAGTTGTTTATGTGACTGCTACATAATGGAGGGCATTAATACTAGAGAGTTTTAATGCCTAATTATGTACAATTACATACACTAGTTTATCTACAGACATATCATAAGGTCTCTTTGATTTGTTCAGGTCCGTCCGAATGTTCGACCGGTATTGTGGCATTGATCATTTCTCTGCAGTTGTTTAGCTTGTTATGTAGTACCAATTTCACAGACAAACTAGGGGCGGCACGCAGGCGGGCGTCGGCGTTAGAAATTTTAATGTCATAGTTTGACAAATTTTGGTACATTATCGTCATAATGATCAATATTCGGATAAGAAATTAGTTTTTACAAAGAAGTTTATCATTATGCTGGTCGTAACGTGTGGTTTTTGGACGCAGTAAAGAGGGTTTATGATAAGTGTGTAGATAAAGAGTATAATGCCCGTTTTCACCAACCATACCTTAACGTCCACCTAACTAGGGAATTCCTAGCCTAAGTCGTCCCCTAATCCATCCCATCGAATCATTCTTAGTCCAGGTCGATTTCGAGTAGTTTCTATAGATCAAATGTTTAATGGGCACCCTGAGCTATATAATACATTATACATAGACATGTTGCTATGTTAATGTAGCTCACATGTTGCAAACTCAACTTTTATTTTTGTAGAAGAATTTATTTGTGGCGTAAAAAAAGCTAATTAAATAATTATTCAGAATAAATTGGGATTACATTTATTGTAATCCGATGGTGAGAAACCAAAATGGCCAAAGTCAAAGTCAAAGTCAAAGTACTTTATTACTGTAGATATTCACATATACTTAGCAAACGTCATTTTTTGTTCTTCTCTACATTGGACCACTGTGGGAGAAGAAGGGCGTAGAAACTCCCACAGATTGACTTTTGGATCTCTGTTAGGTTGTGCTTAACTAATACAAATATGAAAAATTTAATTGTTATGATTAATAAGCAGGAATACATAATTACAAAATTATTAACAGCAAGGTCTGTGTTGAGCCAGATTAACCCCATACGGTCCTGTCATTTAAGTAATCTTGAACATTGTAATATACCTTTTTCGACAAAGTCGCTATAACATGCTTTTTAAATTGCTCAAATGACAATTTCAAAATCTCCAGAGGTATCTTATTGTAGTAGAGATTGCACTGACCCTTGAAAGAATTGCTAACCTTCGCGAGTCTAAAACGGGGCGCACATAGTCTGTGATTATTTCTTAGGTTAGCATTACAGCTATCCCTAAGTTTGGGAAATGTTGTAAGGTTCTTGCGTACATACATTATATTTTCGAAAATAAATTGACTAGCTACTGTTAGTATGTCAATTTCTTTAAAAAGCTCTCTTAAGTAGTCTGTTCGTTTTAAATTATAAATTGCTCGAATAGCTCTTTTCTGTAAAATAAAAATAGTTTGAATATCCGCTGCTTTCCCCCACAACAAGATGCCATAGGACATCACACTATGAAAGTAACAAACCAAAATATACTAGCCTAGATGTGGCCACATCCGTGCTTTGTCTGATGTTCCAAACAGCGTAAGCCAAAGAACTTAATTTATATATAGACCATATTATATATAGGTATCGCCTAACGGGTAGTGACCGTGCCTACGAAGATGACTGTCCTGGGTTCGAATCTCGGTAAGGGCAAGTATTTGTGTGATGAGCATGAATATGTGTTTCTTAGTCTTGGATGTTTTCTAAGTATTTACATAAGTATTTAACTCTTTTAAATATATCGTCGTCTAGTACCGTAACATAAACTTTGTTTTGCTTACTATGGGCCTAGTTCGATTTGTGTAAGATTGTCCTCTAATATTTAGAAAGAAAGAAAACGTTTTATCACAGCTGATGGAGGCGGATATAAACAACAAATTTAACCGCAATTTATTTATTTATTATTAATATATTTTATTGTCAAATGCTTTATTTGGCCGACTTACCCTTAAATAGGGTTTACAGTATTGGTGAACATTGACCAAATTTGGGGTGAAAATCGTGCATTGTTTTGGATATAACTCTTTTCTCAATTTGATAATCAGTTACATAACCCATTTTTAGGGTTCCTTACCTGAAGGGTGCCAAACGGGACCCTACTACTAAGCCCCCGCTGTCCGTCCGTCCGTCTGTCACCAGGCTGTAACTCATGAACCCGTGATAGTAAGACAGTTGAAATTTTCATTGATGATGTATTTCTGTTGCCGCTTTAACTGCAAATACTAAAAAACTCCCTAGTTTTTTAGTATTTGCTTTTTCTTTTCTTTTGGCTCCCATCCAACAATTCTTACAATACCAACTTATGCATTCACCTGGTTACGTGCATGGAGTGTAAAAATAGCCGCACCAACTTTGTTAATAACATTTTGCTATGTAAAATCCAAACTATTCACTCCACACCATTCCTACCATTGTACGGTGACACGGAACCCTTCGTGGGCGAGTTAGACTTGCACTTGACCGGTTTTATTATTGTAGAAGAAGACAAGAAGAGTTCGTTTAATTTATAGAGAAAAAAAATGCGATGTATTTTATAATCCTTATGGAATAGAGATAATTGTATGAATTTTTGATGAATTCTGAGATTTACTCTTGATCCCCTGGGATATCAAAAGATTTAAGCAGTCTACAAGAATTCAAGAAAATTAGCATCCGCATCCGTAGCAACGAAAATCAAGATTCGACTACGAGGGTGTAAAGGCCGCTACGACCGCTACGAGACTTCGCCTCGCTCTACGCCGTAGCACTGGTAATCGTAAATTGATAAAGCTGATATTAAAAGTTTAATAATTATAATAATACCTTGGACACTATTTACACACATTGATCTAGCCCCAAACTAGGATTCCCTGTATCTTGGGTACAAGACAACGATACACATACTTATATAGAAAAATATTATACTTAGATAGATAAACAATCATGACTAGGGTACAAACATCTGTTATTATCAAACAAATATTACCCCCACCGGGACTCGAACTCGGGACCCTTAGCCTCGTAGGCAGGGTCACTGCCGACTCGGCCATTCGGGTTGTCGGGTTGTTGTGTGGTTTATTAGAGAGATCTAACCAACAAAAAACAAACAAACATTTACATACATTACTTCTGGCCCCACACTAGGGGACCAGAAACAGTGACGTCTCACACTCATATAGACATCCAAGACCTGGGTTTTTTTTTCTGTATCCCCAGCTGAGGATCGAACCCGGGAACTCTCGGATGGTAGGCAGAGCTACAACAGCAGCGCCACAGTCTTCTGTGCAGCAGTGTGCTCCACTTGTACCGCAAGAAGATCTATAAATGTCTTCATTTTTAGATCTTCTTGCGAATGTGGGGTTCTAAAATTACGCACGAAGCATTTTATCACAACGGGACCCGAAAGTCTCCAACTGCACAAGTGGAGCCCACGATGTTTACGAAAATATACGAAGTACTCAAAAGGGTTGAAAGTATAGAAGGGTTTTACTTGACCGTTCCATAACGATATACAATAAAAATAAACTGGTTTAAAACGACTTATTTTTCTGATAAAATTTTCGCATCCCTAAAAACTTTTTATTTTTACCCCGTTATTTACCCTAAAAACTAAACCATTTATGAAGTCACCGTCGCATAATACATTTATGCAAATAGTTTGTTGTTTACTTGAGAGATGTTGTCGTGGATTGACAAGTGACTTAATTTATGGTCGGGTTTGCCCCAATTAGACTCAAGGTGATTTGCATTTATTAACAGCCATCATTGAGTGTAGTATAGGATGAAATCGAAATCTCCGGCTTACACTAAATCTCTACTTTAAACGCCGTACCTTAGGGCTTAAACAAGTGCCAATGCGCTTAAGAATTAGACAGATAAAACAAATACCCGTTGCAACGAGTCGAAATAGACTGAGCGCACCGCCCCGCAGAGCACCGAGGCTCCCCGAGTTGACAAACTATATAAAATATTATTAAATTATTAATAATAACTTGAAAATAAAATAAACGATACACGTTTTTTCTACTTTTAAACCGTTGGTGTAAGTTTCTTAATTAAGAAATGATTTCGTCTTCGAGCGAATTTCCATTTAGTTGAAAATAAGTAATTCTTCAGGAAGAAAGGTTAAAGGGATAGTAAGTATATATGACACCGTAAGATTGTCAAAACCGTTACTTATTAAACTAACTTTTTTTTCTCGTTAGTTGGTCAATTATCGACAGATAGTAAACTGTAGCGTACTGCTTATTATATGACGCTTAAGTTGATAAACTGACGGTTAAAACCGTTAAATAATAAACTGGTGTAAACTTGTAATGCAAACCAAATACCAGGACAAACACTGCGGTAGCTTAGGTGACGACTAGAGGGGGCGAGCGCAGCGAAGCCCCCGAATAGTCTTCGTGTTATTTTAACATGTAAGAACAAAATAAACATAAATTCTAAACCCGGCGGTCTGGTTTACTATTATCGATAGTTGATCAACTACCGCGTTAGTTTATCAAATAACGGTTTCGACTATCTTACGGTGATATTTACAATGGTGGTTAGCTAGTTAAAGACACAGTTCCATACACCCATGATGCTCAGAATAAGCTACTGTTTTTTTTGTGTGAAAGGTTTAGTGGTGTATGTTAAATAATAGCCACATTATTATTGTATAAAATAAATACAAAACAAATATCTTATGAGTTGTCAACCAGAATTATTTAATCCATTACCTAAACTAGTCGTCATTTTGGTTTACTAGCAGTTAAAAACCTAATAAGAAATAAAATGAAAACCTTTGTCAAAACAAAATAAGTTAATAAAAACAAGAAATATTTATCTACACACGTGTCATAAACCCTCTTTACTGCGTCCAAAACCCGCACGCACAGCATAATGATATACTACTTGGTAAAAATTCATTTCTTATTTTAATATTGATACATTATGAATCAATATTTCACATATTATGACATTCAAATTTCACCGCGCCGCCCTAGTTTGTCTGTGAATTAAAAAAATAATTGAAAATTACTCCTCCTATCTAATCAACAGATTTAAAAATAGGTTAGTATTTAGTTGGATAGCCTTGATTATTAATTACAGCTATTCAACGACGCGACATTGACTATATGAGTTTTTCGCGTGTTTCCAGAGGGATGTTGCTCCATGCCTCGACAAATCCGACACTTGTTTCTTTACAATACACCACAAATTTTCTATCGGATTGCAATCTGGACTGCTTGCGGGCGAATCTAATACCGTCAGAAATTGTTCCCTGATGAATGCCTTCACACTATTAGTAGTGCGTTTCGGATCGTTATCCTGTTGGAATATCCTTGTAATGAGATTATCGTCGCATAAGGGATCATGGTTTCTTCTTATATATTTTTGTACTGGTACTGATCCAGGGTTCTTTCAATTTTCCTCAAGGTATCGATTCCGTGACCACAAAAGCAACCCCATACTTTGATAATTCCCCCTCCATGCTTTACTGTTTGTTTACTTTACTGTTTTCTTTGCATACTTAGCATCCATAGCTTGGTTGGTATGGCAACGGACGTTTCTCTTTCTAACAGAATTTTTCATATTGAGCATCGTTTCGCCCGAAAACAGAGCTTTTCCCATTGATCAACAGACCAGGCGGAATACTTTTTGGCAAAAGCCAATCGAGCCTCTCTATACCGCTTGGTAAGAAGTGGGACTTTTCTGGAAACTCTTCCGAATAGTTTTTTTCGACTAATCGCCTGTGGACTCGTTTTCGGGATACATTCCAAATGGCCGAGTCGGCAGTGACCCTGGGACGAAGGGTCCCGGGTTCGAGTCCCAGTGGGGGCAAATATTTGTTTGATGAGAACGGATGTCTGTACCCTAGTCATGGTTGTTTATCTATCTAAGTATAATATTTATCTATATAAGTGTGCGTATCGTAGTCTAGTACCCAAGATACAGGGAATCCTAGTTTGGGGCTAGATCAATGTGTGTAAATAGTGTCCAAGGTATTATTATCATTATTACTATTATCATTTTGGGCGAAAATTTCCTTTATTATGTCATTTGACCCTTTAAAAGTGTCAAGTTTAGCCGAACGTACAATCATCATGTCCACAATGCGGTGTGGTCTTCAGTGGGTGGCATTTTATAGCAATATTCTCTGATGTTTTATGTTGTTAATAATATTTTATGGCGTTAAACGGACTTACGGAACACCCCAAGTGATCAGCAATTTTTCTATATGTCCAATGACACTGGAATGTAAACTAACCATTATTTTTCTGGTAGGAGTCGCACGGTTTTACCCATTTTTATCCAGAAATAATCTCAATACAACTTCTATGCAATAAAATTATATTTATTAATGACGCCAAAAACACATTATCATAGTTATCATACCTTTTCCGCCTTCTAACCTCAAAATACAACCCGCACCTCCGCCGCTTGATTTTGTGTTCTCAGGCGGAAAAATTCTATAAGTAACTCGTTCGAAAAGACTTCTTTACGAACTCGTAATAAAAATGTACTATTTTAAATTTCAAATTAAGGAGTCCGAACATGTCATGAAATGTTTCTAATTAGTTGTCTAGCTACAAGCAGGGCGAAATAATGAATGGTTTATGTAATGTACCCAAAAAAAGTGTTGTAACTGGTATGAATTATCGTTTGCACATATTCGACACTTTATAAGTGTGACTACTTAAAATACATTAAAATTTTCTCATCATGTCATTAAAAAAATCTTATACTGAAGAACATGGTACTGTGTTTCTAATTAGCTTTGTTGTTTCTAAAGTTACGCCCGGCTCAGGGACTATCATCATTATGAACAACTTTCCCCAAGAAATATATGGTCTCAAACGAAAAAAAAACGGTCAATGTACTGAGGGACGAAATATTTTTTTCATTTGCGACCATATGTTTATTGGGGAGAGTTGTTCATATTGATGAGTACTATAGGCCCTGAGCCGGGCGTAACTTTACAAAAAAACAGCCTGTATATTATATAAAACATATAGGTATATTTAACCCACATTATTCTGACACTTAGTTTGGCCTGGAATTGAAGCTAAAGATGCACTATTGGCGCTTGTTCAAGCGTTATCAAAATTCACGCCTTGAGGTGATACAAAAAAAAATTGGGGTTTTTTTTCGATTCCATTTACTCCACTATAAAGTCATCTACAGATTTGATTTTGGGTTAACGTTTATTGAGTATTTGATTAAGATTGTCACAGAAGGAAAACGCGATTGGGTGAAATTTTCTCGATAGAATTTAATTGCGAAAATACCTCGAAATGATTTTATTTTTTCCTGTAATTCTAAAATCTCAACTTATTTCATTGCGGAATTGCATTCAAAATATGGATATTATGTATTACTAAACTCTCCTTGAAAATCTTTTTGCCAAAATAACGTAGTTTATTTTTTAACAATTTTTAGGTGGTTTGGCGCTGCGATATGTAATTTTTTCCCGATTCCGTCCGTCTCACACTGCGGGTCTTTCCGCCTGGAGTAAAGGGGACCATTGCACGGACGAGGTATCCCCTTAAGAAAATAGGAATGTTAAACAAACTCAGGCTTTAACCTAACATGAGTTTTATCAAGCGGTGGATTTGACACACGAGTTCGACTGGCCCAAATACGAAACGTTAACAAAGTTAGATTAAGAGACATTTCGTTTGATAGGTTTACCTACCCCGTACCTCCTACGTACAGTTGTTAGGCTGTTTATAACAAGATGTTGTATTAATACTCGCATGCTTGTTTAAAGTTGTAAACAAAGTCAATTACTGATCCGACTTTTACTCTGCTCTGAAAAAGTTACATGAAAGAATTGTAATGTCAGCCTCAAAACGTTCCAGGTCAAACAACCAAATTACTGAAGTAATAGTAGATTTACGCAAGAGGCTGAGCGTGAATATTAGATTATTGATTATCTCTTTATTAATCGGTTCCGTACCTTAAAAGGAAATAAGGAACCGTCAGGATCACATTATTGTCCGTCTGCCCATCTGTCTGTATGTCTCAGGAACGCGTGGAGGTTCTAAGTTGAAACTAATAACAGTGCCGCCTCACTAAGTACAAAAATAAATTAATATCAGTGCTGCCTCACTAAGTGCTAAAAGAAACCTGGGAATTTCTAGGGGTACTGTAGATCACAATAGTCGTTATGACTGTATGTAACTATACATGGCAAAGTATCGAATAAATCCTTAGAAAAATGACCTTTTCCCTTAAAGTTCAGTTTGCACTATTGCATGATGCATAATGTCAAGCAAGTTGAAACCTGTTTAGTTTTAGACAACAGCACGTTAGAATTAATAAATGATGCGAAGTTTCTTGGAATAACCATTGATAGCAAATTGCAGTGGAGACATCTAGTCATGTGGCTACATCTACGCTAGTATATTTTAGTTACTTTCATAGTGTCATGTCCTATGGTATCTTGTTGTGGTAGAAAGCAGCGGATATTCCAACAATTTTTATTTTACAGAAAAGAGCTATTCGAGCAATTTATTATTAAAAAAGAAGAGACTCCTTAAGAAAGCTTTTTAAAGGAATTGACATAGGTACTAACTGTAGCTAGTCAATTTATTTTCGAAAATATAACGTACGTACGCAAGAACCTTACAACATTTTCCAAACTTAGCGATAGCTGTACTCGCGAAGGTTAGCAATTTTTCAAGGGTCAGAGCATTCTCTACTAGAAAAAGATACCTATGGAGATTTTGAAATTGCCATTTGAGCAATTTAAAAGGCATGTTAAAGCGACTTTGTCGTAAAAGGGATATTACAATGTTCAAGATTACTTAAATGACGGGACTGTATAGGGTTAATCTAGCTCAACACAGACCTTGCTGTTAATAATTTTGTAATTATTTATTGCTGCTTATTAATCATAATAATTACATTTTTCATATAGCCTTTCCCGTTTAGGAGTAATTTGGTGCTACTATGTCACTGGAACTTTTCCATTGCTCGCAGTGTATCTTAAAACTGCTTATTTTATTTTGTTCAAACTAACTTTCGTTGAAAGTGTGTTTTGAGTTACACGGTATATATTTTTTGTAGATTTTTAATTTTCTTACTTTAAAAGTTAGAGCGGGGGGGCCACCAATTTTTTAAATTTTGGAAGGGTCTGTCTCTTTAAACGATTTACTTTGAGGTTTCATGAACTTCATTTTCACGTCATTTTTAAAGACCTATCTATAGACATCTCACACATATAGGTTTGATGAAAAAAAAAATTTTCGGTTTCAGTTCCATGTATGGGAAGCCCCCTTTAATAATTTTTATTTTTTAATTTTTATATAAAAATCGTAAAGCGGCTTACAGAATACACATCTACAACCAAGTTTCAACTGTATAGTCCTAATAGTTTCTGCATAAAGTTGCTGTGGCATACGGACGGACGGACGGACGGGCAGACAGACTTGACGAAACTATAAGGAACCCTTCCTGTTTCTCATCGGAACCCTAAAAAAAGAGATCATGTACTGTACTAATGTACTTCCCATTTCTGGGTCAAAGATCTCTATTTCAGTAATATAATAAAGTACTCTGTGAACTTTGTTTATCTCATCCATCACAGCCTTTAATGCGTTTTACTTTTGGTGTGAATAATGGTATACTTGCTTAGGTACTTGACTTCCAAAGACCCTTTAGGGATAAGGTGATACCTAAACGCGGGATCACGGATCTAAACGAAAGTGACAGCGTTAATTACTACCACATAATAAAAAAAAGAACGTAAAAAATGCGCTTGACTCAAACTACACCACTAAAACCACTTAAAAATTGTTTGAAATAAACTACGCTATTTTGTCAAAAATATTTTCAAGGAACGAATAGGTAATATCCACATTTTGGATGCAATTCCGCAATTAAATTGGTGAGGATTTCAGAATAACAGGAAAAAATTAAACAATTGAGAGGAATTTTCGTATTGAAATTCCATCGAGAAAATCTCATCCAATCACGTTTTCCTTCAGTGAGAATCTGAAGAAAATACTCAATAAAAATGTACTCAAACAATTTAATCCGTATATATCTTTACAGTGGAGTAAATGGATTTAAAAAAAGCCTATGGTTTTGGTATCGCCTCAGCGACGATGCAACTAAACCAGAGTAGTAGAGATTGAGTCTCTTCAGAATGTCCTAACAATTCATAATATAAGTTTTATTGCACCAAGTATTTTGCTCATGAGGATATGGAATGCCTTCATCTCACATAACATCACGCATTTTCCCGTTCGGAGTGGCAGAGGCACAATTGTGCCCACTTTGAGCCAGTTATTCAAGACTCCATTTTGCGTGACAGGGGGCTAGCCCATTGCCGCGGCTATGGAGTAATAAAGGTTTCCTCACGATGTTTTCCATCACCGTTAGAACGTCCGTATAATGTACTTAAGATAAATTAATTATCTCATTGGTACATGGGTGGCCAGGAATCGAACCTGCATCTCCTGTGTTCAAAGCAAGCGTAAAACCCATTAGACCACGGTGCTCTTGTAGTGTGGGTATTGTATTAATTATTTCCATGTTTTCAGGTGCGGACGACTCTAGCTTGACTTAAGTTCATTTTCGTGAAGAATGCACATATGGCTTATTTTAATGTTTTATTTGATTTCCTTTTTCAGTTGAAGTCTAATCGAATATTCACCACTGATATGAACTGCAGTATTTTCTTCATGGTGTCGATTAGTTCAGTTATAAAATTATAAAAACTTTCTCTATGATTTCTACTTATTACTCAAGTCTGCGATCCCTTAAATATAGGAAAGGTCTTTTTGCCTTGTTCCTTATTGTTTTAACCAAGCATTTCAGGTTTATGAAAAAAATATATTTGAGACCCTCGCAACAAGTAGCATTAGACATCCTCATTAGATATGTCACACAAGACAGTTTGAAAAACTTATATTTAAATTTTCCGATTTACCCCCAAAATTGCTCTCAAATTTAAAATGTATCTGCTTACGAAAACGTTCGTGTTTAGGTCACAAGAATACATAAGTGGACCAAATTTCAACTTAATCGATCGGTCGTTTAATATGGCTAGTATTTCATCGCACAGAAAAAATACTGATTTTCACAGCAAAAAAAAATCTGCAAAAAAACTTTTTATGTTGAATTTTTGTTGTTCTTATGTTGAACCTAATTCGAAGGATAAAGGGGGCATAAGCTACCCAGTATTTTGCCCTGATATTTGCTGTAAAAATCAGTATATCTGCTGTGCAAATCAGTATTATTGATGTGTAGTTTGATATTTTCCGTTTAATATAACTTTGGCATATAATGGACAGAAATACGAGTGATCCATAATGGTTCCGTTTTTCATTTTTAGTATACGGAATCCTAAAAAACCCTGTCACAATTTCTGGGCTCATGGATTCGTGATGTGAAGTCATTATTTTACGGTATTGCATTCCATTTATTTATTTGCAGCGAGGTGAACAAATTTTAAAAGAAAATTTTGCAGTTTTCTTAGTTAAATATCATTAAACCACATTCCGACACGCCACGTGGTACACTTTAAGAAGAAACTATCAGACCATTAGGTTTTTCATAGTGATTTAGATTCATGTTTAGGTTCTCCGGGTATCATTGTTTTTTTTTCTAAATAAACTCGTGAAATAAGTCATCAAATAAATTGTGTAGACTGCAATCATTTTACTTTGGCGCCTGCGAGATTCGAGGAAATTACCGATTCGGTGGTTTTGCCTACTAAACTACAATATTTTCAGTTCATAGACAATTTCACAAGAGACATCACCTTTTGCTCGCCCTTATAAAGCTGCGCTTTCTATAGATAATGTTCTTCCCAGTCAAACTGATATTGACATTTTATGTGAAATAGACTTGCATTTGATTATTATTATTATTTTGGATTTATCTTTCTGTTCTGTGGATACGGCGAACGACTTTAAGCGGTTGAGTTTGTGGCTCGTATTTTTTTTATTATATAGATAATAGCTTCTGGAGACCTGGAGGCCTACTATGACCTCTTAAATCTATTCAGTTTAAGGCCTTAAACTGAACTGCATTGCTAATTCGTACCATGACGTCTAAAAAGCAAGGCAGTTTAAGCCCTTATTACGTCCAGCGTTTTCATGCAGTTCACCTTTTTATTCCTCCTAAAATCGTACCATGACGTGCCATTTGACAAGCGCTCGGCGATTACTGAAACGCTCAACTGTCAAAGTAAGCAATGTTTAAAAAGTTGCTCTGAGATTAACTTTATGTGAATTGTTGTCTTGTTGTTGATAGTTTAGTAGACGCTTTGCGATTGTTCAAGTGCTTTTTAGTTATTTTCTTTATAATAATAGCAAGTGAGTAAACAGGTTTTGTTTGAATTTTTTGAAACGGGACAACAACAACAGCAAACATAACTTGAATGACAATTTAAAAAGAAATCGCCACCGCCTTACAAGGGAAATGTATGATCCCTTTCATTTAACTGACGACAAATTCGTCGAACAATATCGGCTTACTCCCGACATGGCTCAAAGTTTGTGCAAGGAACTGGCGACGAGTGGTAAACCACAGCCAAGTAAATCGTCGGATTCCACCATAGAAACAAAAGTAAGAGTTTATGGAAATACATTAGTTTTATTGTCAAGAGACTTAGGTAATTTTTAGTCAAGAGATCTAGACAGTGTACATCTAAATACCCACTCTTTTCTGTTGCAGGGTCTTACAGCTTTATCATTTTATAGCTATGGAACATATCAAATGCCAACAGGTAAGATCCGTGGCTTATCTATTGCGCAACAAACCATATCAGCAGTACTGGGCATAGGTCACTGCAGCAATGAACTCATTAGAAATGGGAAATACCTATAAAGAATGCACTCAAACTGTAGAAGAATATTGTACCTATGAATAGAATAAGGTGAATTTTTAAATGATACCATAGCTTTAATTATGTAGCTGTCAGACACTGGTTCTAAACAGTCGCTAACTTGAAAAGGTTATTTATAATTAACACTTTTTTAATTTCAGGTGTAATGAAAAATTTGGAGTGATGTTATTGGCTGCATTGATGGGACACAGGTAGCTATTGTAAGCCCAAAAGAAGATGAGAGGTATATCTTTCGGAAGGGCTATAATTCTCTAAATATTCAGTTGGTAAGATTAATCAATGATAATTATTATGACCTCTGTGCCGCTGTTATAATAAGACTCTGCCTACCATGCGAGAGGTCCTGGGTTCAATCCCCGGCTGGAGATAAATAAATAAAAAATTGGAAAAAGGTCTTGGATGTTTATGTGTGTGTAATGTCACTGTTGCTGGTTCCCACAACACAACAGCGTGGGGCCAAGCAATGTAAGTGCCTGTACATAAATGTTAATGTTTATGTAGTTGTATGTTGATGCCAGTTATGGTGGATCCACACATGACTCATTTAGATGATCAGTCCATCCACTTGAAGAATATTTCAAAGGCCTCAGTAATAATAAAGGCTTTTAGGTAAGCTGTTCTAAATGTATTTCTAAGAATGGATTATTTTGTTGGGATACCTGCCTACAGTACACCGACTATCAAAATAAAACTGGAATCCATATTAATCAGAATTATTTTATTTAGTAAACAAACAGAAATTTACAAATAAGTATGCTACTTATTTCTGAATTATTATAATAATAGTTTATAAAGTTAAAAAATGCCATTTCTTACAATCATACAAACCTAATAAGAATGCCCCTCCCTCCCGCACTAGTACTAGCAGTAGTTTACGAGATGCAGACAAGTAGCATTCTTATTTGTGTTGTCAAGTAACTCTAAGAACTAGAGTATGTATAAATGTAAGGCCGTGGATGCGGGAGGCTCAGGACCGGAGTAGATGGAGAGGTAAAGAATGTGTGCCGATTGATGATGATGTTTAGCTAACTTAACATAACAACAAAATTAATAATAAAACATTCACTATTTACATGAATATTTTATCTATTTAATAAAGTATGTTTTCAAGAGGAGGTCTGTGCGCAGTCAGTCAGTCAGCCAGCAGTGAGCTGTTATAGGCTGCTATGATGATTAATAAAGTATAATAGTTTTAATTACAATAATAATAGGTGTCTAATATAATATTTTTACTTGCAGGTGACTCTGGTTATCCTTTGAGGAAAACTATGATGACTGCTTTATTGGATACAACAGAAGGCTCACCTGAAGCCTACTACACTAATTGCTATGTCAAAACTAGAAATGTAATTACACAGTTATTGCAAGCATCAAACAGTCTTTATTTAAATTTTATGTTAAAATTGTGTAGCATAGTTTTTGTTGTTTTTTAAGTTACAATGTTTTTGTTTTATAAAGATATGTAAATATCTATACATACATATTTAGACAGTCATTATTTAGAAGTACCACAGATACTATAATATTATACTGTAGCACTGATTTTTTTTGTCACTTTTTAAAGACATCATCATACATGTAATTTTGAATAAAAAATCTAACTTTGACTTAACTATTGAGTATACCTGTGTTTGTAATTATTTTGATTTTAAACTCCAAACTCAAATAAAGTAAGTAGGTAAAAATAATGCACTTATGTACAAGTGAAACACTAGATAAAATAAATCAAATATGATCAAAAAACTAATGAGTACATACTGAATCTCCCTTAGACAAAGGAGACTCCATAAACTGTGCCAGTGCTTCGGATATACGCCCATCAGAGAAGATAGCCTATTTCAATTGATTCCATCAGGCAGTTCACGCAAAAGAGTAACAAACATCCATCCTCTCAACCACAAACATTCGAGTCTATATTATTAGTTAGATTAATAACCGATGAGCATCCTTTCCTATCTTTGAATGCACCTTCACCCATCGAGTTACATTGCTGGGCAACTCTGCCACATTCTTAGGATACAGATGGCTGAGTGGACTTATTATTCGTATAGGCAATTCAACCAAATTACTGCAAGTAAATATAAATTTAATACACCTATGTAATGTATGAAAAGCTTACATAAAAAGGAGTATCAATAATTATATGTGAAGCATACGACATATTTTAAAATTACACGGAGTCAGATTTTAATTAGAAATTATATGTAAAATATTATTTTACAGTTTCGACCCGCCATCCAGCGAGGCCAATGCTATGTTTGTTAAATGAGTTGCCTTGTTGTTTGTAGCGTAGCGAACGAGAAAGAATGTATATTACTTAATAATATGTAATTAAATCAACACACAAAAGTACCTCCAAAAATAAATCGTTAAATATTGTCAACAAACACATGAACCACTTGACAGTTATGAGTTGCGATCAAAATGCTCAATATAATTTGAACGATCAATAAAAAACAAAGCATAAGTTGTTAAGTTTTATCACACATTGCATTAAATAGTAATATGCGTGTATAACTTTTAAGCTGTAATTTTTTAAAAGTACTATTCGTAAATAATAAAACAAATTATAATATAAGATATCCTTATAATAAAAAAACCGGTAAATACCGTATAAACAATAAACGATGGTTAGGAACGGTCCTCCAGACAATGCGATGAGTAGTTCTTTCTTATGGAATCCTGTATGTTCCCTTCTCGTTCTTACATGGATGTAAGTTAACTAGCCAGAGATAATAAACTATTCACCTTATCAAATAAGCAGCTCAGAACTCGTTCACCTTTTATGAGGTCGTGGTACGAAATTAAGTCGTTCAGTTTAAGTACTTTAACTGAACTGCCTGGATTAAGAGCAGTTTCTTATAAGATCATGGTAGGCCTCCTGGACCTGGCCATCGCGATTTTGAACCTCATGCCATGGTAATACAATTCAAAACCTATAACGGGAGAATGTCTTCTTTGGAAGACATCCGGCATTAAGACAGAGACAGAGTGAGGTGACAGAAGAGTTGCACGCGACATTTCCTCACCCCGAAATACCAGGTTTATAATTTCGCCCGGTTTCTGAAAAGAAAATTAGCTGTGACAACTTGTTAAAATCTTGTTAAACGCATTTCAGCCAATCACATGCCGCTATTTTGAATTAATGATCGATTAATCACTTGTTACATTTGACAACTCTTTCGGGAACTGGGGTGTAGGTATCTTATTCTGACATCTGGGTATTTCTTAACAGAATGTGTTTGAAATGGGGAAGAAGAACGCTAAGCTTATAACAGATAGCGTTGCATTCGTCAGACCCCATAACAAATAATCTGTCACTTTGAGTGTAATAATAATAATAATACTTTGGACACTATTTTCACACATTAATCTAGCCAAAAACTAGGATTCCCTGTATCTTGGGTTCTAGACAACGATACACATACTTATATAGATAAATATTATACTCAGATAGATAAATAACCATGACTAGGGTACAGACATCCGTTCTCATCAAGCAAATATTTGCCCCCACCGGGACTCGAACCCGGGACCCATGGCTTCGTAGGGTCACTGCGGAATCGGCCATTCGGGTCCTTTAGTTTAATGGTTCGGTGTCTATATCTTGCGATATTTGGTGAAATTGTGGTGTTTCTGTTCTTGCGAGTAACATATGTAAGTATAGTGTGTAATTGGACCGTGAAGCAGTTAAAAGACGAGTTGGAAACCCGGGGAGGGACGTTAAAGGGTCTTAAAGCGGACTTGGTCAGAAGGTAAATAATGGATGAATTATGCTAGAAAACAAGTAGTCAAATAAACTCCGGTTGTATTTCGTATATTTCAAGTAAATAATATACAAAGTAACACATACTTTTCAAGTTCTCAACATTGCGTTCTGTATTTAAAAACATGTCAACATAACCTATAAATAATATATTTATTTTACATGCTGGAGTCATTTGACCGGAATCGTAACTTTAGAATTCTTCGGGACCATGAAACTGACGACAAAAAAAATGATTTATTTGATTGGAAAGCTATCGTGACCTAAATAGTAGCACCATACTGATTTGAGGAGGCCTTAAAATTCCTAATCTTAGTTGCATTTTCCCATAGCTTTCTCAGTGTAACATATTTGAGGAAGTGGTGTTTACCATTTTTATTACACCCTATTGTCACACAATACGGCATTCTACGATAAAACGATAGAAACGTAAACGTAAACAACTTTTTGTATATATTTTGACAGATCTCGTCGATTGTCTGACGTTAGGTTAGAAGCACAATCAGCGCCTCTGGCGAGTTTTGTCAGTTTTATTCCCCATTGTAATACTGCAACATGGCTGTTACATCTGTCGCTGCGGCAGAACAGTGCAAAATTTGGTGTTATTTATTTAGCAATTCAAAAACCACTGATTTTTTCTTAATTTAAAATATATACATTTTTAAGATATTATGAATACCCTTATTTATTACGCAAGAAGCACAACAATGTTCTTTTTCCCTTAGATCCCAAGAAACAGCATCTTTTAGGTGAATTACTAACTATTTTTTTAACAATAAAAATAACTCGTTTAAACAATCGTTTTTTCATTTGTTGATTTGCCAATTCCTAGTTCAACAGAACTTAGAAAGGAGGAGGAAAAGGTGGTTTGAAAATGAATGCTTTCAACCTCAGCGTTTCGTTTATCTGCGGATTCAACAAAAAAAAACTTATGAACTCGTTTACTTGTATGAAACTATGAAACGTACAGAATTGTATGAGAATGTAATTGAACACCGGCGTTTGTTCTTACATACTTTTATCTGAAGCGAATTTGTAACGTCTACAAATGAGAATCGTCCTATTCGATTGATTTTTTGTTCATAAAGTCAATCCTGTAAGATTATTTGTTGCTTGAAACTATTTAAATGATTAATATCAAGTCATTTTGAGGCTTTGTTTATTTTCATCGTTTCCGACAATGCGTGTGACCAAATCGTAGTTTTATTTTCTAATCTGTAAGACATTGCCAACAGAAAAAATATATCGCGCCTATATTCAAAATTTTATTTGGTAAAGTTTGGTTATAGCGATCCAGTCCTGTCACGTCCGCATTACTAGCAGCCACTGACAACGTGGACTATACGTGGCAACTGGTAAACGACGTAATATAATTTTGACTGGACTGCATCTTTATATCTGTTTATACTTGTATCATGCATGATAATTCAAGTAAGAATAGGAAAGTAATTTAATTGGCCATGCTAAAAAATACAAACTACTTTTTTAAGGGTTCCGTACCCGAAGGGTGCCAAACGGGACCCTATATTACTGAGCCTCCGCTGTCCGTCTGTCCGTCACCGGGCTCTACCGGATCAACTGAAATAGGTAGAGCTAAAATTTTCACAGATTATTTTTATTGCCGCTATAATAACAAATAATGAAACATATACGGGTTTTTAAGAATTAAAAGTAGTACTAATACACGAGATTATTTGTGTGGCCATTTTCATTCATGCGTTTTATTTGTTTATCGGTGAACTGGAACGGACTCTCCCGATCTTATCGGAAAAGATATTTAGTTGCGGGTATTGAGTTTTGTACTTAGTTATTTTTCATTAAATGATTAATCATTACTTATTCGAATTATAATAAACTAGTTATATGTATTAAGTTTTTTATCATATTTGATTTTATTTCTGTGAATAAGTTACTAAATTTCTATCCACTTCCAGTTTCAATGAGCAAAGAGTTTCGTTAGCCTGAGTACATAGTTCAATACTTATATACTAAATACACTAAACTCTTTTTCTATCTTTCGCTGAACATATAATAAGATTTTAGTCCTACCTGGCATTATAATATTCCATTATTCAAAATTAAAAACGTCTAAAACACGTACAAAAGAGTGTCGTTTAACGTTTTTCCGTGTACAATGGCATGTAACCCTTCTTGTGCGGGTCCGACGTCCTACTCGCACCTGATCGGTTTCATTTTTATTTAATGAAATTTCAGACTATTTTAAACAAATTTATATATTTTCTTTGATATAAGGTGGTGTTCATAGACGCTTTGGATATATGAGATAAAAATACTCCGATGTTCTTATGTTCTTTTAAACCAATCTCCAAAAACATCGTCTCATAAGTTTGTAGGTACTTTTAAGCTTTTATTTGAAACGTTACACCGCGGGAGCTGAGCAAGACCTGTGTCAACACAAACGCAATTACTGGTTCAGATCATTTCGTCAAAATACAAACGATTTCAAGTTCCCTTTAAATTTGACCCAAATTGGAAATTGCGGCGATTTCCCGGTAAGTTTATGTCACAAACAGTGGAGGTAGAGAAACCCACACCAATTAATATTTTGAAGTGATAATTTTAACAACCTGTTCGTAATGTACGCATGGGCGTCTCCAGAGTGGGGGGGGGAGGAGGGGATGTCTTGCTTACATTACGAAGATCCTTGGACATTCAATAATAAATATAAGGAATATCGATGTGGTTTAAATTTTTCTGAAATTGTATTTTTCTCAATGATTATCATCTGTACAATCTATCTATGACATACTTTTACATGCATAATGACAGGAAATTCAAATTTTCGTAACGATGGAAACGGGACGTGACGTGAATAAAAAGGGAAAAAAATACATTGTTGTTTATTCGCTGCTTTTCGCCAAATGTTTGCCATGATTTTTCGGCAACGGGAAGTATCTATCTCTAACCTAAGGATAAGGAGGTACGGGTTATGATTCCCTTGAGAGTGAAACTCTTCGCTATCTTTTATTTTGTCCAAATTACACCCAGCGCAAATTCAAACGCTGGTAAACCTTACCGAAACCTCCGGAACGATCGCTTTGACTGAGATCTCCGGTAACAAAATGTAGTATTCCAAGGACGTCAAGGATCAAACTCCTTAACGCCTTGGTGGAGGCCAAAGACCTTCTAGGTACCCAGAGATGACGAAGGCCTTAAATTTTTTGAACGCTTCACCGTTTAAATTTTATATGGTAAAGCGATCATTCAGCAGCTCAGAACACTGAAAACATGGCTGCGTAGCGCCATGGCGAAGAATAGAATGAATGAATCTGCTAAGATCATACTTAAGTAATAGAATTCAAAAGGCAGAAGTCAACGACGCTAAATGTGATGGATCGGGTGTAAAAATTGGCGTTCGATAAGGTTCTATATTAGGCCTTTTCTTATTCCTGGATAAATTTACTGACACAGTGTTATTTGCTGATGACACTTCACTAGTCTACACTTCAAAATTGAAAGACAAAAAGAAGATTTTAACCTTGAATTGGTTCACAGGTAATAATTTATTGTTAAACGCTAGTAAAACCAAGTATATCAAATTCGCACTTGCCAATGTCAGGCAAGTTGAGACCAGTTTAGTGTTAGACAGCAAGTAAGAATTAGTAAATGATACGAAGTATCTTCGAATAACCATTTATAGCAAATTACAGTGGGGACCCCACATGGATAAATTAGCTGATAGATAAGTTCTGCGGCTTACGCTGTTAGGGATATCAGACAAAACACGGATGTGGCTACAGATTGGCTAGTCTATTTTGGTTAGTTCCCTAGGATCATTTCCTATGGTATCTTGTTGCGGGGGAAAGCTGTGGATATTCAAATTATTTTGATATAACAGAAATGAGCTATTCGAGCAAATTATAATTTTAAACGCACAGACTCTCTAGACAACTTTTTAAAGAAATTGACATAGTTACCGTATTTTTCCGTGAATTTTTCCGATATTTTAATTGTTATTCTGTTATTCGGGGCAAAGACGAATCCAACCAATAAGAGATCATTAAAATCGATCCAGCCGTTCTTGAGCTATAAGTGGTGTAACTAACCCGACTTTAGTTTATATATATTTAGATAAACATATTGTAATTAATTTGTAAAAAAATATTTGGTTTTAAATTACACAAATAAAATCAATAGACATGTATGTATTACTAGAAGTAAGACTGTGTGACCTTTCTACTTCAGACTCGGACACTGTATTTAATGTATAATCAATAAGACTGCTCTGTTCGCTGACCTACCGACCAAGCTTAAAAGTTTAATGCCGTGCGGTATCGATCTCACCTTAGGTTCCAGAGACGTACCTACACCTATGTCTACTTTATCACTTTCGTTGTAAGGTGAGTGGTAATGGTAATGGTGGCCTCTTGTACACACGTTTCTCTTAAACCTACTGTTAGTTCGCCGCGTGCGGGCACAGTTGCCAGTGTTGTATGGACCGCTGTGGAGGATAAGATAAGATAAGCATTTATTCAGACGTCAAAATACAAAAATCGGAACACAGATGGAGCTTGTTGACTAAGGCCGCGTTCACGAATTCTGCGGTCAGCCCTGTTTTCGTGAACAGTTCTATAAAAATCTGTGTATCGAAAAGCACCGCTCCCGCTCCCGCGCCGCCCCCGCCCTACGCGCCCGCCCCTCGCGTACCGCGCCTACGCACGGCGGCGGTCGGCGTGATTTTCAGTATTCAGTTTTGTGACAGGGCGTGAACTTATGTTCACGCCCTGTCACAAAACTGAATTGCTGATTTTTATTTATTCGAGTAAAATAATGAAATCAAGAATGATAAATTACATTGATTCAAGAAAGGCCAGTAATATGGGATAAGATGACTAGGGATTAGAATTAGTTCAGCGCATATGATTACACATAAATTATTGTCTTTTCAACTTTTCATAATAATAATAATAATACCTCGGACACTATTTACACATCATTGATCTAGCCCCAAACTTGGATTCCCTGTATCTTGGGTACTATACAACAATACACATACTTATATAGACAAATATTATACTTAGATAGATAAACAACCATGACTAGGGTACAAACATCCATTCACATCAAAAAAATATTTGCCCCCACCGGGACTTGAACCCGGGACCGTTGGTTTCGTAGGCAGGGTCACTGGTAATAATCTTCTAATCTTATAATATGATTATAAAATTAAGCAGCTTGGGTATGATGCCTGGAAATAAATCTTTAAGCATTTACAGCCCACATTTAAAGATTTTCGAAGAAGAAAACGACGCAGCTGAGGCGTACCTAGCTGTTGTCTCGCCCGGTGGGTGTGCCACATTGTGCCGTGTCATATACAAGCTCGCACGTAAATGACGTATCCTAAAGATCCCACTAATATTACTAGTGATTCTGTGAGAACAGTAGACCTCGCGAGCCCTTCGACATACCTACATACATACTTAAACATATTGTCACGACTAAAGGACAAAAGCCTTTATTATAATGCGATACAGGCAGAGAGAACTGCGTAGTCTGATTAGGTATACATTTTCCGAAATAAAATGAAAAACTTAAATCCGCTGCAACGAATATTGTTTGTATAGCTTATACTTATTCTGACTTACCGTATATATTATCTTTTATCCCAAAAAATAATTACTGTTCAATGTGACTAAAAGCATACATAAAAAGTTTTCACAAATAAAATGAGTAGACCTATATCCTGTAAAATTTGTTTGTTTGCTCGCGTCGATCCTGTTTTGACCAATCCCGTAGGGATTTCCTGAAATCCATTATTAATGTCAACATTACGAATGTCAACGTCTTAGTAGGAAATCACAGGACAAATTTCATTTCACCGGTCCATCAGTTTGGTATAAGTCTTGATAGGATTGTCAGGGTATTTTAACGCAGTATGAAGGACCCCTTTTATAAAATCCGAATTTTTAGGGTTTCGTACTTTAAGAGGAAAAAAGGAAGCCTTATAGGATCATTTCGTTGTCCGTCTGTCTGTTTGTTCTTGTATTAAGACCTTTTCATCAGGAACGCGTGGAGGGTTCAAGTTGAAATTGATATCATTACTCACGTTGGTAGTCCTTTAAAGCTGTGTAAAAATCAAGCTTCTAAGTAAACGCAATCAAACGATACGATCATTTATGTTGTTAAAAAGTGGGACTTTCATGGTACTCGCAAGGGAACCAAAACCTCTAGGGAACATCCCGTTGATCTAGAATCACGAAATTTGGCACAGAGCATGGTATTATAGCTCAAATTAAGGGGAAAATCTTAAAACTGTAAATTTCTGTCTATCTGTCTGTTATTTTTGACTAACTGTTTGTAGCACTGGTATGCATACGCGTTTCTTGATACTGTATGCAGTTGCACTTGTATGCAGGCAATGCAACTTTTTCGGTCACGTGATTTAGGCTTACCTGTCATTCAGCCTACTATTCAAACATTCTGCCTTCTGCCTTAATGAGTACAGATTCTGAGTACAGCTTTGAGTATCGTTTGGCTTGCGGTACTAATGCTTTTCGACTGTTTCGGTGCATTAAGTTGCGCAGAACTGGCACCCCCTGTAAACGTTACTCACGCTCCAAAAGATCGTGGAAAGACTGTATACTATAGACATACTAAACAATAAATTATAAACCTATCTTCTACGCCTAGAGTTTGGCTAACCTATAAAACATCGCAAAGCGCGGCGGAATAAATAAATCTTACGCTTGTTGTTACATATAAGCATAAGATTTTTTAATACCATCTATTATTCCAGTCTATGTTACCGGCAAAGTAAAAAAAAATACACGCTTGGTTCCCATACATTTTACCGTGTACGAGTCGTCTATCTTAATCTTTGTTCTGTGAACACAACCTTGTCTACAAGTATGTACGGAACCCTTGTTGGGCGAGTCCAATTCGCACTTGACCGTCACTCACTATACTAATTCAATACTATCTAGCTACACACTTTTACCCGCGGTTCCGACCGCGTGATATTCGGTTTTACGTCATGCTTTGGAACGTGCCAGAAAGGGAGTACTTAATTATTTACTTAGATAGTAAGTAGATTTCTGCTCTCCATACATTATCTTTTCCGTGGCAAGCATATCACGAAAGTCGTGAAATCATTTACTCCCACTTCTGGCACATTCTAAAGCATGGTGTTAAACGGAATACCACGCGAGCGGAGCTGCGGGAAAAAGCTAGTATGTTAATATTTACAGAAAATAAGGAAATTTTAATCTTGGTTTTGATTGATGATTAACCGTCTAGGACAGCTCTTCTACATAAAAGTATATTTTGCATGGCACCTAAGATATATAATAAAATACCAAATGAAATAAAAGATTTAAATTTACAACCGTTCAAAAATAAATTATTCCATTTGCTCACTGACAAATGTTATTACAATATTAATTCCTATCTAAATGATAATTTTTAATTGTGATATTTAGTTGTTAAGTTTGACATTTTAATTGTGATAATAAATAAAATTTAATAAATATGTATAAATGATGTACCTAGACACTAATATTCATACACCATTTTACTGGTAGGACATAGCGGTAATTTAATTTCTTTAAGACCTGTAAACTGCAACCTATGTTCATGAAATAAAACTTTCTATTCTATTCTATTCTATTCTGATTTTGGCACGGTTTTTAAATGGTTCGGAATGTTACGTGCCATGAACAAAAGAGGCTGTTCGTTGGCGTGTCGTACGTAAAGAGGTTTTATATTAATCCCACAATTATTTGATTTGTAATTAAGAAGGTGAAAAGGTGAAGGTGAAATCTTATCTTGACGGTTCCCGTAGGTTCTTTTTTCAAACTCTTATTGAAGGCCCAACATCACACAAAACCACAGAAGAGAGCTTTGGCAAAAAATATATAAAATCATTTCCAATGAATTCATAGGTCTCAAAAAATTATATTTTATTCACAAAGAGATAATCTAGTTTAACTACTATGTCGTTACACGATTAGATTAATTTGGCTCGATCGTGAAAACCCTGAACATAGGAGATTCAATAATTTTAATATAAAATTACTGATTTTTCTTATAATTTGTATACCAAAATTTTCCTCTTTTAGAGCTCCGTATTAATCTTTAAATTTTATCAATTAGCTTATTTCCGTTTTTCAGTAAATTCGAAAAAACACCTAATTTTTAAAGTCCGGGCGGCCCGATGCTATTCCGCGCCGCCCGCTACCCCGCCAGTTCCGCTACCCCGCCAGATGATGACGGGCGAATGCGGCGCCCCTCACCTCAACAGCCAGAACTGGGCCGTAACACAGACCGGACATACACTCATACACTACACAAACGCATTTCTCAGTCGAGACCTGAGAAAAGCGTTTGTGTGAGTGCTTCCATCCGTATAAGAATTCGACAAAGTATGAGACGTGGCTATGAAGTGTTCGTCAGTGTGGTGTACTCTTGTCAAGTAGCCGATTGGCCAGCCCTGTGCACGCACACAATCGCAATTATGCGAAGGCCCAAGTGTCCAGCAAGTTCGTTGTGGAAAAAATACCTCTTTTTATGGATGATTTTATATCCTAGGTTTAAAAAAATATTTTTAGGTCCTAGGTTTAAAAAGAAATCTTTTCTTTTGTATTAATTTTGTTCTTTCTGTTTATCAAAAGGAAAATTTATTTCTATTTAGCTTATTTGAAAACCTTGTGTACTAAACTATACCTTGAATAAGACTCTTGAGGAAGACACTGGGCCATGCAACACAGTTTTCACTAGCGTGTAGCCCAGGGCCACATACGATACGATATTGTATCTAGTTTAATGGAAATAAATAAATTATCTTATCTTAATTATCTTTTCTTTTATATTTCTGACGTCGCGCCTACGATAGATATCCTAGTGTGGGATAGAGAAAATGTCCGGTTGTTAATGTGTTGTGTTTAAGTACAAATATACTATCGATATAATATAGTTTGGGGACTGTATCACCTTCATGTCAAAAGAAATTAGATACTCCATGCTCATTTGATTGATAATGGCTATAAGTTATACACAATCGTGAAGTATAAATTTAAAAACCGGCCAGGTGCAAGTCGGACTACGGTGCTACGAAGGGTTCCGTAGCATCGTACAATGTAAGTACATGGTAGAGATGATGTGGAGTGAATAGTTTGGATTTCACATTGCAAAATGTTGGTGCGGCTACTTTCACACTTCATATACGTAACCAGGTGCATTCATAAGTTTGTATGTGGTATTGAAAGAATGGTTATATGGGAGCCCCCTTAAATATTTATTTTATTCTGTTTTTTAGTATTTGTTGTTAAAGCGGCAACAGAAATAAATTATCTGTGAAAATTTCAACTGTCGAACTATCACGGTCCATGAGATACAGCCTGGTGACAGACGGATAGGCAGACAGCGAATTCTTAGTAACAGGATCCCGTTTTTACCCTTTGGATACGGAACCCTAAAAATGGAATACTCCGAAAATATTTTTTTTTAATATTTTTTTCCTCATTGAATCTGGCGGGAATTTGCGGTTACAATAAAACATAGTCGACGAGATTTTCGAGTTATGATTTATTATGACTTTATAAAGGTTTAAAGCCCCAAGAATGTTTTGGACTTTTAACCACGACTTTTGGCGAGTCTGCTTGTCCTCGTACAACTGTCTTTAATTGGTTTTCTAAAATTAGTCTGAACTCAAGGCGACCGCCAACCGCAGTTACTCAAGAAAACGTGCAAACCGTGGAAAAAATATCCGTGGGAACCGACGAATTACATACGTAGAGAGAGCTTGAGCGAGATCTAGGCATTGGATTGCTGATCCAATGCCTAGATCTGCACTGCAAACCATAATGCCAGGCTTCATGTAGCACCTTGTCACGCAAATTTCATTATTGAACGGCTAACATTGTGTTGGTGACCTCAAATCACTGGAATACTTTAAAATTATTAGTAACATTAAATATAACTAGGTAAAATTTCAGTAATTTCATCAAAATTATTCGATACATGAGATGGTCGCACCATCTGGTTTGAGAGGTCAAAACGTGGGATTACGCGTGCTCATCTGAAAAATGTGATAAATAGTATTTCTTTGTTAATAAACAGTACTACAGGTTACAATACGATTGAAGTCAGTTAAAGATTCGGCTTTTCTCGGATACCATCGCCTAAATCCGGAGACGGAAATGACACGAAATACATTACTGCGATTTCTTTTAGGTAGCATTCTATTTGAAGTATCATTAACGCAATGTATAGCACCTGCCAAGATGACATTACTAACAGGTAGACCTAAGAAATGTGTTATGCCGAAGCGACATGAATTTGAACATGAATTTTTGATGATATTTACTTTCTTCTTATTTAAATAAATTAGCTTCTTTTCTAAAATAGTTATATACATTATTTACAATTTCTCGAGATTGAGCAATATTTTTTTACCACGCTTTAAATTTGTTGAAGCCATGATACATAACAATTGTAAGTTAATTTTGATAAAATTTGATATAATCGAATATTTTCACGAATGAAATTAGCGTTCATAAACATAAATGTATCATATACGTCACACTGTTTTTCTTGACACTAAGAAGGCAGACTGTGAAAATAGTCAATGATTTTTCTTATTTCAATATAAAGGTTGTGTTAGTTTTGAGCTACAAAGGAGGTTTTGTTGCTCATATCGTTCTTGTATTGTATTCCATAAGACAACGAGTAATATAATTAAAGGTCATATCTGTAAATTGATAACTTTATGTGAGAGATGAGGGATTCTCGACAATTTCCGAGGTTGGCCGAATCGTTAACTGATTTTAATCGTATTGCATAATAATTTACTATCATCACAGGAAGGATTCGATAACATACTCCAATAATTGGTACAACAGCTACGCTTCTGCCTTTCCTCTGTTAAAGGGAGTCTTACTATGTTTGTTTTGGAATTTTCCAGAACGTTAGATACGTCGGTGTATTTTTAACCGAACGACTCTCGTGCCTTTCGAGTGGTCGTTGACAGTTATCTGACGAGCGATCACGTATCGCCCCTCCGCCGGACGGTCGCCGTCGGCGGACCCTTCACCCTGCCCAATTATGTAAAGTACGCACAACTGACGTTTTTGAAAGGTTCACTTCACTTTAAAAATCAATAGGCAGCCATTGGCCAGGAGAGTGTAACTAAATACCGAGGGTTTTTAGTGTTGAAGACCCCTGTGAGTATGAGACTTCTTTTCATTGCCAAATAATAATTATACCTTGGATACTATTAACACACAAGTGGATTTTCCACTAGACATGGAGACATACTACATTATATAAAGACTCGGACTGTCACGCTGGCAATCCGCTGGTTCTGGCGACGAAGCCTTAGAAGCTGCGAATGCTGCTGTGCTAAACCAAGTCCCTGGGCTCCACTCTGTTCTGACCTTTACCGACAATTATAGAGGATAGATAAGAGTTTAAGGTCAGTACGACATCTACTTCCCGCTATTACTCGTCTCAAAAGACGAATTCAGGCGCCATACCCAAAATTGATACTTGATTTTTTTTTGCGACTTATTGCCATTATTATCTACAGATGATTCACAAAACCCTGAATAACACTATTCGTCGTTATACTCGTAAATAGTACCCCCAACAGAAATAGTAAATAATAATAATAATACCTTGGACACTATTTACACACATTGTTCTAGCCCCAAACTAGGAATCCCTGCATCTTGGGTACTAGACAACGGTACACGTACTTATACAGATAAATATTATACTTAGATAGATAAACAACCATGACTAGGGTACACACATCCGTTCTCATGAAACAAATATTTGCCCCCACCGGGACTCGAACCCGGGACCCTTGGCTTCGTAGGCAGGGTCACTGCCGACTCGGCCTTTCGGGTCATCTAGTAATAGTTTTATACTTACCTGCGTACGTAAAATATCCAACACAAACAACGGACAAGAAACATGGACGAATAATTTTTAATATCGGACCTTACACGTAGCCATCGCTCGGAATAAATGTAACTAAGGTTTCTCTTCCATTTATCCTGCAGTTTTTCATTAAATGGCGCTGACTTGTAGACTATATTTCGTCTCAAGGAAAGTGCAGCATCTCAACATAAATGCAGTTAGTAGCAATCTCGAGATGCTAAATGAAATCACGGCAAATGCTACCGGACTGTCTATCCAGCTCATTTCTGCAAACCTGTTTTCTACTGCAGATTTGATAAGCCGTGATTTAATATCTTGAGTTATATTTTTTCCCGGTTTTAATCCGGCATTTTACTCTTACGCAAGGTACGTTATGCCTTTCCTAAGAAGACGTAGCTAATAAGCGTACGATTGCTAAAAATAAAACACGGCCAAGTGCGTCTATTAAAACGGCAAAAAAAACACTTTAGTTGTATGGGAGCGTTTTTATTTATTTATTTATTTTTAAAGTGAATATATAACTAAATATTGTGAATATTTCAAGCGTCTACCTGTTGCCGTTATCAATATCGAGCAAATACGAGAAAAAAAATACGGTTGTAGTATGGGAGCGCCATACATCATCTGTGAAAATTTCAACTGTCTTACTATCGTGGTTCATGAGATACATCCTGGAAACAGACGGACAGCGAAGGCTTAGTAATAGGATCCCGTTTGGCCCCTTTGGGTCGGAACTCTAGATAAGATAACGGTTAAGCTAATGAGTTCACTCACCGTATGGATCTGACTAATTAAACCGAAAATGTGGTGTGTGAATGTTGTGGACGTATGGAAGACACGACATAGAATGGCACAAACAACGAAGTGCCCTTTGAAACACCTACTTGAGATTTTCCTGCATAATTACTTTCTACCCCGGCCCTAATTGCTTCGGAGCCCTCAGTCGAATTGGTCGAAAACGATCGCGCACAAGTGAACCCTCCATCCATAAAGCCTACACCTGAATGCTGAAGGCACTTCCATGCTGATGTAGTAATTAAATTAATTCCTTAATGAACGCCGGTCTAACCACTTAGGTTGATTTCGTAGGATCAGGCACTCAAAAGAACCTGGAAACTTTAGTCTTTATTATTTTTTGGAACTTTTCTTTCCTTTTCTATAATCTCTTATGGAGAGATGATTAGAAAAGGGTTTATTGTGGATGCGATGAATGCACCTGACCCAGCAGCAATAAAAGTGAAAAATTATCCAAATGAATGTCTCATTCTTTTTAATAAAGCAGTCAACAACCTCACCTAACCTCTTATTAGAGATAAGCTCGCTTTTGTACACTATTTCAATGTAACTCTTGTTTTTTTATATAATTTGTGTACAATGAAGACATTATGAATCATTCATTAAGGTAGAACATATCATAGAAGAGCTTTCGGATTTCATACTGCCAAATAAGTCCGCTCTGATTACACAGTTTTAACGCCTTCAAAATGACACACACTATTTCACTAGTGGCTCGCTTGGGTGAGGTATCATCATCGGCAGCTTGTTTCCTTTTTGTGCCAACGTATCTAGTCATGTACCAATCGAATCCAGGGTTTCCCTGTGATATTGTCAGTGACATCGACCCATCTGTCTGCTGGTCGACCCATGCTTCTCTTTCCCTCTTTCGGCCACCATTCGGTCAGGGATATACGCCATCTGCCATCACCTTTCCTCGCCAAGTGTCCTGCCCACTTCCATCCATCTGAGTCTAGTAATACGGTTTCTGACATCTTGGACCTTAGACTTTCGACGTTTCTACTAATTGTGGACACGATCTAGGAGTGTGATTCCCAGAATAGAACGCTGCATGGCTCTTTGGGTTACTCTCATTTGTTTCACCATTTCCATACGTCATGGTAGACAGGACACATTGATCTGCTGGGGTGGTGCTGCAAAAAGACACCTTGTACTAGAGAGAGCCCAAAGAGCTGCCTCAAACTTTTAAACCCTTCCGATATCCCACGGAAAAAAATATCGTGATTATGAAGTCCTGACGGTTAGACAGATGTTTTATAAAACAAATTGTTTAACGAAACAAAACGCATCAGCAATTGATATAAACTGGTATTTATACTTAAGGTGCAAAGACAGAATTTACGAATTACAAAAATTTTACACACAAATTTCCCATAGATTTCCATGTTACCTAGGCGCATCCCTCTTTAATAAGATCAGCTTGATAATTAATTAATATACACTTCCACGCCATGAATGCAAAGTCAAACTTACTAAATGGCCATTTATTATATGTTACCGGCAATCTATATAATGCAGGTATTATTAAGTTAAACCAATTTTTAAAAGAGATCTAAAAATCAATCTGTGTGAGTTTCCACGTCCTTCTTCTCCCACAGTGGTCCAATGTAGAGAAGAGGCAAAAAATAACGTTTGCTAAGTATCTCTACTAGTAATAAAGGAATTTGACTTTGACTTTGTTCAGAATGGATTAGTTTTTTTCTGGTGAAGCTGAAGATGTTACTCATTGACATTCGTTCTGTTTACATTATAGTAATGTGATAAAATTAACAGTCCAAATCCTCCTGGTAGTGAGCACAGTCTTGAACTGATTTAATATTATAGTACATTTTCTTGTCGTCAGCATACAGGAGGAATATAGGGAAGTGGAAACAGGTCCCTTTGTCGTAGAGATAAGCAACATATAGCAATGGACCTAAAATTGAGCCCTGTGGGATGCCATATAGTATCTTGATTAGATCTCACCTGTGCTCACCGACCACAACAGCCAGGTATGTAAGCTTATATGCATTCCGCCCAGTGTTTTAAAAAAAATCTCTCCTAAACCCCCCCTGTACCATACGATATACATTCAAGTTTGTTTTACTTTCAAAGGTTCGCGCCATATATGATTAGTTACAATCTATTCCTTTTCACATTAAAGTACTCCGAATTATATATATATATATATATATATATATATATATATATATATATATATAAATCCCGGTTGAGTTTTTGACTAAAAAAACTATTTAACCGCGTGGGCCGGAACTGCGTGGAAGATAGTTGTACATTGTATTGCATATTGGCCGTCCAAGTCAGCTTTACTTTTAATAGCTTAGGCCTTATGGGATACCCTGTATATTTATTTCTGCCGATAAAAAAAAAACATGTCTCCTCATGTCTCTATACCTAAATAAAACCAATAAAAAAATTGTATTTGAAAGTTTTAAGTCTGCCCGCTGGTCTGCCCTTTAAAGGATTTAACTTGACATTTTGACACTGTCCCTACCAACGTCCACTGGAAAAATCAATGTTATTAAAATCTTTTTAACGTAAGTGATTGTGAATCGCCCCACACACGACCAAAATTCTTTTTCTCTGAGTGTAAAGGAAAGATTAGAGATCATGAATATTACTTTCCTTTTCGTCCTAATGGATAAAAGCCCTTGAGACCGAAGGAAAGGGACAAGGGAATTTCACCCAAAATATTGAAAC
Source organism: Argyresthia goedartella (assembly GCA_949825045.1). Taxonomy (NCBI): domain Eukaryota; kingdom Metazoa; phylum Arthropoda; class Insecta; order Lepidoptera; family Argyresthiidae; genus Argyresthia; species Argyresthia goedartella. Next base: position 11,711,139 of record OX463809.1, read on the forward strand.
ATCTTGCAAAGTCAACATGTGAAAATAGCAATTTAACCGATATGAAGGTTTTTCTGCGAAGTACATGACCAACAGTAGCAAAAGCCTAGAACCAAGCCATCAACTGTGGTTACAAAGTCGTACACACTGCATTTCTACAGAGCAGATGCCCGAGATGAATCGCATCGCATTTTTGTCTGCGTTGTCGGTACTGATTTTACAAAGTAATTTGTAAGAAAGAAACTGTAACAAATGAGTTATTATACAGCTTGTACTCAAATTATTATAAAGTGTAAAAAGTAGGATGGGTTGATGATCCCTAATCTAGGCATAAAGCTGTTGCGTACTCCTCCCATTAAGATTTATAAGTTTAAAAAGGCTAATTATTCAATGATACGTAATGAACTTGCAGCAAAGGATTGGTTTTCAATTTTGAGCACATGCCCGCTCGAGACTGCGCTGGACAACTTCTATAGCACTCTGCACTCAGTAATTGAAAAATACGTACCATTTATTTTTGGAAATCCCGAGGGATACCCGGTCTGGTACTCTAAATCGCTAATAAATATGTCAGCAGAAAAAGCCAAATTTCATAACAAATGGAAACAATCGGGTAATCCTCGTGATTATGACAGCTTTTCACTGCTCAGGAGACGTCATAAAAGTCTACAGCGGCAGTGTTGGAATGCATATATTCATAGAACAAGAGATGCTATTGTCAGTGACCCTAAAAAGTTTTGGCGCTTTGCTAAGGGCCTCCGCCGCGACCATGGACTTCCAGCACAGATATCATATGGCGCTAAAACTGCCAATGGTGGTGAAGAGGCCGGTGAAGTATTTTTAGACTATTTTTTGTCCATATATGTTCACCCAAACAACCGTTTATTGCCTGTTTATGCTTCTTTGCCTGATTTGAGCCATGTGGGCTCCATTGAGCTTTCAAGCGGCCTAGTCCTTAAGTACCTCAAGGGCATTGACACGAACAAGGGTGCAGGGCACGACAAAATACCGCCCATTTTTATAAGACAGTGTGCCGATCAGCTAGCTGCCCCATTGTGTACACTGTTCCGCAGATCACTCAACGAACAGTGCTTTCCTACTCACTGGAAAAAGGCTTTTATTGTACCCATTCACAAGGGTGGTCCTAAAAACAAGACAGAACAATACCGCCCGGTATCAGTGCTGCCAGTTTTTGGTAAACTTCTTGAGCTTATAGTCAATGATCAGGTGTACCCTATCATCTCTCGTAGTATTCCGCCAACTCAGCACGGTTTCATGAGGAAACGTTCGACCACTTCCAATCTGGTTGAATTCGTAGGATCTGTTGCAGGTTTAATGGACAAAGGCCATCAGGTCGACGCCGTGTACACTGACTATTCCAAATGTTTTGATCGGCTCAGGCATGACATTATACTATTTAAACTAGAGCAAATCGGTGTACATGGCGATCTACTCAGATGGTTTGAGTCTTACCTCCGTAATCGAAGCCAAGCTGTCCGAATTGGGCCTCACCACTCGCGCTTTGCTCCCATTCCTTCCGGCGTTCCACAGGGTTCCCACCTGGGGCCACTGCTATTCAATGTCTGTTTGTGTGACATATCCTCGTGCTTCAAATTTGCTAGTTATTTAATGTATGCTGATGACACAAAGATTTTTTTTCCGATATCTGACTTATCTGATTGTCACAGGCTTCAGGAAGACCTTGATCGTCTTTGCGAGTTTTGCCGTCTCAATAGTTTGGACCTGAATCCTAAAAAATGCCAATCGATTACGTTCTCCAGGAAGTTTTCTAACTTGGACCACCAATATATATTAAATAACCACCCCATCGAACGAGTCACCGAGGTTAGGGATCTCGGAGTCATATTAGATTCAAAACTTACATTCGTATCTCACTTTGACAATATCATCTCGAGAGCTATACGCTATATAGATGCTGGGGTTTGTTAATCGTGTTTCGAAACCGCTACGTTCCCCACATGCTCTTAGGGTCCTCTATTTCGCCTACGTTCGCAGCATACTCGAATACTCTTCACCCGTTTGGTCACCACACTATCAGTCCCACATCACGAGGATTGAGTCTATTCAGAGGAGATTCATGAGGCATTATCAGTCAAAATTGTTTGGTTCACACGCGGGGTACAGGGACGGCCTAACACGACACTCCTTGATGTCACTGGAGGGCAGGAGAATGCTGGCGGATCAGAAACTGCTATACGATGTGATCAACAACAGGCTGGACAGCTCTTCGCTGGTGAGCTCGGTGCTGCTGAGGATCGCACCTGCGCGCTCGCGCCGGCACGTCCCGGCGGTGCTTGGACACGAGCTCACACGCACCAATTATGCTTTGCATTCGGCACTGAATAGGAGCATATACATATATGAGAAATACTTTGCGGAAATCGATGTCTTTTGCCTTAGCCGTCCTCAATTTATATCCAGGATTTGTACAGAAATCGGTCAAATTATACACAACGATCAACATTGATATCCGGGGAACTATTTATTTATCACACTCGCGCAAACACACACACACACACACAGACACACTCCCACACTTAAATATCAATTAATTTAAATTTAATGCCAACTTAATTGAATTTAATGTTATGTTATTGTAATTATTAGTTATTATTTTATTCCATAATTATCCATTGTATAAGGTTACTTTTCCTCCTACCAACTTTCTTATCGGTTTGTTTCGTAACTGCTGGTCGTAACGTGTGGTTTTTGGACGCAGTAAAGAGGGTTTACGATATGTATGTAGATAAAAGGTTAAACACTATTGGAATTGGAATTTGGTGCTTTATTAATCAGCATTGGACTACTATTTAAAATAAATACATTTAGGAACCTTCAAAACTTTAACTTTGTCCTCGAGTTTATTAAATACAAACATGTGAAGTCGTAGTCAAATTATATCTTTTTTAAACCAAATGGAGTAGCTATATAAAATATACAATACATATACAATTTAGATATTGTCAAACCATTTTATTCACAACGCTTCAAAATTATACATGTTCCAAGATTTATTGAACTACCTTGACCAAAACCGAATCGCCCCGCTCAAAAAGCTTAATACATTGATCGCAATTAATAACCTAAGCAGATTAATTATCACGTCATTCCGAACATGCGCAGTCTGCAGCATCCTACCAGCGCCATTCCCGAGCCTCAGGCAGGGTATAATCATCAGCGTCCCATCAGCAAGTGTTGGAGCCCATAAATTACCCAATCACACGCTGTTGGACAGTTTGATTACATCTTAGCAAATACCCCTCCTAGTTGATTTATATTGATTTTCAATTTTGAACTAGGTACTCGTATGGCTGACTCCCAAAACCAGTAGTACAAAATGCCGTCGCCATGTGGTTAAATGAGGCACTTCATTAATAGCCTGGACCATTAATAAAGGACCGGCTCTTAAAGGAATTTTAATGAAAAAAATGAAAGTTAGCCTTTTCGATTCAGAGGAATGCAGAACTGGTACAATTGGTTTTTGCAAGTTGGCGTCAACGCAACGGCTAATTTCTTTCAGAATCAACTTTAACCTCTCAAAAACCGAGGTTAGTTGGGACTGGTCGCGATTTTGAACCTTATGGCTTGGTATAAGTAATAAAATAATAAAATTTAGAACCTAGGTATACCTAACGGAAAAGTGGCGTAAACTTACGCCGGTGGTATTCAAGAGGTTAAGCCGAAATACGAATAGGTTGCTATAGGTCACTTTCTGTCCGAATACTAAAGTTAGGTTGTGTTAAGTCATAACTTTTTATACAACGAGGCGATCCCATGGTGCAAGGCCAATCGGTCTGTATTGTGTTAATCATTTGTCACTTTTAGGATACTCTTTAAAGGTTTCGTTCAGTTATTTGCCAGACCTTTGGCCATTTGATTGAATGTCGGCCCTTAGTTAAGAGTTTTGGACTAAGTGCCTAATTTATCCAAATGGGGCGGCAACATAAACATAGCGTCACGTCTTTTCCCATACGGGGTGGCAGAGGCACGGTTGTGATAATTTAGATACAATAACTAATGCTAATAATAAGAACAATTATTTATCTCCAAAATTAATGAACATTAAACTTAATTAGCAAGGTAAACAATGAACACAATGAACTAATTTAGCAAGGTAAACAAGGGATGTATCGCTACTCCCTAAACAGGGCGAACACTGTGTATTAGGATAAGTTGTTGCTACGTCAAACTAAAAATAATATCTCAGCTTAAAACACAATTCAAACAATTTGCCATGACGATATCACTGATGACTTAAACAATATGAGATACAAAAGCAAAAACAAAAACAAAATAAGAGCAAACGTAAGTTGAGGGTGGTTTTTGTTTGTGTAGGTGAGTTTATATTTGTAAGAGAAGACGGAGAGTGTGGTGCGTGTGTGATTGGAAACCAGTGGTGCGTAGTGAATGTAAGCGTTATCTTAATTACTATTTTTAAATAGACCTTTTGGTAGACACTCCTAAGATTTTCGCAGTCATTTTAAGTTTGTGTGCGCAACCAAAGAAGGATGTTTTTATTATATCATATGTGTTATATTAGAGTTAATTTCAAAATATTTAATTAGATTACTAATCTATATCATCTATGGTCCTAAAAATTAAAAAAATGGCTGCACACTTTTTTTTGCGAACTTCTTTTATATTTGGAGTTATTTTGATTTTATGTGAGGAATTTGTTTTGTTTTGTTACAGAATGATGCTTTCTATAAACAGCTGTATCACTGAAAGAACTTCGCATAAGTTGTACAATTCAGTTGTAGGGAAATAAAATAGTTTGTATGTACAAACTATCAAGACTGCTCTTTGAGCCCGCTCAAGTTGTTATAATGCAGTCTTATGTGTTCCTTCCCAACTGATGAACCCTTTCTTCCCGGAGATGCAGTATCGCAAGAGTGATTCGCATAAAGCCACATATATCCTTTTCATAAGGAGCGGCTCATCCACATTTCTGAGTCCCTTAAAGATATAAAACATTTGCTGACCTTGAAGCTTAGCGTCCGTATGTGGTTTTGAAAATTAAGCTAGCGTCTAGCATGATTCCGAGATATCTCAATGAGTTCATTCTAGGGGCCCACAATTGTAGGAACCAGTACCAAGATCAGCACACATATGAGCAACTAAGCTGAAATCAGTTGATGGCTGAGTCGAGTTATTAATCGAGAAAGTGTTTTTGGTTTGGCAGTATTCAGGGTTAAAATATTTAGTTGTAGCCAGTCTATGACTTTATTGAAATCAGCTTATGCATAAGAATTTGCCTCTTCCCACCATGAGACCTAGAAAATTAATGCGGTATCATCGGCATATGCTTCAATTTTGCACTGGGTTAAATTAAGGCAACAGAATGTGTAATAGTGTAAATAAAGTAGGTCCAAGCATGCTGCCTTGAGGGACACCCCAGTGGACTGGTTGAGTGCTACTTGTATATTCACCATTTTTTACACAGTGCACCCTGTGGCTTAACTAGCTCCTAAAATTCCAGCTGTATACCTCTGATATCTATTTTTTGTAGCTTTGTTACAAGAAGCTCTACCGAAACCATGTCGAATGCCTTGGCCAGATCCTGAAAGATACCCATACACCTCTTTTTATCATCAATGTTTTCAGCAACATGAATAGTGAGCTCGTGAACTGCATCAAATTTAGAATTGCCAGAGCGAAAACCGAACTGATTGTCCGATAAAATCGAATATTTTCCTAAGTACTGAGTCAGCCGTGAATAAATGATACGTTCTAGGGTTTTAAAAAGAGATGGGAGAACCGATATAGGGTTATTGCATTCGACACGGTCCCTAACGCCCCCTTTGTGAATAGGGTTAGTTCCTAATTTATTTGAGAGCGTCCGGAAAAATTCGCTTTTCAAGGCACATGTTAAGGATGGGACTAATGTAAGACCGGGCACAAATTTTATTTTAAATTCTTTAAGAATCTTGTTGGAAATGTTATCCCAGCCAGTTGAACAGTCGTTTTTTAGATTCAGACTATTAATTTCGTCAAAATCCTTGCTTAGCAAAGAGAACGATTCCAATATATTTGTATTTATTTCTGAATGATTATTATAATTATTAGAGCGTTTTTTTTTAATAGCCTCTTCCAGTGTTTTCCCACATTCATAAAATAATTGTTCATATTTTCAATCCACATTTGAGGTGAACCTTGTGTAGCAAGAAGTTCACGAGGTTGTTCTTTCATGTTAGTAGTCGAGGTTCCCTACCCAAAGGGTAAAAACGGGACCCTATTAACTATTACTAAGACTCCGCTGTCCGTCCGTCTGTCTGTCCGTCTGTCACCAGGCTGTATCTCATGAACCGTGATAGTTAGACAGTTTAAAATATACTCCTCATTGAATTCATGAAGTCATGGAAATCACTCGTCTCATCCAAATCGTTGTGCTTCCTTTTTCCCGAAAGAATTTTGTAAAATTATTACAGACAATACCAAAATCATATGAAAATCTATAGAAAATAAGAGTTCATGGTAGCTCGTGTCGAACCTGCAACAGCGCAGTGCTGGTTTTCACAGTTCCATGTAGAACAGGGTACAATGGCGCGCGGGAGATGTCAGGTTGTTTTCTATTAATTAATCTCTGTTATTCTATTAGGTGGGAGAGGCTTAGAATTTGTTAACCTACATTAGACATAAATAACAATTAATAATAGTTTATAATTTGTAACGCTTGTAGGGTACACATATTGTATATATTATACCTATTATAGAAAGCTCCGAGGTCTAATGGGTATCACGATAGCTTCTCACACAGGAAATGAAGATTCGTATCCTGACCATGTACCAATGAGATATTTATCGGACGTTGTGTTTCGGATGACACGTTAAGCTGTAAGTCCTGGCTTCTATCGCTACGGTGTGGTGGTCAAAAAACTACTCCACCAACCCGCACTGAGCCAGCGTGGAGCCAACAAAAAAGATTAAACACCGTTTAATCTCAAAACAAACGTCAAATCCCATTTTTGTGTTTAAACAAGTGCTAAACGGGATTTTATATTTTTGTGGTAAGCCTTTCCACAAAAAAATATCTGTTCTAAACCTGTTTAAAGAGAAAAATGTGTAGGATTTGACGTTTGTTTTGAGGTTAAACTATGTGTAATTTTTTTTTTGTAATATCACGGTAAATGTCTATTTTTAGCAACACTAAACTCGACATAAAACTGCCCTGAGTCAGTAAATGAAAATAAACATCGACTCAGACCAGCTTTGAAGTGAAAAACTTCTTTTTGGTTTAGAAATCGAATAGTGGATGAGAATGAGGGGTGACAAACCAATGGCTAAAAATGTCATTTTTTCGCCCACCAACCAAAACATTAAATATCGATCCTACCCTAGACTATATAACAAACATAACATAGCATATTTACTCCAAAGTGTAGTGCCATTTTCAAAATAACTTGACGCCCTAAAATTGTTTCATATTTAGTATGGGGAAGGGTGACTTACTCTATGATTATAGATTCATTGGCTTCTAGTTATGTTTTTGCTAAAATGATGACAAAGTATGAATTTAAAATTCATACTTTGACATTGGTGTTTTTTGAAAAAAAAAACAGTTTAAAACTGTTTCCAAAAACACCAAACGAACAGGCATCACTATAAAACTCTATTCGTTTGAAAGGCACACAGAAATTTCCGTTGATGAAAGGAGGGGGAGAATTTGAAAAAGTAATTTGAAAAGATAATGCATAAAATAAACAAATTATACCTTTGGTAATTCGTCCTAAAGTGACACGTTTGCGAGATTTTTGATCAAAAAGTTAGGATGTCGTACCAGTTCATTGTTTTACAAATTATGTCGCTTATAATTCTATGATTTTCTGATGATATGTAATACACAAAAGCTTAGTAATCTACTCAAAAACCATTATTTTCAGAATTTAAACTTAAGAAAATTGTATTACCTAGACAAAAATACCCTGAGAATCAACCGAAAACATAGTTTTTTTCCCAGTTTAGCTCGAACCTACAAAGTCTTTTGTAATCTGATTGTTACCCCTATAAAGTTATGACACCGTAAATTAATAAATAATAATTTGAGTCATCGCCAGGGTGATAAATGAACGCCCGAAACAAAGCAGAGTAATCAAATATTTACCCCCGTAATTCCGCCTGGAAGCAGTCTTAGGTGCCAATCCCCTTGAAGGGCGACCAAAGCTTACGCGAAAATGCGGACATATTCAACATTTCATTCGGGATTTATGTAGCCTTTTTTATGGGCCAGGGTAATCATCAACAACAACAACCCAGGATAACTCATCGTCTACGATTTCCTTAAAAAGTACCGTCTATACTTTTCATTAACAAATCTGCTGGCAAATCCATCCATCTGAATTCCCACAAAAAGTTGTTGTTTTGTTAGAAGCAAGATAGGTCGAAGAATCTTGCTGGAAAAGCTCAAGGCACGTCAAACTCGCGCGTCAAACAAGACTTCGCCTGCCCTGCCTTGCAAAACAAATTCTGCGTGGCCTGGTCGCCTGCGTCCCAGCATACGCCGGGGCTTATTGTTGTCAATAAATTATATTGTTACTTAAGTGTTGCCAAGAGACGTGTAAATGAAACTAATAGAAGCCTTAATAAGCTACGTTTACCGAGGATGATGTGTAACTTTCGCAAATTGCAGTTACTTGTACCTAATGAGGTTAGCAAATGACTGGTCCATTTGGTGGAAACATGTAGGCAAGAATTAGTTCGTCAGTTTCAAAGTAATCAAAGTGTACTTAGGAAAACACGCTGATAAATGTAGGTACGTGAGTTAGTTTTCTACATATACAACCACAAACTCGTCCATTTATAATTTCTGAACGTTGTTAACGTGCTGATATATGCTACGATGGTACTGAATCGTGATAATTCTACCTGAGCGTGACTGCACTGCTGCTTTAGAACAATAGGATGAAGTTTTGAGAGGCATTTACAAGGAAGGACGCCGCAGATCCCTTGTCAATCAATCTGACAACAAAACAAATACCTACCGAAGTTTATTCATAATTTCTTTATTGCCCACAAATAATATACAGGCTACGATTATTGGAAATCAGACGTTTTAGGTGATTGATCATTATGTCTATCTTTTGGCAGAGAACACCAAGCGAAGGAGATCTCCAGGTGAATCCAGCTAGGATGGGCAGCATTCAAGAAGCTTGAGAATATATTCAGGGATGGAAAGATACCGCAATGTCTAAAGATCAAACTATTCGATCAATGTGTCCTGCCTACCATGAAGTATGGTCTCAAAATAAGGACGCTTACAAATTCAAATTCGAATTTCTTCATTACTGTAGATATTTACATATACTTAGCAAACGTAATTTTTTGCCGCTTCTCTACATTGTATTACCGAGGGAGGGAAGGGCTTAGAACGATATTAATTACTATAAATAAGGCAAGAATTTAATCGCACATCAAAAAGCACAGAACAAAATGTTTTTTTTAAATGTTTTATAGTACATAATGCCTAATTATTTACAGTTACATACACTAGTTCATCTACACACATATCATAAGCTCTCTTTAATGTGTTCAGGAATCGCATGTTCGACCGGCATGGTGGCATTGATAATTTCTTTGCACTAGCTTGTTCAGAAGTACCAACTTCACAGACAAACTAGGGGCGGCACGCAGGCGGGCGTCGGCGTTCGAAATTTGAATATCATAATATGTAGAAAATTTACACATTATGGTCACAATGTATTAATATTCAGATAAGAAATGAGTTTTTACCAAGTAGTTTAACATTATGCTGATCGTAACGTGTTTTTGGACGCAGTAAAGATATGATACGTGATAAAATAATGTAGTAACGTAGATAAAATATTTTATGTGTACTTAACTTTATGTTTTAAGTATTTTTTGTTGTTATTACATGTTCAACCTAACACGAAGGATAAAGGGGACTTCGCCTAAGCTACCGCAGCATTTTGCCCTGACATTTGCTGTGCAAATCAGTATTTTTGATGTGCAGTTCAATATTTCCCTATAAATAATAAGCAGGAATATATATTTACAAAATTATTAATTTTCAAGGGAAATGGTGAAACAAATGAGGGTATTACCCCAAATAGCCATGGAGTGCGTTATATTCTGGGCATCACACTCCTAGATCGAGTCCACAACGAATAAAAACGTCGACGTCCAAGATGCCGGAAAACGTATTGCTAGGCTCAGATGGATGGAGGTGGGTGGGCAGGACACTTGGCGAGGCAAGGTGATGGCAGGTGAAGTAGATGCCTGACAGAGTGGTGGCCGAAAGAGGGGAAGAGAAGCATGGGTCGACCAGCAGACAGACGGGTCGATATCATTACCAATATCGCGAGGAACACATGGATTTGATTGGCACAGGTCCGGATAACTTGGCACAAAAAGGGGGAGGCTTATACCCAGCAGTGGGCGGAAACAAGCTGCCGATGATTAGAAACAACGAATTGCATATAAATAGTTTGCAAAGGCGACCTTACCTATACAAGGTGACATTTAATAAGCTGACAATATTTTAGGGAATGATAGCAGCCATCGTTATGAACAACTTTCCCAAAGACACATATGGTCGCAAATGAAAAATATGTTTCATCCCTCAGTACATTGACCCGATCATTACAAGTTACTATTGGAGAACCAAAATTTTTTTTCGTTGACGACCATATGTTTCTTGGGGAAAGTTGTTCATAATAATGGGTACTATCATGCCCCTAAATATGGTCAGCTAATTAAATGTCACCTTCTATTGAGATCTCTTTTCATAATTTACCTACTAGATTACGACTGTTAAAGAGCTTCCTGCTGTGGACAAGTAATAATAATCCAATAAAAACCCTCTGGTGTCCCCCAGGGCTCTCTGTTAGGACCCCTACTCTATGCAGCATACCTGTATGACATTAAAGAGTGCTTCAAAAACGCCAAATTTCTGTTATATGCTGACGATAAGAAAATTTATATGAACGTCCGTAGCAGAAATGACTCAAATCTTCTACAAGAAGATTTAGATAGACTGACAGCCTACTATGATAAAAACCGAATTGGCGTCAATATGTCAAAATGCGTACACATAACTTTTACAAGAAAGACCAATCCAATTTCTTCTGACTTTAGCCTGAATAGTAATAAATAAAAGTGACACTGTGAAAGATCTAGGTAAGAAGGCCTACCGAAACTTAGGATTCGTCTTTCGTACATGCAAGGAATTTACGGATACCACCTGTATTAAAATCATTTATTTTTCCTTTGTACGTAGTGTTTTGGAATATTGCAGTCCAATTTGGAATCCACATTATACCACAAATGAAAATGATATTGAACACATCCAGATGAAATTCCTAAAATTCTTGGACTGGCGCACTAAAAACACTCGTACAGAATACCCCGCCACATGTAGCCGCTACAACTTACTAACATTAAAAGATAGACGTGTCCTGGCTGACTTACACGACGTATCCACAGGCGCACTAGACTGTCCAAGACTGGTAACAGAGATATTATCACTTGCTGCTCCGGTTTAACGCACTCGACATACTAAACTTTTCTTTATACCCTACAGTCGCACCAATTATACGTCGAACTGTACCTGTCATAGGCTTCCCGTACTTTTAATAAACTTTTTTCGGACCTGGACCCATTCTGCACGTCAAAGGCTGCATTTAAATGGCAAGTTACACAAGAACTGTTGGGAGTATCACAGGTAGACTCACTTTAGGATGTCACAGGAATCTGTCCCATGTCAACCCTCCCTATATGTGAACGTCGCGCGCGCGCTTTTTTATTACGTATAGTCATTTATCTATTTTGTTTTTGTCCACTCCACTGCACACACCGGCACATACAGACACACACACACACACACACACACACCCTCGCACACAACACAAGTACTTACCACATCCACACGCAATCACTGTTTTTTGATACATTTTTCTAGTTATTGTTGCTCTTTTAGCTCAACTTCATAACCGTCACTTAATTATTGTAAACTGTGTACATAGTGAAATCCGTAATTGGCCTTATTTTAAGTTTATGTTTCCGACTAGCTGTAAGAATGGCTGTGCGATTTTTGTTCATTAATAAAATAAAAAATAAAATAAATAAATAATTATGCATCAGGCCAATATTTCCAGCCCCGAAGAGAAGACACCATCGATAAATATACCCACAGACAGACCATAGTACACGTGATTTTATTATAATTAAACGTTTAAGGAAGCATCAGTTTACCTCTAGATAGGTATCTACCTAAGGTTCAATTTAAGTGTACGAGGCAAACTTTTTTAGAGAGAAGTATCTGCGATATTTTTCTAAGCGGGCACATGACTGCGGAGTTCAGAGCTACATCATGTTACATTACGGAGCAGTAGGAGTTTTAACGTCACAGTTTGAATATGCTTGGGCACAGTTTAATAAAGAGTTGAGAATGGGCTCGCACCCGCCGTAAGCCGTGGGCTGTGAGTAATTACATGTACGCGCATACGGTATATATATCACAGCTCGCGAGCAAATGAACCTGGAGCCCTACTCGCTCTTTGTAATAATGACGGATTTGCCAGTTCTGTAAATTAAATATATATGTCACCGTAAGATTGTCAACACCGTTAGTGGATAAACTAACCCGTTAGTTGATCAACTATCGACAGATAGTAAACCAGTTTAGAATTTACGTTTCTTTTGTTCTTTATTAGAAGAAGGAGTAAATATAATTTGACAACTTCGACAGATAGACACCCTCCAATAACACCAGCGCCATCTGCAATGAGCTTTTGAGATTAGGTGCCATTGCGCCACCACAACCATGTGTTAAGCGAAATCTACGATCATATTGGAATCATGATATGGTTTGTTTATATCGCTGGTGGTGTAAAAACACATCTCTTACGGGGACCCCCTTTAATTTGATAAATCTCATGTCATTGCTGTAGCGACAACATATTTACACATTCCGTGAAAATTTCAACTCTTTGCCTGTTACGGTTCATGAGATACAGCCTGCTGACGGACGGACAGACTGAAGCTTAGAAATAGGGTCCCGTTTGGCACCCTTCGTATGCGGAACCCTAAACATACACCCTAAACACCCCCGAAACATTAATGAAATTAAAATTTGGTTCACTGTCTCATATTTAATCTGATAACTTTTGATGTGCTGTTCCGATTTTGATAAAATATATCAAAGAAACATCGCAGTGAAATCTAACTAGCAAATACAAAAACCCGCATCAAAATCCGTCCACCGTTTGAACGTCTCGTCTCGTTTGACAAGCTGATAACATTCGAACTACATAACCGACTTTAACAAAATGTAACAAAAATGTAAGAACCATTTACAGAAAACCGTATTAAATTATGACCACCGGACACACCGAAATTCCGACAGACGACGACGCTTCAAACTTATCACCCTCTTTTGGTCGTCGAGGGTTTAAAAGGAACAACAACCAGTATACCTCGCGCCACGAGCGAAACGCTAGAACTAAGGCTAGAACGAAAAGGCTAGAACCTGCGTGTCTATTCACACTGTTTTTCTATTTCACATCTATTACTTATCAATCACTGCATTACAAAATACGTATTATGTATAAATAACAAAAGCTTATTTTATTTCAGGTCTTCAAACTGAAATATATCAGAAAGTAATAATTTACGACATTTTGTAAAAGTGTATTTGTTGTTTGTAATTATCTTCTCTATCGATTCGCGTATAATTTCGCGTTTAATAGGTGTGCACCCATACACGACATTTTAGTACTTACAACTATACATAAGCCAGGCTCCATACAAAAAGGTTCTATGCCTTTTTTCATGCCAGTTGCCAGTTCAAAATAAAGTGTGAATCTTTATTAAGTGCAAACAAGAAAATTAATCCACAAAAAACTCCACCCTCCCAGTTTTTTTTATAATCATTTTAATATTTAAATGAACTATCTGGGTACCAACTGCAAAAAGTATAATAATTTTGGAATGGAAAGGGTTTTCGTAGTGAAATTGACTGATTCGTGATGATGAAAGACACTTAGTGCTGATGTGTTTTTTTAACCCATATCGTTATGTGCTCTTTATGAACATTCACACTGTACATAATGCAGGAAATGCTATTTCAATGGTGATTTAGGCTCTGGTTGTTTACTCCAAAAGCGGTAACGACATTTAGCGGAGGTATTAATATGGTGGCCGTAAAAAGGCTTGTTGCCGCTAGTGGCTGAAGATTATTACCGCTAGGAGCTGAAGCCTTTTTCGACCATTATTATTTAAATGAAAAGTAACTCGCACATGGCCAAAGAGGATTGTAAAAAGTACAGTTAACAACAGTTTGTATTGTGATGGCGTCCTTGAAACTTCTGTCCACACATTCAAACATATGTCGTTCATTAGTCATCGTGAGTGGCTTTACCTGCTTGATGACCTTGGTTACTTACCCTCTATACCCCTTTCATTTTTATAATATTACTTAGCCATCTTTTGATATTTTGTTTTGTGTTTCATGTCATTGTTTTGTTAACCAATTAGGAAGGGATGTATTTTTGGTTGAACCAATCAAAAAGTTATTTCCGATCTCATACTAGGCTTTGGACATAGCCTTGAAAATGAACCATAGGTGCAGGTGTCACTTTATGTTTAGACATATATGTGTGCAGTGTGTGAAGTGCTTCTGTGCAATTATACCTATAATGTTACCTATACATATCTCTATTTGATCCAAATATAAAAACTTTGTGTCTCATTGCCAATTTCGTGTTTCATTTTCAAGCGGGAATAGAAGTATGAAAATAACTCGATTAAATTTTAATAATAGTAATATCTCTTTCGGCCCCGTTTGATACCTAATCAATGTATGTAGATTCGCGGTGACGAGAAATATAGGCCAGCCCTTAGCGGTAACAACCCCGTAAAAAGACGGCCGCCGACACGTGGAATGTTCTAGATTAGCGGCTGTATTTTTATGGAGAAAAACGCAGACCACAATAGTAGTTTATGTGACTGCTACATAATGGAGGGCATTAATACTCGAGAGTGAGTTTCATAATAATATCACTCGAGAGTTTTAATGCCTAATTATTTTAGTTACAAACACTAGTTTATCTACACACATATCATAAGCTCTCTTTGATATGTCTCCTTGAGGAAGTTCTCCTCCGCATGTTTGACCGGCATTGTGTCATTGAGTTGTTTAGCTTGTTCTGTAGTACCAACTTCACAGACAAAGTATAGGCGGCACGCAGGCGGGCGTCGGCGTTCCAAATTTGAATGTCATAATATGTAGAAAAATTACACATTATGGTCATAATGTTCAATATTCAGATAAGAAATGAGTTTTTAGTAAAGTAGTTTAACATTATGCTGATCGTAACGAGCGGATTTTGGACGCAGTAAAGAGGGTTTATGATACGTGTGCAGATAAAGTAAGTAACGTAACAACGGTGGAAAATTGACGTTGACATTTGTTTTATAAAAAATGTGACATCACCATTGAAAAGAAATCGTTCGAGACTCATCAACACGGTTATGAGGGCGTCATGTAAGTGGCGGCACTGCTTTTAGACGTTACGGGGTCGAACACCACTCTCTAGCTAGAAAACCGCGCCGTTTGGTGTACATAGACAACGTTCTTGTGACGTCATTCACCGCTGAATTACGTCATCTAACTATTACTGTCGCTTTCGGAGGAAACCAGAGCTTTAGGTAAAGCTGTTCCCGTAGTTTACCGACTCCGCGGGGTGCTATGCGCTATATAAAGCTCTGTCCCTCAACTGTCGCGACAAAACCACCTCTTAGTAGCGGGGGCTATCTGCCCCCCTAACATGCCGCTATCATGCCCGTTGACTATGAGCTGATGTCCGCTTATAAAATCGGATAAGCAGGCAAAATCCTCCCATATATATCATATACACATATATATCGCCCAAAAGGGTAATTAGCAGGTAGAAAGCCTTCAGCATATACCAAGGCCATGGCTCACAGTAAAGTCTTAGTAGGACAACTGTAAACACAAAGGTGTTGTTTTTAGTCCGTATACCACACGAGCTGAGGCCCGCTCAATATGTGGGGACCCGGACATAGCAGGGAGGTCTGACTCCTGGGCATGGGTAATTCCATTTTTTCCCCTCCAACAAAAAATAAATAAAAAAATGTCGCGACAAAACCTCTTCCCGCGGTCGGCGAGCTTTGGGTGCTGCACCCGCAGCTTACTAACACCGCGGGGGGTGTTGCTGTGTGCTCTGTCCATCACCATGCTGCATGCTGTGGATGCTGGTCTGTGTCTAAACCGAAGAACAAGAACTGTCTCAACAACAAACAAAACACAGTTTTGTTGTTTCGGTTTCTATGATATATACATTTTATTCTTATAATATAGCTAGATAATTCATTTACTCATTAAACATGGTACGTACCCATCAACTAGTTTTCCTGAAATTCAGGTTTCCTTCTGTTTCCTCAGCCTTCTCCCTATAGGCTCTTCTAAAACCGGCCTTTCAACAAAAGTGTACTAAGTACTCGAATCTTCAAAACTTAACAAGAAATGATGATTTTGTCCAGGCCTGAAAAATTAGGAACTTAGAACATAATTGCGGGAATTCTCTAACTAAATAGACTACGGGGAGCCAAGATAAGATGCGGCAATTGACTTCTGTCAACAGTATGGGAGATCTATGAGTCTGTCTCCCTTCCTTTTCTAAGGAGAAGGAGACTACGCCTCGCTCTGTCCCCACTGTTGACAGATCTCAAATGATACCTGTAATATTGGCTCCACTTGAGAGTAAAATAGTCCACAGGCAACTAATATCTTATCTGTTAACCTCTGATACTTAAAGCTTGCCAGGAACATCTGAACCTCAGACTTAGCAGAACTTCCATCGACTCTGCTAGAAGCTATGATTTTTGAGGTTTCCGTACCCAAAGGGTAAAAACGGGACCCTTTTACTAGGACCCTAGACAGACCGACGGACAGCGGCGTCGGTCTGTCTGTCTGTCCGACTGTCACCAGGCTGTATCTCATGAACCGTAATAGTAAGACAATTGAAATTTTCACAAATGATGTATTTCTGTTGCCGCTATGACAACAAATACTAAAAAATAGAATAAAATGAATACTTAAGGGGGCTCCCATACAACAATTATTTCAATACCACATACAAACTTATGAATGCACCTGGTTACGTACATGGAGTGTGAAAGTAGCCGCACCAATAAATTTGTAAATAACATTTTGCCTTGTAACATTCAAACTATTCATTCCACACCATCCCTACCTGTACGGTGGTACGGAACTCTTCGTGCGCGAGTGCGACTCGCACTTGACCGTTTTTTTCTTTCTTAGACAGGATTCAACAGAAAGGTGTAGACATGTTTTACGATATAATGAGATATCACTCATTGATTTTAATTGCAATAGAAATATTATACGTTTGACATCGGAATATTCAGAAACGTAGTAACTTTACAGATATTTCATCCCAATGTGGTTCACTTGTTTGTGCTCAGTTCTCGTAATAATATATATAAGATATTGATGGTTGTTCAAATATCCAAACTTTAAACTTAGTTCTTCGATTCTGTTTACTTTGATGTATTCTTAGAGTTCCGTAACCGAAGGGTGTCAAATGGATCCTGTTACTAAGTCTCCGCTGTCCGTCCGTCTGATGACTGTCCGTCTGTCACCAGGCTGTATCTCATAAACGGTGATAGTTAGAGAGTTGAAATTTTCACAGATAAGTATTTCTGTTGCCGCTGTAACAACAAATGCTAAAAACAATACAATAAATATTTAGTCCTATACGACAAACGTGTTTTTTTTGCTCGTTTTTGCTCGATATTGAGAACGGTAATAGGTAGACGCTTGAAATATTCACAGAATATTAAGTTTTATTCACTTTAAAAATAAATCATTAATCTAAAAGAAAACCAATACTTAAGGAGGGCTCCCATACAACAAACATGTTTTTTTTGCTCGTTGTTGCTCGATATTGATAACGGCAACAGGTAGACGTTTGAAATATTCACAGAATATTGAGTTATTATAATCACTTTGAAAATAAATAATAAAATTAAAATAAAAACAACAAACATGATTTTTTTTGCCGTTTTTATAGATCATGCTATGGAACCCTTCGTGCGCGAGTCGAACTCGCAATTGGCTGGTTTTTGTTTATTGTTGTACATCATAACTTTGACTCAATACTGACTCAAAAACGAAAATTCAAACTCACGAAATGTTAAACAATAGGTGAGCAGAAATCAATTCGGAAATAATTCTCAATTAACAGTAACTTAAGACAATGGTCCCCAAACTTCGATAGAGCGCAAAACGCAAACATAATAAATTAATGGGAATAGCTGCCTAATGAATAGGGGATTCAAACCTAGGGGTTTCGTCCCTTAGTAATTCATAACTGGTCATTAGTCAGTTCTAATTGCGGCGCGGCACTGGGCGGTATTTCCGCGGGAAATTCTTTACGTTTCAGCTCCTATTTTTTTTTGTACCTATTTGATTGATGGACCACCGGACGACCGACGTCCCGTCTCATGGCGATTCTAGGCGGTTCGATTAGTCGGTCGGTAAAGTTACCGGTAGTGAAGCAAGTTATTTTTTGTGCCTACCCTTCGAGGGATAAGGGTGTGAGTGCTTATTCAGTTACATGTGGTTATAGGAAGGAATATATACCAATGAAGAGTAGAAGTATACAGTTCGGTACCGAAATTTCTATATACCTAAAATATAATAATAATACCTTGGACACTTACACATATTGATTTAGCCCCAAACTAGGATTCCCTGTATCTTGGGTACTAGGCAACGATACACATACTTAGATAGATAAACAACCATGACTAGGGCACAAACATCCATTGTAATCAAACAAATATTTGCCCCCACCGGGACTCGAACCCGGGTCACTGCCGACTCGGCCATTCGGGTCGACTATAGGTATGTGGTTGCTGTCAATCCCCTCCTATTTTATTTTCCAGCACTTTCACTTTCATAATGATATCGCAAATAATAATGTATTTCCGGGACGCATTCATTATAAATTGAAATGTTCTGTACTGAATGTATCCTCTTTTACATATGTATTATATAAGAATGATGTAAATTTTTCCTATACTCTATAGTTACTCTTTTAATCTTTGACGTCAATATGAACAAAACAAATTTTGAACACAGGGTGTTTGATGGCCCGGCTTAAAACGGACTACCTACCCGTGAAAGGAGCTTATAAAGGGTGCCTTTTGGTGCTCTTTTGGTCAGAACAAGGCCTTATGTTGATATTTGCGACTTGATGGTCCATTTTGCAAATAATTTATCTTGGTTTCGGCGGACGGAGGCCCAAATCGTTTCTTATTGGGTATTTACACGGGTCGACTTCCGCCGTGCGGCAAGTCACCAATCACATCAACCAGCAAAATCGAATCGCCACATAATATACAAGGGTCGATTAAAAATGCAGGTGACTTGGTAATTTTTATTCAAAATTTGACAAGAACTGCGTACAAGAGATAGCGAGCCAGCTTTTTACGGTCGATTTTAGTCACCAGCCGCATGCGGCCAGCCGCTGCACGGCTAAAGTCGAATGCTAGTTTCTTTGGGGGTTTCAACTTTAGTCACCTAAGGCCTAGCCGAATGGCCATATAGTCGGGCGATTGTCGCCGAACTGCCGACAGGGTTTAGTCACCCGTGTAAACACCCTATTAAAATTGCTACATAACTCTTTTATAGACAGCTTGGTGTATAGGGTAAGTGCTTTCCTTATAGGCAGGCCGGCGTTTGTGAAAGTGGAGCTGTTAAGAATACAACTTACAAGCCCTTTGGGCCTGCTTATGGACCTTCCGTCGTTTTCGTAGGTGGTACTTTAGCTACCTTTAAGATACCCTCAATTTCGTATTGAGGTGAACCTGCGGAGACGGATGAAGTATGTTACTTTATTGCAAGCCGCTCGTCTTGTTCCACTACGATGTGGGCGGAAGGAGAAAGGGTCTTTGTAAGTATTAAGTCCGACGGGGCATAGCATATTTATAAGTTAATTGAACAATCGGTCAAGTACGGGTCGGACTCGCACACGAAGGGTTCGGTACCGTCGTGATAAAACCAAAACAAAAATAATAAAAAAACACTAAATCCTAAATAATGAAACCAAAACAAAAAGAAAAAATATATGGGTTCTCTGAGAATCCAACCCGGTACTTCAAGATTGCGAAACCGATACGAAACCGACTGTTATTAAGATCAGCGAAATTGATGGTGATATTGAATCATGATGTTATGAGGTATTTCGCAGGGGCAGGGATTTAAAAAAAACAATCGCTTGTATGGGGACTATCTTTAATTTTCAAAATTGCGTGTAGCTCATTATTTTTTGTTGTTGCGGCAACAGAAATGCTCATTTTGTGAAAAATTCAGCTCTACCTATTTCCGTTGATCCGATAGAGCCCGGTGACGGACGGACGGACGGGCAGACAGACGGACAGCGGAGGCTTAGTGATAGGGTTCCGTTTGGCAACCTTCGGGGACGGAACTCTAACAACGAATAAGGTGAACTCCATCTTTATCGAAGTCTACACGGACGAATGGTAAGTCAGTCATCTTACATTCGTGCTCTCCGGAAGCAGGGCTATATTATTTCTGTAATATGTCCAAAAGCAGAAATCACTAGACCTTTGGAAACGTCGCGTGTTTCCATAATATACAAGGCCATTACCCAGGGGTCTATAAATTATCACGTATACTTTGGAACGCAATATTTTCACTTACGTCTTCCGTCAGCATTACGCCGCAATCGTGTATACTTCGGAATGGTCTACGCCAATTTTTTGGTTCCGTTATATACTACGCTATGGCCCAATGTAAATACTCGTGTTATCAAATAAATATTTTATGTGTAGTTAAGTTACACGTCTACTTAAATATTGTACCGCAACATCACCTTAGCCCCGACATATATTTCCAACTCCTTAGATAGCCCTCCGGTCTTGTTTATATCGGGTGGTATAATAGTGATTAAATCCATGTTGTCATTTTTTAGTACAATCTATCAGGATGTCTTGGTGACATATTGAGGTTAGAATGCATGAAGCACAGAGGCAGGTTTTATAACCTTTCAAGCTGCAACGGCATGCTATAGCCATGAGAAGAAAATGTACACTGTTTTTACATGCGATTGAGATAGTGTCGTGTAATCTTCTAACACCATAATTAATACACAGTGTAAATTTCAACATTCTACCTGTTACTGGAGTTAGTAATAGCAACCAAAAATAAGATACAAAGTTTTTTCACGGAGCACCGTCACATAATGCGTTCCGACATGAATATAAAACAAATGAATATAAATATAAACGAAATGGTCCTGAGGGAATGGGGGTTGAATACCTACCTTTGCAATCAATATGAGGCTGTAATGTTATCTAGGACCAGAGTACTTGTCAAGACGAATCAAACGAACTGAAACTCGATAGTGTCGCGTCGTTTTTCTCTCTCGGAACAGCTGATTTTCATGACATGGAGCTCAGGACCAAAGAAGTAAGTAAGTAAGACGAATCAAATATCGAGTGATAGGGTTGCATGTTTTTTGTTACAGATTTCCCAAGGCCACCTTCCAGCTCCATCATCAGTTCAGCTCCATGTCATGAAAATATTGTATAGGCCCAAGGGCAAGTCAAGACGAATCAAACGCGCCCAACTCGATAGGGTTGCGTCGTTTTATTACAGAGTTCCCATAGCCACCTTCCAGCTCCATGTTATCAAAATATTGTATACTCATCCGATTTACACATGCACGCAAAAATTCAGCTCGATCAGAAATCGGGAAGTGGGCCGAATTTGATTATTGACCCGAAACCTTTGACTCAGAATATACAACATCCACTGCAAGTTAAATAAAAGCTTTAAAATAATGTGATACATTTACAATACTTTTGGTGGTGTGCGTAAACCACTAACACATCTCGATCCATCGCACTTTTAAGATGTTGTCATGATCTCTATAATGTGGTCATTTAACATAATCTACGGAGCTAAATTCGGTAGGTATTGACCTCTTCGAATGATGCTATAATCACACCAGCAAATATGCCAAGTTGTACAGTTTCCAGCAATCTCGTGAAAAATAGTCAAGAAACTACTCACCTTCACTCTTCTGATGTCGACGCTGGCTGGCGTTGCAGAATGCCGATAGTAAGATTATATGCAGAATATAATTTATAAATACTTCTAATACACGACTAATTGGAGTACACAGAACTTTCGCTACTTTCAAAACTACTTATAACTTTTCAATCTACCGACGTTATGATGATATTGCTTTAAAATACACCTAAAGAGTGACTAGCGAAGCGAATGCTTTTATTTTCTTTTAGTAAATAGTGTTGTATTATCATTTTTGTTTGGGCGGGAAGGCCCGCAAGTTCACATGTTGCGTACGTGATCGTGGGGCGGGCGGCCGGAGCGGAGACGCGGAGCTTTCTGCCGCCCCGAATAGACGGTGCCGCCCGCCCCAGCGCTGAACTTTTTAACAACTTTCAGTTTCAACGAACTGTTTGGCGGAATTTATAGATTCTAGACTACTCATAGAAAAGGCTGGCTTAACTTATAAGTTTTGGTGAGGTTTATAACAATTATGTGTTCATAAATAGTTTCTTTAAACAAAATCACACGCAGGAATTAGTTTAAATTTAGAATAGGAAGTACAAACAAAGGCGAATTTATATTCTCATCTGTACTTCTTTTGTTTTACTAGGTAATACTCTTGTGTTATCAAAATAAACAACGACATTATTGATCTTACTTAAATATTTATTAATAATGCTTGGGGCCAAATTATTACAGCAACATTACTATCATATGTTATTTAGGTACTTGTATAATCACCTCATAGATCTCAGAAGAAATAGATTTTACATTGCTTTTTCGCTGTTTCTGGTTCCCACGACACAGGGTATCCTAGTGCGGGGCAATGTATGTGCTTATACATGATTCGGTTACTTTCGGCGTCTTTCAAATTTAATTAACGCAAACCCCTTGAAGAAATATTTCTGTAATGTGCTGACAAATTGCGAATTGCGAATTATGAGGATCCGTGACGTGCCCGACCTTTTGTCCCTCACATCTAACATGACGACAAGAAACGTACTGAATGCATTCTTCTCTAGCCATTACAGTCATTAACGTAACGCTGGGACCCCAACGTTTTTAGACGACCTTAGACTGGAATTTTGATATAAAATTACAGATTAAGTGACACAAAAAGTTACACCGTCCACCAAACAAGAACGACCAAATCATGTAGGTATTTTCATATTAGATAATGTATTAAGTATTTTGTGGTAATGTATAATAGATTAAGATAATTATTACGTAGTTACTTGTATAATTTGATAGCTGTTGATTAACATGTCTCCATAATCATTTGACTATTGATGACTACACTTGAGATTTCTTACGATTCCTAAACATTATCGCAATAAAGTCCGGAAGTAGGTACTATTGTACAAAATGGATTTACTAATTTATATAAGTATCTAACGAAGAAAACATAATAGCAATCTTTTGTAAGGAAGAAGGAAGAAGGGCGGATTACAGGAGAATTAAGGGAATAAAATACCTTTATTGGGAAAAACACAATGCTATTTAAATCGTGTTGGAATTAAAATATGTCCAATAGTACCGGAGTACGTGGTAGAAAAAAAAAGGTTATAAATAATTTCGCTTGACTGGTTGTCCTTTATAACTGACTTCAAAAAATAAGGAGGTTCTCAATGTGTCTGTTTGTTTTTCTGTTTGTTACGCGATTACTCCGTCAATTATGAACCGTTTATGATGTTAATTTTTTTGATCGGTAGGTCATACTTCGGAGGTGGTCCCTTATACATTTTATCAAAATTGAATAAGCGCTTTTTGAAAAATCAAGCAAACAATCAAAATATAAACAGAGATGACGTTTTGGTTTGTGGTTCCGTGCAGCAAAAGTTTTGACGAGGTCTTTTCATGTACAAAGACTTAATTTGCATACCGACCGGGGAGGAAGAAATAGGGCTCGAACTTGGGGTCGGTTTTTATGTTTTTAACTTGGTGAGTATGTTTTAATTATTTAAAAATAAATGATGATACAGTGTTTTGACGGTTAGGTTAAAGTTTTAAGACTATTTTTTTATGAAAACAGCTTGTACAAAAGTGTTGAACCGTCTTAAAAATAAATAAACCTTCGAAGTTAAGGTTTACGTAAAGTTAAAAAAGAAATTTACCCATTCAAATGAAAATCTGTTGTAATTGGTATATACTTAAAATTTTAAGAGCTAACAATCCTGTTTTAAATACCCTGCAAGCTTTCCAAAACATATTAAAATTGTAACAGTTATTTTTCATAAAGCCAAGTTATTGGTAAATCAAAATTAATCTAAAACACAAACAACGCAAACATTTTAATCAATATTGTTATTAAAACTAAGTATGGCTTGAATTTTAGAATGTATTTACCACGTATATGCAAATTAAAATTAGCTGTCGAAGAAAATGGGTCTGCCTCACTAAGGTTTTTCTTGTATTATTGCTTCGCTTGGATAAATTGCTGGTTTTTAGGGTTCCGTACCCGAAGGGTTCCAAACGGGACCCAATAGGGTCCCGTTTGGAACAGACGGACGGACGGACAGCGGAGTCTTAGTAATAACTAAGACTCCGCTGTCCGTCCGTCCGTCTGTCACCAGGCTGTATCTCACGAACCGTGATAGTTAGACAGTTGAAATTTTCACAGATGATGTATTTATGTTGCCGCTATAACAACAAATACTAAAAAACAGGATAAAAGAAATATTTAAGGGGGCTCCCATACAACAATTCTTTCAATACCACATACAAACTTATGGATGCACCTGGTTACGTACATGGAGTGTGAAAGTAACCGCACCAATAACTTTGTAAACAATATTTTGCTGTGTAAAATCCAAACTATTCACTCCACACCATCGCTTCCATTGAACGGTGGTACGGAACCCTTCGTGCGCGATTTAGACTCGCACTTGACCGGTTTTTTATCTTGTTAATTAGCTTGTATATTTACAAATTTAATTTATTACTGTATTTATTCTTAATACATAATTTAGGACCGACAGACCAGACTGCATAAAGCCAGCCAATTAGTATCTTCACAAAAATATAATGACCTTTATTTAATAATAATAATTTTATTTCATCATCAAATAGTTAAAAAAGTTACCAACTTAGTCCTTTGACGACCCGAATGGCCGAGTCGGCAGTAACCCCGCCTACGAAGCCAAGGGTCCCGGGTTCGAGTCCCGGGGGGGGGGGCAAATATTTGTTTGATTAGAACGGATGTTTGTACCCTAGTCACGGTTGTTTATAAGTATAATATTTATCTATATCTATAATGTATGTGTATCATTGTCTAGTACCCAAGATACAGGGAATCCTAGTTTGGGGCTAGATCAATGTGTGTAAACAGTGTACAAGTTATTATTATTATTATTATTATCATAACGTCACAATAGTACTTACATTGGGAACATCCGAAGCCCGAACTAGTTATAAATAACCTGTATTTCAGGCCACAGCGCACTTCAGGATAGAGTTTAGGTGCAAAATTTATACAGAGATGCGACTATCTGAAGGAAAAATGATTATTGAGATGAATATGGAACCGAAAGTACTTGATTACAAAAATTAAAACTTTAATGAAGATGTCAAAAAAAATCACTTGCCCATTACCTGCCGTCGGTCGAGGATGCTGCGCTTGTGGCGTGAGCCGTCTCCAGTGGTGTAGCCGGAAAGTTGGTGAGGGAAGCGGCGGGGAGGCTGTCCCCGGTCGAAGATAATGTGCAGTCGACGTCAGCATTGTCCTGTGGCAGAGGCGATGGCGACCCGGTATTCTGCTGGTTCCCGGATTTGCCCACCGGTGGCTACTCGGCCCTTTCCAGCAACGTAGCAAGGACGTATCCAGTTGGCAGGGGCAGGTCCGTTCAGAGAGAGGCATTGTTTGTGGAAGTGGCTCTTACACTGTGGGCAGGCAGCGCCACCTGTCGCCGTAGTTGAGAGAAACTTTCCATAGCCACCGGCTGGCTCAACGGTGATGCCAAAAATAATAAAATCACTACCGTTTGTACCGTTCTCGTTAACTCCGCTTGTTTAATTAATTTCTAAAGCAACCAATTCGGTTGAAACTAGACGGGGTCGCCTCGCTCCCCTCCGCTTCGCCTAGGCTCCAGGTTGTATTATAAAGATGTGATCTAACACAACCTAACTTTATTATTCACCAATAAACCACTTAACAACGTAAGCGTTGAGGTATACCCAGATTTTGATTGCGTATGAATGAAGGCCAAAGTCTTTGTACTGTATAGCACCTAAAAACGTCGAGCCATACAGGCTTTGGCTTTTTGCGACCAGACTGTCAGGTTTTTGAGAGGTTAAGCAAAATAAGAACAATAAACTAATATAAAATAATCTTAGCATTGTCAGTCATTAACCAAAAAGGGATCTTTGATTAATGACTGACAATGCTAAGATTATTTTATATTAATTTATTTTTCTTATTTTGCTTAACCTCTCAAAAACCGAGGGTAGTTGGGACGGTTCACGATTTTGAACCTAATGCCGAGGTAATAAAATTTCAAACCTATAACGGAAAAGTTTCGTTATTTAACGCCAGTGGTATTCAAGAGGTTAAGCTATTAGTTTTAGATAGCCTGCTAAGTATGTAAATGAAATAGTAACAAAATATAAGTATTTTAAAATGTCTTTAATTAAGCTTATTCTCTAACAATATTCATAGAATTATTATTGGAAATCATCTGGTACAACGTTTAATGCATAGCAAAAAAACCATAAAAATCATATTTCAGTCAGTTCAAAACAACAAACCGGCAACTGGTGTTCCAACCAGCGCCAGTTCATAACATTGTTCAACTAAGGTGGCAAAGCAGATAGTCGGGCCTAATTATGTTGGTAGTCCGTGTGTTGGTCCGGATACGAAAGCCCTTTGTCTTCCTATTATGTATCGTAGTATGTATCGCTGACATATAAATCATCCCATAACCTGCTTTTACTGGCGAGTCAGCTGTTTGCAATGACACCAGCGACCTCACCGAGATATAGAGCAATCTTGTTGAAGCCATGCCTAGGTTGTCTCGTAAAATGCAAAACAAGGTCGAGAGGACATTAAATTTTTATCGCCGAAGACAGGAACTAACTAGGAAATGGCCGCATATAAAACTTCAACAAAACAGCTTAATCCTAAGTTTTATAGAGACTAGAACGCGCTAACTAGATCTAGTAAATGTCTATTGCTTTCTGCCTGTTGTATACTAATATCAATCGCAATACTGGTCAAATTGAGAAGTCGATCTTCAGTGGGTCGCCATTTGAAGAACTCCCCTGTCTGTGTGGCCGAATCTGCCAATTTCACAGACAGGGGTTTTATGGGCCCTTGTTGGATTTTAATTGGAATTCCTCTAATTCTAATTAGAATCGAAAGGAAATATTTGTTTTTTTTTATTTAGTTTCACATACTTGCAAATTTATAAGCAGATACAAAAATATATTCAATTTGAAAAACCCTTAACTTCAGGATCAGTATTCAGATATTAAGTAAGTTGAAAATGACTTAATATCTTATTGTTATATTATATTTTAACGACACGGTGTTATATTATCAACATAAAGCAGTTTGAGACTTAACAGATATCCATAGATTCATTTAAATTACATATTTAGTACTTATCCAAAAATAGGCGCGCTCCAGCCTCGAGCGTCCTTATATTTCGACTATCCTGTGAGAGAAATTTGAATACGAAGGGGATTTCAATGATTCTTTGACTAATTAGCCTGTTTTTTCATCAACGTTTTCACATTTTCCAAAAAGAGATCCATATAATTATCAACAAAGTTCACATTGAGCGTGAATCTCAACTCAATATAAACAAAAACTTGGCATAATCTGTCATTCTCAGACATGTCTTTTTTAGCAATGTGATTAGTCGATTTCTCAATTTGAATTGATATCAGTGGCTCAAGCAGAACTGAACTCGGACCCTAAGGGCTCATTTACGGAGACGCGTGGCTTCGCGCGGCGCGTGTAGCGTGGCTTCCCGCGGCGCGTGGGGCGTTTTGTCCGTTCATAGACAGGCGGTGTGTGTAGCGGCCCGCGTCATAGCACGCGCAAATACAAACGTATGGCAATATACGAAGTCGTTCATAGAGATGCAAGACGGGAAGAGTGGCGGAGCATGCTGCGTCGGAAGCGGCGGCGCACGCGGCGTCGTAAGCGGGCGGCGCACGCGGCGTCGTCAGCGGAAGGGAGAGGTGCGGGGGATGTGGTGTCGTGTCGTCGCGTGACGCATGCTAGTTTGCAATCGGCAACGAAAGCGAGCGAGTGTGTATTTTGTGATGCAAAATGAATGACGAAGAAACAGAACTTTTCATAACAGCAGTCCAAAACCGACCTGTGTTGTGGAAAGGTTGTCATCCACTACATAAAAATAGGATCGTGGTGAAACGAAAGTGGACAGAAGTGTCTGGAATTGTTGGTAAAGGAGGTAGGTAGATAAATAAAAAAAATTATATAACATGACCAGTACTCGTTTATTAATTTTATAATCGATTCTCCCAAAAGTAAGACTTAAATGTGTTACGCACATTGATTGCATTGGTGGTAGCTGCGTTGTACCTTCTATGATATCGGTTTCTACTACTTTGTATCCCTATTGTATTATTGTACTCCTTATCGATGTCTCCATCTACGTCTCGTATTATATTATGCAGAACACATATGGCTTTAAGAATGATACAAGAATGCTCATAATTGGTTTCTATAGGTTTGTTTAAAATTCGCCATTTTGCGTTTATTATGCCAAAGGCACACTCAACACATTTTCTAGCACGACTAAGACGGCTATTAAAATATTCTTTGTGGGTATCTAAATTTCTTGATGGAAATGGACGTAATAAATGAGTTTTCAAAGGATACGCCTCATCCCCTATAAGTGCGTATGGTAAACAATAAGATGTTTCTGGTATATTTGTGTCCGATGGTATGTTGTATCTGCCACTTTCTATCAGATCATTTATTACTGAGTAATGAAATGTCCCACCATCACTTTGTCGACCCCTGCCACCTATCTCCACTGCGATGAATCTCTTATGAGCGTCAACGATGGCTTGTAAAATAACCGAAAAATATTCTTTGTAATTGTAGAAACTAGATCCTGTATTTGATGGACACTTTATTTTGCAATGTTTTCCATCTATTGATCCAATACAGTTAGGAAATCCCCAGAGATTAAAATAGTCGTTAGCAATCCTTTTATGGTCTTCTTCTGTTGGTTGTGGCATATGAATATTAACTAACTCTGTCCAGATTGCTAGACAGGTCTCGATTATTATCTTTGATACAGTTGATTTTCCCATACGATACTGATATGCCATCCTACTAAATTGAATGCCGCTGGCTAGATAGCTGAAATAAAAACAAGTTCCATTAAAATATTTTTTAACAAGTACTACCTTTTTTTAAATACAGGCTGCCCATAATCTTTCTTATTGGTTTTTTAGTTTTTTTTTCTGTTTTTCAGTGGATGATATTAAAAAAAAATGGAAAAGTCTTCGTGACAACTTTAGAAAGGAATTAAAAAAAAAGCCCACTAGGCGATCTGGCGCTTCAAGAGAAGAAACGGAATGGGTTCCCCAGTGGAAATTTTTTAATTCAATGGTTTTCCTTCAAGATGAAGTTATGCCAGAACAAGGTTCTGGTAACCTGAATTTGCCACTAGAAAATTCATCTGAAGATGGCATATCGGCTCGTAGTGGATCACCTACAGCATCGCTCTCACACCACAATTTCCTAGAAGACGATGAGAATACATTGGCGTCAAATCAATCTCTTGGAAGCAACATGTCATTGTCAGTTGATGGAAGCGCACATTCAACAAGACCTCGTCTTGCTGAACAAAGACAACAAATGCTGAAATTAGAAGAAGAGAAAATTGCTTTACTTAAATCACGCATTGCAGACTCTAAAAAGGAAGAACAATTAAAAACTGATGAAGATTATTTGTTTTTGATGAGCATTCTGCCATCAATGAAAAGGCTATCAAATTATCAAAAACTTCGATTTCGTCATAAGATTACAGAAATAATGTTAGAAATGTCATCTTACAATGAGTATGCCCATAATATGTTCATTGATAATAACATATCTGTGGGTAATGATAATAACTTATCTGTGGGTGATTACACTACACATCAGCCACGGCCCCAATATTTCACGTCTAATTCAACCAATGTGCCTTCTGCGTCAACAACTTCATCTCAACCACAATATTTCACTTCTGACGCAACCGTTATGCCCGCAACGTCAATAACTGTGCCCAGATCCGAGCTATCATTATCAGAAAATGAAAATCAAGAAGAAGAAACACATAACCCCAAGGAATATCAAACCAATACTTAAGAATAATGATACCTACACATAAATATTTTTATAAACGAATATTTTTTTATAACATGTAACAGCTAATTACTTAAACTAAACTGTTCATAAAAATTTGTGATAATACTGATTATTAAATAAATTAAAAACTTAATGATGTTTTTTACTTACCCAAGGGTTATGAATAGTTTTTCCTCTGGGCAAATATTGCTGTTAGGAGCTGCTATTCGGTATTGTATTTTATTTAATATATAATCAAAGGCTTTAACAGACATTCGTGTATATCCATGAAATATGTCATAACCTTTTGCTCTTACTGAGTGGTAAAGAGTTGCATACTCTCCAAATTGTTCCCGTTCTGCTACTGTAAATATAGGTTCTGCTCTGACGGTAAATAACAAACTTTTTAAGTAATTATTATCTTCAAGAAAAAATAAGTCTATAAAATCGCCCATATTTACAACCACTTAATACACACGTTTGTTCGTTGTTACTATTCGAGCAAGACTGGCAGGATACAAGAAAGCCGCGGTGGCCGCAGCGACCGACGCCGCGTGCGGCGCTGCTACCGACGCGTCGTTGGCATCCGCGTGTTCCGCCACAAAATACGCTCCATTTCAAACAAACGCGCGAAAACCCGCTTCTCCGTAAACGCTTGAAAGAGCGCCTATACGTTTGAATTTAATGCGGGCCGCGCCGCCCAACGCGACGCGCGACGCCACGCGTCTCCGTAAATGAGGCCTTTGGGTGTCAAAAAGACCTTCAAAGTTTGTATGGGGAATTTATATGGACTCAATGAACTGGGACGTCTATCTAATAATTTGAATAATTGATTTCTTCGAATGTTTCTTTAATAGAAGCTTGGATTTTCTGATGTATAGAGTGATTAGTTATTCCATATATTTATTGTGAGGAGTAAAAGTAAAGCCAATTTCCAGCAAAGTTAACCCTATATGTAATACCTTGTCCGAAAATTAATGGGTTTTGGGGAATTTTGGTTTTAAACTTGCTTTTTTGTCTTTTGTTTACGATACGAATTCCGTCCTTGACGAGTCCACGTTGCGCCCTGTGATTTACAAACTGCTAAAAATATTACTTAAAACAAAACAAAAATAATTCTCGTAAATAATAATAATAATAATAATCTTATGACCTACCGCTAGCGATCTAAAGATAGAATAACACACCTTTTACATCTCTGGTTTTAGAGATCCACCGAAAAAACTGCATTTTGTCGCCCAAGTCAAACTGAAAGAGCGCATCACTGCAAAAGAGCTCATCAAATTTGGGTAGCGTTAGGCTTACTTCGGAGCCTACGTCGAAAGATGCTTACGAATGTCGTGCAGCAACAAATTCCTTAGGTAATTGTTATTATCGTCAATCGCAAAACACTCCACGATGTCGAAATGATCCATGTCGTCCTTGATTTCGAAGTACATGTTCTGCATAAGCCGCGTATTCTGCAGCACTTCGTAAAATTCCCGAGACTGACGCTTGAACGTAGGGCTGTCATTTTCTGCTGCTATGATATAAAGCCTGACTCTTCTGGGCAGGTGAGTGTAGTCGTCAAACTGAGGGGATAGGGGCAGCGCCCACTCAGCGGGTAGATTTACACAGTCGTTGACTGAAGTGTGGACCATCTCGCGTAGGTCGTAGATTCCAGAAATCAGGAAGGCTCCCTGTAATCTGTGTGCGCCTGGTACGCTCTCCAGGAAGTCGGCGTTGCACAATATCTTCGCGACTAGGTGGGCACCTGCGCTGTGGCCGGCGAAGTAGACACCCCTGAAACGAAGAAAAAGGATAATGTAATTTACGATAAGTGCAGCTAAAGCGTAAAGGGCTGCTAAGTCTTCTATTTCAATACACAGATAAAATTTCCTTTAATTCAAGAATTATAAGAAATTTTCTAATTTCTCATTAACTCCACTTCTTCTTATCATCTCTACGCAGATGACGTCCAAATATATCGACACTTCTCTCTGAGTGATGTAAATCTGACTTTAGAGGCGTTGAATGCTGACCTCGATTACATCATAATTAAATCATAATTGTATTAGTTAAGCACAACCTATTTTTAAAAGAGATCCAAAAATCAATCTGTGGGAGTTTCTACGCCCTTCTTCTCCCACAGTGGTCCAATATAGAGAACAGGCAAAAAATGACGTTTGCTAAGAATATGTAAATATCTACAGTAATAAAGTACTTTTGAGTTTGAGTTTGAGTTTCAGGAAATGAGCTATTTCATATGGGCTGCTTGTCAATCCGGGAAAATCTCAAGGCATGATTATGGGTACACGGCACTCACTTAACTTAATACAGAATATGCCCGTCGATCCTGTAATGTAAGATATAATCACTTACAGTGAGAACGCTAAGAATCTTGGGGTTATATTTGATAACTTGCTGTCCTGGTCGCCCCATGTTGTGAGGTCAGCAGACGAGTCTTTGCGTCATTTCACTCCCTCCGGAGATTGCAGTACTTCCTGCCGCGGCAGACGAAAATCACCCTTGCTCAGCTCCTTGTACTACCTTTAATAGACTACGCGGATGCTTGTTGGGTCAGCGCGAACGAAGAACAACTTAACAAACTCCAACGACTTCAAAACCTTGGGATTCGGTTTGTCTACGGGCTGCGCAAGTATCGCTTCCAGTATTGCAAGAAGCTGATATGCACATTTTCTCCTATATATTCAATATTTTGCAAAATACCCGCGACCCCACATATCTTCGAGAACGTTTTGAGTTTCTTTTCCCCAAGGAATAGCAATCGGAGATACCAAACGGTGTCTCTCCAATCGACTCCTCGGCATAACATTAAGGGCAATCCGACTCTGCACTATTAGGGAAAGTCCCTCAATTTTCACTTTTACGAAAAGATGGAATTGCATTTCCATTCTCTTCCGCAATAGGTATCATATTAATGAAGGTATATGTATGATATTTTATAGTTTATATATGTGCATGCTATCTTTTGCATTTTATATAGTTGAGGTATATTTTAGGTGCTTACCTATGAAATCAGCGTTTTGTATGGAGAAATTGAAGTTAACTCAATTTTCAGTACAAACATTTTTGTATTTTTTTTAGGAATGTCAGATCCTAATTTTATAAACTTTGTGTGTATGAATGAGACAACATTTAGCTAACAGAAAGTTTTATATATTTTTTGAAAAGTTTCAGCTGTAAAAAAATATTACGAATATTATCATGAAAATGGATGACGGCACTGATTTTGAAGCTAACATTTTAGTTATCAAACTGAAAATTAAAAGAAAATTTAATAAGTAGATGTAAAATATTGAAATTAATTTTAAAACATTAAAAAATCTGGAAATAGCTATTGAATTACTCGAATTATGAACTCCTGAATCTGTAAGAAAAATTCGCCAATTTCATAGGTAAGCACCCAATATTATATTTTATTAATATTTTGAAAGTAATTTTCGTGCACACATAGTTTTATTGCGCTCTAGGACTGTCCTGTTTCATAAAAACTCATGTCTTGCCTAGGTTTGCTGGAAGAAATCTCTCTTTAGAGATAAGCTCGCCTTTGCTTATAAAATTTCTTGTAACTGTCTGTATATCTACATTTGTGCAATAAAGAATAGGAATATGGAGGGTAGCCTAGCAAGCAACAGTTAAAAAGTCTGTCTATCTATTTTAAATTAATTTCAATTAAAATAAAAGTTTAATGTCAATAATTTTATTATAAATCTAGGCCTAGACCCCTAACATCACTGGGCAAATCACATTTTCAATATACATACCTGGAAATCATATAACAATGGAGCTCTACAATAAATTGAACAACAATATGGAGAAGATAGTGACCACTTTCAACTCCAGGATGTCACAGTATGAGAAGGACCTTCGGGAGGCCGCCACCATGTCCTCGTCCAGCAGCCCACCCGATCTCAACACCATCGCCAGCGAGTTTGTGGAATTTAAGGCATTCACTTGGAACTGCCTTGACTTGCTGCGCGCACAGATGGAGTTGCTACTTGCCGGCCAGGATCGTCTCGAGATGGCGTCCAGACGGAAGGTGCTTCTTCTCCATGGTGTTCCTGAAGTGGAGAATGAGGACTCCGTTGACATTGGGCGTGCAGTATTGTCCGACCAAATGAAGTTGTCCCCGGAGTGTGTGTCCAACATCAGTGTTGTGCATAGACTAGGATCCATGAAGAAGCCGTCGCATCCCCGTCCGTTGTTGGTGAGGTTCTCGACCTTTAGTGCTCGCTCAGAGGCCTGGAAAGGCAAGACTGCATTGAAGGGATCCAGAGTCACAGTAACCGAGTTTTTAACAAAGACAAGGCATGAGGTGTTTATGGCTGCCAGGAAGCACTTTGGTGTGCAGAATTGCTGGACTACAGATGGCAGGATCATCTTGCTGCTTCCTGACAAATCCAGACAGAAGGTGGAGCGTATGTCGGAGCTTCTGGTTCACACCAGCAAGTTCCCTCCTTCTGTTGGGCAGTCGGATCCTGCTAAGATATCTGCTCCAAAGGCGGCTGGGGTTGCTTCAAGTGCAGTGGCTGCCTCTTCGGCGCCCGGCACTGCCAAGCGTCAAATCAGGCGCGCTGGTCCGACTAAAGCCAAGAAATAAACATCTTTTCCGTACTCGTTATCACAATTTGGACGGGTAATACTCATTTTCCCAACAAGGTAGTTATTTTATTCATTTATCTTTGTTCACCTTCAATAATGTATGTTTTTATTTTTCGGTTTCTGTTATATGCTCCTGTCTGAAGTCAACATTCATTCAATTCATGTTTGTCATTGTGTCAATTATGTCATCCTTTTATTCCAACACTGCCCCAACGTTCATCCAACGTTGAGCTGTTGTTGCTGTATTGTCGGACGGAACGCAGGGCGTGTTCCATATAAATTAATGTTAATTCTATACAAAAATAATGTTAGTGTTCCATATTACCTAAATGCTCTGTGTATTAGTGATTGTTCCACAATGTGTCCCGTTTTCGTGAAATTAGTCCATTTATGTGTATTATTCTTCCTCAATGTTTAGGATGAATTATTTTTCTGAATTTTCCCCCGAAAAGCCCAGTGTATGTACGACTGGGTTCAGGCTATTTATTTATATTAATTTGAATATTTTTTTTTTTTTTATAGTAATATCGATTATTGGGTTTATTTATTATATATATATATATATATTTGTATTCATTTTATTAGTATATTTATTTTAGACTATGGATACCTACAACTTTAGTAATAGTTTCTTCTCATCTTGTGATAACGATATTTCTGTTAGCGCGGGAAGTGTTGGGTCAACAGCGGATGATTCGCTGTCATATAACTTGAAACGGGTGTTTTCAAACCTTGGTGCAAACTTCAACGTTGTTCATATTAATGCTCAAAGCATTCATACCAGCTATGCTGACCTTCTTGTAGTTTCTAGTGATCTGAACATACATGGCATTCTTGTTTCGGAATCTTTTCTCAAGCCATCTCTTTCTTCTGCCATGTATGCTCTGCCAGGGTTCAGTCTCTACCGGAACGACAGGATAGGCAAGGCTGATGGCGGTGTTGCTATCTACCTACGTTCTGACATCCCATGCAAAGTCATCAGCCAGTCGCCAAGCCTGTACTCTGGTTCTGCTGAACACCTGTTCCTGGAGATATTCTTGCGTCACAACAAAGTCCTCCTGGGTGTCTATTATAGCCCCTCTCTTCGAATCGACTATTTTAACTCTTTTGAAACCCTTCTCAGTGACTTGACTCCTCTTTATAGCGACACCCTAATTCTCGGCGACTTCAACACTTGCCTTCTCAAGAATAACGGTCGCTCAGCGAAGCTGAATTCTCTTGTAAGTTCATTTAACATGCATATCCTTCCTCTAGAGGCCACTCACTTTCAACCACACTGCACCCCCTCTCTTCTAGATCTAATGATAACTTCTGACATGTCTAAGGTTGCTGCGCATGGCCAACTTAACGCCCATTTCTCCTATCACAATCTTATTTACCTCTCTTATAAGATAAAGCCTCCCAAGCGTGCAGCTAAATTCCTTGACATTCGTAGCTTCAAGGGCATGGATATAACCTCCCTTAATTCAGACGCCTCCTCTGTCGACTGGTCGCCTGTCTACGGTAGTGAGACCATTGATGACAAAGTACGGAACTTCAACTCTATTGTCCTGAGCTTATTTGATAAGCATGCTCCGGTCAAGAGGGTTAAAGTGAAGCATCTTCCTGCACCGTGGCTTACTGACACCATTAAGGGTCTGATGGCTAAGAGAAACCGTGCCAAGTCTAGATATAAGAGGGATCCGACCGACGAGAATCTTTTAATTTTCAAACGCCTCCGTAATCGTTGCACTCGCCTGTGTCGTGATTCTAAACGCCGTCATATCTACGAATGTATCGAGAGCTATACTCCAGCACAGGTCTGGAAGTTCCTGAAGACCCTTGGTGTTGGTAAGTCACAGGAATTGGCAGCCGGAAATGTCGATCTCCGGGGTCTCAATAGTTTCTTTGCAACTCCCCCTGTCGCGATAGACTCCCTCGTCAAGGATGCAACCCTTCGTAACCTACGGTCCAAGGCATCATCCCTCACCTCAGCATTTAATTTCATCCCTGTCGGAATCGGCGCAGTAAGGAGGGCAATACTGGCAATCTCGTCGAAGGCCATAGGTGAGGACAAGATATGTTCGCAGATGATAACAACTATCATTGATGTACTGTTACCTCTCATCACCCACATAATTAATGTGTCGCTTGACCAATGTTGCTACCCCAGCCAGTGGAAATTGGCACTTGTGATTCCCCTCCCCAAAACGTCTAATCCCGCCTTCTTTAAAGATTTCCGTCCTATTTCTATTCTGCCTATCCTCTCCAAAGTCCTGGAATCAATTGTCCACTCCCAACACTCCTCCTACCTTTCCTCAAAAATGTTACTGAATCCCCACCAATCAGGTTTCAGGCCGGGTCACAGCACTACCACAGCACTGCTCAAAGTCACTGACGACATTCAATTAGCTATGGATCAAAAGCAGCTTACGGTCCTTACACTGCTTGATTTCAGTAGCGCCTTTAACTGCGTCGATTTCGATATACTAGTCGAAATTTTAAAGTCACTTAATGTCTCCTCGCACTCTGCTCGCTGGTTTGACTCCTACCTGAGAGACCGCCAGCAACGCATTAAGTCTGAGGAGATCTCAACGGACTGGTGTGATCTCTCCGCAGGTGTTCCGCAGGGAGGCATCCTTTCTCCTCTCCTCTTCTCGGTATTCATTAACTCCATCTCTGACGTTCTTACCTCTTCTTATCATCTGTACGCAGATGACCTTCAAATATATCGGCACTTCTCTCCGTGTGATGTGAATCTGACAGTAGAGGCGTTGAATGCTGATCTCGATAACATCAGGAAATGGGCTACCTCTTATGGTCTGCTTGTCAACCCGGGCAAATCGCAGGCCATGATTTTGGGTACTCGTCACTCTCATAACCTAGTTCAGAAAATGCCCGTCGACCCTATAGTGTATGATGGTAACATAATCTCATACAGCGAGAAGGCCAAGAATCTTGGGGTTGTATTTGATAAATTGTTGTCCTGGTCGCCCCATGTTTGTGAGGTCAGCAGACGAGTCTTTGCGTCATTTCACTCCCTACGGAGATTGCAGCACTTCCTGCCACAGCAGACTAAAATCACCCTTGCCCAGTCCCTCCTACTACCTTTAATCGACTATGCAGATGTTTGCTGGATCGGTGCGAACGAAGAACAACTGAACAAACTCGAACGACTTCAAAACCTCGGGATTCGGTTTGTCTTCGGGCTGCGCAAGTATGACCATGTCTCACAGTATCGCAAGGAGTTGGGGTGGCTTCCGATCCGCCTTCGTCGTGATATGCACGTTCTTTCCTATCTGTTCAACATTTTGCGAAACCCCCGCTACCCCTCATATCTTCGAGAACGTTTCGAGTTTATTTCCTCCAGGCATAGCAACCGGAGATCCCACACGATGTCTCTTCTCTCTACTCCTCGGCATAACACTGCCGCTTACAAACACTCGTTTAGGTTAACGGCGATCCGACTGTGGAACGCACTTCCCTGCGCTATTAGAGATAGTCCCTCAATTTTCACTTTTAAGACAAGATTGAAAGAGCATTTCCTTTCTCTTTCGTGATAGGTACTTTTATATATGTATATATAAGTAGTATATGTTTGATATATATAAAAATTTTTGCTTTTATATTTTATTTAGTATATATATCATGTATTAAATTATTATGTTTTAGTTGTAAACAATTAGATGTACAGTTTTATTGCGCACTAGGACTCTCCTGTTGCACAATTTTTCCTGTCCTACCTAGGTTTGCTGGTAGAAATCTCTCTTTAGAGATAAGCTCGCCTTTGCTCATAAAATGTTTTGTTACCTTACTATTTCTATAAGATTTCTGTGCAATAAAGAATATGAATGAATATAAAGAATATGAATATGAAATTTTATCAGGTTTATTCAGGAGACAAGCGCGCATTTTTAACCGACTTGTGAGTTGTAAAATAACCGTTAAACCCTTAAGTGCAGGGTTAAATACGCGCTACTGTCCCTATTGTGCGGTTAAATAGGTTAAAATAAGTATATGTATTTCATGCCGAAACTAGTGCAAAGAGAAAGAAACATGACTCAAAACCATTGGCGCATTTAAGACTTTTATGTGATATTTAGAAAACACATGATAATAAAACTAAATATATAAAATAAAAATAGGGTTATTTACACCACTTATAACTGAAGAACGGCTGAACCGATTGGCTGAAATGATCTCTTATTTATTGGTTTTGTCTCCGCTGCGAACAGCAAAATAAATATTAAAATATCGGAAAAATTAAAGGGGGATAAATATACAGAAAATATATTTTTAAATAAATTAGGTTTGGAACTCCGCCATCTTCCGCAAATGACAGCTCGCTCATCTACGAATGTAAAGGTGGTACGCATTTTGCGGGGTCAGCTAGTATATATAAAAAATATTAAAATAATGTTTATCTTTAGCTAATTTACTCCATTTCTTTTAAAGGAAGTTACAAGTGGCATGAACTATATTGCTGTTCGAAAATTTTATTTCCACGGTTCTACAAAATGCAGGTTGTGCATTGCACTATTTGTTGACATTGACTGACTGGGTGGCGAGGAAGGCAAAGCAAAAAACCTGTTCTTGCTGTACACGCTTCGCTGTGAATTTGCGCATTCGCCCCCGCATCGCAATTAGGTACTTGGTTGGTAATTATTTCTAAACCTCGGAACTGCACAGGTTACAGAACCCTGATGATGATTTAAATCTAGATGTTTTTAATTCCCACACAACCTATCATCGGGAAATCCGTTAAAATAATGGTTTAACAACCCACGAGCAACTGTATGTTAGTGGCTCGTATATAAATTTTATTCAAGTAGTAACGATAAAAAAGTGAGCACACGCCCAGCAAAAAGTTGTTTCCTAGACGATTTCTAGTGTATGGGATAATGAGTCCAACATTACATGTCCGGTAAATGTTTTAGAATTAGTCCTATTATAGTTAAGAAGTTATCAACGAAGTACACGTACGCCCAGCAAAGAAAAACTAAACGGCTGATCGTAGGCTGGTGAAGCTTGGTTCAAAACTAATTAATAATTACTCCAATTGATCCCAGAACAGCAAAATTGGTCGCTCTTGTGGTTATGGAGAAATCCAAGATTTTGCTGGGTGTACGTTTTCGGGTTTTCTAGATCACGTAAACTACGCGTCGTATGAAGACGAATTCATGCCTATTAGTCCAAATTAGTGCTGATAAACATTTACGAAAATCCGTATACTTAATCCGTAATCAACGTCTAATGTAAATTTAAAAAAAAATGCCTACTGTTTGTAGGATATTAACTTTTTTAAATATTATGTCATCAATGTAATCTCCTGATGTAATCTCCAAAGACATTGCGGTGTTTCTACGCTAGGTTAAACTATTCACAAATAGAGGTGAATACAAGAATTAAAGGATTTTTTCTCTTGTTATTGTTTAAGATTGTTTTATCGTAAAACTATTCATTTAGGCTTAAAATCGCCTAAAACTGAAAATACGTTTTTCTTATCTGAGATTACCCAACACAGGGTTAATTACTCTCGTAACTTTTTACTCGATATATAAAAAATAAGTTTGGTACGTTGAGATGGGTGAGTTAATAAATTTTATTAAAAAAAGTAAACCTCTAAATCTAAATTATTAAAAATTTAATAATTTAATAAGTTTGCACCAGTATTCGAACGTCAAACCCCTAATGTCAGCCATCTAAGGCCCAGTACTCGGCCGTTACTAAAATTCTTCATTAAATCGCTTTAAAGTAAGAATTGTTTATAAATAATTAACAATTGTGAGTCTGACTCTCACTCAAAGGTAATATCGAGCTATAAATATATCCGAAAAACAAAAAAATAAACCCATAAATGTATGCATGTTGAACGTAGGCATATTTTATGGGTGAATCCTTTAATTCTTAGTTTTATTATTCTGAATATCTGATAAAATAGCAAATATAATCATACACAAACTGTGAAATTTTCAGGTTTCCAGCTTATACTATTCAAATGACAAATTTGATATTTTTTCAACATTGTCTTTTCTTGAAATCAAAACTAATGGAGTGATTTTTCTATAGCTTTAATTTAATTTTAATGTCCATTTCATTGTTTAATAAACTCATAGTATAGTAAGGAATGCCCAGTAGTCGGTTTGGGGGGCCGAGTACCGGGTTTTCCTCGAAATACGAAATGTTTTGAATGAAAGATTTTCAAAATAAAAAGATCTTGCTGGTGAGTACTTTTGAACTTAAAACAAAAAAAATCACACAAAATCTATTACTGGGCCGGATTGGCCAAGTACTGGAACAAATGTCAAAATAGCAGTCCCCATAGTCGGCAGACCTACGAAAATTACTTTCCCGACCGAAAAACAATGTTTAAAAAAAACATGATAGTAAGACATGTCAGCAATTTAAAATCATACCCAGGTCATGTATCATGAGTAAACTATCAAAATTATATAATGTTTTCGGGAGTAAAAATTGAAGGTTCGACACAAGTTTACCCATGTGTAAACTCGTAGGGTTGTTGACATAAATTACTCAGAAAATAAGTCCGATGACGTTTGAAGACATTCGATACTTTTGATATAAACCAATGAGCTTCATCATCGTTAAACGGTTAAGAAATATTAAAAGGCTGCATATCTTACATTATTTAGATTACGTAAGTTGGGTTAAATTTTTCGTTCGATGAAGCATTGGTTTTGCCAAATTCATCCAATATCTTCAAACGTCATCGGACTTATTTTCTCAGGTAAACTGTACCAGCATATGTATCTCGACTCCCACCATTAAACCGCGCTGAGCCGACATGAAGTATCATTCGATCTTACTCTTTGTGCCTCTAGTTGAGACAATATCTAAATTAACATCGGCCCTACCTTGAGTTCATCTTCTCAGCGTACTCAAACACGAATTTAGCCGCACCCAGCAGCTGGTCCATGATCTCTGGTAGAGTGACATTCGGACACAGGTCGTAGCCTACCACCACCGTCTTCACACGCGCCTGGTGCAGCGCGCGCGCAGGATAGCGGGACACCTCGCGAGACATCTCCTGCCAGAAGCCGCCATGGACGAACACGAGGATCGGGGCATCTGGAACAGTGATGGTCATACATGGTTTTCTAGAATGAATGAATGATATAGCGACCTCGAAATATTTGGGCAGTTTTGATATATGTTGATTTATAGATTTCGATGTGCTCTTTCCTTATTTGTACTTTGCCACCTTCAAATGACAGTACTCGTAGCAGAAGAGATTTATAACTAAGAGACGCTTGTAAGCTCACTTCTCTCCCTCTCTTTCTCTCTCCCTCTCTATGTAAGATTGAACAAGAAGATTGATAATCTGATCTTTTGCCTTACATGGTGGCAGAGGCTCACATTTGGTCCCGCGTTTAGGTTTAGTTAGCCAGTAATGCTGGGGACCAGCCTAACGCCACTGCTCTGGAGGTTTGAATCATACTATCTCTCGTATTTTGCCATTTTTTTTCCATTAATTCCACCAAATTTTCTCGCAATCTTACACTGTTTTTAAGGGAAAAAAGTTTCGTAATCTTTTTCGAGATGCTGCGCGATTCTCTTCCCCACGTGAGATTTGATGGGATTTTGTTCGACCCCTTGCCCCCCTTAAACACCTCACGTAATTAATGGACGCCGTCTTATGAGTCGATCAGTCAGACTCATTGAGTCATGGATGTGTCCCAAGTCTGTGATATGCATTTTTTTAACTTAACACCCCTAACAATATTATGACCCTTTCTGCTTAAAATAGTGTAGCATATAGGTTCAGTGAACACCCCATACCGTCGGGTAAGTCGGTCCCCAGTATGTCCAGCTTCTGTCCCGCCGTTGATCCGTACTCGATCTCCAGCTTGTGTGGCACGCTGTTGGTAGCCTTTTCACTCTCTGAAATCAAAAGTATAAAAAATTATTGTTTTATACCGAAGCAAATAAACTTTTCTAATGATTCTGAACAACTCTCTGTTAAGACAGTTACTAAAACTTTATTCCCCTATTGTGAATATACCTACCTAGAAGTAATGCCAATTTGTCGAGAAAAATAATGTAAACAATCTGACTTTTACTGAGTTAAATTGCGATAGCGAGCAATTATAGTCTCTGTCCTTTTCTCTCGTACGTACGTATGTTGCCAGTTGGGCAACGACTGTCGTTGCGTGATTCGTGGAACAGGAAATCTCTCAATATACGAGTAGAAACTACAAAAGTTTGGGCCGGGGGGGACTGTTGCTTACTCCGTAGGAAATATTTGGATCCCATCACCCTTCACGTTCTCCTGGGTAGTTCTAAGAGCAACATAACATTATCATGACTTTTGAAACGGTAGTCGCTTTCCTACTTAGTAAATACCTATAAGAACAGCCTTTATTGAGAATGGTTGGAGGATCGCGCCTGCTCGTTGGGTAATGACGAGTTCGAATCTGGCACGGCAGTGCCCCCGCCAAGCCGAGCAAGCGAAGCGCAAGGAAAGCGAACCTACCTTTTCTAGAAACGCTTAGTCGATTTTTTGAACCCTCACAACTTGGGTTTGGATTATAGCAGTTGAATACAATTTTCAGGATGTGATGTCAGTAGTGGGCTTATTATACATAGCAAGTTTCATAGTTTTTCTACTTTAGATTTTATTGATATCCAAAATACCCCGTTTTCGTCACTGTCTCACTCACTGATGATCATCAAAATTCTTAGGTTCTTCCTTAAGTCCTACAAAGCTGAAATTTAGTATGAAAGCTTGCATTAGTTGCAAAACTTGGATTTTTTACCCTCAAGCCC
Source organism: Argyresthia goedartella (assembly GCA_949825045.1). Classification (NCBI taxonomy): domain Eukaryota; kingdom Metazoa; phylum Arthropoda; class Insecta; order Lepidoptera; family Argyresthiidae; genus Argyresthia; species Argyresthia goedartella. Next base: position 11,754,920 of record OX463809.1, read on the forward strand.
CTCAAACTAGGGGATGGAAGTTTGTATGAGACTTTCGCAAATCTTGATGCTAGAGGTCTAAAAATGTATAATATATACGTATAAGGGAGTCCTTGTTATAAATAATGAAATATTTATTTCAGGATTTTAAGTAAATCACCCCCCACGTTGTAAATTAGGGGATGGAATTGAGCGCGCGCAAAACGGCTAATGTGTACCCGAACTTCGGGCTTAGAATGTTGCCAAATCGCGAGTGCGGTGCATTAGAGGCCAGTGATACGTTGTTGGGTATCCCATATCCCCGGCATACAGCGCTGCTCCCTAGACAACGATCAGGTTGCTAGATGTCAACATGAACCGCAATCGAAGAGGCAAGTTTAAAACAGAAATGACTATGCTGAATCCCGATTCCACAAACATATATGATGAATCGGGAAAAAGGCAAAGATAGGAGCGGGCTATGAAAAAACAAAAAGATAAAGATCCCATCAAAACCATTTTAATGTTAAATGTTGCCAAGATGAGACCATATGGCTCGCACTGTCAAAAATTTATCGATCTCATATAGAGCCAAGCTTCTATCTCTATACGCCCTAAGTCTACAAGCCCTAACTTCACAAAATCTACACTTTTGACCTTAGTCAAAATATGTGGCTTGGCCGTTTTGCTACAGTCACATGGGCGTAACGTGAACAACTTATTCACTGTTCATGACATTAGCATATGGTAAGTATAAACGTTATTTTTTGCAACTTCTCTACATTGGACCAAGAAGGGCGAAGTAAATGCCACAGATTGATTTGGTTGTTTTGAACTAGTACAAAATATTTCATATTTATTATTAAAAATAATATTCAGGAATAAATAAGTACAAAGTTATTAGTCGAATTTTGTGTTGAGTTAGATTAACACCACTCACTTTTTGTTATTATAATATTAAATCTTATTTAATTGACAAATCTCTTTAAATGATTTAGAAGCCATAGCCATTAAGAAATATTTGTTCTCATATTTAATGTATTCGAGTATAACTTGTAAAACTACAGATATATTTGCCAAAATGGTAGAACAAAGAGAACTCTATATATAACCTTTGTCACCTGCATTTGTATGTACCGATGTTCATGCATTTCTATTTTATTTATTTCTATTCTGTTTCTTTTTAGATAAAGTGGCCTTTGGATGGTTTTTAAATTGCTCAAATGTCAATTTAAGAATCTCCAGAGGTATCCTGTTGCAGTAGAGAATGCATTGAACCTTGATTATTTCTTACTTTAACATTACAGCTATCGCTAATTTTGGAAAATGATAATAGGTTCTGGCGTACATACATTATGTTCTCGACAACAAATTGACTTGCTACATACATTATGTTCTCTAAACAAATTGAATTGCTACATAAATTATGTTTTTGAAATAAATTTACTTGATACAGTATGTTCAGTAATGTCTTTAAAATATCCCATGAAATCTTAAATTATAAATTACTCGATTAGCTCTTTTGTATCATATAAAACTAGTTTGAATATCCGCTGCTTTCCCCCACAACAAGGTACCATAGGACATGACTCTTGAAAATACTGGAATAAACTCCCCAGTGCCATCATAGGCAGTCAATTTTCATTTTTAGAAGTCGTTTGAAAGCACACTATCTTTCTCTTCCATGCTAAGTATTAGTATGTATTTGGATCTATTTATGTATATGTAAAATATTGATGATTATGACGACCTCCGTGGCGTAGCAGTCGAAGCTGTGCTTCCCAAGCGAGAGGTCCCGGGTTCGAATCCCGGCTGGGAAGAAAAAACCCCAGGTCTTGGGTGTTTAGATGTATGTCGCATGCATGACGTCGCTGTTTCTGGTTCCCACGACACAGGGTATCCTAGCGTGGGGCCTGAAGCAATGTATGGTTAATGTTATTGTTAAGTCATGCCTCTTTACCTGAAGTCACGAACTGGGTGTGATGGTGCATCGAATCCTGAGGATTTTGGAACCTGGTCGACCAACTGCTGGGTGTGTACTCCCGCTCCAGGTCCGCCGATATGGCCTCGGTGATCAGCGACATGCCTTACACCTGGAAAACATTATGTTGACAAAAGATTTAGCTTGACTCAAGATTGGCCTACCATTCAATCCATTTGATGTTGACAATCATCATGACGACCGGAATGGCCGAGTCGGCACTGAACCTGCCTACGAAGCCAAGGGCCCCGGGTTCGAGTCCCGGTGGGGGAAAATATTTGTTTGGCGAGAACGGATGTTTGTACCCTAGTCATGGTTGTTTATCTATCTGAGTAGGTATACTATTTTTCTATAAAAGTATGTGTATCGTTGTCTAGAACCCAAGATACAGGGAATCCTAGTTTGGGGCCAGCCTAGTCTGTCAAGTGTCCAAGGTATTATGATTATATAAGAATCGGTATTGCACGGGGCTGCAGCTACAGTTCGCGCCAAGTTTATTTGGCTCTGAACGAGCCGTCACCTCTCTCTCTCTCTCGCTCGCTCTCTCTCGCTCTCTTTCTCATCCCACCTAACATTGCGAGAAAGAGAGGTCACAGCTTGCCCAATAAACTTTGCGCGGGATGTACCTTAGTATGGAGGCCGGCCCACCGTATTGATGTTTTACTATACCTACATAAATATATAATAATACACACTCAAGAGCAAAAGTTTTGGTTACACTTTGTATAGAATTTCAGTACAAACTGTACCCAAAACTTTTGTTCTTGAGTGTATTATAATAAAATTATAGTTTTTAGGGTGATCTCAATAAACAGCAAAGCAGCGCCCAAGCGGGATTCAGAAAGAACTTCTCAACTATTGACCATTTTCACTCACTCGACATGGTGATAGAAAATTATTCAGAGTTACAAAACCATCTATTCTTCATAGACTTTACAAAAATGCCACAACTACTTATTTGGAATTCCCTTCGAAAGCAACAGGTTCAAGAAGAATATATAGAAATACTAAAGGCAATCTATGAGGTACTACCAACATCAAACTAGACAAAGAATAAAATGGTCAAGTTCAAGTCGGACGAAGGGTTCCACCGCACCACCGTTCCGTTCCGTACCACCGCAGAATGGTAAGCGACTTTCTTGTTCTCATCGTGTTTAGATAGCAAAATGTTGTTCACAAAGTTATTTGTGCGGCTATTGTATACTCCATGTATGCAACCAGTTGCATTTATCAGTTTGTATGTGGTATTGGATGAAATTGTGCCCCCCTATTTAACATCTCACGGCCCGAGCACGTACATGTAAGTAATTTTACTGCATAATGTTCAAAAACACGATGCCTCATGCCTCACGAGATTCGATACTGGAGAAATACATTTCTCTATATTTATCCTGTAATATTTAAGTAAAGACCTGTATTACGTATTTTTAAATTTTTTGGGTCAGTAGTTTCAGAGGTAACGGGGGCGGGGGATTAGTCTGATTTTGCCGTTTTCGTATTTTCTTTTTAATTTAATTTTTTGTAAAACATATTTATAAAAGGACAGAGATTGGACCTTGTGCAGTCGACTGTCTTTTTGGGCATTACTTTAGACGCCAAACTACAATGGGATCCTCATATAAATAAATTGTCGAACAGACTGAGTTCGGCAGCGTTCGCAGTTAAAAAAAATTAGAGCTCTTACCGACGTAGGCACCGCTAGACTAGTCTACTTTAGTTACTTTCATAGTCTAATGACCTATGGTATTTTATTGTGGGGTCACGCTGCGAATGCTAATAGTATATTATTCTGCAGAAACGGGCTGTTCGTGCAATTTATAGATTAGGGCCCAGAGTGTCACTGAGGGAAAAGTTTAAAGAAATCAATATTCTGACATTTGTGTCTCAATATATCTATGACAATCTTGTGTATGTAAAAAGAAATATAACTAATTTTCAGAAGTACAGTGATATACACAATTTTAATACTAGAAATAAAGACAAGTTGGTTGCTTATGTAAGCCGACTACATAAAATTAGTAATTCTTTTAAAGGCAATTGTATACGCTATTACAATAAGGTCCCTACTGATATTAAAAACTTACCTTTAGACAAGTTTAAAATAATAATAAAACAGAAATTGTATAAAAAGGTTACTATAGGATATCTGATTACTTAGAGGACAGATGTCCATGGGAATAGATTGTTTGAGTAAAAGGCTGTTTCGATATATAATTAGCATTCATTTTGTAATTTGACAATATTTTGTTTAAAAAAGGAAACGCAAAAGATGCGACGACTGTGGAGTTTCTTCGGTGAGCTCTTCTCCACAGATTCCGCCATTATGTTAGTGAACTCACCCAAAAAAATGTAATAACGGATCTAAGTGATGTAACAACATCCTATGGAAATAAATGATTTTTGATTTGATTTGATTTGATTTGTGAAGCCTGTTTTGGGTCCCACTTCTGGGCAAATGCCTCCCCTTTCTTAGACCACTTATTCCTGTCCTTTACTGGCCCAGCCCAGTCTGGCAGGAAAGTGTCTAGGTTATCCCGCAATCGACGTCTCAGCCTACCCATACGCCGGTGTCCGTCGCTTGGCACCCATTCGGTGGCAAGTTTCGCCAACTTTTTAATATTTTTTTAACTTAGCATTTCAGGTGTATGAAAAATTTGAATTCTCTGTAATAAGCCCTTTCATTTGACGTTTCACGCGACACAGTTTGAAAAACTTTTGCATTCCTTATTTAAACCATGCATTTCTCATAATCTTTCCTGTACTATTTAGGTAAAGACCAATATTATTTAATTTTTTTTCAAATTTTTAAGATAGGATATTAATAGTTTCGGTTATGGTCTTTTTTCCTAAATATTTTTTAACTTCATAGGTATTTTATGGTATGGACAAAAACAAACTGAAATACTCGCAACAAGCCCTTTCAGTTTGAAAACTTTTTTTTTCCGATCTTCCCCCTAAAATTGCCCCCAAATCAAAATGTATATGCTTAAGTAACACGTTCATGTTTGGGTCACATAAATATATAAGTGTACCAAATTTCAACTTATTGGTTCAGAATTCGGTCGTTCGATATTACTTTTCAACACCTAGGACAGACACACGCATGAACCTTTAATTGTTCCGTTTTGTCAGTTTTTATTTTTAAGGTACGGAACCCAAAAAAGGTCGTAAAGCGAGGACCCCATTCACCTTAATGTTTCACAGCATACTGCAAGCGGTGTTTAGTTCCGTGTATTGGGATTCTACATATGGGATCTCTATAAACGATTTAATGTGTTTGGCTGACTAAACTACTACAAAATATTCAGAACCAATTCCACATCGTTCTAAAGGAAACATTCTAAAGCTTATCCAACTTATATTATACAAGTAAAAGTAGCGATGTTTAGATGTTGGGATGTTCGGATGTTTGTGTATTTGTGCCTCGATCGCGCTAAAACCGCTAAACAGATTTGAATGAAATTTAGCACAAAGGTTTACGTGCTAGATTAACATAAAGGATTCGTTTTATCCGACTGCACAAGAAAGAGGGTTACGTTATCTCGGTAAATGATAATTCCTAGGAACAGGCAGATGAAGTTGTGGGCATCAGCTAGTTAAGAATAAAACGAAGATAATGACAAATAACATGGCTCATAACAGTAAAAGAGATCAAGACTAGACTGTACTACTCTCTGCCTAGTGTGGGGCTAAAGTTAATTATATATGAAGCTTTTAAATGTATTATTGTAAATACTAGCATAGTTAACTTGTCTGAACAATTCTTATTCTTACATCTACCTAGGCCAACTTGTCTTCTTTGAAAATAGAATGGAAAAGATTTGGAAAGAAGAGTGAATGCATGATGGAAAATACTGGATGCATAAAAAGATTTTCAGATGTAAGCCCAGCTAATGATTAAATGAAAAGTGTTCAATACTTGCATCATCATGACACTTGGCTAGGTAAAAATAAAATACAAACAAAAACAGAAAGAAACATGAAAAAAATACAACATGCCATGGAAAAGAGCATGATTTGCATTCAGAGTAAGTAAAAATGGAGGAACAACAAGATAAGGTATCACCAAAATAAGCGATGTAACATCTAATTATAATAATAAATATAATATAATAAATAATAATAGCTGTATTATTAAAGACATTATAGAGGTAGTTGCCGATCCTCTGGTCTATCTCATGAATCGATCAATAGCCACAGGTATTTTTCCAGAAAGGCTTAAAATAGCTCATATCATTCAAAACTCAAAAACTCAAAACTCAAAACTCAAAACGTTTATTCTGTAAATAGGCCACAAGGGCACTTTCACATGTCATTTCATTTCATTTTTTACAGAACATTTGGTATTATTATCATATTATCAGAAAAAAAAAAAAAAGTACTTAATTATTGTTTCTGAGAGATGTAAAGAGTCTCATGTCATAATAAAATAATTAAAATATAAATAACAGAGATGTATAGTCTCTTTAGTCAATAATACAATGATAATAGGAGATGTAAATGGTCCCCACAGTCAAGAGTTGTATAATTAAATTAATCTTTGGAGGTGTAAAAGGCCTCCAAGTGTCCAGTAAAAGAAACTCTGGCAGTGAGGATGCTCACAATTAATTAGAACAATTCAGTCCCAAGCATTTTTATCGTCTATGTACTCTTTAATACTGTAGTAAGCTTTAGAAATAAGCCTTTGCTTGATGTATTTCTTGAACTTATTAATTGATAGATCTGTCAAAGTGCTTGGGAGTTTATTGTAAAATCTTACACAATTACCCTTGAACGAGTTTTTTATTTTATGGAGCCGAGTAGTGGGCACTGCAAGTTTGTCCTTGTTTCTAGTATTAAAGTTATGTATATCATAGTTTCTTCGAAAGTTAACAATGTTCTTATGGACATACATAATATTCTCGTAAATATATTGACTATGGACTGTCAATATATTTACTTCTTTAAACTTATTTCTAAGAGAATCTCTATTATTCATTTTATAAATTTTATAAATCGCACGAACAGCCCGCTTCTGCAGCACAAAAATAGTATTTATGTCAGCAGCACTGCCCCAGAGCAGAATACCGTAGGACATAATACTATGAAAATAACTAAAATAAACTAATCTGGCTGTTTTTAAATCTGTCAAGTGACGGATTTTCCTGCATGCAAAAGCTGCAGAGCTCAGTCTGTTCGATAGCTTATTAATATGTGGACCCCATTGGAGTTTGGAATCCAACGTTATACCTAGAAACACTGTGCTGGTTACCAATTCCAATTCCTCATTTTTAATTGTTATACATGTCTGATTATTTTTAACGTTAGTAGTAAGAAACTTAACACATTTAGTCTTTTTCTCATTTAATAGCAAATTATTAACATTAAACCAATTTACCACTCTTGATATGGTATTGTTCACGTGATCATCAGTAGCGTGTTGGTTTCGCTTTGTTTTAAAAATAAGTGAGGTGTCATCAGCAAACAGTACCATATCATGACAGTCCCTTCCTAGATAGGGTAAGTCGTTTATATAGATGAGGAATAGGAAGGGTCCCAATATTGAGCCCTGTGGCACGCCCAAAGAAACCAATGATCCTGGTGATCGTTCTCCGTTTACGTCTACCCTTTGTATTCTTCCGTTCAGATAAGATTTTAACAAATTCAATGACGTGTCTCTAACTCCATAATGATGTAATTTCCTGATCAATGTTTCATGACAAACGCAATCAAAAGCCTTAGATAAGTCACAAAAAATGCCTAGGGCATCTTGTGACTCTTCCCAGGCATCAAAAATACTTTCAATGAACTGAATTCCGGCATCTGTTGTTGAACGACCGCGAGTGAATCCAAACTGTTTGTTATGCATTAGCTTATTTGATTCAAAATGATGTAATAGCTGTGATAAGATTAATTTCTCAAAAATTTTACTAAATGTTGGTAGTATTGATATAGGTCTGAAATTGGTGGGGTCTTGAGTACTACCTGCTTTGAAGAGGGGAATTATCTTACTTTGTTTCATTAAATCAGGAAATTCACCGCAGTCTATACAATAGTTGAAAATGACCGCTAGGTCAGGTGCAATTAATTCGATCAGGGATTTAACGACGTGAACAGAGAGTCCCCAAAGATCATTCGTTTTCTTAACATTTATCAATTTAAATGCCTTTACGACATCTGAACTTGTGACGTGCTTAAAATTCAAGTATGAAGCACACTCTGAGACATTATCTTTTAATATTGCAACAGCAGACAAAGGTGACGAATTTAAATACTTAGTCGTGGAAGCCGGTGCATTAGTAAAAAACGATTCAAATTCAGTTGCAACTTCTAAGCTAGAACTCGTAAGCTGTCCATTGATTTTTAGTTCGTAATCGTGACTCGCTTTTTTACTACGACCGGCCTCCTCATTAATTATTTTCCAAGTCGTTTTTATAACATCGGAACTATTCTTAATTTTACTACTCAGAAAATTACGTTTAGCTGTATGACAGTCTAATTTAAATTGTTTGGAGAACTGTTTGACTTGTTCTTTAAATTCGTCACTCATGTTGAACCGTCGTTCCTCATACAATGCATACAATGCTTGCCTGCGTTTATGCAACTCTGCAGTAGCCCACGTACTAAAGTCGTTTGAACCACTAACCACAACCGATTTTGAAGTGAATATCGCGCTGTACTGTTTCATAAAGGTTTCAAAGAATAAGTTATACATTATATTAGGAGACTGTTCAGCAGCCAAAAACTGTAGTTCCTGGGCTAAAGAGTATCTCATTCTTTCTAACCGGTCAGCAGTTATTGGCACAAACGAAATTTTCTTTTTAATGACAGGTTCTCTAATAGAATCAAATTGAAATAATTGACCTAAATGATCTGAATCCAATTCACTGATAACACTTTTACTGATTGGAATAACATCAGTAAAAATGTTGTCAATGCATGTAGCACTAGTAGCAGTCACTCTTGTTGGCTCCATAAATAAATGGCTAAGCCTAAATGATGAGAAAAGATTTATTAATCTAACGCTGAAAGTAGTTCTTTCTAACAGATTAACATTAAAGTCACCACATATAATTAATCGTTTCGTACTGTGTGATGAAATAGTTAGGACGGATTCCATTATTTTCTCGAACATTTCAAAGTCGCTCAAGGGTGGCCTATAGACACATATAACGATGAACTGTTCTAATTCCACAGCTGCAAGTTCTATAGTTCGTTCAACAGATAAGGAAACAATGTCCTTACGTTCCTTGAATTTCATTTGATTGTTTATTCCTCTGCACAAAGGTGATAGTAGACTGGAAGTTCAGATTTATCACCCCTTTGCGTTGTTGCCCTGTCTTTCAAAGATCTTCGAAAATTTTTATTCAAACCGTTTGACAAACTTTTTATTAAAATACAAAATACTGTCCAAAAACCAATTTGGTTTTCAAAAGGGTAAGTCAACTATTGATGCTGTTTTCGATATGATGGATTTTGTGGCGGACTCTCTAAATATAAAGTCAAACGTGGTAACTATTCTACTGGACTTATCAAAGGCTTTTGATTATGTCGATCATCACGTATGCTATGCATCCTAAATCGGTACGGTATAAGAGGAAATTGTCTAGACTGGTTAAAGTCTTATCTGACAAACCGCCAACAAAGTGTTAAGCTCCCTATGTTTGACTCCAGGACAAACACACTTTCAAACAAAATATCCCTAAGTACTGAGATGACGCAAGGTGTGCCTCAAGGTAGTGTCCTAGGTCCCCTGCTGTTCATATTATATATTAATCATTTACCCCAAATAGTCAGTAAGAAAATCACTATGTTTGCGGATGATGTCTCAGTATTCTTTAAATTTGAAAGAAATAATACAACACAGCTGTTTCCTGAGATAAATGAAACTATCAATGCCATAGTCAAGTGGTTAAAATCTATTGGACTAAAAACAAATGCAGGAAAAACAAAAATGATTCATTTCCGAAATTATAATACCCCTAGACTGGAACCAAATCTAACTGTGGACAATACTACGGTTGCCCTTGTAGACCAAGCCAAGTTTCTGGGCATTTTCGCAGATGAGTACATGAATTGGACATTGAGATGCTTGTCAACAGTTACTACAACACATGCCATGCTGCAGGCTTACTTTGCGTTTTTCCACTCTAGGCTTCTGTACGGCTTGGCATTGTGGGGTGGCAGCGTTGATACAGAAAAGTTGTTTGCCTTACAAAAGAGATGCGTTCGTATTTTAAGTGGTGTCAAATCAAATATAGTAACTTGTCGCGGCCTATTTTTTAAATTGGAAATACACACTGTCACAGCGCTCTACATTATGGAGCTCTGCAAATTAATAAGGCGTTATCCTGAAAAGTTTCCCATCAGCTCTGAACGCAATAGTAATAGGCTAAGAGATAGGTTCAAGCATGACCTTAAGACTAGGTACTGTAGAACTACGTCCTATAGTAGAAGTACTAGTAATATGGCAGTCTGCGTTTATAATAAGCTACCGTCAAATATAAAGCTTCTCTCGGGTGATCAGTTTCTGAAGGCCTTGAAGCAGTACTTACTGCTTATGTGTCCTTATACGTTGACTGAGTTTTATGAATACGGCAAATTATTGTCTTAGAAAGTAGGTATTTACTGTTGATTAGACTTTTTATTTTATTATTTTTCCTACTTTTGACTAGAGACATAAATATTAACTCAAAATAGCAATTCAATTCAATTCTAATCCAATAAAATAATGTTTTTATAAAATTATTTATGAATGTATTTTTTTGTTTTTCCAAGCGGAAAATACTATTATCTAATTTTCTCTAATGTTAATCTAATTTACTTAATCTAATTTAATTCTATTGATAATTATGATTATTAAATTGCAATGCCGCCATTGGTAAAATTACATTAGCACATTATATTATATTACTTAAGATCTGTAACAAATACTGTAATTTATCGCAATAAAATGAAATGAAATGAAATGAAACAATAAAAGCTATGAAATGGCAGTGGGCTGGACACTTCTGAAGACAGAATGGATACCAAGAGATGGCAAACGCAAGGTTGGAAGGCCGGCTGTAATGGTACACACATTGAATACAAGAGTCAGTTCATTTAACGCTTGGGTTATTGAGTGATTCGAAGTAAGTTGGCAAGAAATGGGCCTGAGAACGTGGTTAATTTCGGGGAAGAGAGGTCGGGTCAGGTTTTTTTGTCGTATTCCTGCGAAATGTGTAGGAATCAGAGTCGATGTGGCTGCGCGCTGAATAAATTATTGATAACTAAATAATGGAAGGTTCTTATGGAACTATACAGAGAAAGCTAATGTGTTGACTGCAAATATACAATTGCGATTGATCATTACGTTGTGGTGAGTCTGACATCACAGGTTTGCATATCTTTCCAGTGATCTTTGTCTTAGACGCTAGCGGTCGGGCAGTCAGGCTTAATTAATTGCAACCGCTTTATAGCCAGCGATCGACAAATTTTGTGTATCGGCAATACCAAATGACTTGAGTGATAACCGATGGTTGATTATAGGAACTATGCATACACAAAATTGTAGAACAGCGGGCGTGCATGGCATGTTTGATTGAAACTAGACCCTGTGTAGTTAATGATAAGAAGCTTGCGCTTGGGCAGTGTTTGCGGGGTGGGACGCCATCTCAGACATGTGGGCCACCTATAAATACGAGGGGGTGGAGAAGGGAATCAGTCCGCACGTCAAACCACTGTGGTACACGTGTCTTTCAGTAATCTGTACAGTTCGGTCAGCTGTTTTACGCGTCTGGAACTGGAAGATTTGTGATTGCGTGCTACAGTGGATTTTTGTGTGTGTCGGAAGCGCCGAGATATACCTCGGTTCCTATCCTTTAAATCAACCTACCCAAATTCCAAAACTATCCTTGGGTCGTTAGATAAGAACTTGTAGGTAATTTGATCTGAGCCTGAGTCTGGGCTTGGAGCGACCCTAATTTCCTTTTTCCTTTACCATAGGGTTCCTGGATTAGCTTAAGAGCTAATCCAGGGATTAACCAAGGATTAACCCGCAAATATCCTAAGGGATATTCGCGGGTTAATCCTTTCCTCATTCCCTTCGTGTAGCGAGTTTGAAATTCCCACACACACAAGTCGTTAAACATACAAGCACATTCAATTCACACACTACCTTCTTCGAGTGGTGTCGATGATGGACGTGGTATAACACTAGGATTTTAGACTAGGCTAGACAGGAGTTTAGTTGAGGCTAAACCTAGGTTGTCAAGGCATAGGGAGACTGTTTGATCGATGGGGTTCCGCGGATGAAAATAACAAATTCAGAACAAAGTATAAACGTTGTCATCTCAGATAACCTATCCTGTTGATATCTTTGACATTTGAGTGTTGTCGGAGACGCGCGAAGAGATCAAATTACAGTCTAAAGTTCATTGTTTAGGGACGGGTAGATATTTTGCCTTGCCTTGGATCGTTTTGATTCAAGTTGCATCTTTAAATTAAATATCAATTTCGCTGGGAGATCTTACGTGTAGATTGTGTCATGCACTTATTTTGCTGGGCTCAGTCGAGGCGTGCTGAGGTAAACGAGATACCTAAATCGGTATTTTCCGAAGTACGTAACTCGTTGTGGAGAGGGTTAGATCTCTAAAGCACTAAAGAAAACGTTTCGATAACATCCAGCTCGAATTGCGCAGAGTTGAAGGTTTCAAAACGTTACGGACCTTTTGAGGAAACCGCTAGTTCAGACCCATTTCGGAAAATCAAATCGCAATTGTGTAAACCCGGTCTATTTGGATCATTATTGCCGTGAACTAATTATATATTTGGAGCCACTAAAGCCGCTACTAGCGAGCACATGAAATATCATTGAGTACTCACGTCGTAACACTACGACGAATAACCATACGATATCCCAAACAAATATTATAAATTGTGGTCGACCACGTAAAAGAAGCTCCAAGCGCCCATATATACAAAAAAATAAATGGTACCTGTACACAAATTATAACAAAGATCGATCTGGCGCAAAACACCGCTAACTGATGCGAAATACCGGCTTGCGGGCATACATGCTTTCTCTGTTTAACTTGAAACTCTAACTTCCTGAACCAATCTTCCGTTCAACTATTGTACATCTAACTAATTCTCAAGAAACGAGAAATTCAGACTTATCATTTTTGACTTGACATTTGCACAGCTGAATCGGGACATCGGTGGCTCGACCTTAGCTATTTATGCCGTTGCACGATACAGAGATGGAAAGACGAACTTGCATTGTTTAACAAAAACTGGTGGAGAATAGCTAAGGACCGGAGAGCCTGGCGAAGCCTGGCAAGATATTTTGTCAAATAAAACACCAGTAAAGTGCAGAAAATAATTAAAAATAAATATTCAGTTGATGAAACATGTAAAAAATAGATAAATAATAATAATTTAAAACTAGTGAGTTATATCGCTGCCGTTGTGCCAGGATATGCCAACAAGGAGACCACGGCCTGTCCTGCCCTTACAGCGCCAGCCGTTCCCCCAGACATGCTGCTCTAAATTATATCATCCATCGCGCCGTTTCCAGCGCGGCCTGCCGTCCATCTTAGAATCGTCAGGTAGCCCGCGACGACGGTAAGAGGCCCGACAGAATGACACTCATTCCGTGGCAGCATGGGAAGTCGCTGTTATGGGACGCGACATTTGACACGACACGCGGCTTCCTCAAAGGTCGGCGCTGCGGCGGAGTCTGCGGAGGGTCTCAAGCGGCTCAAATGCGCAGCCCTCGGGGAGAGCTACATATTTGTGCCATTTGGCGTGGAGACCCTAAGGCTGTGGTGGCCTGATACTCGACAAGACTTTAAAGAGATTTCAAAAAGACCCGTCGAAACGTTGGGAGATAAAAAAGCTGGCACCTACCTTGCCCAGAGGATTAGTCTGGCTTTACCGCCAGGTAAAGGTGCCAGCTTGTTGGGCACCCTGCCACTGGGCGGCAGCGACCTAAAGGATTTTTTTATTTAATTTCATATTTTTATATTTTAACTAGGTTAAGTTTACTTGTAGTATTGTTTTGTTAATTTCGTGGATAAAAAAAATAAGACGCTCAGAAAATGTATCATTAAATAATGATAATTTAGTGATAATAATACATAAAAATAAATAATTAACATTTATAAATTAGCAAAACTCCTAGAAAAGCTTGGTCAGTGAGACAGTTTACGATCACACCTTACATGATTGTATAAATTCAGTTCAGTTTAGTTCAGTTCAAAGATTTTTATTCATAATAGCACAAAAATTGAGACTTAATGAACGTCACATAATATAATCAAGCAAGCATAATGTAACATTAAGTAGGTGCCTAATTATTACATAGTACATAATTACAGGGTGAAATCAACTGGTTCAATGCCAAATGTCGGTGTCTTGTAAAAAGTAATTAATTTTGTAGTAGGCCTTTGTGCTCAAAGTGTGCTTTATATTTTTTTTTAATCGAGCTTCAGTTAAGTTTTGTATTTCTTGCGGAATTTTATTGTTGAAGCGAATACAGTGTCCCATAAAAGAACTGCTAACTTTTGTGAGTCTGAACATTGGAAAAGAAATTTTATGTTTATTTCTAGTTTGCACATTGTGGCGGCTATCAATGGTTTTAAAGCTACTGATATTTTTGCTCACATACAATTCAAGCAAGTGATTCCTTTGCCCTCTCGCAGTGGATATTATTAAATATTACTTATCTACCTATGACATATTAAGTTTGTTATTATGAGATAATAATAATAATAATCTCTTTTTCAGACGCAAGCGTCATTAATACGCCATATGAATAAAAATGTTTCGTGCAAGTATTAAAAATAATATAACTCACAATTATTTTAGCTCACTGACCCACGCAAATTATGGACGAAGTAGATTCGACCAGAACCTGCGCATGCCGTGATTAACCTCATAAACCGTCTTTACTATACTATAAGTCGTCAAACAATGCAAATTATGCCTAAAATTAAGCATCCTGTGTCGTATCACTGCGTCAGCGCATGGCAGCCGCGCTTCTGCTAACATTGTAGACGCGCTGCACCACCGCGGCAGACGGAAAAAGATGCGGTAAGCGTCGTTATATTGAATCTGCGATCACTCTCTACCTTATAACTGCACCAAAGCTGAGGCATGTACATCGTTTGGCAGTACATCCGTATTAGAACAAGGTTTGAGTCACGCTAGCATTTTCAGAATTTGTGCACTATCATGTTGGCCCTGACGGCCATAGCTCGTCTCTCCCTGTCCAGGTCAAGATCATTCCATATGTTGCTCGTTACCCAGTGCCTGAGGTATTTGAAGCTAGCAACAAATTTCAGAGAGTTTTTCCCCGTTCTGAGAACACCATTAATTTCGTCGCGTTAAAGATGAGCCCATGCGCATTCAGGTAACTTGCACAGATTTGCAGTAAGTGTAAGCACCAATCGTGGGGCTCAGCAACACCATGTCGTCCGCATAACTCAGGTTGTTAACACACTTGTCTCCAACATGGCAGCTTATGCCGGTGTCGCTAAGCCCCTCGATCAGCGCCTCGACTTAAAAGTTGAACAGTAGAGGAGATTTTAGTACTCCCTTTCTCACACCTCAAACTCGTCCCTCCCTTTGACGAGGCATTACACCATCTGACGACGTTCACCTGACTCTTGTACTACGCCGCCGGGATCCCAAAAATATCCGAGGATACTCCACAATCTGCTAACTTCCCCCAAAGCAGACCGTAGTAGACCCGATCAAACGCCTTGCTTAAGTCAAGGATGCATAATATAATTATATAGCATGAAGTGTTACAATAAATTATAGCATAATTATATCCACAAAAAACAGGGCGACTTTTAATTCAACTGACCATGACGAAGCAGTTATAATCAAGAAGATAAGTGAGGTAATATTAACAAGAGATTAAAATATGTTCATTCTATTTTTATACATATATAAACAAAGGTTTTTTTTATTGCTAGAGTTTCTCGACATCACATTATCTGTCTTATGTATATGTCGTAGCTATATCGTAGAATTTAATCATTTCATGAAATAGCCTACCATGTTCTGATCATTTCATGAAATAGCCAACCATGTTTTGATCATTTCATGAAATAGCCAACCATGTTTTGATCATTTCATGAAATGGCCAACCATTTCATGATTCAGTCAATTATTTCATGAAATGATCAGAAAGGGTTGAATTTCACGAAAACATGTATTTTTAAAAGCACTTGTATTCAGCTTTTTGTATTATACATATCGCTGCGCACGCCCCTTTAGTCTTCATCTAAGCAGCCGCAGTGTTTTGCCCTAAAATATTTTTTCGTACAATGAAAGTTCTAATTCAACCATGGTTGGCTATTTCATGATAAAGTCAATTCTACGATATGGTTACGACATAAACAAAGAAGTTACTTTCTTCGCTCATAGGTCGTTGGATAATATTTATATGTCACATCATTAGTGGACCATTTCATTACAACAAATAACAAATTTACAAGTCGAAGGCATGCGGGTTTCATCGAGCTTGCGGGATAGACGAGTTTATTTGTCATTTATTCTAAATGTAATTAAATGGTCCACTTATGATATGAAACATTCGTTGAGTATGATGCAAGAAGTGTGAAACACCCACGAGGTGGTATTATTCGCGCGAGCAGTCGGCGAGCGCGTAAAGTTCACTGAATGTCTAATGACCAATGCATACGCGTTACACATGACGTTTTTCAACACACTTCAACAAGCGAAGAAAAATTTGATTTTTGATAATAATCAACCACACAACGAAAACATCAACAAATATTTATGAATAATGGCGCGCTGGGTTTGTTTTTTCCGCACGCCGCAATAGTGATGCACGCGCAGGTGTAAATAAAATCACTGGCAAAACCGCTTAATAGTCTATAACAATATTTTTTGAATACGAAAATTAAATTTAATATGTAGTGTAATAAATATGATTTAATGAAATATTTTTTAAAATCGAATTTGATATATAATTATTGATTGATTTGTAGGCATACACTCTTTGCGGAGATTGATAAAAAATAACAGTAAAAAGCACTAGTGGAAAATAAGCTCAATTATGAACCTAAATGAAGATTCACTTTACGAGCAAGTATTTATTTTATTTATTTATTTTTTTTTTTTATTTATTTATTTACATACGTGCTTGTGACCTAACAGTTAACAAAAACCAAATTGACACAAACAGACATTAATTTAGAGTACAAAGAAACAGGTTATAAAGAACACAGACGTTACTTACTTACTTATAACATAGACAAAAAGTGGCGACTTTTGCGAATCCCGTCAAAGAACACTGGAACAAGTCCACCTCAGTCCTCTCTGATATGACATTAAAGAGAGCGAGCGCCCGCGTCACCGGCGCCTCCCGCAGCATCGCCGTCCTCGCCAGCGGGATGTGGAACAGCTTGTGCGTCCTCGCCCGGAGGTAGTTGTTCGGCACATAGAGTCCCAACCGTGCCAATACTAACGGGTTTTCAAGCATGCCCCGGAACACCTTAAAGTAAGTTTGTTGAAAAATATTATCCAACAACCTATGAGATTGAACCGCATGCGGGAGCTGTCAGTATGGCACCCCGCGTCCCGCATGACAAATACGCACGACAATGAAAGTACTAAGCTGAAAACTTTTATAAAAAAGTGTTGGTGTATGTAAATTTTACAAATGTTGAAAGCTTAGATTTGTAAAATTGTAACTAGTAGAATTATGAAAAGCAAAAGTAGCCAAGGACAGACAACTTGACCTCTTATCACGTCAACTAACTTGACTAAGGACAGTAAAGTGACTTCATCAATTCGCTTATCACATGCGAACTCAAATAAACGCTGTCGTATCATCTCGCTAATAGAATTTGAATGGGATCTTAATTAAGTACTATAAGCTATTAATGTGAGTGCTAATGGGATTCAGTCCGGAGTCCAGACGGGTCCCCTAATTGGGGTCCATCAGATGTTGAGTATCACACAGAACATTAATGTATGGGTCTTTATTTAGTGCTATTCTGATAAAACTAAAGGATACTTCATCTAACTAACTTATCATATCACACCGAAGCTGATACCGACGGTGCAAAAAAGTTAGAACTTATCTTACGGACACAAATAAAAAAAAGGTTACGAGAACAATATGTACTAAAACAAATTGTCAAGTCAGTTAATTAATATATGAAACAATGTTATTTTATTAAATTAAATATACATAAATTGAAGGAGACAGTCTAAGGTCTAGTACCTAACTACAATAAAATACAATGACATAAATCCTAACTAAACATAAGAAATAAAATACATATCTATAAAAATAAACCGCCCCAAGAAACGCCCGCACCAAATAATCCTTATAATTAGATTTGAAGAGAAAATGAAGTAGGTAATTCTGATAAAAAATACTATACCTGCAATAACCGTGTCATTGTCGAATTAAAGATAACATAGTAAGTAAAGGCATAAACAAACCAGTTAGAAGACGCGATACGGTAATTCTGTATTTGGTCTGGTTGTTGTTCTTTCTTTATTTCGAGTGTGTCGGTCGACCATAACCCCTGTAATATCAGTTATTTATGTCATTGTTTGCACAGACAACAAAACTTGTAATCTCATTACTTTTTAATATCCACCGTAGGTAGGTAGATAAATAAGTGAACTTCGTCCAGTTGACAAGACAAAATGATTGAGTGTCCGAACGAACAATATTCGTTCGAGCAAGTAGGTTTATTATTATGTAGCCTGGTGTGTATCCCACCGCTGCTGGGCAAATGCTTCCCCACTTTTAGTCCACACCTCCCTATCTTTTGCCTTCTCTTGCCAATCAGGGAGATTCTTCTCCAGATCCTCGCGCTATCCTGGGCTTCCCTCTTCATTAATTTATAAAAACTTAAAATTTGTCCGAAATCCGAACTATATATATGTCACCGTAAGATTGTCAAAACCATTAGTTGATAAACTAACGTGTTTTTTTTCTCGGTAGTTGGTCAACTATCGACAGATAGAAACTGTAGCGTACTGCTTACTATATAACGCGTTAGTTGATAAACCAACGGTTAAAAACGTTAAATATTAAACTGGTTTAAACTTGAATTGCAAACGCAATACCAGGGCAAAAACTGCGGTAGCTTAGGTGAAGACTAGAGGGGGCGTGCGTAGCCCCCTCCGCCCCCCCAAATAGTCTTCGTGTTAGGTTGACATGTATGACATGACAAAATAAACGTTAATTCTAAACCCTCGTCTTGTTTACTGTCTGTCGATAGTTGATCAACTAACGCGTTAGTTTATCAACTAACGCTTTTGACTATCTTACGGTTACTTGACATATATACCTTTAAGTACTTAGGGTAGAGTCACCAATAGCCGGCCTTGCGCATATGGTCGGCCGTTTCCTTTTGAAACTGCTAGGAATACTGTATCGAGTATTATATTTGCACAAATTAACCTCAAGTTAATTGAATTTGACAACTTTGACAGATGTACAGCCTCCAACCAATACACAAGCGAGCGCCAACTGCAATTAGTTTTTCAGATTATCAGACGAGATGACGTTGTATTCGAAATTAAATGTCAATGCCGTAATGCCGGTCGTAACATGTGGTTCCTGAACACGTCATAGAGAGCTTTCATATGTGTGTAGATAATAGTTGTTCATCTACGCGCGTATCATACTTAAATGCTCTAAAATCTGCTCATAAACCATAGCGCAATGACCTGCATTATGAATGAATTATGCATTATGTATGAATGACACATCGATGCGGATATGGTATCCTGCATATCTTCGTGAACGTTTTGAGTATCTTTTCTCTGGGGATAGACTTCGGAGATCTCACACGGTGTCACTTTTGTCAATTCCGCAGCGGAACACGGTTGCTTACGAGCACTCGTTTAGGTTAAGGGCAATAAACACGTTTGTGGAATGCACTTCCTTGCGCTATTAGGGTTGCACACCCTTGGTCACTTTTAGGAAAAAATTGAAACAGCATCTCCTCTCTTCCGCGTAGTGGGTATCTCATAGTATGTATGTGTATCTATGTATTTATTGTATTATATTAATTTATTTTATAGTAAGCATGAAGGATGTATTGTGATATATCTGATAGAATATTGATTTTATTTATTTCCTTTAACTCTTAATTGTACAATAGGATTACCTCTCTACATTTTATTTTTCTTTTTTCGTCACAGGTTAGCCGTAAGAAATTTCTTTTTAGAAATAAGCTCACCTTTGCATACTGTTCTTGTTATATTTTCCATTGTAATTTCTGTGCAATAAAGGATTATTATTATCATGGCGATTTACAGACAAGCACATTTTACTTTAACTCATCGATTAATCGATTCCATAAAGTAAATTTTGCATGTCTGACATTCGTATTGACGTCTATTACATCAAAGTCGAATTGTCAGTCGACTTGTCAGTTGTCATTTCTTTATTTTTTCTTTCTGAAAAGAGGTTTGGATAACGATTGCATCCTCCTTACCAAGTAGAATTGTGAATTTACCTACGGCTTTTGAGCCCATTTCAGAACTTATGATATGTTTTGTAGCTAAAGTAGTTAGTGTATGCAACTGCATATAATTAGGCCTCAAAACACTCTTAAGGGCTGAACAAGGGCCAATATCATTAGACAATTAGGCATGGAATTAGACAAAGAAAACAAATACCCTTCGCATCGACTGACGCATGCTCCGGCGCAGAGCCCCGCGGGGCAGCCCGAGCTTCGAGACCAAGAAAATTATAGAAAATATTACTAAACTCCTGTAACATTAAAAATAAAATAAATCAACTAAAAAAATCCCTTTTTTTACCTATTTTTGCGAGTAAGTTTCATATAGGAAACTGATTTCGTCTCCGAGCGCTTGTTCATTTAGTTGAATAATAATGCATTGCGAAATTTTTAAGTATTAAATATAACAGATACCCGCTAATTTTAAAAGTCCATTCTTATCTCTAATAGACCTTTTATAACATATATTTATCCTACATTTTAATGTTGTCTAGTTTAGCCTAAAAATGAAGCTAAAGATGCATTTGTTTGTTCGCGCCCCCTGGCGCTGGCCAAATTTAATCCCTTAAGGCCCCTTATTATATGACTGTCACATAAACTACACTCGTAATTTATTATTATGTGATTGTAGTGCCTTTTATTATGTACCAGTCACATAAACTATTAATGTGAACCAAACAGGAACGTGTTACGTAAGCAAAAACATTTTATACTAAGGGGGAAATTTTGGGGGCCTAATCAGAAAAATATATTAAAAAGTTTTTCAAACTGTATCGTGCGACACATTAAATAAAAGGGTTGCAATACAAGAGTTTATTTTTCATAACTTTGAAATACTTGTTTAAAAAAATAGTTAAGAAAAAAGACAAAAAAATACAATATTCCCCCAAAATCTCTGAAACTTTGAAAAAAATACGTAATATAGGTCTTTACTTAAATATTGCAGGAAAAATAATGATAAATGTACGGTTTAAATAGAGTGGGCTCAATTGAGGGCAAATCAGAAATTTATCAAAGTTTTCCAATCTGTATCGTGTGACATGTTTAATGAAATTTATTTTTGCTAGGATCTTAAATATAATTATATTCTTTTCTTTCTTAGTTAAAAATATTTAAGAAAATAGGCAAAAAAAGACCATATCTCCAAATTTCCCCCTCTTATCTCCAAAACCACTAATATTTAAATAATAAAAAACGCAATGTAGGTCTTTACTTAAATAATACAGAAAAAATAATGAGAAATATTGGGGGGCACATTTGGGCCAAATCAGAAATAAAATAAAAAAGTTTTCCAAAACATATCGTGTGACATGTCTTATGAAAGCGTTGGTAGCCAGGATCTCAAATATTATTTTTCAGAAACCTTCAGGTTTAATAATATATTTTTTTCGCGTTTCAATGCGAAAAAAAAAAATTTAAGAAAATAGTCAAAAAGGCCTTTTAATACCACACACAAATTTATAAATGCACATGATTATGAAATTAGCCGCACCATTATTTTTTTCTTGACCGTTTAGTGCCAGTGCTCGGCCAACCCGGTGAATTCAGTTTTAAGTACAAATTTTTCTCACCAGCAAGATCGTTTTATTTTGAATATCTTTAATTCAACATAACATGTCGTATTTTGAGGAAAAACCCAGTACTCGGCCCCCTAAACCGACTGGCCGACTACCGGTGATTCCAAGCTATATATTAATTAAACAATAAAATTATTATTAAAGTTAATTACACCAAAAAAGAATCAGATAATTCTATAAAAAACCATCTCAAATAAACAATATTGTTGACGAAAAAATACTGTGAAATCACGAAAACATGAACAGTTTGATATTATTTTATTCACAACCGTCTAACAAGGTAATATGGATATATGTTCAACTAACAACGAAAGTGAATGCTTAATTGTCAAGGCTTCTACATCCTCTATTACAGGAAGGATTGTGGCTACGTTTATTGTGTTGCAAGATCCAGCTAATTTAAGTAGCAGACACTCTCATTTGGTGTATTTTGTACTCTTACATTCGACTAAAGATAAGATATACTCTAACAACGAGTATACACAGAACTGAAGTCATTGGTAGATTGCACCCAAACAAAAAATATTCATGATAAAAAATCTAGGGCGACGGTCACGGTTCGTACGACTTGTGCAATGTTTTAAAACAATAAAAACACACTGATGAGGTTTGTAGATTCTAGACCACGTATTAGCATTTTCAGAAACTGCTACTCAGCATGAATAAGTTTTGTTAGCTCTATTAGTTCCCGGGGGTCTAGGTATATCAAGTTTGTATGGTCTTACCACAAAAAAATAAACTCCTGTTCAACACTTGTTTAAAGACAAAACTGTATAGGATTTGACGTTTATTTTGAGGTTAAACTATGTGTGACATTTTTTGTAGTAACAACGGGTAATGTCTAAGTCTAAGACAACCTTTGTTTGTTTAGGGTGCCATTTAATTAACTGACCATATATTGTGGGATGATATACATATGAAACATATGGTCGCAAATAAAATAAAAATCGTCCCTGAGAACCAAACACTTTTATACCCCATGTTTTTTGGGGAAATTTGTTCATAATTATGTTTATGTAGCAAAATATAGTGAGCTAATAAAATGTCACCATGTATAATCGTAGAGAGATGTTAAGAGATTTTAGAAAAAAAAACTTCAACCGAACATTTAGGACTGAGGTAAACAAATCACTAGGGTATTATTGTTGACAACAGGCGGTAGTACAGAGTTAGCATTGAAAATACAAGCCATACCGAAATTTTGACTGTTCGTTAAATAGAAAGCCCTCAAAATAAAATAGATTACATGATATTGTCAACAAATAAAAATAAGCAAATAACTAAGGTAACATAAGAACAGTGTGTAATTTGAGCTCCCCAGTAAACCACCAAAGGTATTGATTACAGCTATATGACACGGGCTTGTAAGGTCTCAGTATCATCTAGCCTACTTCGTTCTTAGTAGGTACATGACTAATTTAGAATTTTAAATGATATTGGCAAATTACGATAAAAACCAAAATCCTTTACTTTATTGTTGCTTAGTCAGAGTAGATTTAAATGCGATCGGTGGCGGAATCTATTGTAATAGCGCCTTGTATCGCACACGGCAAACTTTTTTCGCTGATAACTTCCTCCAGCTTGTACCGTAAAATGGGGTGAATAGAATTCAAGGGGTGAATAGAAAAAAAATACGGAAAAAGTTTGACAACTTATTCCTTAGGCTCTATGGTATAATTTGTAGTAGAAAACGTAAATTATTAAAGGGCAATATTTTTTCCTTGAAATGGCAACACCAGCCTTGACGTCAAATGTGTGAAATTCGTAAAAAAACGTTCTCTTTGTCGCGCTCTTGTACCGACCTGATAGTGTGTCATTTAGAATTAAGTTTTTAACTAGATATATGGCTTAGTAGAAGGTCAATTGTGTTAATTTGTAAAGCTAAGTGTAGGAATTGCAAGGAAATTATAAAGGTTAGTAAGAATTTTTGTTAATAAATGTAAAATATTCTAAAAACTAAAGGTACTTGTATTTTCACAAACCCTGGGGTTATTAGAATCAAATGGGGGGTGAATAGAATATTGGAATGGGGGCAATGGAAACAAGTGAGGGGTGTTTAGGATCACGAGAAGGGTTAATAGAATCACAAAGGGGGTCAATAGGTAGGGTTGTCACTAAAGTTCTTTCAAATTAAATTGCAAATTGACACAGGAAATATCGTGAAAATTAATTTTTTAAATGCCGTATTTTAATGTGAAAATGTGAAATGTGAAGATGTAAATGAAAAATACACTGAACAACAGACAAAAATTGCGTTTCAAAATGTCTTCCAAACAAAAAATCATGATAAAATTACTGAAAATGAAAATGAAAGTGAGAGAGAAAAAAGAAAAACTAATATACCTAAGAAGAAATACACAGAAAGTATAGAGAAAAATGAAAAATACTCAGCAGATAGTGAAAGTAATTCAAAGACTGATATAAATTTAAAGAAGATGAATAGTGTTAAGACTGATATAAAGTTAAAGAAAAATAACAAAGTTAAAATAATTTCCAATGGAAAATGTGATCTTAAGCAAAATGTCTGTTCGATTCAGAATCGATACTCGATCTATGGTTCCGGAACGGCCATTTTTGAATTTGACGGAGCTGCCACAGAGCAGAGCAGTTTTGACAACTGACTGACGAAAAGCCCCCGTAATGTACGTGTATTGATTTTGGGCAATTAAAATTAAATCGTAAGCCATCTGGAGTTGTATTCGGGCTCCCCTCAGGATTGTCTTATAGCTGAGTGTGTTGTGGTTCTCCGAACCAGATACTGTACGTATTTACGGAAATTGTGCGGTCGAAGCTGACCTGCCAGCCATACCTGGTTGGCTGAAGAACCTGTCTACCAAGAAGAGCCTAGGGTGCACCCAGGCCTTGCAGAGAGACAGGAGTTTGACGGGAACGAAGCACAGACCAGGTCAGATAGAATCTATTTACTTAGCTCGGTGAATCGCCGACGTTCTTGCTTCTTGACACCTGATAGTTACGCTACCTCGTAGCTGATGGGCCCCTGCGAGGTCATTAGGTGCTGAGAAGCCTGAACATTTTGGTAGCCAGAGCGTGGCTTCCTGAGATTTGCAGCCGTCGAGGGCTCCAGGAAGGAACGATTTGGGACTATCAATCAGTAGGTATAGGCGGTTATTAGCTAACTTGGTTTTGTTCCTGTATCCACATAGATTGGTAGTATTATAAGTTATAAGTCTACTGCTGGTAGTAGACAGACAGATATAACAGTTTTCCCTAAATGACCAGTTGTACTGAGATGTGACTCAGAATAGTAATTACATTCAGGTGCATTGTAGGTGAATTGAAATTTGCATTGAAGTCATATCATGTTTGCAGTTTGAAGTTTGCATAGTCAATCTATTAGTGGTCTAGTAATGCTAATGAATGTTTGGACATTGTTTTCAGTTTATAGCAATTTGTAACTTGAACTAATATTGACTATCTGTGTGTGTTATATGATATAGGGAAACTAAATTGTTGTTTACAGAATTTGTGTAGATATAAAACTCGGTTTCTATTGTTTGGGGAAACCAGCATTGTTTAAGTTATAGATTAGGGTTCCCTCGTTTGTGTTGTAGACTGGAGGGTCCAATATAATTGAGTTACTGCAAATTGTGAGTAAGTATCGTTCCGATCATGTCGTTGTCTGAAATACAGAAGGGTGTTTCTAAGGAGCTCAGATGGTTTTCCTCCGCACACGGTCTGATAGACCGTTTAGATAGGCATGATGTGGTATTGGAGCGGTCTATGGACGTTAAGGAACGCTACAACAGGGTGCTCGAATTGTCCGCGCAGGCGGAATCAGTTGATGGTTGCGCATCTGACAGGCTGTCACGGCTGCTAGGGGATGTCGACCAGTGTATGGAGATGGCAGCTGCTATCACGCAGAAGGCTGCGGACATACGTAGGCAGCGCGAGTCCAGCCATGGTGGTGAAATTGAAGCACCTCTGCCGCTTCAGGGTTCAGGGTCCAGGTTACCGGCCATAACTATGCCTACTTTTGACGGAGTGTCCGGTGAATGGATGAGCTTCATCAATCTGTTCGACAGTTTGGTGCACATGCGATCGGACATTACCAAGTCGGTCAAAATGGCTCAGCTGGTGGCAGCATTGAGGGGTGAGCCTAGGGAGCTGGTCGCTCATTTGACAGTTACGGAGGGTAACTATGAGACGGCCAGGCAATTGTTGGTAAGACGTTACCACAACAAACGGAGGTTGGCCGATGCCCAACTGAACCGTTTGTTTAGCATCCCGGTTGTGAACAAGGTCGGGGCCATACAGACGGAGGTTTTGAACCCGTTGTTGTCCGTCACCAAGGCCCTAGAGAATCTTGGACTTCCGGTTGGTGAATGGTCCTACCTACTGCTGTACATTGTACTTTCCCGCCTACCCGCTGACGTGCAGACTCGTTTCGAACAGTCTCACGGGAGGTCGGCCGAGGACCTGCCCGCCTTCTCCGACTTGGTCGGATTTTTGGAAGAGGAGGCTCGACGGGCAGAGAACTTGGGGTTGACGGTCACCCATCCTTCGGAGCCACAGAGAGCTGCCGGGAGCGCTGTGAGTAGGGGCCCTCCGACGAGGAAGGACCGCACCAACCGGCAGTCGTATGGGACTGTGAGTGCATTGACCCCACCCAGGGGTGCAGGTGAGACCTGCCCATGTTGTAGGCAGATTGGCCATGCTGTGGCCGATTGCAATAAGTTCGGGGAACTTAGGGTTGAGGGACGGCGCCGGATGGCCAAGCAGCGGAGCTGGTGCTTCCTGTGCCTCGGGCCACACATGGCTAGGGACTGCACGCGCACAAGAATGTGCGGATATTGTGGTGGGGCCCACAACAATCTGTTGTGCATGAACCGGTCCGGCCAACAGCCACCACAGGGCCGTACCCAGGGTGACACGGCATGGGGCCCTGAGAATTCGTTTGCGACTCGGAGCGCAACTCAGGAGCCAACGTCCCCACGTCCACAGGGCCGTACCCAGGGTGATACGGAATGGGGCCCTGAGAATTTGTTTGCGACTTGGAGCGCAACTCAGGGACCAGCGTCCCCACGTGCACAGGGTAGTACTAGGGTGCGGGGCCGCACTCAGGGTCATCACATGGGGGGCCCTGAGTTTTCGGTTGCGACTCAGCATCCGACTCAGCGGGCAATGGGGCCACAAGCGCGCAGCCACCCAGGGGTGCAGGGCCGCACTCAGGGTCATCACATGGGGGGCCCTGAGTTTTCGGTTGCGACTCAGCATCCGACTCAACGGGCAATGGGGCCACAAGCACGCGGCCACCCAGGGGTGCAGGGCCGCACTCAGGGTCATCACATGGGGGGCCCTGAGTTTTCGGTTGCGACTCAGCATCCGACTCAGCGGCACATTGGGTGTGTTGAGCAGGCCGTAACGGGCGGGTGGCATGGGACAACTTCGAGCTATGCGGGTGCGGTTCGGACGCCGCCTCAGTTGTCGCCCCGCTCGTCGCCTCGTCCTCGTCGGTCGCATGTGATGTCCCCCCCGCTCATGGAGCGGCCACGGTTGAATTCACGCCCACAACCCTTCGGGGGGCGTCGTAGGGTGGCAATGGAACCGGCGCGTGGGCCATTTGTACAGTGGGACCCGCTGGCGTATAGCTGCCTACCTGATCGGTTACAGGCAGAGTGGGGCCCCGGGGGCCCTCGCTAGGAATTTGCGGCTCAACAATTTGTTGCCCCCCAACCGGAGACGGTGGTGTTACCGATCGCCTCTGTGCTTGTTTGGGATTTGGCGGGCAACCCAACATACGTTCGCGCCCTATTAGATTCTGGAGCTCAGGGCTGCATTGTATCGAACGATTTAGCGAAATGGTTGGGCCTCAATATAAATAATGTATCGCTGCCGAGGAAATTGGTCCCTGCTGGGGATTACAGGGCAACCCTTCACGGGTTTTGTGATGCCTTTGAACGAGGGTTTGCGGCAGCGGTTTATTTGAGAACCGTCACCTCCACCGGGGAGGTCGACGTGCGATTGGCTTTGGCAAAAAGCTAGGTAGCGCCTATTCGGACAAGGATGACGATTCCAAAACTGGAACTGTCCGGGGCTGCTCTTTTGACCAAACCTTTGAGTCACACTCTAACGGTGTTGCGTGGGTCAGTGGTTTTGGAGGATACGGTGTACGCGTGGACGGACAGCCAGATTGTTTTGTGCTGGCTGAAGGCATCGGTCCATAACTTAGAGGGTTTTGTTGCGAACCGTGTCTCCCAGATTGTGTCGTCTGAGGTCCCACTGACCTGGAGACATGTACCAGGAGAATTGAACCCGTCTGATTGTGCATCCAGGGGATGTCGGGCTCCTGAACTCGAGCTTGTTGCTGATCTCTCGACAGAGGCTTTCATTGCTTGTTTGGATAGGTTTGTTTCTCGAAGGGGACTTCCAACTTTGATCCGCTCTGATAACGGCACTAACTACGTCGGTGCGGAACGATACTTACGAGAGATAGTCAACTTTTTGAATGTAAATAAAGTGGATATTGGAACGGCCCTCTCCCGTCGGGGTATACAGTGGACCTTCAGCCCACCGAGTTGCCCCCACTGGGGTGGGATTTTTGAGGCCGTAGTTAAGTCAGCGAAGACGCACTTAGGGCGTATAGTAGGTCAGACCGCGCTGACTTTTGAGGAGCTCGCGACATTGTTTTGTAAGATCGAGGCCGTTCTCAATTCGCGACCGTTGTGTCCGCTCAGCTCGGATCCAAATGACCTGGAGGCTCTGACCCCAGGCCATTTCTTGATAGGACAGCCACTTAACGCGTTGCCCGAGCACCCCTTCGAGGGAGTGAAATTGTATCGGTTGTCAAGGTATCAGATGTTGCAGCAGTTTACTCAGAATTTCTGGAAGCGTTGGTCGCTCGAGTATCTGCATATCTTACAACAGCGCCTTAAGTGGACTGACAAAACCAGCCCCCCTAGTGTTGGTGACCTCGTGCTGGTTAAGGATGCTAACCTACCGCCACTGCGTTGGCGCAGGGGGCGCATTGTTAACTTGTTCCCTGGCAGGGACGGGACCCCCCGGTCTGCAGAGGTTCTAGTAGGAGGCTCGGTACTAAAACGAGCGGTAGCAACGTTGTCTCGGCTGCCCGTAGATTAAGGGACAGGTGGGTGCCTGTCCGGGCGGGTGATTGTTCGATTCAGAATCGATACTCGATCTATGGTTCCGGAACGGCCATTTTTGAATTTGACGGAGCTGCCACAGAGCAGAGCAGTTTTGACAACTGACTGACGAAAAGCCCCCGTAATGTACGTGTATTGATTTTGGGCAATTAAAATTAAATCGTAAGCCATCTGGAGTTGTATTCGGGCTCCCCTCAGGATTGTCTTATAGCTGAGTGTGTTGTGGTTCTCCGAACCAGATACTGTACGTATTTACGGAAATTGTGCGGTCGAAGCTGACCTGCCAGCCATACCTGGTTGGCTGAAGAACCTGTCTACCAAGAAGAGCCTAGGGTGCACCCAGGCCTTGCAGAGAGACAGGAGTTTGACGGGAACGAAGCACAGACCAGGTCAGATAGAATCTATTTACTTAGCTCGGTGAATCGCCGACGTTCTTGCTTCTTGACACCTGATAGTTACGCTACCTCGTAGCTGATGGGCCCCTGCGAGGTCATTAGGTGCTGAGAAGCCTGAACAATGTCGATATAAAAGGTTGTAAACCAATAAAAATACAAGATATGATAGCAGTTCCTAGTACATCTACCGGAAAGAAGACTGAAACTAAAAACTTTAATTATTATAATAACAGCAAAGAAATTTTTAAAATTTTAACTGATTCTGATTGAGAATGTTTGATGTTAAGTTGTTTTTTGATTTTTTTTATAAAATTCTAGTAGTTTGCTGTATTGATTAGGTTAAATGACTGCATACGTAGGTAAGTAACAATTTTTTATTTATTATTATTATTATTATATAAATTTTAGTTTTGATGTTCCTATAATAAATATGTTAGTTTATTTGTTTTCTAGAAGCTACTTAAGAATGTTAAAGTTTTGATTTTGAATGCGTATCAAAAGAAATTTAAGTTTTGTTACACCTAGCATTGATTTTTTACATGATGCATAAAGTGACTTATAATTAAGTAAAATTTAGTTATATTAATACAAGCCATATGAGTGATATTCAAATATAAGACCTACTCCGTTTTCTGTGATTTTTATAATACATAAATAAATAAGTTGTTGACAGCCCTAGCCAATTTTTCTATTCACCTCATACCCGTTTCTATTGACCCCAATTGAGGGGTGAATATAATTATTGATGTTTTTTCAGTTTTTTGGAGAAATACCTGTATAATTTAAGGTTTAACATTAGAAAAAAAGATAGTTCTGACGTTCGGATATCCTGTCCAATAAAAAAAAAACTGTTCTAAAAGGCAACACTATCCGAAAAACGCGTTGAAAAGTAGAAACTTGTTCTATTCACCCCATTTTACGGTACCTAAGTTTTAACGACCCGAATGGCCGAGTCGGCAGTGACCCTGCCTACGAAGCAAAGGGTCCCGGTTTCGAGTCAAATATTTGTTTGATGAGAACGGATGTGTGTACCCTAGTCATGGTTGTTTATCTATCTTAGTATAATATTTATCTATATGAGTATGTGTATCGTTGTCTAGTACCTAAGATACAGGGAATTCTAGTTTGGGGCTAGATCAATGTGTGTAAATGGTGTCCAAGATATTATTAAAAAAAAACAACTTTAGATGGTTTCTATAATTTTTTCCTGTAATAAAACTATGTGAGTCTGAGTTTTGACGTAATTAATTGATTTAACAGGCAATACCCTACCCTAATCATCGGTCAGATTGTGTTGTGCCCTGATATACTACACATATTCAGAACGTGAAAGCAGTTGTGCGACTTATAAAAGGGGAATTATAAAACGATCGAATAAAAAACTAATTGAGCGAATGATCACTGAGCGAATGACCATGAACAGCGGAAATACTTGAAATGAGCAAAAAAATAAACACTGAATTGAGCATTTTTTTTTTCTGATAAAATCCAGAACACGCACACAAAAAGTGGGCATTTCAGATATTAAAATTCTAGCCGTGCGACCAAATTACTAAGGGAGCGTATGCAAAGAAAAGCTCCTCATTTTGTGTTTGAGTAACTCAAATTAATAATTGTAAGTTGCTGTTCTGGTGATTCCTCGTCACTCGCACAATAACCTAAATTAATTATTTTTGTCACTTAAAACTTTTATTTAATACTTTAATTTACAATCACTGGTGTATATGATTATTAAAATCAATATAATATATTTATTTACGAAAGGTAACATGAGTGAATATATAGTTATTATTTATGGACAAATTAAAAACCAATACCACACAACATTGTTCTAATAACCGTTCAGAATTACATAATAATGATTTTTCATTTATTAAAATAAACTAGGTAGAACAATAAACGGTATATTTTGAAGGTAATTAACACGTGTAGACACAAACAGAATTGTTGTTTTAACCGACTTCAAAAGGGAGGAGGTTCTCAATTCGACTTTTTTTTTAATGGTAGTTACGCGATTATTTCATCAGTTATGAATCGATTTTGATGATTCTTGTTTTTATTGATATGTGGCTTTGTGACAAAAACAAAAAAATATATACAGACGTTTTGTTTTGTGGTTCCGTTAAGCAAAAGTTTTGATGAGGACTTTTCGTGTATATAGACGAAATTCGCATCCTTATTGTACTCCTACGACGATGAGTGACAAACAATCAGACAAAGCTATGTAACTATGCTAGACAAAAGATAAAACCTGGCATATTCAAATATCACTTTTATGGCCAACGTAATAAAATAACACTTCCGCACACTACTGACACGTCCAATGAATAGTGATCGCAACGAAATTTGGTACACATATGTTGTCTATGAAATAGTGTATTTTCCCGTAAAGATAAAATAAAATAACGTAGATCTATAGACACGGAGGGCATTGTGCGACAATAGGCTCTCTCTTACCCTATATTGAATTTTTATTGATAACAGTTTAAATAAAGTATTTTATATTTAATTAATCTTATCTGATGTCAATGTCTTTACAAATGAGTATGTTTCCTTTCAGACAGTTCTTATCTCCTCAAATCTAGCAGCTATGAAGTCAAAGTCAAATTTTATTTATTACTGGAGATATTTACATATTCTACTTCTAACGTATTTTTTTGCTCCTTCTCTACATTTTACCTATGTGGGAGAGAAGGGCGAAGAAACTCCAATAGATTGATAATGGGGTCTCTTTTGAAAATTGGTTGTGTTTAACTAAAGCAAATATAACAATATTATTTATTATAAATAATAAGCACGAATAAATGATTACTCACTGATTAACGATTTCTGTGTTGAGTTACATTAAACCCAATACATTCTTGTCATTTATGTAATCTTGAACATTGTTATATCACAAAGTTGTTTTTAAATGGTTTTTAAATTGCTCAAATGGTAATTTAAATCTCCATCCAAAGGTTGTTGTAGTAGAGAATGCAATGACCGTTGAAAGAATTGCTAACTTTCTCGAGTCTAAAGTGGGGCGCAACCAGTCCGAGACTATTTTTAGGTTAACATCATAGCTACATTTTATTCTAGCTCATCGCATTAGAGTTATGTAATTTTATATGTACAACAACTATAAATTAAGTAATATAAACTAAATTACCTATATCAGAAATACAAAGTTGCTCTTTTAGGGGAATGTTCATAAACAGCACTCAATAACCAGGTAATAATAATACCCATCTCATACATAAGTAAATAGGTAGACACCTAAGTAGGTGTATGTTGTGTGAGAGACGGTGCGATGAGAGACTAGACCTAGGTCTACGGTAGTTAATACCTTGACGATAACAACTCAGAGAGCTAATAGAATACCTATCTAGGTTGCTGTTAGGTCGCTAATTGGTACTCTATATTGAGATAAATATAAATCTTTATCAGGACATTCTACAGTGTCGTGTCTGTAACAAAGCTCCATTGTTGTTCTTGTGTTTGTGGCCTTACAATACCAAGGTATCTACAATGAATTAAATAGGTACAAAGGTACCTACTTACTAATAAAATGTAGTTCATCTAATAATCCCATCTACATAGAAGCAAAGTTCTATAAATCACGGTATCGAAAAATTTGTTACCTATACAAAAATGGGCAAAGAGGCACTATACTGTTGTATCTTTTATTAGGTAGGTATGTAATGTGGGTATTCAATTCACTCATATTTGTACCTCTTTGATTTGTTTATAACGTACCGTCAGTATAATACAGCCCCCCTAATCTCACGTGAGATTTGACAAATTTTGTAATTAGTTATTAAAACTCAAAGCTAGTATTTAAGATTGATTAGATCGTTGTCCAATTCGACATAGCAAATTCGATATTTTCATAGGTAGGTACGTCACCGTGAGAAAATCAAGGTTATCCGGAACGTTATTTGGAACGCACCAAATTATAATTCAAATAACGTGTTATAGGTACGTGTCCCTAACTTAACGAACAGTAGAAACATCAATCAAAAATACAGTTGATGAAACTAAAGAAAGATTATCTGACATTACGTCAGTCGCAAATAAGTTGGCAGTGATATGTAAAAATAAATATTGATTGAGAATTCAGTGTTTGCATAAAACTTCAGCCCCAATAGTAGATATATAGATAAATAGATAAGACATCTTAATAGGTAGGTACGTACTTATATATGTACTTCTAGAGACTTAAGAAAATATTTACCATACTCACGGTAATAAATAAAATTAATAGCTCTGCCGCATTGTAAAACACTGGCTCTACTCTTCGTAGTTTATAGTGTTATCTATCTATCTACTCGTACATCTAGGTTAACCTGTTCCCCACACCTTGGACAAATTCTTGTATAGAAAAATAGTCGGAAGGAACCTGTTTTAGTTTTCGTTTTAGTTACAGACCTACGTTTATACCCAAGAAATTGTCGCGTTCGTAAACAAAGCCATAACAGGTGATTTATATCCAAAAATACCATCACAACCACGCGAAAACATTAAAGTGAACACATACCTGATAGATTTCTTTAACCGTTGAAATTGTTAGTAAACAAGGTTTGTTGTTGTTGTGTTTACTTTGTCCAGATGCGTGGGCGCAGGATTCTCGGTCAGCGCGCGAGTCGACGTGACCCCGACCACGACTCGTTCTACACTGTTGTTCTGCTCCCGCGCGTCTGGCGGTAATGTAGAGTGTAGACTGCGTATCGCTACCGACGACTAACTAGTTATCCAAGAAATGAGTTGACAACTGCTGGTATTTATTGCGTGCACTGCACTAGCATGGGCCGCGCGGCAAGGCAATTTTGTGGAGGTAGATCATGATTAGCTCGTCTATACTATACAGAGTGACATTTAATTAGCTGACCTTATTTCGGGGATTGATAGCACCGATCATTATGAAAAACTTTCCCAAAGAAACATATGGTCGCAAATGAAAAATATTTTTCGTCCCTCAGTACATTGACCCGATCAGCTGATTACAAGTTACTACGGGAGACCCAAACATTTATTTCGTTTACGACCCAATGTTTTTTGGGGAAAGTTGTTCATAATAATGGGTACTATCATTCCCCGAAACATGGTCAGCTAATTAAATGTCACCTTGTATACATAACAAGTTTTTGACAAGATTTACTACTTAAATCGTTAACATGGTTTCATGTTACGATAACTGAATGCTGACGATTTATGTGCAGATGTCCTATGGGTGGCTGATATTAACACACACGCTAGTGTGTCAAGCCAAGTATTATCTACTTTGCTACAAAACGGTTTGGGAACTGAACTCGCATCAATTTTGAGTTGACTTGAGGATACGTTGCGTTGATTCATAGTCCTTGTTGTAACAACCACGACTGTAACATAGAGTGTTGAAGTTAGGTTTACGATTTACTTTTAATAATTTGACTACCTTTGTGGGGCTGCGGTTTATATAATTGCTTCTGACCTCACACTAGGATATCCTGTGTCGTGGGAACCAGAAACAGCAACATAGGGGATATTTTTTTTCGTTATCCCCAGCCGGGGTTCGAACCCGGGACCTCTCGCACGGTAAGCAGAGCCACGACCGCAGCGCCACAGAGGTCGTCATATAATAATTAAATAATAATAATAAAACATAACATAATAAAAATAAATTAAAATACTAATGCAAAGATTTCAATTAAAATTGCTATTTACAAAATTAAAATACAATCACTTTATCATTTATTGAAATTATGCATGTTTATGCTTAGATTTTGGAATAAAGGCTATTTATTATATATTATCTTATAAATCGTATTAACGTAACTAGTTCCTATTAGCAAAAGTAAAATAACAGTAATTTTGCTATTAGTTATGCGCAAAGAATCAGCGTCTACATCAAAGTCTGCGAACACATGTGGATATTTCTCTTACTGGTATTTATTGATAGACATCTTCGTGACCCAAATTCCAACTTCGGCTTGCCCAGTGCGTATTGAGTTTTCCAGGTCAAACTGGGTTTGTGTGTCACAGTGTCCAAAACATATCAACATACTGAAAATTGTAGAAATTAATCTTACATTTAAATTTGGCAGAAGATGCGCACAATTTTGCGGAAGCTGCGTGAGTGTTCGTTTTAACGTAACTTATCTCGGTGTTTATGTCGAAGCGTAATAATAATATCCAAGTTACCGGAATATTATGGAACTTAAATGAGAGACAGAGTTGCAGGAACAATCTTTAAATTTCAAAGCCCCAAACAACGCTAATGGAAGCAACGTCAAGGCGTGTGAAGTGTCATGAACATTATATACTCAGAAATAAGAGCAATGTTTTATCAAAAACACAAAATTTAATTAAACTGGCTTTAAAATTTTAAAATCATTTGTGCAATTGCCTGAGAGAGTTATCAAATATCAAGTATAATGAGATATGGCGAGGAAATATAGAACAAAGATAGAAAAAAGTTCGCCCAAGATCGATATAAGAGAGGCGTCGTTTTGCTTCGGCCACTTCCTTCCCAGAAGTGTGGAAGAAAACTCATCTTAAACAAAGAAGTTAACATCAAGGACGTGTAGAGCAGCAAGGCAATTGGTGGAATTATAACTATTTAACTAAAACTGATAAGATAGTATGAACTCCGACGGCTGTTATCTGGTTGCCTTAAAACGTCCAAAAATTCTAGTTTGTTTGTGTAGTTGACGGCTCTAAAGTGTCGGTAACACGGGGCCTATTAAATATACCTTATACCTTGTACGCTATTTACACACATTGATCTAGCCCCAAACTAGGATTCCCTGTATCTTGGGTACTAGATAACGATACACATACTTAAATAGATAAATATTATACTTAGATAGACAAACAACCATGTCAAGGGGAAAAACCTCCGTTCTCATCAAACAAAATATTTGCGCCACCGGGACTCGAACCCGGGACCCTTGGCTTCGTAGGCGGGCTCACTGCCGACTCGGCCATTCGGGTCGACTTACTCTGAATGATACTCGCTCGGCCTAACAGTGACTTGACCATACGAATAAATATATTATAAACGTAGCCCATTAATGTGCCCACCGAAGGGTACAGGGTTCTTTACCTGGACACGAGTAAGATTGAGCCATGCTCCCGATTTCACCATTGTATAGACAGAAAAAAATGTTTGCATTTGATTAAATGGTGGAAGACACTCAGAATAATTTATATTATAGATATTTTGATAATAAAAACCCTGCTTTTATTGCTACTTGCTAGCAGCAGTCGTAAAGCTGTGTCAGAGGCCCTAAAGGGCAGCTTGAAGACGTCTGAGTTATGTTGGCCAAGTTAGCACGCCACGATAATTTTCCACCAACCCACACTGAGGTGGTGGATAATGGCTCAATATTCGTATCCGGATAAAGCCCTGTGCCCCTCGGCAGGGATGGGCTACATACAAACTTTTTATCGTTAGGTACTACATTCTAACTAATGATTGGCTAAAGTCGTTAGCATCAGACTTTTATTTGAGTTGTCCAATAACTTTTCCATTTCTTTATCTGCGTGTAAACTAAACAAGTATTGTTGTAACACCTCAGTTACCTAACAATTGAATAAAATAATTGACAAAGTTTCTAATGTTGTTCGTTATTAGTTTACTTTTCTCTCACTATTTTATCCTTAACTCTATTTGGTAACTAAATTTACGGTCACATATTATATGTCAATATAAAATTTTAAGTTAATGTATTTACACAGTTTGTTCAGGGGGCTTACCACAACATCTTATGCCAATTCAGATTAGGAACCTAATTTAATCCGCAAAATTACCGTGACCGTCTTAAAACAAGTCTTGGTGTTAAGTAAATAAAGCCCATTATGGCGAATTGGAATGGAAATGCTTGCCATGGTGATAGTCTTGTTTTGAACCTAATTTAAATCGAAAAAAGATTGTGGTAACCCCCTGGTTTAGAATGCAGTGCCGTCATCGTCATAGTATGCTAGTATGCCCCGTAACCAATCAGGGGCCCAATTCCGGTAGACAATGACCGCTCGGTGACAGTGACGCGACGAAACGGTCAACTTTGGGTTTCTCTTATCTGACGTTTTTGTAACCCCTTTCTCTTTGGATCATAACTGATTAGATGATTAGCAATAACCACAACTTCTACCATTAATTGCTTTAAAAACATTCTCCTTACGCCAAATATTGAAAACCTAAAGTTGCGCCAAACTGCCAAAGCCCTGCGCTCCCGCCTGCCGCTCTACTTCCAGGTCATCCCTCAGGTACTCAATCACTATAATAATACGATATTAATAATTCCTTGGACACTATTTACGCACATTGATCTAGCCCTAAACTAGGACTCCCTCTATATTGGGTACTAGACATCGATACACATACTTATGATGACCATGACATTATATATATGACCGGAGGGACATTGTGGCTCTGCAGTTGTTTAGCTTGTTCTGTAGTACCAATTTCACAGACAAACTAGGGGCGGCACGCAGGCGGGCGTCGACGTTCGAAATTTGAATTTCAGTACCAACTTCACAGACAAACTAGGAGCGGCACGCAGGCGGGCGTCGGCGTTCGAAATTTGAATGTCATAATATGTAGAAAAATTACACATTATGGTCATAATGTGTAATTTTTCAGATAAGAAATGAGTTTTTACCAAGTAGTTTAACATTTTGCTGATCGTAACGTGCGGTTTTTGTACGCAGTAAAGAGGGTTTATGATACGTGTGTAGATAAAATTGCATTAGAAAGTTATTTGCCTTGTCGTGTGCCGGTTCATATCATACCGGTTGTTTGGTGCATCGATTGCCAAATTAAAATGGCGAATAGAAGGGGTACATTTATATCTCCTGGGTCTACAAAAAAAAGTGTTGGCCTGACGGATTTTTTTATTATAATATTTTTAACTATTTGAAAAATCCTCCAGCATTACTACTTCAAACTTGAATAAATAAAAGATTTATTAATAAAACCTGCAATTATTTACTGATATTGGTTGCGTAATGTTGTACGGTTCTTTTACGGTCAAAAATACTGGAAATTAACATCTAGTTTTTTTATTGACTCACAAATGTTTTATCAAGAAGTGAAATTCTATAACGAATATACTAATAATAATACCTTGGACACTATGTACACACATTGATCTAGCCCCAAACTAGGATTCCATGTATCTTGGGTACTAGACAACGATACACATACTTATATAGATACATTTTATACTTAGATATAGATAGGATAGGTAAACAACCATGACTAGGGTACAAACATCCGTTCTCATCAAACAAATATTTGCCCCCACCGGGACTCGAACCCGGGTCTCTTGGCTTCGTCGGCAGGGTCTCTGCCGACTCGGCCATTCGGGTCGTCGAATCATCTTTGACTTACAATAAAAAAAACTAAAATAGGCTTTTTTCTTGAAAGTTTAGAAAAAAAAATCTGGTCTATTTTCTTTCTAATAATGTATAATAATGCCATAAAAACCTTACTAAGTTTTTTAATTTGCCAACTTTGTATCGGGCGGGCGGTACGCATACAGCTTATATTCAACAGATATGTAAGAATAAACATGATTTTATAGATAGAAAGAATTTTTAATCATTCTTTAATCACAAAAACACGTTATTTATAAAAAAAAACACAAATAATGCTCGAATTGCCTACCTTCATAGCGTTTGTACGCCTAGGTCATAAGCGAATTTCCTCTTTAATTACGGCAAATGCAGATTGTATCCGTTGGGATATATCTACTCTAGATTCTACTTCCGTAGCGTAGATCAACTCTTTCGCCCGTTCCCAGATATAGAAGTCCAAAAGGGTCAGGTCTGGAGAACGTGGAGGCCATGGAATAGGTCCATCCCTCCCTATCCACGAATTTGGGAAAACATTATCCAAGTATTCCCTGACTGCAGTTCTCCAGTGAGCTGGAGGGCCGTCTTACTGTAAGACGATAGGCCTGTCTTTATTGAAAAGTGGCACCACTGCCAACAATTCTGAAATATAAATATGGTAGTCAACTTACTCAATATGGAGTCACGGCGAGCCCTGCATTTTGCAAGTCTACTTTTCGGTGTGATTCAGAAGCAGCAACCTTCATACTTATACAACAAGTTAAAATTTTGTAATCGTCAGTCTCATATTCCATTAAGAATGGTCTGCCCATCCCACCATTCATCAGCATCTCGGGGAAGCTTCCGTTACTGCGCCACGAAATGCTGGAACAATATCCCTCCCCCTATTAGACAGTCCCCTTCAATAGGCAGTTTTAAATTAAAATATAAGAAATATCTACTTACTAAGCAAAAAGGCCTACAGTAAAGTTGTTTCATACCCATTATCAACTGTTTGTTCTAAATTATCTGTTATAGTGTTACATAAGCTGTTGTGGTTTTAATTATATTTTTTCTGCGCATGTAATGCTAAGATCCAGTTGTAATAAATCGTACTTACATAAATACTGAGACTGAACTTCAGCTAAATGTGATAGTGATGCATCATAATACTTTAATATCTGCACTGTTTTCATATGGTTCCAATACGTTTAATATTTAAGTGTAAGGCATCCACTGAAAATCAGCGCCGTGGCCCAACCATGGCATAAGGCTGAGTGGAGACCTTTTTGGTGCATAATACTCGTACATAAGACTGTAATAATTTTAAGTTAATTTATTCTATTGTATTTTTATGTGCCAAATAAAGATTATTCTATTCTATTCTATTCTATTCTAAATATAAATATAAATTCGTTTATTTATGAACATAGGTACATACAAATGCAGGTGACAAAGGTTAAATATAGAGTTATATGTAATGGTATATCTTCTACCATTTTGGCATATGAATTTGTAGTTATACAAGTTATACATGCAAATTATTCGAATACATTAAATATGACATCAACAATTAAAGAGATTTGTCAATTACATAAGAATTTATATAATAACATTTTTGAACCTGCACGGTGTTTACTTTCCTCTTAAATTGAGCAGTTAGTAGATCCTTAATGACATTTGGTACTTGATTGTAGATTTTAGGTGCCATTATTAATATGCTTTATTGCATCAGAGCCATGTGAGTCCTAGGAAAACAAAGTTTATGTCTTAACTGGTTACGTAGGTTTATCCTACAAACTGCAGAGGCCTTAACGAAATATCCTGGATTACATTTTACAAAGACAGCTACCTATATGTAGAGAGATGGCAGAGTGAATAAAACGCATCTTTTTTTGTACCCTGAATACTTTTAAGTTTTCTGTTGAGTTTCCCCAGAATTTTACACTATAGCATAATATTGAAGATACAACTCCATGGTACCCTGTTAGTGCACTTGTTATATTTAAGTTTTTTGATAAATTATACAGCAAATACGCCGAACTAATCAACCTTTCACAGAGATGGGCTTTCCACACAATGGGCTTTCCAATTCATTTTATTGTCTATCATTTATCATTGGAAGAATGGTAGGATATTGACTAAAAAAATTAAGATAATTTTCCCCGTCCAGAATATCGAAGTATGGTCCGGAATAATAAATAGTAGGAAGTGTAGTCCAATGACTTAATTTCCAATGACTCCTGTCCAAACTTTGATACTGTATCTCCTCTGGAAACGCCTGTGTCTTTTGACCCGTAGGTCCTTTCGTCGACCAGTGGTGCAGATTTTGGAGATTTAGAATTGCCTCTATTGTAAATTTGGACTCGTCCGTCTACAGGATACTTTAGAAAAAAGTCTTGATCCTCCAGGTCTGTGTGCAGAGGTAAACGTCAAACCCGAACACGTGTCTCAAATTTGTTATCTTCGACACCTGTACAATACGGATGAGAACGCATTAATTATTGTCAAGCTTCTCGAAATCAGCGAAACGAGTATCGCCCTCCCGCCCGATACACAACGTTGAAAAGTTAATGAACTTAATAATGTTTTTTATGGCATAATTGTACATTATTAGAAAGAAGATAGACCAGCAAACTTTTTTTAAACTTTCAAAACAAAAGGCTTGTTTAGTTTTTTTTATTGCAAGTCAAAGTTGATCTGTTAGAGAATTTCACTTCTTGAAAAAACATTTGTGAGTAAATTAAAAAAAAAAGTATATGTTAATTTCCAGTATTTTTGACTACAAATTAGATTGTATTGTAGTTAATGTATTATTTTGGATACAATAAGATAGGGGAATCTATAACCTAAATTATTCTGGCACAGAAATATCACAAATGCATTTATAGTAGCGTATTTACAACAATTTATTTTTAATGTATTTGCCAGCATGGTGGAATATGGCTCAATCTTACTCGTATCCGGGTAAACAACCGTGCCCCTAGGTGGTGTCCCGGTTGTTTAATGGCCTAAATTTTTATTTATTTATTTTATATTTGTGAAAACTATGTTCAAAATGTTTTATCGATAAATTAAATATAGAGTAAGTAACATTGCAAAGTAGCATTGATGTGGGATGAAATACTTACTAAGTACTCTTTTTATATTAGATTTCCTCGTCAAAATAAGATATTGCCTTAACTTTATGGATTGAGACGGCGCCGCGCGGTTTCTGGCTGGATGCCAAAAACACGCGCGAATTCTCAAGACTTTTTACTGCAGAATGTTTTACCAACAATAAAAAAATCTCAGACTAATACAAACTGCTACTAAGATTAAATCTCCTTATATTGATATTTTTCAAAGGTACGTACGTAAAGTTTGTCGCAGTTCTTCCTCAAGGTACATCAAGGGTATTGTATAATTGAAACGTGATTAGTGGTCTTTTTTAATGGTGTGGTTTATATGTCTATGTATACATATATTTAAAAAAGTATAAAGTGTGACAATGGGTTGTAAATTGATTGTTTCATTTGTAAAGACATGTGTCTAAGTAATTATTGATTTAATGTTAAAATGTTTTGTTAATTGATCATATATTTTTAAAGTCGTGTTATTATTTTTTTCGTAGCAAGCAAGTTTTCTAAAATATCGATAAAAAAGTTGGTAAATAGTGCATTATGTATGATACCAGTGTGCAAAGTTGGTCATTTCATTACACAAGAGTATCTAATGATGACCATACCATGACCGTGTTTTACACGACGTTATTAGGGTTCAAACGGGACACTATTAACATGGACTAATAATCACATCAGTGAACGGAATAAGTAGAGCTAATGTACCTGAAGTTTGTAGAACAGAGATGAAAAGTGGAGACTTCCTTAGAACTTTATATATCGGTTTGTCCCGGTTTTGGGACATTATTTAAATGTATTAAAATAAATGCCGTAAAGGTGCTAGGCTTGAGCGTGAGCTTATAGATAAAAAATGTACGTAGTTACTTAGAGTAGCGAGTTAGTTATTTTTTCTGTTTATATAGCGCTTCTTGCCGTAACAATCATAAATAATAAAAATAGCCCATCAATGTCACCACAGGGGCACAGGCCGTTACCCGGAAAAGAGTAAGATTAAGCCATACTCCACCACGCTGGCTCAGTGCGAGTTGATGAAAGGGTTTATTATCGACTGGAACGAATCGACACAAACTCAGAGCCTGCACTCGAGGAGCGGCTGCTCACATTACAATCGAAACTCTCCTCTCTTGATAAAGTATATGAAAATCTCCTGTTCGTACTAGCAGATTCGTCGCCAATCACTCAAAACAATCAAGACACTCAAAATAATATTCCTTTGAAGACACCTGTCGTTACCTCGGATCCAACATCTATCACTATAACTACTCCTCCAACAGTCATTCAGATTCCACACGATAACCTCATAACCGAGCTTAAAATGATGTTTTATGATTGCACTACTTGCCCAAAAGTCCTTTCTAATGAAAATTAGTGACACTTCTAGACAAATCCCAAAGGAAAAACTTTTAGACCAAGCCTTTGAACTCTTCACTTACAAGGAGGCACTTCGTTGCTTTAGGTGCCAAAACAATCTCTTACCACGACTCGACTTGGACTAAACTTTGTGACTTACTAGTAAAATACTTTGGCGAGTTTGACTCTGACTATAAACTCGTGACTACTATCAACTAACGCACCCAAGGAGCATCTG
Source organism: Argyresthia goedartella (assembly GCA_949825045.1). NCBI lineage: Eukaryota > Metazoa > Arthropoda > Insecta > Lepidoptera > Argyresthiidae > Argyresthia > Argyresthia goedartella. The sequence continues at coordinate 11,798,447 of OX463809.1, forward strand.
AGACCATCATCTTTGTTTTTATCATCTTCGGAATGTTTTCTCGCCTTGAAAACAAATTCAGCGAAGAGGAGCAACTAAAAATTTTGCTCAGGAACATTCGTCCCAGTTACTCCATGTTCGTTGCACTAAACAATGTAGCTGACAATCATCATCTTGTAAAATAATTTAACTATATATCATCTGATCCGTCATCTTCTAAAACCATTGATAATTCTAACTTTAAAACATTTTCAGCTACTAAACCAAACTATACCACTAAATTTACCTCTTTATTTTGTTGCTGAACTAATGACCACTCATTACGATCTTGTTCTCAACCAGGCTTTCCCATTTGTTTTAAATGTGGTCTTAAAGATTTCAAACTTTTAGATTGCCCTAATTGCAATAAAACTTCTTAAAATTCAACCTTTCTAATCCAAAAAAAATAATTAACCACGACATGGATAGTTCTTCAAACTTTAATCTCGAAGAATGGCAGAATTGGCTCTCTTCGAAATTTCATTCAACACTATAAAACTTCTTTAATACTACAAAGAAGAAAGAGATTTCAATAGGCCTTTCTTAATAATACTCGTAAACAATTCCGCAATCTTCTGATTATTGGATGGCGGTAGTTCAATCACTATACTTGGTAATAATTCTCATCTAGAATTCTTAAAATCCTTACACACTATCCAAGTCGTGTTATATCACTGTTGCTACTGCGAACAAACGTAAAATCAATTCTCTTCATCAGGTTGATTTACCTTTAACTTTCAATAACCAGACTCGCGTTATTAGATGTCACGTTTTCCCTGACATACACCCCTCGATTATACTTGGTGAAGACTTATGGAAACAATTCAATCTTGTTTCAGAACTATTGAATTCTACTTTTTTCAATGAACTTCATTGCGATGCAAATACCTCTAAAGCCATCGAAAAGTGCGAAAGCCCTTGGCTCTCCCCTGTTCTTATAACCCCAAAGAAAGATGGTGTTTGGCGTTTTTGTGTCGATACGATACGATGTCGAGTAGTCAAGAAGCTAAAAACCTTTCTAATATAGGTAATACTAAAGCATTTTGGAAAGTGCCTTTAACCTTCTGATAGGGAAAAAACTGCATTTTATGTATCTGGCAGATGTTTTTTCAAGTTTGTCGTTATGCCTTTCAGCTTGACCAATGCTCCTGCTACTCAACAAATACTCATGGACACTTTATTTACTCCCGAATTTGAGAATAAAGTATTTTTTTTTTATCTTGATGACAAAATGCTCAGCTAAACCTTTGAAAAGTTCTCGAGAAATCAACTCACGCTAAATAAACCGTCAATTACGGGATAAAAAAAGAACTTAAATACCTTGGTTGGTTATGTTGTCGATGAATACGGTTTACATGCTGATCCTGATAAAATTCATATATATATATATATATATATATAATAAAAAAGTAGTTCATCGATTCCACGGTACTTGAAGCTGGTGCAGACGTTTCATTGCCAATTAAAACACATTGGCTGCTCCTCTGAATAAATTGTCGTCGTCGGGCAAAAATACTCGCAAGTTTTATTGGACTCCAGAAGCAGTCGCTGCCTTTCTGAAACTTAAAGAATCATTAGTAATTACTGCAGTTCTTACTTGTCCAGACTTAGATCTACCTTTGACTTTAAAATTGTTTCTTAATCTATCAAATCCCTTCGGTAGATTAGCTTGATGGGCCATTCGTCTCTTAGCTTTTAATATGGATCTGAAACATAAACGTGGTAAAGATAATGTTGTTCCAGATTTACTCTCACGTTCTTATAATTCTGACACGGTCAATACTCTACACCTTATTGCTCCTGCTGCTCAAAACAACCCTCCCTCTCCTGATGGTCATTATAACATCCTTTTTCAAGGCTGTCAGAATATCCCAGATAATTATCCTATCAACCTACACTATCAAACTACGACATACCTTTAATCCTCACTCTCTAATTGACGATTTTGTTTGGAAAGAAGTACCACCTCCATCTGAAAGAGAAACTCTTATTAAAAGTCATCATGGCTCTTTATCAGAACCTCATTTAGGGATGTTTAAAACAAATAAACAACTATTCTTGAGAAATTACTGGACAGAGATGTTTAAAGATAAACTGATTTCTGCTTGCGAAATATGTCTTGCTTATAAGCAGAGATCGGTAAGGGACAGATATAATCGGTCCCTTACCGATGACTAGGAAACGCAATCAACACATTCTAGTTGTGGATAGTTGTTTCTCAAAATATTCTCTAATTTTTCTTATTGATAAGCTACAGCCTCTAATATTATTTTCTATTTGGAAAATTAGTTTTTCTTGTCCCATCAAACAATTTTAATTTACGATAAAGTTCAAGTTGTTCTACATGTAGCTCACACTAAAAATGCAGCCCGCTATGACTTGAGACAGGACTTTAAAGAATTCAACGTTGGTGACACTGTACGGCGTAAGAATTGCGTCCTTAGCGATGTAGACAGTTACTTCTTTGGCAAGCTCGCTCTTAGATATTTAAAATGTAAAATTATACTAAAATTATCCGCTTTAGTGTATATACTCGAAAACCCAAACGGTACTAGAAGCCGTTGGCATGTTAAATACATATTTTAAAAGCTCTTGCTTGCTTGCTTTAGCTCTTGTATATTTTTCTTAACTAACTATATTTCCTTCCTTGAACAAAACGTTAATGGCCAATAATTTGAATAGGCTTTTTAGCCATTTAAATAACCTTAAACTTAACTTCTTGTAGTTAACTTAACCTATTCAATCAATTACATATCTAATCTCTTAATTACTAGAAAATTATCTAGTTTTTGTTCCTAGTGTTCCCTCTCTTAAAGGAATTGCCTAGGCGCCTCTGAGTTGTGGACTGTTTCACAAAAACTTGACTATGTTACTGTAAATAGTCTGGTTCTATGAAACCAAGCGGGTGACGACTCTGAAAACCTACGACGGAGAGTGTGACTCAAAAGTGCCGTTTCTGGAGTTTGTGTCATAGAGTGTGAACCCTACCCCAACCACTGGCTGCGTGATGTATGAAAGATGATTTTTGTTAAATAGTGTGCTTGTGGAGAGATGGTCACTAATTACGAATTTTCCCTTGAACAATCAGGTCATGTTTTATGTAAATAAGTATAATATAAACTGTATTTAAAAAAAAAAACGAAGCTATTTTTTTTCTCTCGGGGTTTTTGGTAATGTAGGGTTTTCACTAGAATGACTCATCAAATTCGTTTTATCAGGCCTGAACCTTGCACTCATGTATTGTCGTCTGATAAATAGTAAAGCTTCACAAACGATGTAATGGATTTTCCATCCAGTTTCATTCCAGTTTATTACGTAGAAATAACTATAATTTTTTTTCCGTCTTTATCCCTAAGGAAAGGCAATAGCAATCAAAGCCGTACAGCCATGTCTTCAGTGTTTACATCTTCTTATTCCGTTTCCGAGGTTTCGAAAGGCCGAAGCCAGGTCTTCCGTATTTCTTGTTTTTAAGGCCAAAGCCGAGTCTTCCGTAGTTTTGTTTTTTAAGGCCGAAGCCAGGTCTTCCGTATATCTTGTTTTTAAGGCCGAAGCCAAGTCTTCCGTAGTTTTGATTTTTCAGGCCGAAGCCAGGTCTTCCGTAGTTTTGTTTTTTAAGGCCGAAGCCAGGTCTTCCGTTTTTCATGTTTTTAAGGCCGAAGCCAAGTCTTGCGTGTTTTTGTTTCAGCCGAAGCCAAGTCTTTTTCAAATGTAACGTGGCTTCGGCCTTATAAAACAAACATAAGGCCGAAGCCACGTCACATTTGAGGAGTCATGTCCGTGTAATATATCTCTTAGTCCGTGTATTGTTCCAAGTCCGATACATATTTTTACCACTCTAAATATCTTCAATAGTAGAGCAGATATAATCGTAAATATATTGATAATTTTCAAAATTCTTCAATAAGTCAACAGTGGTACGCGGGATATCTTCTGGTTTGTAGATGAGCAACAGTTTATCAATAAAGGCAAGGCGTTGTATAATATGGGCGGGGCAATCGAAAAATATATGATCCAGTGTTTGATTAGCGGCATTACAGATATTACAAATTGGCGAAGAAATAATTTGCATACGGTGAAGATGTGATCCGAAGCGACAGTGACCAAATCTGAGACGTGTCATTATAACATAGAATTTCCTGCTTTTCCACATGTTTGACTTAGAGAACCAGGCACGTCCAATCCTTCCACTAACGGATCCGTACCAGGAACCTTTAACTGCAAGAGTTTGTTGCCAATAACTAAACCATTCTTGTTTCAAATTCTGTTTGAGTTTGGTAATGAAATCAGAGTTTGGCACAGGTACAGTAGACTCAGGAGCATTACTTTCAACGATCGCCTTGGCCAGGAAGTCGGCATTTTCGTTTCCTGTCACTCCGACATGAGATGGAGTCCACATAAAGATAATATGTACATTTAATTTATGAAGTTGGGAGTAGCGATTCTTGATATCGTAAATAATATAATTGGTGTTGCAGTCTAGTTTATTTGATTGAAGAGCTTTTAGAGTACTCATACTGTCAGATATTATGACCCACTTGTTTTCCGGGGAATCAGCTGGGTGTTCCGAAATATAAGTTAATGCTTTCGATATAGCAAGTGCTTCTGCTGAAAAGATACTCATTTCTTGTGGCAATTTCACTCCGAATCCATTTTTAATGTGCGGTAGGTATATAGCTGCGGCAACGCCGTTATCAGTTTTTGAACCATCAGTGTATATTTGAGTAAAATCAATATATCTTGCCAGTTGTTCACAGATTTCATGTTTATTCTTTTTCTCGGGATCAATATGAAATACCATTGAAGTGAATAACTATAAAATTGTATCTTTCTTTGACAGCATTAGTTTTTTACAACATGCTAAGTGATCTTTTTTAATACGCTTCATATAGTCTTTATCTATGGGCTCTCACTGGCAATCTGGGTGGAGACGGGGTGGAGTCATGCCAAAATTCAAAATCAATACATATTTTGAAGTTTCGAAGTTTGGAAGCAAAAAGAATTTTCCTGAAAACTGAAAATATGGTCTGAAAGTCTGAAAATCTCTGAAAAAGTCTAAGTCAAAGTCAAAGTACTTTATTACTGTAGATATTTACATATACTAAGCAAACGTCATTTTTGCCTCTTCTCTTCATTGGACTACTGTGGGAGAAGAAGGGCGTAGAAACTCCCACAGATTGATTTTTAGATCTCTTTTAAAAATTGCTTGTGCTTAACTATTACAAATATGAAAAATTTAATTGTTTTGATAAATAAGCAGGAATAAATAATTACAAAATTATTAACAGCAAGGTCTGTGTTGAGCTAGATTAACCCCATACAGTCCTGTCATTTCAGTAATCTTGAACATTGTAATATCCCTTTTTCGACAAAGTCGCTTTATCATGCTTTTTAAATTTCTCAAATGACAATTTCAAAATCTCTAGAGGTATTTTATTATAGTAGAGAATGCACTGACCCTTGAAAGAACTGCTAACCTTCGCGAGTCTAAATCGGGGCGCACACAGTCTGTGATTATTTCTTAGGTTAACATTACAGCTATCCCTAAGTTTGGAAAATGTTGTAAGGTTCTTGCGTACATACATCATATTTTCGAAAATTAATTGACTAGCTACAGTTAGTACATATGCCAATTTCATTAAAAAGCTCTCTTAAGGAGTCTGTTGGTTTTAAATTATAAATTGCTCGAATAGCTCTTTTCTGTAAAATAAAAATAGTTTGAACTTGCCTGACATTTGGAAGTGAGAATTTGATACACTTGGTTTTACCAGCGTTTAACAATAAATTATTAACTGTGAACCAATTCAAGGTTAAAGACAATACACCATTAACATCATCAAAATCTCATTTTTGTCTTTTATTTTGAAGACCATTGAAGTATCATCAGCAAACAAAACTATGTCAGTTAATTTCTCCACCATGAAAGGCAGATCGTTAATATATACCAGGAATAAGAAAGGGTCTAATATGGAACCTTTTGGAACGCCAATTTTTAAACCCTATCCATCAGATTTAACGTTGTTAACTTCTGTCTTTTGAATTCTATTGCCTAGGTATGATCTTAGTAGATCCAGCGCTTTATTTCTAACTCCGTAATGATTTAATTTAATTAATAGCGTATTATGATCAACACAATCAAACGCCTTCGACAGGTCGCAAAAAACTCCGATAGCATCCTGTGCGGCCTCCCATGCAGAATAAATATGAGATATAATATAATATAAAATAGCAGGGTAATACCTGCATCCATAGTCGATTTACCCCTAGTGAAACCGTATTGTTTGGCATGGAGTTGTTTTGTACGGTTGAAGTGTGAGAGCATTTTATTGAGAATAATCATTTCAAATATTTTACTTAGTGTTGGAAGCACAGATATAAGTCTGAAATTTGAAGGATCACCCTTATCTCCCGACTTGAACAGAGGTATCAGTTTACTGTGTTTCATGAGGTCTGGGAAAGCCCCCTCATCAACACATTTATTGAATATATAAGCTAAGTGTGGGGCTATAACTAGAACTACTGAACCCATGACTTTGACTCATATACCCCACAGATCTTCCGTATTTTTTAAGTTAAGTAATTTAAACGTTTTGACAATGTCCTGGGGATATACATGATGAAATTTACGCTTTTTTATTTTTTATTTTGACGCTAGTGTTATTTTTTAATAAAGTCTCTGCTTCATATGGAGATGAATTTAGACGATCTGTTGTGAGTAAGGGTATATTGGTGAAGAATGTTTCAAAAGCTCGAGAAACATCAGCGCTGGATTTAACAACATCATCACCTGTCTTTAGGCAGAAATAATTGTTTCTTGGTATAACTTTGCCAGTTTCACGGTTTATTATTTGCCAAACTGTTTTCATTCTATTATTTGAATTTTGAATTTTTCTATTAATGTGTAAAGTTTTTGCAGGCCTACAAACCAACTTGAAAGTTTTGGAATATTTTTTAACATAGTCATGAAATTTTCGATCGAAGTTATAGGTTTTTTAATCATAAAGATCATACAAGATAACTCTACTTTTACGAATTCCAAACGTTGCCCAGTCATTAAATTTAGATTTACCGTTGTAGTCACTGACTTTATTTAATTTGAAAACTTTATTGAATTCTGTCTGAATAATGTTGAAGAAGTCTGAGTAGATTTTGTTTGGGTTCTGTTCATTAAAATCTGTACTTATTACGGTACTGGCAAATTTATATCTAAGTTTTTCGTATATGTCTCTAGTCTATGGCATGTAATAGGCCTATAAAATGATGGACCAGTCTTATCCTTAATAGCAATTGGGAATGAAACTGTTTGACCACTGTGATCGGAAGGTAAGCAGTTAATTACACTTTTACTGGTAAGTGTAAATCTAGTCGGCTCTAACAATACATGACATAAATTAAACGATTTAAATAAAGTTATTAATCGTTGTTTCATTATTGTTCCTACAAGCAAATCTACATTAAGATCGCCACAAATAATTGGTTTTAGGTTTTTATAACAGGGTCATACGAGTGTTTTAAGGACTAATTACATACAGCTGCATACACTACTTTATCTAAACACAACCTACCTTACCTAACCTAAATTCGGGTTTGGCCATTTTCTCAACAACAGCTACCGATTTTCCGTTCCGTACTGATGACAGATAATACTTAGTAATTTATGTAATTGCTGTATAATGAGGGGCCTTAAACCTTACAAATTTGTTGAACAAAGTGAAAGTACTAGCACTGTTGGGCTGGTGTTTGCAGATTACATTCAAATCATGTTCGGATGTTTGGTCATTTTACGTCGAAACCACATGAGATCAAAATCGGAAACCTCGTATTTCGGTAACTTTCGGAGTCCTCTGCCTATTAAAATAAAGTCATACCTTTTCATGCGTTCCATTCCTTATGCGCTTTTTTACCTCGACGACATTGTTGTCGTTGTTTTTATTTTTTTTCTCAGAAACTATATGACATACAGATGTTTTGATTACTTTCCCTGGGGGTTCAAAATCGCCACCTTGAACGCTGTGAGTTTCAACAATATTCTAGCACTATTGGGCTGGTGCTTGCAGACTACACTCAAATTATGTTCGGATGTTTTGTCATCTTACGTCAAAACCACATGAGTTCAAATCGGAAACCTCGTATTTCGGTAACTTTCGGACTCCTCTGCCTATTAAAATAAAGTCCTACCTTCTCATGCGTTCCATTCCTTATGCGCTTGTTTACCTTGACGACATTTTTGCCGTTGTTTTTATTTTTTTTCTCAGAAACTATATGACATACAGATGTTCTGATAACATTTCCTGGGGGGTCAAAATCGGGCCCGTAAACGCTATGAGTTTCAACTTTTTACTCGCATGTGTTGGGCTGGTGTTTGTAACGTTTTTTTTTTTTTTACGAAAACTAAGCGAGGTCAAAATCTGAAACTTCGTATTTGGGGGGGTCCAAAAAAGGTCTAAATCATCTAAAATTTTAGAGACGTTCCTAAGAAGTGTTGGGCTAACTTCACATCGCTTCCATCTGTCTGTCCGTCCGTCACCGGGCTCTATCGGATCAACCAAAATAGATAGATCGCTGAAATTTTTACAGACGTTGTATTTCTATTGCTGCTATATTAACAAATAATGAACCAAATATTATCCTCCGTACAAAAAAAAAATAGATCGAGATTCCGACTTCGAAACAAATAAGATGGCTGTGTGAATTAAAAAATAAGGTCCACCGTGCGAGGTCCTTTTGTGTTATAAGTCCTTTTGTGTTTACAGGTTTTAATTCAGTAATGAGAACTCAGCAGAAATAAAATGTTCGGTTAAAATTACATGAATCAAAAGTAGAATAAGGAAGACCACGGTTGAATTTATTACAATTATTCGACGTACTAAATTCCTGTGCAATGAACAAAACTGGCTTTCAAAAAGCAATTTCTGCAAACAACAAATGTAGTTTATTTGAATTCATAGACAGAGCAGTTGATTACATTAAGTCTCCTAAAAATTTACAGAACGTGACGACGTTACAAGTTTTCGTACAGACTTGGTACCAAAAAATTCCAACAGGGGCGCTATGTTTTATGCGTCAAAACAGTAAGAAGTTTAGTTCGGGAAGGGGGAACCTTACATTTATATGGATGCTGTAAAGAGTCAATTTCTATCGACAAAAATGATAAGATAGTTTTCAGAAAGTATGTTTAAAACTATCTTATCATTTTTGTCGATAGCCAGCCAGCGACGACGGGGAGAGTATCGATTTAAGTATACTTATATCGATACTCTCCCCGTCGTTGCTGGCTGTCACTAAAATTGCACGCGAAAAGAATCCTAAATTCCTACCTGTAGGTTCGTACTGTCAAAACTATTTTGGTTTCAATCACACATTTTGTTCATGGAAAATATCGCCCCTCTATTTACTTACTTACTCTGTGTTTACGCTCTACGGTCTACCCTTACTCTACCTGTCTCTGGTTTCCAGAAATAGATATTCAGATTCTATATTGCGGAGCTATAACAATAATTAATAATTGTATCGAAAATAGTGCAGCGAAAGAGAATCCCAATAAATATTTAGTGATTTATTTATAAGGATACAGAGTTGACATTCAGATTAAAGGATGGAACAAACTATTTTAACAAGGCAGGTGTATAATAAATACATATTATATAGAGACCTTCAAATATCTGAACTCACCAAAATTAGCAAACTTGCACCGAATTACTTAGTTTGGCCGTCTAGCCAAAGTCTAGCCAAAAGTACCTACCTTGTTCGATTATTTCCCCATAATTGGGGTCTGGAATCCTGGATTTCCTGAACCTGAATTTTGCACCTGAATCAAACCGTCGTCGGAATTAAGAGGAGAACGATTTATTATCCTTACGTAGTATGAATGCTATAGCAAGATAGAAGTAAAGATTTTTTGTTGCAGTGAAAAGGAAACTTTGTCTCGTCGAGTGATTTTCTTGCTCGTACTGAACGTTTTTGGGCTGGTCTTCTGCGCTTGCACTTCAACTACTCTTGTGCTGTGGGCTTTGCGTTAGTTCTTCATTCACAATTGTTTTATTGATGAATATCATTTTTGCGTATGTCCCCTGTAGCCTGCGCACATAGCGTTGCGTGACCGTGAAAAATCTGCAGTACGAGCTAAAATCCAGCTCGTGTAGGTAACCGCGAAACTCGCAAACGGCAGGACCGATTTGGATAAACTTTTTTTAAACTATTTGTTGAAGCATAACTAGGAAGGTTCTTGGGAGAGAAAAAAAAATCGCTAAGGGAGCAGCCGAAAAAGCCCTTTTGCAATATATGACGTGGGTGGTAGCTCCGCGGTTTTAGCGGCCTGCGCTAATGAAATAATCCTTCTTGAGAGTAGAGTTTAATTTGTCGATTTTGGGCCTTGGAAGGCCTCTTGTATTCAGCGTGGAAATTCTGCCCGTTGAGGATATGATATGTCTTCATTCCTCAAATCGACTCCCTTGGGCTTGGCGATGGAGGTGACATCTATCTATCATCGAATTGTGATCAACTTGTCACCGACATGTCATCAACCATTCATCAACGATTCGTCAGCCATTCTTGAACTATTTTCAACCATAGTTTAACCATTCTTCAACCATAGTTAAACCATTCTTTAAACATTCCTGAACCAATCCTAAGCCATTCTTTAACCATTCTTCAAACCATTTTTCGAAAAATCCTTAGAGCACAACTTTTGGCTGGGCGGATGAATTTTACTTTAATTACATTACTTTTGCTATTACTACCTAGTCGGTCCATAAGTTCTGTCACAAATATTTTGCCGCATAGTAAATAATACCAAGTTTTATTTTATTTAATACTATATATGGTTTGATAGCTCATTAAATACTGATAAATTAGAACGATTATTGGATTTAAATGCTTAAAGCCGTATTACACAAATGCTAGTTTCTTCAGAGATTTTGCACTTTTTTACCCAATCAAAAATACGGACGTGATTCACTTTATCTTTTTTCCATGACTCTTAAAACCTTTCAAACTTACGTGAGATTTTAGTCAGAACCCTCCCTGAACCCGTTACCTTCATTTTGAAGCATAAGATAACTACGTCTGGCTAAAACTAATTTTCATATTCACATTTTACGTAGTGTACTTGTTGCCCGCAAGATCATTTTTATACGTTTTTCTGAAAACGTAAAAAGTACGTAAAGTTCTCTTTGGGAGCAGTTGGAACTGAAAGCTAACAGAAAATCAAATGCTAGTTGTTAAGCATGGTCTAAAATCGAGGTTTCAGAATAAATAAAAAAAAACTTGTTGTTTATCTGGAACACTGTTTTTTTATTTAATTTGTGGTAAGTGGTATTTTTGTCAGTTGCGGCGTGTTTTGGGTTCGCGATTGTCTCAAGTTATAAGGTTTTTTGTCATATTGCGATAATCGTACAAAATGTATTGTATTGCAATTTGATTCGTATAAAATAAGCTTTTTAATCATGTATAATACGAATAAGAAAAAGTTTATTGCTGAGTTTTATCTATCAAAAACCTTGTGACAGAACTTAAGGACCGACTAGGTATATATGTATTTGTTTGATTTCTCATTATCTTTCACATGGAGCTCTTAATACAGCCACTAATATTTTGCATTTTGCAGGTGTTTTATTCTCAGAGCCTGATGAATCGTTCGAGCTGATGAATTTCATAATGAATTCAACCGTCCAGGACGCCAAAAAATTTGTCGATGATGATTTATCGATATTTCTGCGGTCTTACTGAACTAAAATTACTGCATTTCTCCTCATCTTACAAATGCTCCTAATGGCTCCTCACGGCGTGAAAGAGGTACATACATTATACAGGTACATAAGAATTTGTTCATTACTATTTTGTGTGAAAGGGGATAGCGCATTGCCACTCTCTTAATACTGAATACATTAGTACAGACCTATACCATATATGTTATATGAACGTATATACGAACTCTAGAGAGTGGATTCGTTCATTTTACTTGGTCTGGATACGTTGTCATTGTCATCGATCATTTCAGACGACAGCTCATTTCCGCTCCATCTCTGCTAGGATATGGACCTACTGGCTGATACGTAGATTGTCACGGTATGAAATGATGTAATCTCAACATTATAGGATACCTTCTCATATTTACAAACCCTTATTAACTAATAATAATAATACCTTGGACACTATTTACACACATTGATCTAGCCCCAAACTAGGATTCCCTGTATCTTGGGTGCTAGACAACGATACACATACTTATATAGATAAATATTATACTTAGATAGATAAACAACCATGACTAGGGTACAAGTATCCGTTATCATCAAACAAATATTTGCCCCCACCGGGACTCGAACCCGGGACCCTTGGTTTCGTAGGCAGGGTCACTGCCGACTCGGCCATTCGGGTCGTCAAACTGATTATAATAAAACAAAACTGATTATAATAAGCTGGATTACGCGCGAAATTAATACAATTTCAACAATACGATTCGTTCTAGCATGTGGCTCTTGATATCAATAATGGCCATACACTTCCGGACCCACGGCATAACTACTCCGCTTAACTGGTTGTACCGCGAGTACTTTTAATTCCTGTGTTTAATTCCCTTCGGCACAACTGATTAGTCCGTTGGGAAAAACAATATACCCATGGCTCAACTGACAAATCTCCAATTGCCAGTTGATCCGCTGGGAAAAAATAATAACTTTTGACCCAACTGACGGAAACTGAATCTGATTTTGGTTTATTTCGAGTAAATTACGCGGCAAACGGTCGTGCACTGCCTAAGGGTAGTAGGTTCTACCTCTAGGAAAATACCTGTGTTCGTCGAAGATATCTAGGTATTTTTCCCTCAATCCACTAAAATACATTGAAAAGATCAATTAATGGATCTTTTTGCACTCGTATGTCCACTTTAATCCTCGATGCACTAAAATACATATAAATATCCATTGATGGATCTTTTTGCACCGTACCCAGGGGGGGGGGGGCAGCAAAACGGGACATTCGTGCAAATCTACCCGTGGTACACACCCTCTCGTCGTCCCTTTAACTTTCCTTAAAGTACCAGCAAGGGCGTACCCAGGTAGGGGCAGGGGGTCTGCTGCCCCCCCCCCCCCCCCCCTAGAAGATAAAATAAACGTCAATTTTCCTGGCAAGTGGGAATTAAAAACGTGTTACCTACTCGAAACAGATATGAGCTGCCCCCCCCCCCCCCCCCCCTAGCTGAAATCCTGGGTACGCCCTTGCCCTGGTACTCAAGGGCGTACCCAGGATTTCAGCTAGGGGGGGGCAGCTCATACCTGTTTCGAGAAGATGATCGGTTAGGTATATTGAAACAAAAAAATCATGAAAATTTACTTTTATTAATTAGTTTGATTATGACACAAAACAAAATATTATATATATATATATATATATTAATTTAACAGTAATCTTCTCGGGTTTGCCGAAAATTTGTCTATGACAGTCTTTTCAATAAAATCACTGTTTTCCTTTAAATAATTGCGATGTACGCTCATCAGGCATAAACCCGTAAGCCTTTCTTCACCCATGGTGCTTCTAAGCCACGTTTTAACTCTTCGCAGCGTACTGAATGACCGTTCTACGGTCGCCGTGGTGCATGGGATAGTGCTTAAAATAATCAATGCCTTTCTGACAGCAGGGTAAAAAACGTTGGCTTCGTTGAACAGATCAACTACTTCTATGTCCCTTAATTGATCACCTGATAAAGCCTTCTTCACCCATAAATTATGCCAAAGGTTCAGTTCTCCGGTGATATCCAGGTTATAAAATTCTTGGAATGATTCTGCGTTCCTGTGTAAGTCTGTAATGCTGGTTTTGGTCATACACAAGGGACGTAGCTTACTTAAAGCAAACGCCGGAGTGTTTTCTTGGGAGAATCGACTATTCAACGATGAAATGAGTGAATCAATGTATGGTATTATCAGGGAACGCCGCCAATATTCGTTATCATTGTCTGGCGGATTACTTCTATGGACCATACCACAAAAAAATGAACTACTGTTCAACACTTGTTTAAGAACAAAAACGTATGGGATTCTACGTTTGTTTTGAGGTTAAAGGCTGTTTAACATTTTTTGTGGTAACACGGTATGTGTTTGCTTGTGAGCAAGACGTGGAACCGAAATTTCGATGTTCAAATCCATTTCAACAGCTCGCGTTTTTTGAAGCATTTTATTACTTATTCAATCAGGAAACTCGCGGTCATTTCTGAGAATGTCCTTGATATTTTTGATGTGTTCCCCCACCGAGATCATGTCGATCGATTTAGCTTGGAGTGCGTTAACTACTGGTTCTAAAACTGCTGAATATTTGGCTATTATTTGTAGAGCAACAATAAACACTGGTTTTGTAACGCCTGAATGCAACTGATATGCAGATTTTCTGGTGGCATAATTTCCCTGTACGGATAACGTTTCTAGAGATTTCACAAGCTCTGGGAAATGTTGAGAAAACTTTCTGATTGATTTATATTTTTCGGACCATCTCGTCTCAAACAATCGTGACAGGTTTGGAGCGTAGTTTCGACGTGTAGTCGATTCTCTGAAAAACGTTATAACATCCTTTACAGTGGCGATAGTATTTCTAATTTCTGGCACTGCGTTCGCATCATTCACAACAAGGTTGAGTTTGTGACTTGAGCAATGAAAATATAAAGCACGAGCTTATTTTTTTCTCAAAATTGCTTGTACGCCACCCTCTTTCCCTGCCATTGTAGAACAGCCATCGAATCCAAACCCTGCGCAATCTTCGGTTGGGAGGACTAATCAAGAAATTGTCAATTGCTTGGGCAATTGCTAAAGCATTTTGTGCTTTTAGTTCAACGAACCCTACAAATTCTTCTCTGATTTTCCTTTTGCTTTCGTCGTAGAACCGCACGCCTATTGACAGCTGTTCTTTCCCAGCTAAGTCTGCTGTTTCATCAGCTAAGACTGCGTAAGTCTTGTGAACCTCACTTATTATATTCTCCTTAATAACTTCGCCACATAAATTTATCAATTCGTTTTGTATTTTTGGCGATGTGTAAACTGCATTGCGATGGCACTTTTCCAGGTGACTTTTTAATTTGTCGTCCCCTGAAATGATTCTCAACTTCAATAAATCTAATAAAACACCCTCATCTGCTTGTTTTCACCTAAGAGGCATATCATGTGTACCGCAAAATACTATACAAGAAATAATTTATGACAATATTTGTCTGTTTTCTTCGATTGCTTTTTGGTGTCCACTTTGTAGTTGGATGTCTACAGGAACATTTTCAAGAAAAAATTTCCCAGCATTTGCCGCTGTTAGATGAAGATTGGTCGTCGCATGCAGCTTTCGGCAGTCTTCATGCATATTTTTGAACTTTATATACGGCCTGACCATAAATGATCCCAAAATTCCTCTCACAGTGCTGATGGGCGGAGGGAACAAAACACAATGCTTACAAAGAGCGCCTTTTAGTCGCTTGGAATATACTAGCCATGGTGCATATTGATCCAACCAAGCATGATTAAACTTTCTTATCAAATGTCTTGCATCACTTTCAAAATCGTTATTTTTGGGGCGGGATCCAAGGATTTTGTAACAACTCCCTCTTCTTTTCCGTCGATAGCTGGGTAGCCACCCCAACATAACGACCCAGATCATTTTCATGATAGCCATCGTCCAATATAATTTCAGGATCGGCGTTGACGTCATAAGTTTGTTGGGATGTCGATGGAGAAGAATAGTCGGCAACAGATATATTTACAGGTTCTGCTGGAGAATGTGACGCTTGTCCAATGTTAGCATGCAATGATCTTGGCATTACATGAGTAGTTTTATCATGGTTGTCATGGGGGGGGGCAGCAGACCCCCTGCCCCTACCTGGGTACGCCCTTGCTGGTACTTTAAGGAAAGTTGTACGACGAGAGGGTGTACCACGGGTAGATTTGCACGAATGTCCCGTTTTTTGCTTACATATCGAAAACGACGCGTCATTGGAAATTTTGTTATCTTACATAATAAAAGCTGATAATATTTGATTCTATTCGCAAAAATAATCAAGAATGTTATTTGCCCCCACCTTTTTCTCATAGATTGATTTTTACCTTAAAACAGTTCATTTGAGAGAAAAGAATGTTATAGAGTTAAATTGCTCTTCAAAAATATTCATTGGGTACAAAGGAGGTCCTCCTTCTTCGTTTTTTTTTGGTTACATCTAAAATATTACGCATCATTTTGTTGTACCACATAATGAAAGCTGATACAATTCTCTACAACTTGTGATTCCACACACTTTTTACGTAGTGCCATTTATTCTAGGATTATGAGCTCCGAACTTTTCGCCGGTAAATTACGAATAAGCATTCAAAATGATCATGCTTTTCCATCAAGCCCCCTTTTTGAGCACTAATTTCCTAAGCTAATAGGTAAAAGATTGTCCTTAATGACAACTCCAAAAAGCTTAAGAAAAGAGTCATTATTAAGTCCAATATTCAATGAGGTTCAGGGTGTGGGAGCGTAATCAATCCCTTATCAAATATCTACTATATTAGGCACGGTTGTGCTTTCTGATAAATGATAACTCTGAGAGCGTATATAAACAAATGAAAGTGTCACTTCAGCAAGTTCCCGGTTATACTTGTTGAGAGATACACAGAAATTAAACAGAATTTCAACCAATATTTATTATGTACCTACAGTTTTGTGATTTAATGGTAAGACGGTTTTTATTGTATCTTACAGTAAAAAATATATGTTATTCGTGTTCAATGTAGTAATAATGGTATTTGTGTTCAATGTATTTATTTGTCCGTAGCCTAATGTTCACTGCCACGGCACTGTGCATAAACGTGAATGGCGATCATTTAATCGCATTACGTTCGATAGATAGGTATAAATCTTGAAGCGAGTACCTCAGAGGCAGACATAATAGTAGTTCAATGCAGACAGGAGACTAAATATAATAGATTATGATGATGAACAGCGGACTTTGTGGTGTTGCGGTTCGAGGCTGTCTCCCAAGCGAGGGGTCCCGGGTTTGAATCAAGGTTCCCTGGGCAGTAAGAAAGAGTAGGTATCTTAGAAGCAATGTAAGTGCCTGTATACAGGGTGTTTGGTAGATCGATGCAAAGCCATAAAACGAAGATGGTATGTTATGAATTTAAAACCATTTGGTCAAATTTATTTTAGACGTCGTTAGTCTTACTGTTTCGTTTTTATCGATTTTTTATGGATTTTGACAAAAAATATATAGTTAATCGGTAATAATTGCGATTTTGAAGCAAAGCAGAGGCAATTTTCTTGCATTTTAAAGGTCTGTAAAAATCATGTCTTAAGTACAGATGCCTAGAACAAGTTTTGTTACATTACTTAATCAGTAGTTACCTACTTAAATAGAATAGAAATGACTGAATAAATCAATGATTGTTCAACATCGCGTTCATTACTAATTATCTGTAAAATTAGTTTTTCGTCAAAAACAATAAAACGTCGATTAAAACCAAACGGTAAGTAAGACTTCAGCTGACACAAGTTTGGTCTTAACAGTTCGAAATGGTCTGCACTATCTTAGATTTAAGGCACTGCATCTATCTACCAAACACACTTTATAACTAAGTATTTATGTTCATGACACTATCTTTCCCAGATTTCAAGACCTCTAATATAAGGCCGCGACGGTTAGATACCTACCCAGCAATGTCCTATGCCGAAGAGCAATGGCTGACCAATTGTGCACGCGACAACGGTAATCTGATCCGAGATATCTTCAACATGTCCCTCATGACCATATCCGTATCCGTAGTCATAATTGTCTTGTTTACTATGTGTGTCAAAATATACTGAGTGACATCTTGAGTAACCCCTTATTCGCTAACTTCAATCGACCGAAGATTGTAAACAGTTTTACAAAGACACTAATAGCCTATTTGACACAACCAGTGGATTGGGGCTCCTCTTATTTCTTAACTCCGATCATCGGTTAGGCTAAGCGTATGCTGAGACGCAGGCGACGCAGTTCCAAGCAGCGCAGGGCAGGGCAGATTTTGTAAATTATGGAACGTCCTTGAGCGGTGCTCTGCGTTGTAGTGCCGGCCCAGATTTCTGCGCGACGAGTGCACGTTGAAAGGGTTTTTTAAGAATATTTCATAGTTTTGTTGCAATGACAGAACATTTAATTGAATTAATTCGTTGCGAATCTTGTTTGTATGGTGAGACTATAAAAAAAGACGTTGAAAGAGTTATTGGGGGTAAAAATAGCCAAATAATAAAAAACTTAAGTAAAGTAGCAACAACTCGTAAATTTCATAATAAGTCTCTAAACTCATTTTGTCGTTAAATGTCTATTCCTTGTAGTAGCTAGGACACGAATGGTTTCCGCATGCTGTGTGCCATTACGTTTGCTTTGCGCAAGTCGCAGCATGCCTATGTCTGCCTCACTGCCTTCCAGCAATCTGCCTTCTACATGCCCAGCAAATTTCTGTCTGTGTTGCGCTGCGTCACCTGCGTCTGAGCATACGTTTAGCCTTAGTAGGCCTTTCCACAGTTTTCGGTCGATTTAACCCTAGAATACTGAAATATATTATTTAATGCTTACCGCTATCGTTTCGGAGGCTACTTATGAAATAAAAAGAAAATAGGAACTTTCTGGTGTGAAATAAATAAATGAGTAAATTATAGTTCAACATCTGGCTTTCTTACATAAATTTCAATAAATGCTTTTAATTGGTAAAATCATTTATTCTCAAATTAAGCTGTAAATACAACAGTGATCATAATATTTTGGCATTATAGACATTTTCTATATGACAACATCTTAAATCTTAAGTAAAAGGAAAAAGTAATGCTGTAGGGCAATAAGCGCCTTATCGATTACAGTAAGAACTTGACCTTATAGCACAGATTAGATAATAGTTAGTCCCTTTATTTATGGCACATAACTTCAAAGTTAGTCTATATTTTAGGTCTAAATTACATCAAAAGGTTCCATCATGGAACTAATGGGACTTTTTTTCGCACTAGTTTCATTCGCTGAATTATTTAAAATAATGTAACTCATATTCATATATTCATTTTTTCCGTTAAAAATGAAGCACTACACACAAAAATCTTACGAGTACTTATATTAAATTACATCAACCAATTATTCGACCTGATTGCGGGTTCTTGCCACCTAAACTAAGCTAAAAGAAGCCTGTAATATAGGCGACAATCACTATTAAATTATTTTATATGCTTGGTTGACAATTATCCAACGAGTTATTAAACAAAGAAAGATATTCACAAAAATAAAATAAAAATAGTAACAGTAAAAATTTATTCATATTATAAAATCTACTGGGAATAGTAAAAGAATCTTCGCAGGATCATCATCTTCATCGTCGACTTCTAAATGGTCTCCAATTTCACTATCAGAATTGCTTTCTGTTAAAATATTTTGTTTTTGAGTATCTCATGCAGGTTCATCTAATAATGAATCAGTCTTTTATTTATTTCAATCTGCAATAATAATAATAAAATATCCAAAAATAATAAATAAATTAATAAAAAAATATACTAATGATCGCCTCCAAAGCGTCAGTAACGGCTAAATAGTTTCACTATCCTTCGTCTCATCACTTTTTTATTTTAAATAATTTGTGTGTACTTACGTTTATTTTGCCCTGATATTTTTGATGTGCATTTTAATATTTTCATTAGTATCTAGGGTTAAGTTGGTGAAAGAATGGTAGTTGGCTAGGGACGTTTTTTTACCTACCTTAGGTCCTTATGCGCCGATTTCTTAAATGAGAAATTCACTTGGTTAATACTGAAGTTTCGTTCTGTCACGTTCTTTTTTGTGACATCTGCAGAGACGGATACTTGAAGTATTTGATTAGTGAAATTCTCAATTCAGAAATCGGAGGTATTTTACCTAGACTCCACTAAGGTCGCTCTACAATTGTATCCGAGTCAGTTTGTTTAACTCTTTTCTTCACGGTGGTCATCATAGTTAACCACCTATATTTTGGCGCGTATTTAAGAATGGCGTCATCTTACGGAAGTGCTGTGTACTACGATCGTTCAAGGGAACCTAAGCGGCACAGAGACAATTAATTGTTACTAGCGCCACGGTCATCTACTGTACTAAACTTTCATTCAAAATCGTCGTATTTGAGGTTGTTATAGTGCGTGCGAGTTTTTTTTTGCTGGTAAGTAAATATTATCATTTAAACTCTAATTTTTGTTTTATTGTGTGCAGTATTATTTATCTAAATACATGTTGGGCAAAAATAAATGTCCGGCTGCCGTACTTTTTGTTAAAAGTGAGCTTATTCAATGTGGTTAGCGGCGGTGACCACTGTGAGACAACTAACATTTTTTTGCGAAGTTTTGATCAAAAAAAAAAACTGATTATTTTTACAGGAAATGCCTAAAAAGAAGTTATCAGACCGGGATATTGAAAACGAGCTGTTGTTTGAAGAGATACCTTCAGATAGTGATAGCTGCGCTGGTGGTGATGGCTCAGACACAGAAGATCTACTCGAAATTGAAGAAGGGCCAAATGATTCGCAAGAAATTTCACTAGGTGAGAGTTTTTTGCCATCTGATGAGGAGTTTGATTCTGACGATGAGATTCCCCTAGCTCAGCTGGTACAGAATAGACAGCCCGCTGCCGTCGCTGTTACGCCGTCAGTCCCTGCCATAAGACCTCCAAAATGGAAACGAGCTTACACAATTTTAGCTCCTGACGACTATACACCATCAGTCCATTTACCTGAAGAAATATCTCGTTTAGCAGCACGCCAGCAGTTGAGCCCTCTTAGAATTTTTCAATTGCTTTGGACAGACGACGTCATACAGCACATAACATTTCACACGAATTTATATGCTGAACAAAAAGGAAATACCTATAAACCAGTTACTACGGATGAAATGTCGGTGTTCATTGCTCTGAACTTAGTGATGGGTATAAAAAAAAGTCCAAGTTACAGAGACTGGTCATCTTCACCTGATTTACGTGATGAGTACATATCATCTTTTATGTCACTCAATCGATTCTCTTGGATCCTCGGTAACTTACACCTGAATGACAATAATCTACAGCCTACGCGAAACGATCCTCATTTCGACAAATTATACAAGATCCGACCATTCATAGAGATGATTAGAGAAGCTTATAAAGTAAATTACAGTCACACAGAAAAAATTGCTATTGACGAATCCATGATAAAGTTCAAAGGCAGGAGTACTTTGAAGCAGTACATGCCCAAGAAACCTACAAAGAGAGGGTACAAAGTGTGGACGAAGTGTGCTTCTACTGGCTATTGTTTAGATTTTGAAATTTATACTGGAAAGATAGGGAATAAAACGGAAACTAACTTAGGAGGAAATGTTGTCAAGAGATTCTGTGAGGGATTAGAGGACAAGAACCACAGGGTATATTTCGACAATTATTTCAATAGCTATGAATTGCAGGTTGATTTACGACTAAAATACGTTTATGCATGTGGTACGGTAAATTATACTCGTAAGCATCTTCCTGCTTTGAAAACTGACAGGCAATTGAAACGCGGGCAGTACGATTATAGAGTTAGCGACAATCAGATGGTTTCCTATATGAAGTGGAAAGACAATCGTTCTGTTTTCATCTTGACTAACTTTCATGACCCACGAAATAAGGTTCGTGTGACAAGAACTGAGAAAACTGGAGAGAAGGTTGAAGTTCCATGTCCTTTAGCCTTGAAGGACTACAACGAGAACATGAATTTCGTGGAGAAATTTGACCAGCTGAAAGGGAGCTACGCAATCGATCGCAAGTCAAAGAAGTGGTGGCATCGTATATTCTTTCATTTTCTAGATTGCACAGTAGTAAACGCTTTTATCATCTATAAAGATCTCCAAAAAGACCCCAACTCTGATTGCACAGTAGTAAACGCTTTTATCATCTATAAAGATCTCCAAAAAGACCCCAACTCTTGTTTAGATGAATTGTGCCTGAAAGATTTTCGGCGACATGTTTACCAAGATATGTTGGCTCCGGCATATGTCAGTAACAAGAGAAGACTGTCGCGCAGCTCCAGCAAACCTAACTCACCTTCATCAAGAAGCACAAGCCTGAAGTCCCACGTGCAATAAGGGTTTCTCTAGCAAACCATCTGCCTGTAAGAGGTACTTCAAGACGCTGCAGTGTATGTAGCACAAAAGACATGCCTGTACGTACTGTATGGAGCTGCAGGATATGCAAGGTACCTCTCTGCTACCGAGAAGGAAAAACTTGTTTTAATGATCATCATGAATATTTGTAATACTAATGTTCCTAATTTGATTCTGATCTCATCTCTGTGATTTTAAATAAATACATTATTTTTCGTAAAAATGTGTACGTTTATTTCACAGTGGTCACCCTAGGTAACCACCCCATATTAGACCCCCCTGGTAAGGAATAAAAAAAATTTACAGATATGACTTATTTTAGGCCTAGAGACTACATTTTTCTGAAAATTGTTTTACTTTTATCGGTAACAAAAATCTGTGCCGCAAAGAGTTAAAACCCACATGCGCTAGCAAGGTGATGTGTACCGGATAATTCTTATTGAAGAAAAGAAGTAATCGCGCCACCGTATCTAATTTAAATAGGAGCCTGATTAGACAAACTATTAAGTAAATTATACCTCTCTCACGGTTTCAAAGTTTCTAATTGATGATAATATTGGCTGCTATATTGACATTCGATGTGTCATTAATTGACAATTAATAATTTTAGATGATCCTAGTTTAACCAAGCAAGTAAGTTTAATTAAGACCTAAATTATATGTCGATTTGGTATTTAATTTGGCGTTTTCTTATAGTATTCTCTGGTTTATATTCAGTCTGTGAATGATTGGTAGGGATATGAGTAAATGAAATGTTCTCTCATTTGTTGTAATTTTATTAACTTTCGAAACAATTATCGTTACAGGTTGCAATAATTAACGCTGGCCGTGCTTCAATTGTGAATATTGAGACATTCGAAGGACATGTTTTTCATATGATCAATTTTAGTTATGTAGGTAATTAAACATACCTTCAATGATAGTTAGTTCGGCCAATGCATAACTAACAATCACCTGAAAAACAGATCCTCAGTCCTCATTCATAAAATCGTGTCTTTGTTTTGTGAATAAACTTTCAACATTCATATGCGTACAGTCGTAACTTCTTAAACTAATAAGGCTATTCCCTTAAATTCTACCATTTCACTTGTCATGGGCCAGTATTGCTTAATTTGTTGCCTAGGAATTGACTTAGCGCGAAAGGAAAAGTAAGTTATACACAAAAATATTTAGAAGATAAGCAGGATATTGTTTCGTTAAGTTACTAGCCAGACTCTGGGTCGATAGTTTACGGATCGGTTATAACTTGTATCTAAACATTAGTTTTATTTTCCATCCATAATTTTGCTTCCCTAATTTCCGTGTTCAATTTGTCCTGAAATACCCCGTAACGTGCGAAAACCCCAGCCGGAGGGCGGACACTGCGTGCCGAGTGCCCGGTATTGCGAGCGCAGTAGCAAAACGATATAAGGCCACATGTTATGATTTTAAGGTATTTTTAACTGAAAATCAAATAGTAGTTTATGTGACTGCTGCATAATGGAGGGCATTAAAACTCGAGAGTGGGTTAGTAATAATATCACTGAGTTTTAATGCCTAATTATGTACAGTTACATACACTAGTTTATCTAAACACATATCATAAGCTCTCTTTGATGTGTTCAGGAACCGCATGTTTAACCGGCATTGTGGTTCTGCAATTGTTTAGCTTGTTCTTTAGTACCAACTTCATGCAGGCGTCGGCGTTCGAAATTTGAATGTCATTATGTGTAGAAAAACTACACATAATGACCATAATGTGTAGGTTTTCCAGATACGAAACGATTTTTTACCAAGTAGTTTAACATAATGTTGATCGTAACGTGCGGTTTTTGAACGCAGTAAAGAGGGTTTATGATACGTGTGTAGATAAAGTATTTTATATTTATTTTGGCTTCAGACTCGTGAGAATAACAATCGCTGAGTCGATCATAAATTTACAAAACAACATCCTGTATATGTATATAGGTACGCATAAGCTACCAAAAAATTATAAGTTTATACAACCAAGTTTATTCAAAAAAATAATGACTAATGATATAAAACCTTCGTAGAAATAATACAAATTCAAACTCGAATCATTTATGAATAAGATAAACACAACATGCAGCTGCTTTTTGCTCTCTTCGGAATGTAAATATACCCTTTAAGGATCAATACTTTAAATGCGTTTTATTGTATGGCGTAAACAGGAAATAATGCTACAGCTGTTAAAATTTATCGGAAGAATTTCTGTCAATAGATTTACAAAGGCCAAACTGGGTATCACGAAATAAAAGCAAAGCTGTAAACACTACAAAGCAGATGCCTCTTGGTTTGACATTTCATTACTAAATCTGACGATATGCTAATGATATGATAAAAAAACTACACTGGGACCAGCCAGCGAGCGAAATCTTCTACAACTAACATGCAATCAATAGGTAAATAATCCTTACGATACACATTCCTATATTAGACTACTAACCATATTTTCGTTAAGGCAAAACTGAATATTACGTTGTCATATTGTCAGATCTATCAGGAAGCATGTTTCTTAAATAGTAATTGATGATACTATATTGACTTGTAGACATATTTAATAAGCGCTTTAAACTAAGGTAAGGAATATATCCAGATTGTTATTGTCTGAGACTTATGCGAGCTTTACATTAAGCCTAGAACGGTACTAAATATACTAACTATTACTGGATGGAGGGTAAGATAGCTTTACAATACAGTGGTCTAGCTAGAGGCTAGGATTTATTCCTACAGGGCCTGATTCCTAAATGGACAGATTGTTAAAAGACTTTCCTAAACGGACGGATTCCTATAAGGACTTCTAGAAGAACAGTAAATACGAAAGTTTATTTGTGTATTTTTTACTATTAATCTTTTCACCGCCCCAGTCGGCACTGGCCGACGACTGAAAGTCGTGGCGCCACGTCGGCTATAGCTAATACATTTTTTATATTGATCTAGAATGCATCAATTTTTATTTTGCATAGCATTGCATAAATGGGCGTTTGAGTGATACATTTTGTATTTGATGTATGGCGGTCAAAGGTTCAGGAGGAGCCCAACACCCTCCAACCCACACTGAGCCAACGTGGTGGAGTATCGCTCATTCTTACTCGAATCCGGGTAAAGGCCTGTGTATAGAAAGACCTAATCTTCTCCCACAGTGGCCCAATGTAGAAAAGAGGCAAAAATGACGTTAGCTAAGTATATGTAAATACACTACAGTAATAAAGACTTGATTTGATTTGATATTTCAACAAAAACGTTTGTTATCAACATCATAATTTTATATTTCCAGCAGTCGTATTTAATAAACTAAATTTTGAAAAAGACAGCATTTGACTATAACGTCACATGCTAGTATTTCTCAGAACTCGTGAACAAAATGACCGTTTTGACAGTTCCTAAAAAGTATCTATTTTGACTAGCAGTCAAAACACCGTATTAGTTGACCTAATTGTGTTTTGAGGAAATCTACTTTTTAAGTCCTTATAGAATGTGTCCTTATCCTTCTAGGAAACTGGCCTTATCAGAATAAAACGAGTTTAGTACAACATGATGCTTATAGGATTCAACACTTAAAAAATAATTTGCTGTAATATACCATACATTTAGGAAATAAATAACATGAATTAAGTTTGATCATTAGTTTGCAAAATTTCTTGTTATGTGAATTGAATGTGTCTTCCACAAAATATAATTACTGGTATTGGTTAAGCCGGTTACCCACGAAAATAAAATATCGTCAAAGCATTTTAAACAAAACTGCATGTTAATTAAATTAATTAAAAACAGCTTTTCCGATTAGTAACATTACTGTTACTTGCGTTTTAAAAGTAACTTACTATATTACAAGCTTAGAGTTTATAACCTCAAGCTATCTAAGCTCTAAAGTAGATAATTAAAAAAATCTATTTGCATGTTAGTTTGGAATAGTTATACCAATAACTATAAAAATCAAACATTTTCAGAAAAAATTATAAACAGCGGACATGTTTGACCCCAACATTCGTTAACTAAGTTGGTATACTTTATTCTTTTTAATGTTACGATGCATAATACTAATTTAATTATTTTATTTTTGTTATTGTATTTTAGAAGTCGATATACCCGTAGATTACATGAAAAGAGTATTTTGACGATTTCGAGAGCCCTTTGTTATATTACATCATTATCATCTAAGCTAAGGTACTATGTGTGTACTTACAATTGTATCGCTCACTATATAAACCAAATGCCACACAAATATTACATTTAAAATTAATACATTCAAATTGTATAACTAATTGATTTAATCAAATAATTTCTACGAAACTATTTTTTTTTATATTCAAGTGCACTTAATGATCTCACTACTGAACATTTCATGTAGGGTATGTTTATATGTTGAGCATCAGCTAGATTTAGGCCGCCGAAAGAGCTCAGTTAAATCTACGTTTTAAAAATTTTCTAAAACCGAATATGAATACGCAACACTGCATAGTTTGACTTGCAACTAAGTAATACTTGTCAGTTTGCCGCATTTTTGTCTTAACAGGAATGTTTTCCGTGAACTACGTACTCGGTTTCTGTCGTACTTAAGATCATGCCCAGTAGCAAATGCTGCCACATTAACAAGCGTATTTGATGAACCGTAGATGATGTATTTATATACTTATGAATATAGACCTACGATTACCCTTTTGGTCCTAAAGTTTAGGATCCGACTCTACTGTAGAGCATCATCTCTTGGACGGAGATGCATCAGCAAAATACCAATAAATAAACAATATAATAATAAGCATATCATTCAGGATGTATACTGTATAGTTCTTCGATACGAATTCCCAAAAAACCCAAGAAACCCAAACCCACATTTGAGCTCGAGTGGAATATCAGCTACCTTATGCAAAATGGATTCGGCTTTTGAAATGACTCGTATACTCATAACTCATTTCGCCAGCGTTGCGGCAGTTATTATTGTATTATAACGTACCATTACTTTATCCCACTTTAATCTACATCATCAAGTGCATGTTTGAATTGATGGTAATCATTGTAATTACAAATTCAAAAACGTTCGTATACATACCTATTTCTACGACGCAGTCAAAGGCCCCTGCATGTAAGACTCTGTTCTCCTACTATTGCCATAATCCTAGAAGCCTTTCATTAACTTGTGTACCATTTTCAACAAACTTTGCAACCTCAAAATCGAGACGCGCAGTCAGTTTTGGTGATATTATCACCAAATCAATAGCAATATGGTTTAAAGTTATTTGCAATAATGCTCATCGACGTACCGCTCTTGCAATGGGCTTCAACCTCAAGTTGTTATATCAGGTGTGAAAATGTACATTTATGGGTAGATCAGCCAAGCACACTGTCACACCTCCCACACAAGTTCAGTAACACAGTTACAAGGTCCACGTGGGTTCGTTTGCAAGAACTAGTGCTAAT
The DNA here is from genome assembly GCA_949825045.1 of Argyresthia goedartella. NCBI lineage: Eukaryota > Metazoa > Arthropoda > Insecta > Lepidoptera > Argyresthiidae > Argyresthia > Argyresthia goedartella. Next base: position 11,825,978 of record OX463809.1, read on the forward strand.
TAATCTAAAAAAGTATAACACGTGACAACAATGGAAGCATCAACATTCCTCAATTCCGTGAGTGCTAATGTATAGTTGCCTAAGCATAAATTTGCGCTTAAGTGTACAATCTTGACTTAAAGATTGCATTCGAATAAGTTTCCCTTTCGTTGCCGAATACTTTGATGCGTTTGATAAATCGGGTCTAATAAATGGTCCATCTTTTACAAATTGATATAACATTAGCCACGGTGCTAGGCACAACCTGAGCTCACTTATCTTTACATATTAATCCTTGAAATATAATACGATATATACGACGAAAATTAGGTATAAATAGTTTACGACTAAAGTCGTGGATTGATAAATTGGAAGTACTTAAGTAATACAAAGTAATACAATTAAGTAATACAAAAACTGTTGGAAACCAAATTCAGTCATTGCACTGCACAGTCGACAATAACGAAATAAAATCAACTTACACAGTAGATAGTCAAATAAAGGTAATACAAAATTATACAATTATACTTAGCTAAGAAAAAATATAGAAAAAATAATTTCAATTTGGTCTGTTTGTTTCGATGTAGTAGTCTTCTTTTATTCATTGCCTTACCTTCATTTAATTATTACTTTCTCTTTGAAAGTTTAATTGATTCTTGTAAATTGACTTCGCTTTGAAAAAATACTTACGGAAGCAACCAATAAATTGTATGAAGTTTTCGAACCTTAATGTAAGGTGAATCACCTGGAAACAAGAGAACATTAATTATAACTTCGTTTCATAATATAGGTTATACATACACTACTAGGATGCTATAGGTTTGGTAACACATGTTTACACATGAACTCTGGAAAAGGAGTCTATCCAAAAACGGGAGTACTGGTAATACAGTAACTAACCAAGAAAATAATAGAGACTGACTGACTATTTTCCGATAGGTATAGATCATGTCACTTAATAATAAGCACAACACATTTGGTTAATTCCGGTGAAGGAAACCTGCTTAGTCAAGTACAGATATCTATTCTGGTGGACTGGCCTCTGCAAAGAGGCGATGAGAATGCTCCCATGTTTCTTTCTCCGTTCCCCATGCATGTCAGTTCCCCTCTACCGAAATACCGATTTGCTCAACAAGATATACTAAAAGTTTGTGATGATTACCTAATTATGATTTAAGTAAGTTGTGATTTCCTATCATCCTCAATGATCACAGTGGGATGTCTTAGCAGGTAAACGTGCGAATGAAGTGAACGGGTAATCCAATAGGCAGTGGGGAGCGACAAACACACTTGTACCACATCTTCTCCGATTGCCATCCCAACCTGTCGCGAACTATAGTACTTTGTTAGTAAATTAAAACTCACTTGGAGATCAATGATTTCTCGTCCATGAGTGGAAAGGCGGTCGACGAGCCTGCCGCTATTGCGTTATGGTGTATGACTCCATGGGCTGGAACTCTTTGCTGGTCAGGTGGGTTGCATTGTGCGCTCGCTTGTAGCCCCACAGATCCATGGCCTCTTGGCACGCGTTCTGAAAACGGGCAAAGACAATGCTAAACAAAAAAAGGGATAGTCGTCACACCCACAGATGGGTATTACCCCGGGTTATAATCCACCAGTGGATTACAACTCAGTTATTTCCCATATAAAATTCACCACTATTCCCTGTTAAGCACGGAAAAACTAATAGGTTGGCAACGCTGGGAACCACCGAGACCTTATGACCAGTATAAGTACAACAGGTTCTAGGACATTTCTGAACCTTGGAACATTATGCTAGTTCTAGACTGTTCGGTTTCGCTAGTAGAACATAAACAGTCGCGTTTGAAGACGTGACGATGAACAGAACTATGACAATCAATTGGCTATATGGCCTGTCCAGATCAAGGAAGAATCTGCTGTATTTTTTAATTGTTTCATGCTCCACCACCCAGTCCGTGCGCACCACCAGCATCAGCAGCGACACAACATTTGTGCCGTGCGTGTGGACGTGTCTGCCGCTCCAGGATCGGACTGTATAGTCACGAGCGAGCATGTACCTCGGACGCTGCTTAAATCATCTATTATAGATGTTAAAGGCCATAATTTAATTGATTGATATCACTAGGCGAATAAATGACTTAATTAAAAAAATCCAACTGAGGTACACTATTTATAGTGTACAAAACAAGCAGGTATATAGTGTAAGTACAAGAGTAAGACCTAAAGTAATTATTTGGATTCGAGAAAATATTATAATGCAGAATTAAATTTAATTTAATTAAAATGCAAGCGGAACCCACTCTATTGGATTTGATTGGTCCTGTCTGCATTTAAATTTAAATTAATTTAATACTGTCCTGTACTGTGAAAATCTGGAAATTTTCTTCAAAAACACTAAATCATCAATAAAAATTGAACGGAACGGAAGACTTCGTCATATATATGTTTGGCTCAAATGGTTCCAAATGGTCATCACAAGGTCGTCCTGTAAACTACTGTCTCGCTTGATCACGGGTCACTTGTGGGATTAGGGGGATTTGTGTTTGTGAATTTTAGTCCACTCTGTCTTAAGAGAGGTGTTATTAGTACTAATTCAGGCTATTCGTAAATTCTAAGGCTAGGTAGGTACCTATCTCCTTACTTATGTAATTGTCATTTGTTTTATACTGGGTTTAAAGTGTTTAGTTTTAGTTAAACAAAAAGGTATTCAATTAACAAGGAATCGAATTTTATTTGTGAACAATTCCTTTAGAGACCATAAAATGTTAGGTATTTAAGTTATTGTTGTTGCAAAAATCACAGAAAAGTTGCATATGAGGAGCAGCTAGCGCGCGACGCGACTACCAGCGTAGCGAGCGGCAACATAACTGAATTCCCGCCCGTCGGGTTGGCCATTCGAACGTACCTAAACTGTAGAGTGAGACCCCCCTGCTTCGGTTTAAGTCTTTGCATCGATCTACCGGACACCCTGTATTAGTATATGTAAATATGGCTGTATCGAAGATCCTGACGAAAATCAAGACAAATGCTACCGGACTCGACTATATTAACATCGACATGCTGCTATTGACCATGCCGCGGACACTACCAATCTTGACTGACATGGTTAATCGCAGCATACTGACCAACACTTTCCCGACTGACTGGAAAACTGCAAAGGTTACCCCACTCCCTAAAATTCCTAATCCCGTTCATATCTCCGATCTCCGTACCATCAGTATCCTTCCCTGTCTCTTCAAGATAATAGAGAGGGCAGTGTGTTCTCAGCTGTCGGGATATCTGGAGGGAAATGGCATACCTCCGGAATTGCAGTCAGGCTTCAGGAAGGGTAGAGGGACTTTAACAGCCCTTATTGACGTAGTGGACAACATCCTGTCGGAACTTGACCAAGGTAGAAGCACAATTCTGGTGTTGCTAGATTTCTCCCGAGCTTTTGACTGTCTGAGGCGGCCCTCTTATTATCGAAAATGTCCTATTATGGTTTTGATAGTACCACGGTGAAGTGGTTTGACAGCTACCTCTCGGGCCGTGCGCAGGTTGTTGGATTGGAAAAAAGCGATGGTACTATGTTGTTTTCCTCGACAAAGCGCTTAACAAGGGGTGTGCCTCAAGGGTTGATATTAGGCCCCCTTTTGTTTATTCTTTACACAGCAGAGATAGTCCCTGTCGTAGAGAGCAGCATGTGCCACCTCTACGCAGATGATACCCAGCTATATATATCATCCGTTCCTTCCGACATCAACACTGCAGTCCAATCCATAAATAACGATCTAGAGCGGGTGGCGTCATGGTCTGAGAGGAGCTGTCTAGTGCTAAACCATAGTAAATCTAAGTACATGATCCTTGGTACAAAATGTCAGATACATAATACTGTCCAAGCTCTAGCCCCCAATGATATAGCTATCAGGGGCGACCCAGTGGAAAGGGTCGTAGAAGCAAAAATCTTGGGTTGTTGATGGACGGTGAGCTTCGATTCGTAAATCATATCAGAAACGTATTCAGCAATTGTTTCTACCGCCTTTAGATTCTTTATAATATACGTGATTACCTTAGCACTGATTTAAGTGTCAGTCTAAGTGAATAATTGATATTATCTAGATTAAACTACTGTGATGTCGTATATGGTAGCTGTATACAGGTGTACTGTATACAGGTATAAAGGTCGGTCGAAAAGTTTAATTCAATGTGTGCAAAACACATGTATACGTTTTTGTTTCAAAATTCCTCCCAGATCCCATATCACCCCATACTTGGATGCAACAAAACTTCTGAACATGGAAGCTCGTCGGCATTTACACCTAGCCAAACTACTCTTTGGTGTAATACACACGGAAACCCCACCCTACTTGTACACCAAGATAAAATGGGCGACCAGGCAATAATGCTAAGTCAGACGCCATTTACAATGACAGTGACATACTACGACTGTCATTTCATTTTATATCAAGTGTCATTGCTATTTTTCATCTCTGTGTTTTGTTTCTTTGTTCTAATTGTAGTTTGTTCACTGTCCTTATAATAAATGTTACTTTCTTTCGTTCTAAATTGTTTGTAGTATATATTGGTAATTATTTCGTATTTACAGTCTGTATTTTAAAGGTATTTAATTTATTCCTAGGCATTTTATTTACACTATTATACTATTTATTGTGCACTGCCTGCCCTTTTATATTAATACTATTTCCTATATAACGCTTTGTTTTGCTGGAAGAAATCTCTTTTAAGACATAAGCTCGCCTTTGTGCATGCATTTTCTTTTAATTAACTGCTGAAATATTTGTGCTGCAATAAAGATTTATTATTATTTAATACCTGGAACGCGGTTGAGTAATGAGTATAGCTTTATCTTACTCTCTCGAGTCGAGGCTCTGTCCCTCGGTAGGTTGGGACAGTAACACGTACACTGCGTTAGGGGTCATACAGCCCCTTCGCGTCCTTTCGGGACGAGCGGCATGAGAACGACCGAACTTTCATATTTTGCGAAGACTGTATCTATGGATTTTTTTTTGTGTAAGAAAGAGATCAACAGTGTTTATGATTCATCTTGAAATAAATTACTTTATGGTGTGCACATTTTAACACGGGATATATCGGCCCTTTACCACACTGCATTTAAAAATATATTATTCAGTGCGGTAAGTGATCCTTAGACCCCAAGCCTCAAACCCCGAACGTCGAACCGTTCCGCACAGAATTACCGGCCTATGTGCTCGAAATGCAACGAAATTTACAGGAATAAACTGTTATTAATGTGAATCGATGAAGCACATTCCAGCATTTTATTATAATTCTTACTGTTATAATCATACTGTTTAATTTCCGATCACTAGTTTTACATTACTTTGTACCGCCGTACGGTGCCACGAGGGGTGAAATGACCAACCAACGTTTTACGGTGTATTCTTTATGTGTTGAATATTTGGCTACCTGTTAATGTCTTTTTTTATAATTGTTATTTGTTTTCGGCACAATATTAAACTCTTAAGTAAGTGCTGTAGTGTGGGGTCGATCGACCTCCCTCCGCAGTCTTCCGTCAAATAGCAAAGGGGCTCCATTACATGAAGGTTTTAATGGGCTACAATATCTTTAATCATACAAATTTTACTCCAAAACAGAAATACTCCTACATAACAAACATAAAATAAATACATACCTGAATCTCATCAACGTAGGCGTAATCCAGAATATTCCTCCATCTGAACGGCACGTCCCGTGAGACCCTGAAGGTGGAGCTGACGCCGGCCACCTCCACGTTGGTGTGCGTGTGGAGGAACTCCTCGACTGTCGGCGTCATAGCAAGCCGGAGGAACTGGAAGAGCTTGTGTGTGGTCGTGTTGGGCTCCAGAGCTAGCTCCTCGTAACGCAACACCCTGCAAGGTTGAATTAAATAGTTTATAGTCTCATTCATCGCTCTTTCAATTGTCTTGTGACTGTACTTCGGCGTAATATTTAAAAATATACAGAAAAGCATGTAGATCTTAAACGGAAAGTAAACAAGCGTGGGCGGGCAAGCATTGAGGTAGAAATGTAGATCGACCTCTGTGGCGGTTGTGGCTCTGCCTACCATGCGAGAGGTCCCGCGTGCGATCCCCGGCTGGGGGTAAATTAAAAAACCCCAGGTCTTGGATGTTCATATGTGTGTGACGTCGCTGTTTCTGGTTCCCACGACACAGGGTATCCTAGTGTGGGGTCAGAAGCATTGTATGTGCCTCTATATAAATGTAAGAAAATGGTATTTTCATGAAAAAAAAACAGACTACCGCTGAACATGTGGCTGGTCAGAAGTCATCCCCTCCAGTCGCGTAATTGAACTAATAGCAATAGTATATCAATTGCTCCCAAGGGCGCCAAATGCCGTATTCGATAGTCAGTCTCCAACCAAACAAAAGAAGCGCCGCCGATAGGCCAAATATGGCAAATGAGACCATTGCGAGCAATCGATACGCTATTTCTATCCGAGTTTTATTTTATTACGCAAGTAGGCCGTGCATCCTTATCATGTCGAAACCAATTGATTCATAAAATAGTAATTAAAAAAACGGTCAAATGCGAGTAGGACGTAGGACCAGCACACGGAAAAGCGTAAAACGACAGTCTTTTGTAAAATATTAAATACTAGGAATACAGGAAGGACTTCATTCAAGGCCGTACATCGAAACATTGAAAAAGATTTTTCTGTATGTAGTATGTAAGTATTGAACTTTGTACTCAGGTTAAAGAAACACTTTGCTCATTGTAACCGAAAGTGGATAGAAATTTAGAGATCAATTATTAATCTTATAATGACTTCTAGTGAGAACAAATTGAACAATGTAAGATCTGGTGCTCTATTCTACATATCTGACATCTATCACAATCCACTTCAAATGGGAGTTTTAAAGGATGTTGAGCGAGTTCAAATTGCCGTTTGACCAATCAGAACGCGATTATTTCATAAAAGCTATCATTTAAAATGATTGTAATTTGAATTTGAAGCAATCAGGATATTTCAAGAGATGTATCTCTTGAAATATCCTGTTGTTTAAATATTGATTGATAAACAAGATTATTTTATAGGTAGTAACATTAATACTAACTGTCTAATGAGTATATGATTTGTGAACTCACATGAGATTATCCGGATACTTCTTTAGCAGTCGCCCAGCAGCCACATAGTCACTGATCATATCAGCACAGAGCAGGTCGGGCCGCCAGCAATCCGGTGCTGGCTGGCAGAAGTTCCTGTGCTGGCGGGACTGCATCACTCCGCGAGGGTCACGGATCAATAGCACAACCTTCACATTCAACCTGTAATGTAATTGGAATGTTTTGAATTAACTATCTAATTATATGTCTGGATGGCTGGCGGGACAAATGGAGGGGCAGCTCAAATCAGGGGTAGACAGCAGGACATCAAATTAATCAATGAAATCATCATGTGTTGTGTATACGTGTTGTAATAACTCACTACGTTAAATAGAAAAAACTCCTTCAAGCACTATTTCCTCCCCGGTTAGGATTTGAATGTCGTATGACGGCCGGAGAGGAATAAAATTTTGATAAAATATGTACACGAAAACGAGACTAATACAAAAACGAACTCCTGTGCAGAAATTCAGAAATCCTAGGAAAACCAACACAAGTTCATATCACTACTCACAAACGAACTCCTCCAAGAGACTCACGAAAAGCTAGAAAAACCAGGGGAAATAGTAAAGGCTGTCAAACACCTAACCAGGGCAATAATAATTAGCTACAACGACTCGTGGGCACTAGTTTAGAGGGTTCTAATAACTGCTAAACCATCCAATTATAGTTAGTGGAGTAGCAAACTAGAGATGATACGAAATATGCGTGACTTATTCAAAAGGGCCAAAAACACTAAATTTGGATGATGATGGAAAACCTTCCTACTAGCAAGAAACCAGTTTAAAAATCGAACATGGAGGAATACCTGCAGCTCCATCAAGAGTGAGTCACAGGCCTCTAAAATAAAAAAATAAATAACAGGAAAAGATCCGCAACACCAACCCGGATCACTAAAGAAACCAGATGGTTCGTGAACAAGACGAAACGGAACTCAGTAGCATCCTGCTGCAGACGCACTTCCCAGATTGTACAATAATACCTGCAGAAAAAAAAACTGATGCAGGAACATCAAACCTTTAGCTCGCATCCAACACCAGACCAGAAGCATGGGTAGAGCTGAACATACGATAAGCGAGAAAAAAAGTGAGTTGGGCAATAAACTCCTAACTAAGCAGAACCAGACGGCATAATCCCAACCCTCCTACAATAGGGGAACAAGCTGCTTAAACAGCGACTTGTAGCGATATACAGAGAATGCGTAGCGCTTGGTTATATGCCAGAACGCTGGAGCGAGTTAAAAGTAGTTTTCCTACCATAACCAGAAAATGACGACTCACAGAACCAAAATCCTTCAAACCAATAATCATTCCTCCTAAATACACTAGAAAGATTGTGTGACAGCGATATAAGGGACAGCCCCATGAAATCGTACCCCGTTCACCTAAACCAACACGCGTACCAAGCTGGCAAATCTACATAAAGCCTTGCATGCGGTGGTTAGGAAAATAGAAAGCTCTGTACTAAACCAACAATCAAGCCTAGCGGTGTTCATAGAAATCGAGGGCGCTTTTGAGAAGACCAACTTCAGCAGTATCAGAACAGGACTAGAGCAACTATGGACTAACCTTTACCATATAAACGCTGGATCAACAAATTGCTGGAATCCACGCTAATCTCCCTGGCTGTCAGCGACAAGATCAAATGCCAAGTGACAAAGGGCTGTCCACAGGGAGGAATACTGTCCCCACTTCTATGGGTGATTGTAGCCAGCGACCTAATAGTTCAACTAAGCATTAAAGGCTTTTACACGATAGCTTATGCTGATGACGTAACTATACGGGTAAACGGCCTATTTATAAAGATCGTCTAAGAACACATGCAAATAGCACTACGCAAGAGAAACTTGATAACAAATAAAAACTCTCAGTAAACCTTAAAAAGACTGAGGTGGTATTGTTCACAAAAAAGATTAAGCTTGGAAACTTCAGGCTGCCAAAGCTAGGCGTATGTAGATACTCTCAGTCTCATGTCTCAGTCTCTCACACATGGAGCAACGCACGTAGTAGGGAGTGTAGGGGTGAGCGAAATTGTCTTTAAAACAGACAGCGCATCTCTACGCACTTAAAAACCACTAACAAAATCCAAACTCATACTGGAATGTCAGGTCATGATGTAACCATAACATCAAAATACTGTCGAATAGAAAATTAAAAATACTAATTAGCCTGAAATTGTACACTTAATAATAACCAACACTTGAAAATTACAGCTGCAACAGATAGCTCTCTAGTGCATGGAAGTGGATAAAACCGTGGAGCACATGCCCATCCACCATAAACATAAACATTTACATAAAGGCACATACATTGCTTCTGGCCCCACACTAGGATACCCTGTATCGTGGGAACCAGAAACAGTAACGTCACACACATATAAACACCCAAGACCAGGGAGTTTCTTTTTTCTTTACCCCCAGCCAGGGATCGAACCCGGGACCTCTCGCATGGTCGGCAGAGTCACAACCGCTGCGCCACAGCGGCGTGCCATAGAAACCAGCATTGTAATCCTGGGAGAAGCAACATCGACCTCAGAGTTCCTCGAACATCCAGGCCTCCAATTTCAGTTGGTGCAGGAGTTAGGATGGCTGAATCAGAAGAGTGGGTGCAGCGGACATGCACAAAGGCACCGCTCAAGTGGTCCAGGTGCAGGCACTTTCCCCCCTGAAGTAGAAGCTTGCCTTTGTTATTTGCATTTTCATATGCAATAAAATATGTATAAGAAGAAGAGTAGAAACTATTAATCTCATAACAATAACCATAACCACCACTGAAAAGTCACCACAAAGGACCTAATTGCGCATTATGCTTTACAGGGATGACCTTATAATCCAATTTTATTTATTAAAAAAAAAACTTTTAAAAATAGGACCAGGAAGGACTTTAAAAAGACGATGGTTTCAGATGCTTTTGCAGATTGAAATTGACCTTTTATGCAGTTTTGTTTCAAATTTCGGGGGGGGACCCCTTCCCCCTGACACCACTCCCATGAAAAGCACTGTTCTTGAGATACATAATTTACGCGGGTTATTCCCAGGCCTCCAAAATCCATAGTTTAAAAAAACATACTTATAAAGATTCCGAGTGCCTCCAGAAAAAAACCATCGCCTCGAAAATCTTGACAATAATTCTACTTGAATTTATAAATTATTTACTTGACTGTACATAATTTATAAATTCAAGTAGAATTATATAAATATATTACAGTGCACTACAGAGCGATGGTTTTCTGAACAGTATTAAAATTTAGCCTTATCAATAAAAATATCAGGCTGCTCATTCTATACATATTAGAATTAGTAACTCTTCGTAATTCAGATATGGCGCGATACAATAGGAGTAACGATTGCAATGTACACGCCATTGTTTCAGTCAACATGCTTCTAGATTACGATAGGCTGTAACTAATCTTAGAATGTAAAAAAATATTATTGCAAATAGGTAGAGTTTTAGTAAATCTTTATTCACTATTAAATGTACATAAAATTTTCACGTTGGTCACGTTGAAAGGATGAATGAAAGGAGATTGACGAAACAGATTTATACAGCGGGTGTGAAAGGAGCCGTCGGGCGGGGACGCCCAAGAAGGTCCTATAAGGACCAAATCGGCGATTTGTTAGTGAAGGGCAAATTCGAAGTACCCTAACCGGCGAGCTTGTATGAAGAGACTTATGAATGTTGAGGATGCGAGAGATGTATGCCAGGATCGTAGCAGTTTTAGTCTTTGGTCTCTGCCTACCCCTCTTCCGGGAAATAGGCGTGAGCATATATATGTATGTATGTAAAATGTTCAAAGCGAAATCGGTTATTTTTCTCTTGAAATTTATTTTCCTAGAGTCTAGTGGTATTTGCAATATTGCAAAATTGCGGCACCAAACGATGTCTTATATATCTGCTTCTTTTGTGCAGTGTACCGCAGTCTGGTTTTTAGTTTTTTTAATTACGTCATTTACTATTTGGAGATAATCTTATGAATAAAATTGCAACCTTTTGAATTATCGAGAGCTTCGGTGATACTTATTTTCGATTATGATTATTTTCTGTGGCACCGCGGTGGGTGGCTTTGCCTACCGTGCGAGAGGTCCCGGAAAAGGTTCAAGAAAAAAAACCAGGACTTGGAAGTTTTTGTGTTATCCACACACACATAAAGATCCAACTCAAGAGTATCCTAATGTGGGGCCAGAAGCGAAGTATGTGCCTGTATTTTCATAATGTTTTTTTGATCGTAGGTTCCAGTTTCTTTACGGGGAATAAAATTTATCAAAATGTTCAACTTTTTCACGAATTTTAAATAATAATTCTAGTAATAGAGGTTTGTTTTTTAGCTCGCCATTGATATTTTTGTGGAACGCTTCTACTGAATTTGTAATGCGATGACGCTTACCTTCACAATTCCAAATAGCATAATGTAAATTAGGATTGTTAAGCCATGTATCATCAAAATAATTGTTGAAGTTTGTGATTTTGTCATTTACAACTTATCAAAATCTGTTGCATGCGCTTCGAATCGGTTTAATTGGGTATAAATATTTTGGTGCCCTAACATCTAAAATGTTTAAATATTACTAGGTAATGAGTTGTTTTACATTGTTTTACATTATCCTTCAAATTTGAGACCAATACCTAATCTTCCAGCACTAAGTAAAAATTTTGAAAATTAACACTTCAACCGTACAAAAAAACTCCACGCCAAACAATAAAGTTTCAGTAGGGGTAAATCGAGTACGGATGCAGGTATTACCCTTATATCTCATATTTATTCTGCATGGGAAGCTGTATGCTATCGGTGTTTTCTGCGATCGTCGAAGGCGATTAGATTGTGTTGATCATGATACGCTACTTATGAAATTTAAATCATTACGGAGTTAAAAAATAAAGCGTTGGACCTGCTAAGATCATACTTAAGTAATAGAATTCCACAGGCAGTAGCCAACGGCGTTAAATCTGATGGATCGGGAGTAAAAATTGGCATACCATAAGGTTCCATATTAGGCTCTTTCTCATTCCTGGTTTAACGATCTACCTTTCATGGTGGAGAAATTGACTGACATAGTGTTGTTTGCTAATGTTAATTCAGTGGCCTTGAAAATTGAAAGACAAAATGAAGATTTTGATGATGTCAATGGAGTATTGTCTTTAACCTTGAATTGGTTCTAAGTTAATAATTTATTGTTAAATGCTGGTAAAACCAAATGTATCAAATTCTCACTTCCAAACGTCAGGCAAGTTGAGACCAGTTTAGTGTTAGACAGCAACACCTTAGAATTAGTAAATGACAAGAAGTTTCTTGGAATAACCATTGATAGCAAATTGCAGTGGAGAACCCACATAGATAAATTAGCTGGTAAATTAAGTTCTGCGGCTTACGCTGTTAGGAACATCGGACAAAACATGAATATGGCTACATCTAAGCTAGTATTTTAGTTACTTTCATAGTGTCATGTCCTATGGTATCTTGTTGTGGGGGAAAGTAGCGGATATTCAAACTTTTTTTATAATTTAAACGCACAGACTCCTTCACAGAGCTTTTTAAAGAAATTGACATACTAACTATAGCTATTTTCGAAATTATAATGTATGTACGCAAGAACCTTACAACATTTTCCAAACTTAGCGATAGCTGTAATGTTAACCTAAGAAATAATCATAGAATACTTGCCCCCGGGTTAGACGCGCGAAGGTTAGCAATTCTTTCAAGGGTCAATGCATTCTCTACTACAACAAGATACCTCTGGAGATCTTGAAATTGCCATTTGAGCAATTTAAAACCCTTGTTAAAGCGACTTTGTCGAAAAAGGGTTATTACAATGTTCAAGATTACTTAAATGACGGGACTGTATGGGGTTAATCTGGCTCAACACAGACCTGTTAATAATTTTGTAATTATTTATTCCTGCTTATTAATTACAATAATTCATATTATAATATTTGTATTAGTTAAGCACATGCAATTTTTAAAAGAGATCTAAAAATCAATCTATGGAAGTTTCTACGCCCTTCTCCTCCCACAATGGTCCAATGTAGAGAAGTGGCAAAAAACGACGATTGATAAGTATATGTAAACATCTACAGTAATTTATTACTGTAGATGTTTACATATACTCTTCTTAGATGTTTACATATAGTCTTTAGACTTTTGTAATTTGGAATTTGGAGTTTGGACCGGTTAAGCAAAGCATTTAGTAAATCAGTTACATACCTACCTATCATATTGAGCATTGATTGACAAGAGATATTGCTTCCATAAGACTACTGAGTACGAACATACCTACCACATCTACATTTATGTTCTTGGTCCCGTTTACTGTACCTGAACTAAATTGCATCATTAAAAAAAATCTAAAAGAAGTCTACTAAAGACATCTACGATTTCCCATGTGACATCTTATGCAAACTAACTATAAGTACACTAACTATATTATGCGATTTATTCAATAAATGTGCCTCACAGGGCACTTATCCTTCATCTCTGAAGCGAATAAAAGTGGTTCCCATATAGAAAGGCAAAGGCAACAAGACAGAAACAGAAATAAAAAGTTACAGACCTATTTCTCTAGTTCCAGCCTTCTTGAAGATATTTGAGATGAGCTTGTGTGAGAGGCTTATTAACTTTTTGAATAAAAATTCAATTCTATCGGACCACCAATATGCTTATAGGGCCGGCCGGTCCACGGTGGGCTGCGCACGCGTACGGCATCGAGAGGTGATTGAACTGATAGACCGAAAACGCCACGTGGCTGCTGTGTTCTGCGAACTGTCACGAGCGTTTGACCTTATTTATCACTCTCTTATTGGAGCCAAGCTGAAACATTATGGAGTACGTGGCCTAACTCTCCAACTATTTATGTTCTTCCTCGCTGACAGGACGCAAATCACGGTGATCAACGGTGAAGTTTCTCAACCCGGTTTGGTAGTTGATAGATCAGTGCCGCAGGGGTCCAACGTAGGGAATACCACGTTTGTCATCCTGATGAACGACCTACCCCATATCGTCTCTCTCTCTCTCTGATGATGTCTGTGTTATCGTGGACGGCAAAGATGAGACTGAATAAAAGAAACACCTCCAATCGATTACCCTATGTCTAACTGAATGGTTCATAGTGAATGGCATGCTACTAAACCTTGATAAGACCCAGGTACTGAGATTCTCGTTGCGCAACGTAGGTGGGGCTCCCCAGGTTCCACTCGTAGTGAAAAGGGGATCACTCTACCTGCCACCGACACTGTTCGCTTTGTTAGATTCACTTTTGAAGCAGCCTTGCAGTGGACTCGCCACATTGACTCTTTATGCAAAAAAATAAACAGTGCGTATTATGCACTATCGAGACTCTCACCTACTCTGTCTAGAGAGCACTTACTAACTACAAACTATGGATACTTCCATTCGATGCTTTTGTATGGTATAGACTTGTGGGGAATGGCTGCCGAACGCGACAGACCATTTCTCATTCAGAAAAGTGTAGTCCGTAGAATTGCCGAAGTACCGAACGACACCCCGGCTCGGGAACTCTTCATTAAGCTAGGAATTCTCACACTCCCCTCTATGTACATCTTGGAAGTACTGAAGTATGTGAGGCAGAACCCATCCGAGTACGCAAGCTTCCAGAACCCAGACCGTAGGTATTCCTCTCGACGGCCCCACGACTTGTACTGTGCGACCAGCCCTACCTTATTTAATAAATTACCAGTGGAGATAAAATCCATCAACATGCTAAACAACTTTGTAACGAAGGTTAAAAAGTACCTCCTAAGCAATGCATACTACTCAGTGTCAGAATTTATTGATGAATAAGTTAACCACTGACTTAATTAACTCATGATTGTAATAAAATTGTGACCTTTAATTTTTATCTGACATGTAATTTTATTTTATTTTACCTGTAGTGGTATTATTCTTATTATTATGCCATTTTTACATTATTATTCTTTTTGACATTAATTTACTTTTATTAGTGACTATATTACTATTGTATCATTGTACCATCCTGACATGTTATTCATAATCATTATGCATGCTATTTTTTTATTGTATACTGTTGACATGTAATATCTTATTATCAATAAATTATGAATATGAATATGAATATGTGAGAATCTCCATTACGTAATGAACAAATAAATATGTACAATCCGCATCAGTTACACCTATGTGAGCACGCAAGCTACTCAAATAAATCATGTCATCCTATAGTTCAGTCATATGTTACATTCGAAATTGCAATAATTGCGGTAAACTTGCTTTTGGGTCCCCTTAGGCAGTATTTTTCCAGATCCTTTCTTTCCCAGATTTCTACATCCTCGATTGGTGGGACGTTCGTGCACTCACTCCCCATACAATATTTGCAGAGTGTAGAGCACTTCATCCCAGCCTTCCTGCAAGAGCAAGACCCAGTACAACCTTTCTTGCACTTGCAGGATAGGCTTTTCAGAAGTAGTTGAGGGGCTGGAGGCATGTTTGTCGTGATTGGCATTAAACCCGAGTCTGTTTGATGCCATCCCCAATCAGTAGGGGTCTTGTGCACCCCCAACCACTGCTGAACCTGGTGGTAGCTCCTGAATGAATGAAACTTAGCTGCGTCTTTGGTAGGTGGAAGACGAGCTAAATTCATTTTGATTCTCGCTGATGCTCTCACAAATAGGGTATAGCGCAGAGTGTTGAGCGCTTCTCGGCCATTTCCGCCATACAGGGCAATCAAAAATGCCTCGCCTATACTCTCGATTTTTTCTGGAAGGGAATCTGGCTGCAGGAACACTTGCAGCTGTTGAACGAGGTCGGGGTTTTGTTTAGGATATTGATGAATTTAAGTTTTCCTTGCCCAAAAAGGGCAGAAGTGGTATCACACCCACTGAATGCATGGAGGAAGAGCACAATACCTGATGGAAGGCCATCAACCCCACTATTGAATGAGGTGGAGAAAAACTGGGTGGGATCCGACCCTCCTCTGCCACTTTTATGAAGACGTACATTGGCATAGGTGGAGCCTAGTCCATGGAGAATGCAGGGTAAATCAATGTCCTCTCCAAAAATGATGATATTGGTGAACGCTTGACTTTTTGAAACTGCTGTCTCCACAATCAATACATCGGCATCCTCTTCTGCTTGCTTGGCTTCCACTCCGTGACTGTGGAATTCATCCATCAACATGCTTATGAGGCGTTCCTTGTTGCTTCCATTAGACAGGAATTTCTCCTGGGATGCTTTGACTATGGTGTGCCTCTCGAATAATATACTCCCTGACAATGATCGTTAGCGGCGAGCTCGCTCAGCACTTTTAGTGCTTTTCAAAGCTGCATTGTGAGGGTACCCATCAAATACCACGGAGACATTATAACCGAATTGTTTGATAACAAAGGAAGTGAATCCAGTGAGAATTGCTTGGATGGAATTGTTTGGATGGCACATAACTTTGTGCAGCAGATACCCACCGTCTACCATAACGAAGTTACCACATTGCTTCAACGAAGTGTTTGTACTGACAGTCTCAAAGGCAGCATAAAAGGATGATTTCTTCTCTTTCCTCACTCCTTCTTCTGTAAATAATGCTAATGGATATGGTGCAAGCTCAAAGTGAAAGTGTTGTTTCAGTTGCTCATCAGATCTTTTGGTTATGCAAATTCTTTGAAAAATCATGAGAGGATTCACATTTACTTGCCTGTTCATCACTTTAACCGAGCTGCTTTGTGAAACCAGGGAGGTCACTCTGTCCTTGCGTTTTATTTTGACGGTTCCAACATTAGTTTCAGCTTCCTCCAGACTTTTGCAACAAATAAAACATACTCCTGCCGGGATCAGCATGCTGCTGGATTTTGTTTCACATCCACTTATCTCACTGAGGTTAAAACGACACTATAGTATCTAAACTGAAGTTGAACACGTATAGTTTTTAACGAAGCCCCTTGGCAAATGCCACCTACAGTTACAGTTAGGCTGTAACAAAAGAAAATCTACTATTATTAATTCAAAAAAGTTGTGTTTGTAAATCCACCAATATTGTAGTAGGTACCTACCTGCGTCAATTAATTTGATTGTAACTTCCCCTCAACTTATTGAGCCCCAACGAAAGCTTATGCGGTCAAAACGAAAATGACGTCAAGCCCCAGGGACATCTTCAACTGTCATGGTGGCTGCAGGGTAAACAAACCGGCATAGTGTTGTTATTTTATATTTTGTATATATTTTGTATTAGTATATTTTTTTTATTGTTGGAGCGTGTTTGTGAAGCCAGTTAGCCAAGATTCAATATTCTTTATCATATTATTTGGTCTTTCTTAAAAAAAAACAAAGGAAATTCATTGTTTTGATGCGATGATGACTCGATTTTTCGGTCCACGGTCAATTCAATTAGCAATTCACACGAACATTTTGCAGTCGACGCCGCCGCCGGTAACCTGTGATTCCAACGACATCGCGGCGACATTGTAGGCTCTACACAACATCCATCTATACATACATTGGTCGGGTTGGCCGGGTTAATCGGGTTGGTTGGGTTAAACGGATTGGCCGGGATAATCTGGTTGGTCGGGTTAGTTGGGTTGGTCGGGATCAGATTGGCGTTGTGTTCCACGCGTGGGGTCCATCTAACCAACCAAACCAACCCAACAAACCTGACCAACTGAAACAACCTGTCTTGCAAAACTTGTCACGTGACTTTCCCCGTATATAACTCATTATAGGTACCGCGTACCCGATATTTTGGTCGAAAAATTTAATAAGCAAATTTTGGGAACCCTGCGTCTTGGGTGCTATAAGACCTAAAAAACTGAATTATAGCACAAACTTTCGGGAATTTTGCTTTCTTTGAAAAAGTCACAGCAACCTTTCTCGTCAGCCTTCCTTTGAGTTTTTTTTTTGCATAAAAGTAAAAATAAATAGCGGTTTTTCAGTAATAACTCAACCCTCGTATATTTCAGAGTGCTGCAAATCTGGAAAAATACTGCCTAAAGGGACCCAAACAACATATCAAAAAAGCAAGTTTACCGCAATTATTGCAATTTCAGAAATTTTATGTGTACGATATGACTAGCCTATTATACGAACAGAAATATCTACACAGCCAAAGTGTCAAAATTATGTGAGCATCGTCTGTGTTTACATAGTTGTTGACATCATTTTGACACTTTCGGTGTGTAGATTTTTCTGGTTTGTTAGAATGTCTAGTTCTATTTGAGTAGCTTGCGTGCTCACATATATCTGATGCTGACTATACCTATGTAAATGTAGTCCATTAATGGGGCATTACCGAGTGGCACAAGATTAAGCCATAGTCCACCCCGCTGGCTCAGTGCGGGTTGAGGAGGGGTTTTATGACCACTACCACATAGCGATAGAGTAGCCGGGAACAAAATCTTAACGTGTCATCCGAAACACTGAACGTCCGATAATGTACTTAAAATAAATAATATATCTTATTGGTACATGGTCATGTTTCGAACCTGCATCTCCTGTGTGAGAAGCAAGCGTGAAACCCATGAGACCATGGAGTATTACTGAACCCCATCAGACCAAAGAGTCTGACTGTGCTGCCGCCATAACGAAAAACCGGTCAAGTGCAAGTCTAACTCGCGCACCACCGTACAATGGTAGGGATGGTGTAGAGTGAATAGTTTAGATTTTACATAGCAAAATGTTGTTTACAAAGTTATTGGTGCGGCTACTTTCACACTCCATGTACGTAACCAGGTGCATTCATAAGTTTGTATGTGGTATTGAAGGAATAGTTGTATGGGAGCCCCCT
The DNA here is from genome assembly GCA_949825045.1 of Argyresthia goedartella. NCBI lineage: Eukaryota > Metazoa > Arthropoda > Insecta > Lepidoptera > Argyresthiidae > Argyresthia > Argyresthia goedartella. The sequence goes on from OX463809.1 coordinate 11,844,798, forward strand.
TAAATATTAATTTTATTCTGTTTTTTAGTATTTGTTGTTATAGCGGCAACAGAAATACATCATCTATGAAAATTTCATCTGTCTAACTGTCAAGGTTCATGAGATACAGCCTGGTGACAGACGGACGGACAGCGGAGGCTTAGTAATAGGGTCCCGTTTGGCACCCTTCGGGTACGGAACCTTAAAAAAGACGCTCGTGCATTTTGTTCGAAAATGAGTTAAAGATACGCCAAGGAAAATGGGCGCAATTGTTTGACGCATACAAAAAATAAAAAGACTCATACTATTTTGCTAAAATGAATGGACGTATTTGATGAAAAAGGTTCAGATAAAAGAGCACTATTGCTGGTGGGGGTGGGATAATGCTAAGCTCCCCAAGGCCCCTTTCGATATTAACGCCTTTAAAGCTTAGTTTGGCGCGCGATCTACTTTAAAATCTTGAATGAGGAGGATGATACTTAGGGGATGAAGGTTAAGGGATTGGGGGTGGTAAGAATGGGGATAGGATCAGCGTTGTTTCAGTATCAAGGACATGATAAGATAATTACAGTGGGTATCAAGGTTGAGAATAAAAAGGTTAAAAAGATCTTGCCGACCATATTAAGACTAGTTGTTGGAAGAAGAATTATCTCAATGTGGAGCTAAATGTACTATCAGTAGCAGATGTGGAAGCCCACTTTAAAACTTATTTCCCTTGCAGCTAGCATGTGGCGGTAAACCCTTGATTTTGTTAAACCATTCATAAACCATTTGTTTTATGACTGCTGGGCTGTTGTTGGAAGTGTTGGGCTGCATGAGAGAAGAAACCTTACAGTGGTCTTCCACAACTGCTGATGATGGACAAGTATGTATTTCTATGTGCTTACAGTATATAACTATGTTATGTTTAAAAATAATCATAAAAACCATGAAATACAAGAATACACTGTAGGCTACAGAAGCAAAATTGAGGACAAAATAAAGAAAAAAAAAGTTGAAAATTGCCAGCTCGCGCCTGACTGGATATAGGATATTTTTCTCATCATAGTCGACCCATAAAATATGCATGGGAAGAAATACAGTGAGCTTGCAAAGGCACAGCCCCTTTACATTAACGCCAAGTCATATCGAAATCGATGCAGTTTATGTTAAATTTGCGTTTGTTGGATGGAAGAACTTCAATTTTTTCACAAATTTGAATTAGTAAATAATAGGGAACATTGTGAGGAAATCGATATACAGGGTGGAATTTTGTGACACCACCTGAAGGGCAAGTACTAATTTCCCTCAAAGGAAACATTCCTTTATTTTTGAAAAGAAACAAAACTGCAATCAAATATTTTGAAAAATACGAAACCGTGTAATATTACAGCAAGATGGTGCTCCAGCCCATAACAGCAGAATCACCGCAGCCTATCTTAATAACAATTTCATTACCTGGATCGGTACAAACAGCACAATCCGGTGGCCTGCAAGATCACCAGACCTCACCTCTCTGGATTTTTTTTAATGGGGATATGTAAAAAATAAAGTTTACCTAAAATCCTATGCAACTGTGAACGTCTTGAGGGCTGAGGTTTACAGTACAATTCTTCATATTCACCACAACACGCTATTAAAGGCTACTGAAAAAGGGTTCCTTAGAAGAATACATTTATGTATTCAACGAGAGGCAGCCCATTTCGAACAACTAATTAGTTAGCTTTTACATGTTTTTAGGTTAATAATAAAATAAGTTTTAAGATTTTATGTTTTCCTTTCATTTAATTTACTATGTTTGTTAGAGAGATGTCATCCTTATGATTGACCCTGTCGATTGACGCCATAAAAGTACAGTTGATGTTTTTTCGAATTTTAGCCGGTTCGAATCCTGGTTGTGGCAAGCGTATTTTCAAAATCTTTGAATGCAGTTTTGTTTCTTTTCAAAAATAAAGGAATGTTTCCTTTGAGGGAAATTTGCTACCTCCATTATTTAGAGTACTTGCCCTCCAGGTGGTGTCACAAAATTCCACCCTGTATATCAGATTGTGTATGTATGTCCATCCATCAGTGACTCATTGAGTCTGATGGAAGAACAACTTATAGTTCCTGAGCAGCTGCAATGAACCAGCCATAATAATGGTTAGTCGGCGCGAAAAATGCAAGATGCTGACGATTTATATAATGTGAATATGTATGTACTCAACGATTTATACCATGCTAGTTATTGCAATTTATAACAATAAATTAAAAACATAGAGATACATTCCATTTCATTTACTTCTACAACTGGACTTAAGGAATCGCTTCCCAAGTCATTTCCAGTTATTGGTTTGAATTTTATTAGCAAGGCATAAGGTTCAAAATCGCGATGTCTCGCGAGTGGTGCGGTAATGGATAGGTTAAGTGAACATTTTGCTTAACAAAAATGAAACAACTTTTATTGGGTGTCTGTTTAACTACAATCTTATACTTATTACTTGTAAAAAGAAGCTCATTATTTCAATGTTTTACATCCTACATATACCCAAGTGAACCAAGACCAACAATAAAACAAAAATATCCCCTTTCTTCAGTAATAATTAGCTAAGTTTCAATGCTTTCAACTAGGGTTAGGTCCATACATTATGTGTGTATACATAATATAATATTACTATTTCTATTTAATCTATGATTGTTTTGCCGCACTGCTAAGAAGAAAAGAAGCATTCAGGAAATTGCGTCTTTTCATGTTATGATTATATGACCTTATTTACTGAGTTTCTAAGGAATAAACCAAAAAATATTTTCCTAAGTAGAATGGATGTCATTGGTCATTTGCGCATTTGCCACTTCGTAATGTAACTATGTATACAATATTTTTTTTATATACGACGATAATGTATATTCCCAAGTAACATTAAAACATTTTAGCTTTTCCTAACTATGTAAAGACAGCCAAGCGTTGAACAACAAATCACGTCTTTACCTTGTTTTCTCGAAAAATTTTTTTTGCTAATGCGTCTTTTGCTCTTACGACGACGGCAGTACTGAAACCCTAGTTGACCACGGAGTCTTTCTGAAACCCATTAATTAGACCATGGAGTCTGAATGTAACCTACAGAAATAATAGTTATTTGTGCAACAAGAGAGCAAAGTTTAGTTTAGTAACTTGGCATTAATTTAGTTTAATTTCAGCATAAATATACTTTTAGAGCATAATACATACATACATATACACAACACATGCATATCTACACACACACACACACAGAGAGACATACAACATACACGAATACTGGAAAAGTATTCAAATAAAATTACATAGATAAATTGAAAATAGTCGCACAATATACAAGCTGATCTCTTAAGAAGCGATGTGTAAGATAGGATAATAGAAAATTTCTGAAGATGAGCTGAAGCTTCCACTCGAAATGTAAAATGGGTTCTGGCAGAATTATCAGCGTTGCAGTTATCTGCAACAAATACTGTGCCAGGGCCTATTCACTGTGGAATATGCACATGTATAGTTTCTTTCTATCTTTTATATCTTAAGTTTTGTTAGAATCTGTATTGCTTGTATTTAACAAATAATGAATAAATGGAGTATCTATCTATCTATCTATCTAAAGTTGATTTTTGCTACGAGTGCTTGTTTGAGTCCCGAGTGAGCGAAGGATTTTAATCATTTACATTGGACATTATCACAATCAGATTAATCACAAGAATTGCGAGTGATTCTACTTTAGAATCCTGAGTGAGCGAGGGACTCAAAGGCACAAGTTGAAAATAACTTTGGTCTCGTGTTGCACATACTACTTTTCATCTCTAGACGTGAAAGACGTGAAAGAGAGCATTGAGTACCTTATTGATGAGTGGGTCAAAGACTTCCAATATTATTAGGCAGTTTTGGAAAACACGTGCGATGAAAGGTCACATCTTCTCACCGGTGATTTGTGGTCATTTTGTTTTGATCCAGTTATTGTCAGAATCGTAATAAAGATGTGAAAAACAATAAACAACCTGTTATTATTCTCGGATGAGCATTTTGAGTTGATAAGATTTGACAATGACAATAGTGGAGAACAAAATTTCGCGTGCGAGTTGGGGTGGAAACCTAAAAGCGAATGTTATGAAGAACAGTGTGATAAGTTAATCGAAATATTATCTGCCAATACCCACAACAACTGGATAACGAAGATACGATATCCTAACGCAATGCGATACGTTTTCAGAAAGGAATATGTGTGTCAACATGCACATATATATCAACAAGGTACCTACCTATAATTTCACTATTATTGGTATATTTCACTTGTTTTTGTTCATATAGCTCTACCTATTTCCTGTACCTATTTCTTATGTTTTAGAAGTAAACTAAAATAACTTGGCGCGTGAATGACAGTACAAATGTATCTTACAGATGTAGTGAATAATCCTTTCCAATCGGCAAAACTCGGAACAACGATAACACCCGAATGGTGCCGATGTGTCTATGAATTACTATATTATTAAATTACGTGTAGGTATCAAATAAATCGCATACTTTATTTATCAATGTCAAATGTCAAATGACAAAGACGACGACGTTTAGTAAGACAAAAACGAACATTTCCGAGAAAATACGAAAGGAAAGGATTATTCACTACATCTGTACAAACAATTACACAAGATTCATTTTCGTAATGATCTATACCTAGGTAGAGATATGCAATCACAGAATGTTGTATTTCTGTTGCTGCTATAGATGGCACCAAATAATGAACTAGGTAGGTAGTAAATGAGATTAAATTTAAGGGGGGGACGTGTTATAATAGCCCCTACCAAATCATCTCTATTCAAATATTTACCTACCTACCTAACAACATAACATAGCGTCACGCCTTTTTCCATATATGTTATTCAATACTTTATTTTGCGTGAAATACTAGCCCATCGCCGCAGTTATCATGGCAAACGCTGCCAATCACAACGTCTAAAATCTTTAAGATCTAGTTACGAATCCAAGATTGGGTTAGACATTATATTTTCTTTTAACATAACATAGCTTATCGCCTTTTCCCATACGGGGTGGCAGAGGCACAATTGTGGCCACTTTTAGCCAGTTTATCGTGACTCCATTTTGCATGACAGGAGGCTAGCCCATCGCCGCTGCTTTAAGGTAATGTAGGTTTACTTAAGATGTTTTCCATCACGGTTAGATTATATAAATATTGTCTGAGGGTTGGAAAACCGGGCGTAACTTGAACGAACTTGATCTATAAAAATTCATTATTAAATTTTGAATTACTAAAATTAGAAAATACATATGGGCGTTGTAGCGCTCCAGTTTATTAACTAGAAGCTAATTCATGAAAAGCCACACAACGCCCCAGGCGCTGCCTGTGCCCCACGGGCTATTGAGAAGATGAATTGTCAATGTGACTGCTGGACCACGCAGCGTTGCGTTTTATAACGCTCTGGTCTTTCAAGCGGTTAGAAAGAAAATTGACAGTTGTTACAATAGAAAGACTGCTGATAGAGGTGGTTCTTTAATCTTAGTAAAAATAATATTAAGGTGAATCAACGGAAATACATTCTTGCACTTACTGTAGAAAGACAAATAGAGGTACACTCGGCGCCACGAATAAAGAGCTCTCGGAGAAACTGGCGGGGATTACTGCGCATGTGTACAGTCGCGGCATAATTCCGAAGTGCGTTTTTAGGGTTAGTGTGAAGGAATGAGTGTTCAGGACTTTCTTCACTTCTATTTTTTCTCTGTTTGATATTTTGTTGATTGGGATATTAGCCGATGTAAATAATGGACTTTGTGTCAAATAAACTATAGGTACTCTCTATTGACAACATTTGTTAACGTCAAGGTTGAAACCTATATATAAATAACCCCCTAGCATAGAATTCCCCTAGTCACTAGGGCCTAGTGAATATAGATACTTGTAGTAATAGTCCTGCACACTCTTTTCTTCCCGCTGACTAATAATTTGTAACAATTAAACCACAATTAAGTTTTTAACACAAAAAATATTATTCATCTGACAGTAATGATATTCCTTCCATTAAATCATCCTGCGATAAGGAACAAGGCTGCTGTTGGATGCTGGAGGCATTATTATTATTAGGCTTGCCTAGTCAGTACTTTATTTTTCGGCATTTTCGACCGGGGCGAAAGATAACGTTGGGTAATATTGTATGCGACTGTACTCAAGAAGCTTCGAGACGTGCTTTCGGTGCGGGCATCGGGAAGCGACTGATCCAGAGGGGGGACAGTCCTTCAGAAAGGGAAATATAAAAAGAAAGAGGCGCCATCTGTTAGTTAAAGTAAAAGCCAGTTTCTTTCTCTAGTCAACAGATGCCTCTGTACAGAAATTTAAATAATTATTTTAAGATTGTGGTGTTGTAAAGAAGCGCGGATATATTTATTTACATATAATTATGAACAATAAATATTTCCAGGGGGGCCGAGGTGGTTTAAAATCGTGGTTTGGGCAAAAGGCAGTATATATTTTTTCATATGGTAACCCCAAAATACACTTTATTATTTTTGCTGGCAACAATATCCTGACACTTGAAAATAATCACAAGTCAAGTTGTTTTTGGTTGCAACAATGTGATTATTATGTTAATTGTGCAACAAAATAACACAAAATAACTATACTACGCGACCATTACAATTAGGCGCACCTTGCAGTACTATACGTACTGCAAGGTGCGCCTAATTGTAATGGTCGCGTAGTACTGGAAAATACCTAGGTAGGTAACGAGATATGGATACATACCTATCTATACGTATGGATATATAAAATCGTTTTTACTTTAAAAACGAGATGGCGCTTCAACCTTGTCATGCATAAAAGTCCCGGGAGAGGGCACTCTATTTCATATTACTACTTATATTGCTCTGTGGACTGATCAACGAATCAGGTGCCGGCGCTGACTACCGCCCCCGTCGCTCCTCACTTCCCCGCGCCAAACACTTGTGAAAAGTGACTACTGCGCATTCAAGGACAAAGCTCTTTAGTCGTGGCGCCGAGTATATCCTATGTTGAGTTGGATAGCCATATTATTGTTTGTGTCTACAGTATGACACAAACTATAATGATGATGAAAAAGGCCATGGCAATTTTGAAATATTTGAGAATACTATGGAGGAAGCCTTCATTAAACTTCGTTATTACAGAAAAAAGTTAATTATTTATGGCGATCTTAATGTAGATTTGCTTGCAGATACAACGATGAAACAATGATTAATAACTCTGTTCAAATTATTTCTAGAGCCGACTAGAATTACACTTACCAGCCAAACTTGCTTAGATAACGTTTTTTGTGACTGTAAAGTAAAGTAAAAATGTAATTAACTGCTTACCCTCCGATCACAGTGGTCAAACAGTTTCATTCCCGATTGCTAATTAAAATAAGACTGATCCATCATTTTATAGGCCTATTACATTCCATAGACTAGAGACGTATATGAAAAACTTAGATATAAATTTGCCAGTACCGGCTTTTGATGAACAGAACCCGAATAAAATCTATAATTCTGACTTCTTCAACATTATTCAAACAGAATTCGATAAAGTTTTTAAATTAAAGAAAGTCAGTGCCAAAAACGGTAAATCTAAATTTGATGACTGGGCAACATTTGGAATTCGTAAAAGTAGAGCTATCTTGTATGACCTTTATGAACAAAAAACCTATAACTTTGATATAAAATTTCATGACTATGTTAAAAAATATTCCAAAACTTTCAAGTTGGTTTTTAGAACTGCAAAAACTTTACACATCAATAGAAAAATACAAAATTCAAATAAATGGAATGAAAACGGTTTGGCACATCATAAACCGTGAAACTGGCAAAGTTATACCAATGGACAATGATTTCTGCTTAAAGATAGGTGATGAAGTTGTTAAATCCAACGCTGAGGTAGCTCGAGCTTTTGAAACATTCTTCACCAATGTACCCTTACTCACAACAGAGCGTCTAAATTCAACTCCATATGAAGCAGAGAGCTTTTTTAAAAAAACAGCACTAGCATCAGAAACGTAGATTTTAAATTTCATCATGTATATCCCCAGGATATTGTCAAAAAGTATAAACTACTTAACTTAAAAAATATTGAAGACCTTTGGGGTATATCAGTCAAAGTCATTGGGTAAATAATACTAGTTATAGCCCCACACCTAGGTATATATTAACGATCTGCCTTTCATAGTGGAGAAATTGACTGGCATAGTGTTGTTTGCTGATGATACTTTACTGGTCTTCAAAATTGAAAGACAAAAAGAAGATTTATTGTGTTTACCCTTGAATTGGTTCACAGTTAATAATTTATTGTTAAATTTTGGTAAAACCAAACGTATCAAATTCTCACTTCTAAATGTTAGACAAGTTGAGACCAGTTTAGTGTTAGACAGCAACACGTTAGAATTAGTAAATGACACGAAATTTCTTGGAATAAAAATTGAAAGCAAATTGCAGTGGGGACCCTACATAGATAAATTAGCTGGTAAATTAAGTTCTAAGGCTTACGCTGTTAGGAACATCAGACTAAACAAGGATGTGGCTACATCTAGGCTAGTATATTTTAGTTACTTTCATAGTGTTATGGTATCTTGCTGTGGGGGAAAGCAGCGGATATTCAAACTATTTTTATTTTACAGGAAAAGCAATCTATAATTTAAAACGCACAGACTCCAAAGAAATCACCAGGTCTTGGATGTTTATATGTGTGTGACGTCGCTGTTTCTGGTTCCCACGATACAGGGTATCTTAGTGTGGGACCAGAAGCAATGTATGTGTCTGTATGTTAATGTTTAATAAACAAGAACTTTAATATACACAAAACATTTATTGTAATTTTTTATGATAAACTTCGACTAATTTACACTACGGAATATTTAATTGTATTATTTATCAATTAGAATAGCTAGAGGAGATAAAATAAAATAAGCTCGATTATTTGGAATTTAATCCCTCAGTTAAAACGCCACTTTTCCTTTATAGGTAAAACATGTTATTACCATGGCATATTGTTCAACATCGCAATCCGTCCCAACTACCCTCGGTTGTTGAGTAGTTAATATAATCTTCACACAGAAACTTCAATCGAGTTTAAAATCGATAGCAGTATCTCTGACATTGACGAAATCGCAAACAGCCAAGTGAGCATAATGCAACTTTGCAGACTATTCACTCGCATGCAGCAAAAGCCCCTTGTTAGAGCTGCTGAGGTGAAAAAATAATTACTTACCTACATAATACGGAATACATAGTGAAGGCAACCTTTAATCTCCATAGCTGCGGCGATGGGCTAGCCCCCGTCACGCATAAAAGAGTATTGAATAAATGGCTGAACGTGGGCACGCAATCGTGCCTCTGCCTCCCCCCATATGTACTTCCTACCTACCTACGTGCGAATTTTGTACAAAGCGCGCGTCGGTAAAATCTCAATACCTACGAATGTCAAGTAACCGGCCGGCCGCGCCGGCCAGTAGGTGTGCCACGCCCGCGCCCCGCGCTCTTCGCCGCGGTCGCCCTTCGCGCAAAAAAGTCAGTTTTAACTCCTTGCAATGTAAACCGAGCTTTTTATTAGCCGTATTCCCACCCACCTACGCAGGCATTTTCGTCATTATTGTATATTCTATATAAAAAGAACTAAAATAGTTACGCATTCAGCACTTTTTGTATATATATTAGAATAACTTATGTTTTATTATAATAAAAAATAAAAATCCATATTTTTTATTTTGGAAAAAATTAAAAGAAACAGGCTTGTTTTGCAAAAAAAAAAACTAACATACCAATAACTATAATTATTGACACTTGTAATTGGACTTGGTCTGAAATAAATGATTATTATTATTATTATAACATATTTTTTTTGTAAACGTTCTCGCTAATAGACCAATGCCGCGCGTGACTGCCCGCGCGCTCGACCAGGGGACGCTCTCGTCCACCCCTCAACCCCACCTCCTACCACACGTAAATGAACCGCATGTGTAGCCTAAGAATGTAGCTACGCAATGCAATAAACGCCAATCACGACATTGCGTCGTGTTTTTAATGACAAATCAAGGACGGGCCGTCACGACATAGTGTCGTGATCAGCTGCAGTGCTGATAAATAATAAAGATATTGTAGATAAAAATGACACAAATTATGTGTGTGTGTACAAAGTGTTTTGATACACCTTAATTATCATAATACCTAAACTCTAACTTGTACTTTTTTGTAGATTTTCTGGGGTTTTATAAAAAAAAAATGCAGTGGATGAATTTGACACAAAATATTTTGAACAATAGATATTCATTCATTTATTACATAGAAATCTAAACGGTAAAATAACAAAAAAAAATGAGCAAAGGCGACCTTATCTCTCAAGAGAGATTTCTACCAGCAAACCTAGGCAGGACAGGAGAAGTTGTGCAACAGGAGAGTAATATACCTTGGACACTATTTACACACATTGATCTAGCCCCAAACTAGGATTCCCTGATCTTGGGTACTAGACAATACACATAATTATAAAAATAAATATTATACTTAGATAGATAACCATGACTAGGGTACAAACATCCATTCTCATCAAACAAATATTTGCCCCCTCCGGGACTCGAACCCGGGACCCGTGGCTTCGTAGGCACGGTCACTGATCAGTAATCTAAAACGGGTAAACCCTATTCAACATATTATAACATTTTTTAAGAGCTAGTTGGGTAAAAATTAAGGTTCTGGTAAAATATCAGGTTGCCAATGGGCTGAGATGACACAAAACACTTATTTATGTACATCAGTTACTACTTTATTATTATAATGAAAGAAAATTTTCATCTTTAATATTTTTATCTACACACGTATCGTAAACCCTCTTTACTGCGTACAAAAACCGCACGTTATGATCAGCATAATGTGAAACTACTTTGGAAAAACTCATTTCTTATCTGAAAAATTACACATTATGATTATGACCATAATGTGTTATTTTTCTACATATTATGACATTCAAATTTCGAACGCCGACGCCCGCATGCGTGAAGTTGGTACTACAGAACAAGCTAAACAACTGCAGAGCCACAATGCCGGTCAAACATGCGGTTCCTGAACACATCAAAGAGAGCTTATGCTGTGTGTGTAGATAAACTAGTGTATGTAACTGTACATAATTAGGCATAAAAAATCTCGAGTGATATTATTATGAAACTCGCCTTCGGCTCGTTTCATAAACCCACTCTCGAGAATTAGTGCCCTCCATTATGTAGCAGTCACATAAACTACTATTTTCGTCGAATACTAATCGAAAAGACAAATACCTAAATTTCTGCATATGCATATGATTGGACAAATGGTCCTGAAACTATATTATAAAAACAAACAAGTTTAATATTTTCCAAAACTCAAAACCGAGTCAGGTCAAAACAGGTCTTTAACAGTTAGTATAATACTCTATAAAATAAAATAAACTTATTCATAATCTTTTTCAAGAATTGTTTGAATTGATTGCAAAAGGTAATAATAGTAGTTTCTGTGACTGATAGATAATGGAGGGCATCAAAACTCGAGAGTCGGTTATAGGCTCGTTTCGTTGGATTGTGGCATTGAGTTGTTAAGCTTGTTTTGTAGTACCAACTTCACAGACAAAGTAGGGGCGGCACGCAGGCAGGCGTCGGCGTTCAAAATTTAAATGTCATTATATGTAGAAAATTTACACATTATGGTCATAGTGTTCAATATTCAGATAAGAAATGAGTTTTTACAAAGTAGTTTAACATTATGCTGATTGTAACATGAGGTTTTTGGACGCAGTAAAGACGGTTTATATTATGTGTGTATATAAGAAATTTTTATACTGATAGATTGGTAAAAACTTACTCTTTATCTTGTAGTAAATCTTTGATGAGACGCAGCCTCACCCTCACCACTTTCATATTTTGGAATGGGAATAGTCTACAAAACTTTCCCGTGAAATTAGCATCAAAACACAGCTCCTTCTTATATTTACAATGGTCCCACAGTCTTGTGTTATGGCTAAACTGGTGCAAATGAGTCTTTCCATATTCAAAATATCCATCCATGCCTTCATAGTTACATTTGAACATATTCTTGATAGTGGCCATAGCTTCATCGGCATGAGGTGGCCCTCTTATTTGTATTATCTCATACTTCAAAAGAGGTTCATAGTGATAGAAGTTACCAGGCTGAGAGTTGAGGATGTCCCCGAGGAATGTTGTCCCTGATCTCCATGTCGAGATGATGAGGCTCCTCAGTGGCCGGCCCCTGGAGTCTAGCAGAAGATCATCCAGCTCGTGAGCCCCAGAGTGACTAAAGTTGTAATTGAGTAATTCATTCTTGACCTTTGCACGAGTCTTCTCCAGTATTTTCTCGATGTTTGGTGAACCGTCATCCCCGTTCGTGGGCAGTGGCTGTTGAAGACCATCCTCTCCGTCTTCGATCTTCAAGAAATTTCTAATGTTCCTGCGACTTTCCGACACGGGCCGATAATTTGTGTTATCTGTATACCGACTTCCAGCCAGGATCAGGAGCACACTGAGACCGAAAGCGAAACATACCGAATAGAAATTAATTCGTCGTAACATTACGAAAATAATCGAGGAAAACTCTAAACGAGAAACCCTAGGGGCCGTGATATATTTTCAAGATAAGAGAACTACCGGCGTACATTCAATAACATCTTTCACTAGTGTTTGAGTTTGAAAAACATTTTTTTACACTAATCTTTTACTTAGCCACAGAAACACCGCATTGCACCTCACGGCCATTTTGGACGAATGACGTACCGCTGTCAATGTCAGCTGTCTGTCATGTAAGTTATATGAATTTATCTACGACCCTGATAATTATGCCGTATGCCTATCAGATAAGGAAAAAGGAAAATTGTTGAAAAACTCGTGTAGATAGAACAAAGTACACATTTAACGGTAAATATAAAAAGTATGGTAGAGTATCCATCCATAAAAACAAAGAGACTGTATAAGAATCTTAGTATTTATATATATATATATCAATAAACTTTATTGCACTAAAACAGTGAATGCAAAAAATGTAAAGGAAAAAACATGTACAAAGGCGGGCTTATATATAACAAGACATTTCTTTCCCTACCCTAGAATGGGGAGAAAAAAAGAAAGGAAGTACCACTTATGTACTATGTATGTGGTCCTATGTGCACAACATTGGCCACAACATTATCGAATTTTGGGCCGCATACGTTGCACGGGCTTGGACCTTTGAATATACAGGCTGCCCCTAGGATAGGACGGCCTGTTTGTAAGCCCCTCTGGCAAAGTTACCTTGTGTCGCCCCTAAGGCCACCAATATTCAATTGTAATTAGTAGCATATAAGCAATTTCCTAATCTTAGTCACGCGCAAAATAATCACGTTTGTTGTATGGTAGCCCCTTAATTTTATTCTGTTTTTTAGTATTTGTTGTTATAGCGGCAAAAGAAATACATCATCTGTGAAAATTTCAACTCTCTAACTATCACAGTTCATGAGATACAGCCTGGTGACAGACGGATGAACGGACGGACGGATGGACGGACGGATGGACGGTCGGACAGTGGAGTGTTAGTAATAGGGTTCCCGTTTTACCCTTTGGGTACGGAACCGTAAAAGACACATTTAGGAATCACGTTACACTGGCACCCAACGTTAAAAATGCATTAAACCTACAAAGGGTCATTCAGGGATAGGCGCAAGACGATAGTCAAAAATCGTCTGACCCCCAAAAACCAAAATAATATAATTAGAATAAATATCAAACCTCAAAGCCATAGGTTATCCGTAAAAATCAGATTAACTGTAAAGATCAAACCATACAGCTATAAGCTGTCCCGTAAAGACATCCCGTACACAATACAACGCCACGAACCGAATGACCTGGGTGTACGGGAAGAGCAAGTCAGAGCTCGTTAAAGAACTGGAGGATCGCCAGCTCCCGACAGAAGGTCTAACCGTCGATCAGCTCTGTAAAGCCCTGACACAAGAGCTGAAACAGAATAGCAACATGAGAGATCTTTATCTCGCCGCCGGCGATAACCCGGAACCAGAAAAGATGGGAAATGGCGAGAAAAAGAAAGATGTATTTAAACAAATATCATCATGAAACATCAGTTTTGATATACACAATGATCCAGTGGAATTCCTGGCGAGAACGGAGAAGATCCTGCAAGCCACACAAATTGCACCAAAACAACTGTTGCGCGCATTACCATGGCTTCTCCAAGGACAGTGCAAGTGGTGTCGCAACAATAACAGCAACTGGACCGACTAAGAGGAATTTGCGGAGGATTTTAAACAATACTTCTTCCCAAAGAAATAAGATACGACTCTGCTCGCCAAAATAAAAACAAGAAGATACGCTAATAAGAAGATACGGAAGACTCTCAGTATCAGACTTACTTGAGAGGATATATGAAGACATGCATGTAAATTACAAGCTATAAAGAGACACGAAGTAAAGAACCTAAAAGAACTCCACAGATTACACGTCATTTACGAGATCTAAATAGACAGGCAGGTTTCCACGAGAGAATATAAGGAAGAGCTACCAGAATAGGGATAATAGAACGGAGACGTAAGCGCAAAAACACGGAAGAGAACCCGAGAGAGAAGAACGAACCGGAAAAAGGGGATAGCAAACAGAGGATGCAACCAAGTCAAGGAACAGAAAATAAAGAGAAGGAACAGCCGGAGGTATTCAAAGATGAAACGATAACCCCAGAACAACAGACAGAGCTCGAGGAAATGATAGAAAAAGAGTTTAAGAACTGCGACAAGGCTCCAAAAGGGACAGATTGGTCAGAACATGACATAAAACTACAACACAAAATACCCATAAAACAAAAACACTACCTACCCGCGGAACCCCATCTGTTTGATAGTAATAGACAAAACAAAAATATCCTGTTATGACAGTCAAGTAGACTCTGTAAGAAAAAAACCGAATGAATATCCGAACTACTGTATCAAAGAAAACAAACCGTACAAGAAGATAACAAAAATCGCATATGTGACCAAAATCGAACCGCATTCCGGAGGACCTCCCAGGAATGCCCCCGTGGCACCCGTACTGGAAATGGACCCCCCACATAACAAAGAATAGGACTCACAAAAGAGGAGAGAAAAAGCAATAACCGACCTCGGTGAATGGGCTCTTCAATGGAGAATAGAGATGAACCCCGAGAAAAGCGCAGCCGTGCTTTTCTCAAGGTGCAAGGTTCAATCTGACTGCGAGTCCTCTTCACTAACAGAAATCACCCTCTTTGACCACCCTATCCCCTGGGAGAACAAAGTGAAGTATTTAGGCGTGACATTAGACTCAAAATCCACATTAAGACGGTCCGCGACAAAGCAGCCTTCTAAATGGGTAGGCTGCACCCGTTCGTGAGAAGTAAAGTCCTCAAGTCCTCGAATCCATTGTCCATACTCAGCTCTCCCATTATCTATCCTCTAAAAATCTACTGAATCCTTTTCAGTCAGGCTTTTGAACGGGTCATAGTAATGTTACGGCTCTATTAAAAGTGACCGATGATATTGACATGGATCAAAGGCAGCTCTCGGTTCTGGCTCTGCTGGACTCCAGCAGTGCTTTTAACTGTGTTGACATCGACATTCTCGTTGAACTTCTTAAATCTCTTAATATCTCCTCCCTCTCTGCCAGCTGGTTTGACTCTTCCTAAGAGACCGAAAACAGCGTATCAAGTCAGAGGAGGCTTGTACGGAGTGGTGTGACCTCTCCTCTTCTATTCTCAATATTTACTGTTTCCATATCCGATGGAAAAAACGACGGAACGCGCACTCACGGTCAGGACCTCGAGCACGAACGGACGGCAGTCCGTATAAGTTATTCGAGAACGCAGGAAATTATATTTTATGTCATAAAAATAAGAATCACTGACATTTGCTTTTAGATAGTGCTTGTATCGAATACTTTATTTGTGATTGGGCTACAGTTTGATCGACGATAGCCTGGAAATCCATGTTTGGCATCCGTTAAAAATTTCATCGTATGATTTCACACCCTCGTCCGATGGTCTGATCGTTGATAGATCGAATCAGTTCTCTCGTCGATCAAACTGACCGTGAATGCCAGGCTTTATCTAGCTACCTACTTACATTATGCATGGTCATAGGTAATGCATTGCTATCGTAAACTGTCCGTTTATGATTTGCTATTTACTGGATGCTTCAGGGCTATAATCTCGGTGAAGGGCTGGTTCCCCGTTGCGTAAATTATTCGGTTAAGCCTACCTGTTGTTTGTATGCTGTTTAAGTGGGTATTATTTGCTAATTGATCAGGCTTTATTCTTACCTAGGTACTTAATCCTATTATAATTTTTGTCAACAACTGAGCTATTTGTTTTCTTTTGATTGATATATATATATATATAGTTAGGGAAATGAAAATATCGAACAGCTTCAAGAGATGTATGAATGAAATGATGACCCTATAGAATGTTCCAGAAAATATGTAGGTATTGTCATACATTTCTTAAAAGTACTGCTCCCGAGCTCAGTTGGAGTCATTCTTTTCATTACTTTTATTTTTTCAGTCTTGTGAACCTCTACTGGACGTACGCATATTGGCATCGGCAGGCACCGGACGCACCTTCCGCACCGAACGGATTGACCGACCACGCCGAAGGAAATATCCGCGCTGCTCTTTCACGTTACTCGCTCATTGCTCTGTCGCACGTAACAGAACGCATAATGCCGACGAATAGTCCACATCTCAGATAAACGAAACTCTTTGTGGTCCGCATCCTCCACGCCGAACCTGATGACATGCAAGCAAGCAAGCGTCGGAAGCAAGGGAACCTTAGAAGGTTCTTCTTAGAATTCAAAACCTAAAAAGGCATTTTACCCTAAGTCGATCAAAAAACTAAACTCCGATCCGGCCTGTTTATCCGGAGCGGACAGTGCTGATAAGTATGCATTCCTATAGATTTTCAAAATGTATGTGACCTCTTTGGTGTGTGCTTCTTAAACAACAGAGTATGTGCAAAGAGCATGATAATCACACGTTGACTCTGGTTGTCAATTGAGTAGGAATAATATTTTTGGGTAAAGAAAATCAAAAAACGTGTGCAACTGCAACTGTAAACTGAAAATATTTCAGTAATGTCCACTGGAACGAGAGTTTTGAAAATGGTGTCGAATATGCTGCGTAAGGACTACCAATTTACAGTTACTTCGAGTTCTAAGTTGTTCTACCTACCTTCCTAATTAGACATTTAATCAATTCCTAACCGTTGCAGGTGGCAGATCTGCGCAGTTTCACGAGGTATCTGGAGTGTACAGACCTGCTATTGAAAGACAATGGGATAGATGGGCAGAAGTCATCAGGGGTTGGTATCTTACAAAAACCTAAGATCGAAATCATGCATTTTATTTTACTCCAAATAATTCTACTAACTGGAAGGCTTGTTATGAATGGATGGTTGAATGTTTCATTTATATTTTGTCTTTTGCGCCGGCTTTTCCTGCAGGAACTGCGGAGCGGGCAACGCAGTCTGAATTGGCGAGAAAGGCTAGAGTAGCTAAAGAGTACTATAAACTGGAGATGGCACTCCCCAGGGGTAACGAGATGCAGGTAACTCTAGACGGTTATATATGGCTGTTTCTGTGGAAAAATGTAAACCAACCAAGATTCCTTACAAGCCAGCAGTAGGTACTGGGTATGGTAGGCACTCTATGGTAGGCACCTAACCTCATGTGGGGCCAGACCAGAGGCAATGGCACCTAATCTGCAAAGGTCATTACAACGCTGGTGTAGTTGGAGGCTCCTATTTTTGTCAGTCGTCAAATTCTGTGTTCCAACATCATTGCTGTTCAGTTAATGGCGTCGCTAGCAGATAATTCGGTATTGCCATTTAATAAATTCAATAAGAAAAAAGGGAATTAAAAGTCAAAGGGTGGTCTTTAAATAATATCATAAGAATATGATATAAAAATAAGATACTACAATGAATCATAGAAGTCTAACTAACTAAGTGAATATTTAATAGTACTGGCTTAATTATAATTACAATAGAAAACTATAATAAATTACCTACAATATTAAAATATAGCTATGAAATATAGTAAGTAAATAAATAAAACAATAACTTCAGAGTAATATTATTTAATTTATATTTTGAAAAATATTGTTATCATGGTCTGTCTGAGTTCAACCGGTCGCACTTCAAGAATACCTATCGTAACTGTTGTTTCTGAGCCATCCTCTGATTCTCAAAATTCATCTTCTGAGTCACTCGAAACGCTTTCACTGCCACTCTGTAATTGAGTTATAAAAGTTTCATCTAAATACGCATCTTTACGTTTGTATGCATTTTTTTATTATTTACATGATCGCGATGATTTTTCTACTGTTATTTTTCGGAATGCATCTTCAATCAATTAAGGCATTTGCGCACTTGATTTCCCAACATTTTTCCCTGGTACATTCAAAGTCAAAGTCAAAGTCAAAGTCAAAGTCAAAGTACTTTATTACTGTAGATATTTACATATACTTAGCAAACGTCATTTTTTGCCTCTTCTCTACATTGGACCACTGTGGTTGCAGAAGGGCGTAGAAACTCCCACAGATTGATTTTTAGATCTCTTATAAAAATAGGTTGTGCTTAACTAATACAATTATGATTTTTTATTATTTAATAAGCAGGCAATAATAAATAATTACAAAATTATTAACAGCGAGTTCTGTGTTGAACTAGATTAATCCCATACAGTGTCCTGTCATTTAAGTAATCTCGAACATTGTAATATCCCTTTTTCGACAAAGTCGCTTTAGCATGCTTTTTAAATTGCTCAAATGGCAATTTCAAAATCTCCAGAGGTATCTTATTATAGTAGAGAATGCACTGACCCTTGAAAGAATTGCTAACCTTCGCGAGTCTAAATCGGGGCGCACACAGTCTGTGATTATTTCTTAGGTTAACATTGCAGCTATCGCTAAGTTTGGTAAATGTTGTAAGGTTCTTGCGTACATACATTATATTTTCGAAAATAAATTGACTAGCTACAATTAGTATGTCAATTTCTTTGAAAAGCTCTCTTAAGGAGTCTGTTCGTTTTAAATTATAAATTGCTCGAATAGCTCTTTTATGTAAAATAAAAATAGTTTGAATATCCGCTGCTTTCCCCCACAACAAGATACCATAGGACATGACACTATGAAAATAACTAAAATATACTAGCCTAGTGCTTTGTCTGAATTCCTTTTTATTGAGCTCCATATAATTTCAATTGCATTCAAATCGCAATGATAAGGATTCAAAAAATGTCATGACCATGACTTAATAAATTGTCAATTTCATGTCCAGGAGTAGGTTTATTACTTGTTTGTAACACCAATGTCAAAATCATCAATTTATAGTTTCCCTGATTTCCTTTCCATTTTCTTGCCCGAGGTAGAGATTTTAGAATTTGTTTCTTCAGCCCGTTTATCTTCTTTGATTAGTTTATAGACAAATTGTTCTGAAGCACCTGTAACAAACCGGACAAATAGTTTTTTTTATTAACTGCTTTTAAAAAAATGATGATAAAGGTGGATTTTTAAATAAAATGTGTTTTTTAATAATAGGTGATTTATTTTTTCTATATCTGGCAGCACTGACCTGTCGCAGCGGCAACGCGTTCTCTCAGCTTTTCTCATGGCGTAATTGGAGCTTGGAGGCGTTTCTCTTCTCTCATTTAAACTAACTAGCCGTGCATCACTTTTGAGAGGTTTTGGCATTTTAATTGCACTTTTCACAATAAAACCAAATATAAAACACGGGAGCACTTACCAAGACAGAAAATGACAACGGAAGTATGTTTTCGAAATGGCAGATGAAGGGCCGTAGTTATAATTTTGCCCGCCTGAACTGCTAACTTGGTGGCTCTCTACTTCTTCTCATAATACTTATATGGTATCCTAACCTCGTTTGAGGTTGATTTGCCAGTGTCATGTCAAGTGACGTGAGAGAGAGAGTCACGTGATGTGTTTGAACCTAACCTCAAATGAATGAAACTGCCTCCAACTTTCTACGCCAGCGCCACCAAGCGGGAGCATAGGGGGGAATGGGTGCCATTGATGTGATTATTTGTACTATTGCTGGGTAGGCATTCCCTGTAGGCAGGCCTCTGCCATATTGCATAGCCTTACCAATGATGGTTTAGCCAAACCACATTGTAGTCTAATTTTTTCTTCTTTGCAGCAAGTGAGGGCTGACTTCAAGCTGATGAAAGACTTCTTCAGGTCTGGCGCTTACAAGTTTCTCACCGTCAAACAAGCCTGGCTGCTCTTTTTGGTGGCGTTGGAAGTCTACTTGTGGTTCTTCTTGGGAGAAACCGTTGGAAAAATGCATATTGTGGGATATAGTGTTTGAAAAGATCCGGTGAACGGTTTTGGTTTAGTTTTGACTGACTATAACTATACAGACCAGTTAACTAAAGCTGACACGTTCACAGAACTCACACTAATGCAATTTCAATATATACAGTACGTTTCCATATCAATTATTTTATTTTAACAATAACTGTCTCCTTCAAACTCGTAAGTTTGACCGCGCGCGTGAGAGAGACAGCTTATGCTTGATGCCCATGCAGGGCAACGTCACGCAGCGCGCAGGCGCTTATTTACAGACACTACACAAGCGCAACGTGTAAATGTATTGAACATGCCAGCTTTAGTTAACTGAGCTGTATCAAATGATGTATACTCTGTCTAATGAAAAATGAACCTGGCAAATCGCATAAATTCAAATAATATTATGCTGGTATTATACAGGATATAGTAGTATTTTAAATTTTGATATTTTACATTTTTTGGGACTAGCATTTGAAAAATTAAAATAACGGAATCTTCAATGGCTTTTTATTTATACATAAATTTCGTAGCTATATCTTAGAACAGAATCGTGGAATCGTAGAATATATCATGATATAGTCAATTCTACGACATTATTACCGTTTGTCCCCTCTATACCAAATCCCCAAAATACCAGATGACCATCATACCTGATTTCGAATTTATCAGATTTCCACAATTTACGACGTATATATTATTATTATTATTATTTGAATCCACATTCATATTAGTAAATACTTGTTATTATAGTAAAAAAATACATGATAAGTAGTACTATGATGATAACAAGTATCTAAATTCTATAATCAAGTAATTCTTCTAACCATATTTTAAGCAAATAAATGACTATGACTATTCTGACGTCAGGTTTTGATAGGGGGGGGGGGTCAATGGTCATTTTTTGTCTTTTTACTTGAAAATTTTTAACTAAGTATTTCAAAGCTATGAAATAAAACTCGTAACATCTGGCATACCCATCACACGATACCGTTTGAATTTATTTTTATTTTTTCTGATTAGACCCCAAAATTACGTTCGTGTTTGTGTCTCATTAAAGTAGTTTATGTGACTACATAATGGAGGGCATTAACACTCGAGAGTGGGTTTATGAAGAGAAGAGCCGAAGGCGAGTTTACAATAATATCACTCGAAAGTTTTAATGTCTAATTATGTACAGTTACATACAATAGTTTATACACTAGTTGAGACACACATCATAAGCTCTCTTTGATGTGTTCAGGAACCGCATGTTTGACCGGCATTGTGGCATTGATCATTGCTCTGCAGTTGTTTAGCTTGTTCAGAAGTACCAACTTCACAGAAAAACTAGGGGCGGCACGCAGGTGGGCGTCGGCGTTCGAAATTTGAATATCATAATTTGACAAATTTCGGTACATTATGATCATAATTTATCAATATTCAGATAAGACGTTTTTACCAAGAATTTTATTATTATGCTGGTCTTAACGTGCGTTTTTTTGACGCAGTAAAGAGGGTTTATGACACGTGTGTAGATAAAATACTTACATAAGTGAACCAAAATCGCTTCTGAATTAGGGCGGATCTAGGATCTGAAAGCCAATTTAGTACCAATAAAGTGATAGCGTTGAGGATCCAGAAATGTATGAAAACGAGTGTACCTACCCTAAAATCTGAATATTTGACAGAAAACCATAATTAATAAATATACTAACATTTCTTTAGTGCACAAAATAATCGCCAGAGTAAGTAAGGCAAAAGTTGTCCTATTTTCATATTTAAGAACATTTAAAATTTTCATCATTTATTCTTTTTAAATAACGGAAACCATAAAACGTACGTTCTAGATATAAATTATCAGGCGAGCGAAGAGAACCCATCACCTGCAATCGAGGCTACAATCCAGTACGCCTTGTGATACGCTTTATGAAGAAACTATTAGACCTTTAGTTTTGAGCTTTTACATAGTAGATTTAAGGTCATATTTATGTCATATTTAGATTCCACGAATATAATTGAAATCGTACTATCTAAATAAATTCAAAACATAAAACATAAAATTATGATATGATTGTACCGTTTCGCCTGCGAGTTTCCATACACACTGATTCGATGGCCGGAGCTCGCTGGCGCATTGCTCTACGTAAAGTACTATAATTGCAGTTTATAGACAAGTTCTCAAGAGACATCACCTAAGAAAGCTGCGCTTTCTGCTTACATTTATTGTTATTTTCGATATTTTATCGATAAACTTTCGATATTTACCCCATCACTAAGAAAGTTTTGTTGATTAGGGTATCCTTATATGTCAAAAAAGTCCGTCGACTTAAATATCTGATATTTAAGTCGACGGACTTTTTTGACATAAATTAGACTTTCTTAGTGCGTGAGGCTGGTGACTAAAATCGCCGTCAGGTGACTAAAAAGGGTCGAGTCGCAGGCGATTTATTCCTTGAATGGTTTAGTTGGCGCTGCGCTCGCTCGCTGTCTCTTGTACGCAGTGTGTATGACTGTCGAAATTTTGAATATAAATTTTGCTGGTCCCCGTAAAATCGACCCGTGTAAATACCCTATTACGCTAACAAGCGATCAACTATCATATTTAGATTCCAGCCAGACCAGCTACGGTGTGGTGCCTGGAGTGAGCAATGATAGTATTTTCAGGTGAGAACAGCTTTCTCTCGATTATCTTGAAATCTGTGTTGTGTCTCGGGTCTAGGCTTTATGTATTTCTATTCTATCTTTATTTTTTTCTAAAAGCAGCCCCTTTTCTAATTCTCGGGACGATTTCGCGTTCAGAAGCAGAAAATCATACAAATATAAAAACTTGTTTTTTTAACCCCCGATGACAAAGAGAGGTGTTACAAGTTTGAAGGTTCTGTCTGGCTGTGTGTCTGTGTGTATGTCTGTCTGTGGCACTCTTGAGATTAAACGAGTGGACGGACTTTAAAGCGGTTTTTTGTAAATAATAGTATACTTCCCTGCGATAGTTCTTAGCTATGATTTATCAAAATCGGTTCAGTAGTTCGAAACTCATCAGTTTAACAAGGACACAAGTCAACCAAATTTTTAACCACAGACGACGAAAAATATGAGTGTTGTTATAGGTTTGAGGCGTTTATCTATCTGTGTGCGTGTGTGTGTGTGTGTGTGTGTGTGAGGGTGTGCGTGTGTAAGTGTGTGTGCATGAGGGTGTGTCTACCTGTGGCACCCCAGCGCTCAAACGGGTGGACGGATATTAGTGATGCGGTACAAGCCAGAGACGACGAAAAAGAGGGGTCTGTGGCATAGGCGCTCAAACGGGTGGACGGATTTTGACTATGCTGCACACAAGTCAGAAAGAATGTATTGCTGAGACACAGATTGACTTCCACATTTTAACCCCCAACGCCCAGGTAAGGTGTTATTAAAGTTTGAAGCCTCTGTAGGTCGATGTGTCTGTATATCAGTCCGTGGAACCCTAGCGGTCAAACAGGTGATAGTATTTTAATGCGGTTTTCAGTAAGCGGTGGTAGTAGACTTCCCTGTGAAAAATATTAGATATGTTATACTAAAATCATTTTAGTAGCTCGAAAGTTCTCAGCTTAATACGGAATAGCGGTCTAACGTGGACTGATTTTAATGCAATTTTTATAGTTGGTAGTAGACTTCACTGCGATAGTTCGTCGATATATTTTATTAAAATCAGTTCAATGGTTCAATATTTATCAACCCAAAGAGGAAACAAGTGAATCAAATTGTAGCCGTAGGGTTCGG
This sequence comes from Argyresthia goedartella, assembly GCA_949825045.1. Classification (NCBI taxonomy): domain Eukaryota; kingdom Metazoa; phylum Arthropoda; class Insecta; order Lepidoptera; family Argyresthiidae; genus Argyresthia; species Argyresthia goedartella. The sequence goes on from OX463809.1 coordinate 11,868,840, forward strand.
GAGTGTTTAAAATTTTAAATTTATGGTTATTCATGGTAGACAAATAAATAATTAGCGTAGTGTCAGAAGAAATAATACAGTAACTGTGTGTATATTGTTAGCAATATTTTAATAAATGATGTGGACAAAACAAGCAGTTATTTTTTTGGTTTCGTCGGCTTGGATTCATCCTTAGGTTCATTTTTAGCTTCAGGCTTTATGTCAGATTTTGCAGACTTGGCAGCAGCATCCTTTTTATCATCCTTTTTTATAACTTCAGGTTTTCCTTCGGCATTTTTAGCTTCAGGCTTCGTTTCAGATTTTGCAGCCTTGGCAGCAGTATCCTTTTGAAGTGCTGCTGGATCCGCTTCCTTCTCTTTGGGCGCCTCTTTAGCTTTAGCAGCCTTAACAACTGCTTCCTTCGCCTCAACTGCCTTCTTTTCCAGAGCCTCCGCCCTTTCCTTCGCCTTTCTATTTCTCTCTTCAATAATGGCTTTGGCCGCATCCTCGGCTGCCTGCTTTCTTCTCAGAGCCGCTGCGTCTATCACTTTGATAGCTCCTCGCAGACCACTGAGTACGCCGTCTGTTACGCCTCCGACAATAGCTTCTAAGGTACGACCAACTGGTCCGTTGAAGAAGCCGACTGTCAATGGAGGGACCGACTCTACCTTGAAGTATTGCCACGCCGTTCCTACTATTGGACGGACAGCTGTGCCTATCGCTGTAAGAACAGAAATGTAGGATGAAGATGATGTCTTCATTGTATGTAATGTATTATTTTTGTGCCTTATAGTCTAAAGACAAAGAAAATAATAGCCTCATTATCTTTATCACAAGTAATTTATATTAGTCTGCTTAACAATCCTACTATAATTTACAGATATAATTTAATATTTTCATTTTATTTCTTCGCTGTATATGTATATTTTGTAGGTACCTATTCATTTTAAAACATATTCAACATCCTGTTCATTGCCCACCCTCCTTCATTTTCTTTCTAGTTTTTATTATTTCACTTTGGAGATATTTCAGTTCCGCCACGTACTGTTTATCGCGGGCTGCTGATATTTTACAGTACATTTTATAATTTATCATAGCTAGTTTGTCTTCTACGCTTTTCACAACATTGTTCAATACCAAGGGTTTCGCAGGTGTACTTGAGATGGCTGATTTAGTGACACCCCACATTTTTGAGACTGCAGGTGAAACCACCCTCAAAGAAACTGAAACAATACACATTGGGTTTTAGCTGGGTTTTAAGAAAAGTTTTTCAGTTTCTTCGAGCTGGTGAATTCTTACTGCCACTAGACATAGACATTTAAAATAATTTTGAGTCTGGTCTTTGAGGAAGACCTGTTTAAGAGGGCCTGTCTAAAGGTCAATTCCAAATTGTAGAAAGAAGGAGATAGTTTGGAGAGTATTGAGATGGCAAACAGAAAATTTGTGATGTAATGCAATGCATATAGATGATGATGACGATGTGGTTATTAAAGACGAATAACTTACTGAGAGCTGCATCCAAAGCCATTCTCACCATTCGCGCCATTTCAAAGTTTTAACAGGACAGTCTAATAGATAATGAATATCATAAATATGGCCAAAATGGTGAAAATACACAAATTCTGCAATATTTGTTTTGTATTGTGAAGTATGGCGTGATAAAGAGGGCGTAATCAAGTCACGTAATCATCATGTTGAGAACTGATGTTTTGTCATTCATAAGTCACTGACATTAATATCTACTCCTCTCCTTGTTGACAACAAAAAGTTTATATGCCACAGCGGATATCACTGCTGTATTGTGTTCACATAAGGGGGCAGCCAGAGCTGCAGGATTACACATAAAACCTGGATTTGGTGTCAGCTTTTGAGGTGACAAACTAACTGCTAATTCATCACCCTTCGGAACTCTACGCCTCAGATGCCTATAGCCTAACATGCACGGGAAGGGAACAAATGCAGGGACGTAATTCTTATTATTATAATTTCAGAGACTTTTATTCAAATAAAATCGGTGACATAAAGTTGGCAAGCAACGTTGTAGGGTGCAGACATAATGCAGATGTTATGCAAGTGCCCGAGGTCACCGACTTTTCCTTGAACTGAAGAACACCCAAACTTCCAGTGTCAAAAAAAAAAACAATCCGGCTCTCAGGACCGCATACGAGTTCTTAGTAACCACATCCCTTTTCGGAAACCTATCTGAGCCGAAATTTCAAAAGTACAATCGAACCAACTGAATCATGACCCATTTGCCTGATAATTCGTTTGAAACTTTCAAACTTAGATCTATCGTAATGTCAGTGTCTAATCAAATGATAACAAGTTCGTTACCAAGGAAATAAACCTTCAAGCGAATTTCGACCTACTTGCATTTAAGGAGTTTAGCAAAATAAGCTTATGGTGGGTCATGATTCAGATGGTTCGATAGTACTTTGCTTGCTATTCATTATGTTAGTTTTTAGGGGCCCAGGCTCTAAGAAATTATTTAATCTTACATTTTTTGCCGGACCGGCCAGAAGGAGGGTTATGTTTTTCGAGTGTATGTATGTATGTATGTATGAATTTATATTTATTTGGAACGCTTTGTAGCCTAAACGGCTTGATGGATTTTGGCTTGAGAGGTGTCGAGATAATCGTCTCAACTGCTAAGAGTGACACTGGGTATATAAAAAATGGCCGATTTTTTGCGACATATTTTATACTTATCTTATTTTTATTTTTTTATTTATCGAGTGCGAGTGCGGAGTCGAACAATTTGTCTATATAAAAATTCCACTTGTTTATAAATTGTTTTTTTTTCATATTTTCGTCCGCGGTATCTAACAAATGCTTTCACGTACCTGTCAGGTATCTCAGTAGGCCTTGCAAATATCAGGTGCAATTATTTATTATTTTTATATATTAATCTATGAAGCATTGCAAACGAACAGTATTATTGTCATTGGCAATAGCAATTTGTAGATGAGTGAGCAGATTCGATGTTTGAATCTTTTTAATTTATTCTGTGACGTAGACTCCTTTAAATTTCACAGGGTGTAGTCTAACAGAAATAATAAGTTAGTCGAAATTTAAGGCGTTACTATAAGGGACAACATACCACACTAAGAAGCCAGATATTGTCAAATACCCATCTTTAAAATGCGATTATTCTTATGAGACTCTTCCCAAATCCCGAATAAATCTTTGATAAGAAGATACCTTTCTTTGTTCGTTTCCTGGGTGTATGTTTGACAATAATATATGCATGTCAATGGAAACTACATGAAAATAAAACAACTAAATATATGTTGGTCACCTAAAACTTGCGATTTCTTGGTATCTAAAAAGTTCATCAAAATCAAAATCAATGTCACCACGAATCGAGTTGCACATTGTGTCAATACTTGCACCTTTATGTATGACGCTATATCTGTAGTTTGATCCTAATTGTTCATATCCCTTTCGGTCGTAGCCCTCACTTTCGTGAGTATAACTTTGCGATTTTGTATCGAGCTATCAAAACACTGTAAGCTGACCGGCCCAACGTCGCTCGATTGTGAGGGTAGCTATATGTACTTACGTAGATTTTTTTACAAGCCGATAGCCGATACCATTTTGCATCAGTCACGGTTTGTCGCCACGCGCCGCGCCCGTGTCCCGCAAAATTTGAGACGTGATTAGTTTTTGGCTCTAAAAGTGAGTTATTTTGTCTTAATATTAAATGTGTCGATAAACAATACAATAAACACGTAAACTACGTTATTTTGCATACTCAAATGTCATGATTTGTCTGTTAAAGTTGGCTTTGCTTTTGAGTATCACGAAAGTGAGTGTTCGGCCCGAACAGTCCCTTTCGTATTATTTACAGTGAGATAAATATATTTCAGCTGATAGTTACGCGGGATGAGTAGAAAAAACATAGCTCGTGATGTGGAAGCCATTTTGGAGATGATAAATGACTCCGAGTTCGATGACAGCTCCGATGGAGAAGACCTTTGGCAACAAGGGTCTGATGAAAACTCTTCAGAGACAGAAGAGGAAGAGGAGGCAGTGAGGCCTGTCATTGCTGCACCATCTACTCAAAATATATGGACCAGGAGGCGATTCATATCCAAAGATATGCCGTCGAAGCCTGAACGTGAGATTGTAGATGAGGTATGTATTTTTCGATTTTGTATTTTCTTTTGGGTAGATGGTGTTTTTCTGAGCAACAGTTTATCAAAATCTTTCTGTTTTTAGGAACACACGCCAGCAGTTTATTTTGAAAAATATTTCACCGAGGAACTGTAAGAACTAATTTATATTACCAAACAACGAAGAACCAAGTGCTGAATCCTCCAGTCACTGCAGCCGAATTCAAGCAGTTTTTTGGGATAAATGGTGTATTGGCTTGTATTAAATATCCAAGAATCAAGATGGCATGGCTACAACGGTTAAGGTTGAACTGCATAGCCGAAGGAAAGGGAAAGATTATTTATTTTACGAACTAATCTACACGTAGTAGACAAGGCAAGGGTTTCTGCTGAAGATAAATCCAAAAACTGCTTCTGGTTGGCTCAGCCAGTTATAGATGCAGTTAGGAACAGATGTCTACAATTACCAAGAGAACAAGGTACCTACTCGGTGGATGAGCAGATGGTTCAATTTCTGGGAGTATGGCCTTCTAAACAGTTTGTCCCCAATAAACCAAGGCCAAGGGGTATGAAAAACTTTGTGATTACTAAATCAACAGGTATGGTTGTAGATTTTGAACTCTACCAAGGTGTTACTGAACCTTTTCCTGACAAATCCCTGGGTTTTGGTCCTGCGGTTGTATTGAGACTGCTTAGTACTATACCGAAAGTAAGCTTCCTATATTTTGACAGGTACTTTACCACAATACCTTTGACGGAGAAACTGGTGCAGAAAGAAATTGAAGGAACAGGAACCTTAATGACAAATAGATTTAAAGGCTACACATTCACCAAAGATACCAGAATTTAGTGAGGGGTCTATGACATCGATGCACTATGCCCTAGCATAGTTAAAAAATACAATGAAAACATGGGAGGCGTAGATGTATGTGACCAAATGATGGAAGTTTATCGGTCCTGGCATAAAACGCGAAAATGGCCAATAAAAGTTTTCATGCATTTTTTTGATATGGCAATTGTTAATTCATGGTATAAATACAGAGAGGCATGTGTCAACAACGAGGAGAACAAAAAAGATGTGATGTAATTCATAGATTTCAAACTGTGTGGCTCTGATTATTTGCTGGGTGGGCCTACCAGAAAAAGGCAACGAGAACCTCTGGAGGAAATGGCTCCAATGCCTTCCACATCCCAATACACACCTGCAGTTATACCTACGGTAGATAAAAGGCTGGATGGATATAATCACTGGCCTATTAGTGATTCATTAAAAGCACCTCGATGCTGTCGATTGAAAAATTGCACAAGTCGTTCAAAAGTTCGATGCACTAAGGGCAATGTCTACTTGTGCAATACTAAAAGCAACCATTGCTTTTATGTATTTCACAATGAAAACTAGACTAGGAAAGCGACTATTTTTCATCGTGAATTAGAAATACAATTATCTCTAATTACTAAAATAAGACATAGTTGATTGATCTCATTAGAAGTATTATTTAGATAAAAAAACAGGTCAAGTGCGAGTCTAAATCGCGCACGAATGGCTCCGTACCTCCGTTCAATGGAGCGATGGTGTGGAGTGAATAGTTTGGATTTTACACAGCAAAATATTGTTTACAAAGTTATTGGTGCGGTTACTTTCACACTCCATGTACGTAACCAGGTGCATCCATAAGTTTGTATGTGGTATTGAAAGAATTGTTGTATGGGAGCCCCCTTAAATATTTCTTTTATCCTGTTTTTTAGTATTTGTTGTTATAGCGGCAACAGAAATACATAATCTGTGAAAATTTCAACTCTCTAGCTAGCTAGGTTCTTGAGATACAGCCTGGTGACAGACGGACGGACGGACGGACGGACGGACGGACGGAAGCGAAGTCTTAGTAATAGGGTCCCGTTTGGAACCCTTCGGGTACGGAACCCTAAAAATGCTAACTTTTTGTACTTATGATTATCCTACATATAGCTGTTTAAAAGGTGATTTATTATAAGTTTCAGAAATAACACACTGTTTACTATTAAAATTTGTTTTATTTCACAATAATTTTCCACCCGCACAAAAGTGAGTGTACTGTACTTCGGCCTAACATAACACAATCGTGAGTATCGAGAAAAACAGCTTTCCCGCTTTCCAAAAAAAAAACTTGATTTTCGTAATTCATTGAACATTCTAACCTATAAATATAACTCAGAACCTTTAGTATCGTTTTGGCTTAGACTCGGGTCCGAAAGGGATATTAGAAGATTACGAGTCTAAGAACTCGGTATACGCTCAATGTACTCTATCGGCGTTATACAAAACATTTTTTAACCTTAAAATAAAGACTTCAGCCGGAAGATTTTGTCACCTCCAGCGTTCACTTTCATCATGTTACGACATTAAAGTGTTCAGTTTCCATAATAACAATTTATTTAGCCTCTACATTTTCAGACACAGTACATATACATACCGTTTAGCTCCTCTCATTGCCACAGTTTGCATATGATATTAATTAGAGTGCTAGTGTAAATGAAATGGACATGTAACTTGGTGGCATATATTCTTTAAAAACTGAAGTATGTAAATTTGTGTATGTATTGTATTATATGTGTATTTAGGTAGATTTATCATGCAAATAGTACTTTCAAATTAACTGGCAAAAAAAAAAGAAAGTAAGTTCGGATTTTTCCGCTCCCTAAATAATATAATATTATCGGGAAATATTAAACTGCGCATTAAAAATACTGATTTGCACAGTAAATATCAGGGAAAAATGCTGCGGTAGCTTCGGTGAAGGGTAAAGGGGAGCGAAGCGAAGCCCCTTTATCCTTCGTGTTAGGTTGAACATGACAGAACAACAAAAAATACTTAAAACATAAACTTAATAATATTAAAGTGTTATTGCTGATCCTTCTTTGCTCTGCAAATCGGTATTTTTGATGTGCGATTAAATACTAGCCAATATTTTCTAACACCTCTTAGATGCTTTTATTATTGCTCAAAAGCAAAAGCAAGTAATACGTGGTAATTTAAGGCATAATATCCGTACTACACAGAAGCAGATAAAATAAAATTAACAAATTACTTATACCTACATGGCGTGCGGGTACCTGCATCATTCATCATTTTGTCCAATTTATTTGACAAATTGTTACTCGTAACACAATACAAGTTGTGATTTAATATCCGGTGTACAATTAGGAGTACTCTTTCATGTAGCCAATAATACGATATTGCGGAATTTCGACGAAATACCGCTCGAAGAAACTCAGATAAGTACATTAGCTAGCTACTGAAGCTAGAGCCTAAAATAGAAAGTAATTATACTAATTTGACTGTCATGTCAATCATTCCTCCTATAGATTATCTTATACTTATACCGCATTCTACTGTATTGTCACGAGGCTTCCTAAAAAAAGTTCTTGCGCTAATTAAACAGATCAGCCTTCATCAATGTATGCCGAACATGATCCATCATGGTCTACAAAATTTAATCAACACTATGCATTGTAGGTGTAAGCACCAACAACGTACAGTCTAAAAGTACCTCTATGTTAGCCTCAGGGTTTTTAAGCACTTTTCCTTGTTCCTTGCGACGTTTTTTGCCACCTGTCCTCAATTTCATCATATCTTACTTGCCTAGAGCGTCTAACTGGAGAAGACGTTTATCGGCGATGCGTCTTAGTTAAATTAAACCGTGTAAAGGACAAGCTTATAAACGAATAGCTGATGCCCGCAACTTCATCTGCGTGTTACTAGGAATTATAATTTACCGAGATAACGTTACCCTCCTTCTGGTGCAGTTGGGTAAACAGTATCCTATATATTAATCTAGTTCATAAAGTATCTCTGTGCTAAATTTAATTTAAATCCATTAAGCAGTTTTCAAGTAATTGAAGCACAAACACACAAAAATCTAAACATTGTTACTTTCACATTTATAATATCAAGTTGAGTAGTAGTAACGAAGGAATTCTTGAACTTTCCAAGAAGTATTGTAACTACTTCACAACAACCTGTTTCATCAGAACATCTAATGACACCTTTGTCCTCTTCATCATGTGTTCATTCTTCAGGTTTCAGATAATGTTGTCGTGAGGTGTTGACAGCCACCTTAGCCTCGTTATCTCAAGCTATGTACATAGTCAGGTCATAAGTTCTGTCACATGTGTAATGTGAAATAATTTAGACATGTTTATTATTTATGTAAACATTTATATAGCAAAATCAACTTAATAAAACATAGATTCTTATGGTAATAAAGTTTATTCAAAATGACCCCCGCGATTTTGAATACAGGCCTTTATTCTGCGCGGCCAGTCGTCTATCGCAGCACGAACGAGGTCCATGTCAATATCGGCGGCTGCCTTAATCAAGGATGCCTTGAGTGACTCCAAATCAGGATGAGGCTTTGAGCAGGCCTTTTCCTCCAAGTGTTGCCATATCTTGTAATCTAACGGACTCAAATCTGGACTGGAGGAGGGCCAGTCTTCGTGCCGGATGAAGTCGATTTCACGCGCCGCCAGCCAGTCTTGTGTGCTTTTCGCTCTATGAGCTGGCGCAGAATCTTGTTGGAATACCCAATGCCTGTTATTAAACATGGTATGAGAAACAGATTCCACAAGGTTCTTGAGGACTGTATTTTGATACACAACTGCATTCGTTTATACGCCTTTCTCACAAAAATGTACCTCAGTTAAGCCCCAATAAGAGACTCCCAACCAAACCATGAACGAGGATGGAAAATGACCTCGTTGGACACGCGGAATACCGTTGCTCGCTTCTTCACTGCTGTTTGCGTACACCTTATCATTTTGTTTGTTGTAGCTCTCTTCCACGGTGAAAATTTTTTCATCCGAAAAAAGAATTTCCCGATGCTTTTTTCCCGCGTACCGCTTCAACAAAGCGCGGCATCTCTTCAGTCTCAGGTCCATTAAACGAGCGTCCAAACGATGTCCTGTTTTTCTTCGATATGCCCTAAGCCCTAAGTCTTCATTTAACACCCTTTTCACCGTGGTACTGCTTAACCCCATTTGAAGGGCCAACAGTTTCTGCTTACGTATGGGATTTCTTTGAATTCGCGCATTCACAGCTTTTATCACTGCTGGAGTCCTAACAGAGCGAGGGCGACCACTTCTTGACCTGTCGTCTACACTAGAGTCTTCATTGTATCATATTATGGTACGATAAACGAATCTTTTGGTTATATTCAAATTTTTCAGTAAGTTGAAAATCTGAATTGGCGCGTAACCGCAACGATGCAACGCAATAACTGCGACACGGTCTTCTTTAAGTGTCCACTCCATATTTAAAAATGAGGAAAATTCTAAAAAGTACACATTTTTATTTTCATGAAAAATTCGAAATTCGAATTCAATAAACTTTTTTGTGGCCAGGGTTCTAAATTCAAAAGTTTTTATTGTGTGACAGAACTTATGACCTGACTATGTATATTATGCAATGCATAGAATCACGATTTTCGCTGCTCTTTGGCAATTGGCACCTACTATTTATCAATGTAGCGATCCAGAGATAGCCTTTTGAATTGGTCTAACTGCAAATAGTTAAGACACAGCCAGGCAGATATTGCATGATTCGTTGTTTAAATATTGTTTTCGTTTTTAGGGCATACCAATTTATGGATTGCATGACAATAATTTGAACTCGGTTAATTAACTGTAGGTATAGGTGCAAGCGCGAATAGGGAATAGTTTCTATGTTTTCTTTGATTGCTAACGATTTGAGGGAAATCTTTTATCCAATAATTTTCATAGCGAAAACTGGTAGTGTGACTTACTGTGAAGTCCCTATTAAATTAAATTTCCTCAATTAAGATTAAACCTTTCTAGAAATCATAAACCTCTAGCTCTAGATATAGTTTAGTTATCTTGGTACTTGTAAAGATAATTCTCCGTCGTGTCCATTCAATTCGAGTGAGTGACTTAAGACATTTTTTGCTCTTTTAGATTAGACTCGGTTCATTTTAGTATTTAAATTAGCTTGGCAATGGATAGCGGTAATGTAATGGACTTGAATTGTAAGTATGCACTCATACTAGCTCATTCATCTATACTATTGCCCTGATTTCATACTGAAAATATGTATTTTAATACCTACCTACCCATTTCACAATAAGACTTGATGAAGTATGTTTAATTGATCCATCCATTAGTGGTAAAGACTTAAGACATTGAACTTACTTAGGTTCTTGACTTCAGTATGTTGTTTTACTGTTTGACTACCGTTAATGATAATCGGCATCTTAACTTTGTATTTCTTTAATTAACTCATAAAGTTATAAAATATAAAACCTATTATAAAGTTTACTAGTCTTAAGTTTAAAGAGCCGCTATGCATTATAATTACTTACCTAATAACTAACTACGTTTTTGTATTTAGCCCTGAATAGCTAAATTGAATGAATTTAGGATGAATAATTTTAGTAATGCTAATCAAATACCTACATAATAAGCTAACCCAACAAATGCTATATATGTCACCGGAAAACAATACGATCCGCAAGTTTATAAATTTCCAAATATTTTTTCCGCAAGTTTATAAATATACTAACCTAACCTAACCTAACATAACCTAACCTAACCTAACCTAGCCTAATATAATCTAGAAGGAAGTTTATAAATTTCCTAGGAAATTTATAAACTTGCGGATCGTATTATTTTCCGGCGACATATATAAAAGTAAATAAATCCAAGGCCCTGTCGTTTCTATTGTAAAGATTACATATTCATTTATCTAAAACTCCTTCGAAATTGTTTGAATCGTGATTTCTGGTCGTTTAAGCTTCGGATATTTACCAGGAAGTCGTATTGATTAATTAATCACGTACGTTTAACATAAAAAACGTGATGAATGAAAGAGTTCCTATCGTGCGTGACTATGCCTGATGATGAATATGAAGATGACATTAGCGAGGGTGACTTGGTGTTCCATCTTCCTTCCTGTTATGATCATGGTCGCTATGGATAGATAGACAATAAATACCTAGTAATATCCACCAAGGGGCACGGGCCTTTACCCACATACGAGTAAGATTGAGCCATACTCCGCCACGCCGGCTCAGTGCGGGTTCATGGAGGGGTGTCGGGCTAGTGTCCCTATTAGGGCCTGTGACACAGACTACTTAACACACAGCTTAACGTGTCATCCGAAACACGGAAGCGCCAGAAACAAATGCCACATAGAAACCCACCCATCCAGTAACAGTCTCGGCCAGATGTTGCTACCCGCACGAGCGTTTCCGATTTGCGAATACCGCTAGCCCACGGACGCGTCTAGATTTTAGGAAATTGTTCTAACAAATCATACTAAACTCCAAATACAAGCGTACGCACAAAATACACATACCTACCTAATACTTATCACAAACCAAAGAGATGAGCTGATGCGTCATATTCACAATCTACCTATACAACCTGTTTACCAGATCGTGAGGCTGAAACCTTAAGGTTCCTCGAATCACGCACGATGGCACGATAAGACGCTTTTTAAGTATTATTGCGATCTTGTGCTATGATGAATTGATGATCTCACTACGTCAGCTCATTTGAACTTTAGTTCCTTATATTTTTTGCGATGGGTAGTGTAGTGTTGATTGTATGTAAGTACTATAGACGGGTACCAATGCGTGAACTGATATATTTCTATTATTTATTTGGCTTTAAATGCTTATTGTGGAGCAGAATGCAATTTTTTTATACAAACCATTGTCCCTATCTATATAAAATTATCTGAAATCTGCACTTTCAATGTCGACCGAACGGGATTTTTGTAACTAATTTCAATGTGCGCTTAACCCAGTTAAAAATACCAGTAGGTATGGATGACAGTTAATAAAAAACTCCGTTGATACAGGTAAAGACACCTTCTATATAGTGAGCGCGCGGTTACGGAAAATGGACCACTTACGAACCCCGTATTATCATTTGTTGCTGGTAATATTGACCGGAAATAGAGAAATCAACTAACTTCATTATGGTGCATCACACTTGATTGGTCGAGACACAAAATTCAATTAAAAAGCTCTCGCTCGCTCAAGGACACCCTCAGTACAATAGATGTTTCTTAAGGTTGTCTTTTTTATAAACTGTATTTTGACGGCCTATAAATATCACCATCAACATCATCATCAGCCTGTCAGGAAACCCACTGCTGAGTATAAGCCTCCTCATATACACGCCACTCGACCCGGTCCCGTGCAACCCGGGTCCACTGCCTCCCTGCTATCCTCACTATATCATCGTACCATCTCGCAGGTGGTCTGCCGACTGATATGTAATCAATATGTGAGACCTAAATACAAGGGGTAACGAATCACAAAATGGAACAAAGGCATCATTATAAAAAAAGATTTTAGTTAACTTCACATTATAATTCTCATTATCTTCCATGTAAGCCCTCATTAAGCAAACATTGTCGAGTATTTTCGCTGGGCGCCATGTTTTTTATCGGCATATCGTTTAGGCTATCTACTCCCAGTGAAACTGTTAAGGCACCCTGCCAGTGGAACTTAGAATTCCACGATCACCTCACTTTTAGAGGAATAGGAATTCACATGTTAAAAACGCTTATAGTGTATGAACAGAGACTTCGGAAAACATATCTTTATGTCAATCAGCACTGAGTTAATATTCATTGTTTGGCGTAATTTGAGATTTTCAAAGGCTGTTTCAGCGTAATGCGTCGCCTCAATGCCTATCAAACCATTTTACACAAATAGCTCAAATTATCTGGTCTCGTATTTCATACGATGACATGTAATTACTTTGGTGCCAAAGTTGGAGAACCGTGAATTCACAACGAATAGATAGTTCCTGTTGATGCCAAAAGGGTTTGTGCGTCAATTCTAAAACCTATTTTCAATGATTTCTTTTCAAAAACAGCCTCATGGAGTTACAATTACAATGCTAAATAAAATCAAGACAAATTAACATTCAGAACATGGCTTTGAGACAGTTTTGGTTTGATGGAACATTTTCAAAACAAAACTGTCATTACATTACATGTTCGTGGCTTGGAAGTTCACATCTAACCTAAATGGTCAACAATGCTATTGTTGGCACCAAGTTGGAACTGATAGTCATCTTAAAATCAACTTCCTTTACATAATGTAGTTTTACAATTTCTCATTCATATCAGCAATCATAACGGGTGATGAGATGATGTTAAGGAGTTTGTGATACTAAATCCTTTCACAATAAACAATTTATTTGCACACTCAAATGCTCATGACGAGATGTTCAGAGCGTATCTAGAACTGTGTGTGTCCGTACTCCATATTGGGCTATTTCAATTTTGCTCGATGAAAACCTTTACTTACTTCTTCTAATTACGACATTCATATCACTGTTTTAATGAAATACTAATCAATCTGGACATCTCGTCAGTCTGGACATCATGAACTGATGATATTGAATTGTTATTATTATTATTTTCTATTGTTTTCAAACTGTCAATTGTTATTTTAATTTTTCACAGTACAGTGTAGTGACAAATTTTACCTAAATGTTATTAATGTAACACTGAATAGGGAAGAACTGTCTCCCTAGATACAGTATTTTACTAGTTAGGGAGATAGGGTATCAATTTGTATTGCGTACTAACCTTTTTGTGAATAAAGAATTTATTTCTTATTATTTGTTATTTGCCGTCAGTAAATTTAATACAAGGTTTGACGTGTGAGTTGCCGCTTGTTCCAGTTAACGATGGCGATCTCCACGAAACCCTTCCTGTGGAATGTTCAAGGAAATTGCCTGCAATCATACAAATTCTCAAACAGGAAACGTTCACACATGCAGTCATAAACACTATTGAGATGAATGGGAAGATAACACCAGCCTTATGTAAGCATTGGCACATTACTTATTCAGGTGTTATATTTGAGGACAACTAATTCATCACAAACGGGTTAAACTCGAAAAATGTATCAATTTGGTATGTGGAAGAGAGAGCTTTTAGTGGAATTCCTATATGAAAAAACTAATATGAAACTTTATTTGCGTATACCTCGCGCCACGATTAAAGAGAGGGCGACGTTAGCGGGAATTATGTACAGTTATTGAAAAGTGACTACTGCATTCAAGGCCACCGCTCATAACTTGTGGCGTGAGGTATGTCATGTGACTTTATACAATATAATCGTAGAATTATTTTCAAGTAATAATAATAAATAAAACATCGAAACATCAAATAAAATCATTTCATCAAAGTAAGGAATACATATACTTCTTCTTCATAACATCGGAGAATTGGCGTGACACTATGTCATGTTGTCGATCCGTGTAGAAAAACATACATTTACAAATAGAAAAGCAATAAACTCTATGATACACGAGGAGGAGACGATATAATGCATAGTAACGACGTTGTACTCGCCTTATAAAGACAGCGAGGCTTTTTCGATCTACTTCATTCATCAACGTCACATATTGTATGTGTGTTTGTCTGAGAGGCGGGAGACAAGTATTCTTGTTGTAAATCTAACATTTACTTAAGTATTCGTGAGTAAACTTTTATCGAGCAACAAGGTACGCGAAAAATGACTTCTACCAGAATGAAATAACCGAGTTGTTAATATAATGTCTTATTTTATCTATTGTTTATCTAGCGATGTGATTCAGACACTTTTTTATCAACATGTTTGAGTTCTGGATAATATAATATATCAATATTGTATTTTCTAACACAAATTGGTAGTCTTACGTTTTTTTTTTTACAATTTTGAAGAGAGAAGGGTTCTTAGTTTGTAGACGATTGCTTTCGTTTTAAGAAGAATGAAGACTAGCAAGGCATATTAAGTAGTAAAAAGGATATATTATGTGTATTGGTTATTTTTAGTAATCAGTATCTTTTTAGTTACTTATTAGTTACTGCATAAAGCGTTTAGTATCCAACCAATAGTCTAGAAATATCCCGTCCCGAAAGGGTCCCGTCCATCTTCGAACAGGAAGATCCTCTGGAGCGAATAGCTAAGTGAGCGGGTGTCGACTAATGGCAAAACTACATGTAATTAGCATACTAACAAGAGGCCTGAAGATGTAATGGCAATCATCTGTAATGTTACGTGTCACAACTTTAGACATATGTATGATGTATACCCTGATGTATACCCTGGGCGATGCGCCACCTAGTTAAATTGCAGTGCTGTGTGTCTATCTCCTAGAAGTTGATTGAAGAACTCAGTAGCACTGGAATAGGAGGTTATAATGGCGGTACGATGGTTAGTAATAAGCTGATGATATGATGTTGCTGAGTCCCTCAGTCAACCGCTGAGATTACTTTTAGGAATATGTGAGTCCTATGCTGCGGCCCACGGACTCAGGTACAATGTAAAGAAAATCGAAATGGTTATGTTCCGATCCAGTGGTAAAACAGTTGAAAATATTCCTGTTCTATCACTATGAGAGGCACCTCATAAGAGAGTAACAGAGTTCAAGTACCTATGGTTCACGTGGCCACAGATGAATTGGACATTAAAAGGGAGCGCAGGGTGATGGCGGTCTGATGCAACACGCTGGCTCGCAGGTTTAATAGGTTGACAGGGGCTGTCAAACTGCCTCTCTTCAGAGCTTTTTGCGAGATCTTTTACAACTGCCTACAACACCCTGCGCGTCCGATATAACAATGCACTGAGGATGTTGCTGGGGCAGCCGTGTTACTGCAGCGCCTCCACTATGTTTGATGTAGCAAGGATATACAATTTATCGTGCAATCTTGGGAAAAATAATTATCTCAATTCGAACATCATTTAGCAGTTCTAACAGGATCCTCAGTGCACTTGCCTATAAAGAGGATATCCCTGGTAATTCTGGTTAGGAGTGCACTTAATTTGTAATGGATACTGTCAGAGTAATACGTTATATAAACCCTCTTGTCTATGACTTATCCTTAGACAATAAATATTATGTTATAATGCTATTGTTGTTTAATGTACATAGTTTAAAGTGACTACCTATATATTTGTTTATTTAACTAGCGTGTAATGTATGGATCTCATTTCTAATTGTAATGTTGTATCTGAAATAGACATTTGATTCAATCGAAGAGTAATAAAATGACATAATTGCTGCCGTATTTTGAGGTTACATTATGTCTAAACATAATATAACCTCAAAATACGGCAGCAATTTTAAATTCTTGATGTAAATCTTCCTTATTTATTGACCTTGATATATTTTCAAGTCTTTTTACAAATGCTGGCTGGACAGCCATATTTCTGAATTCTTTTTTTTTTATATTGTGTTTTTTTTTATAAGTAATAAGAAAGTAATATTTCATACGCCATGGTTAGGTCTCAACAATTCCAATCGGCAGTTACGTTAGAATAATATTTTAACAGAGTACCTATCAGCAAACAGACTTTTGATTGCACTGATCAGGAAATTGTGCAAGCAATATATTATCTATTACGGCTTCCTTACAACCAACTGTATTGCCGACATATGTAGCAATTTACCGGTGGCTTACTTTAGGTTTAGATTCCATCTCTAGTGCAAGATAATGAGTATCTATGAACCCGATATACAGGTCTTCAGAAGGATTCCTACTATACACTAACACTACGTTACCATTGGCATAGATTTTGTTCGGTGTTTCTCCCGTTTTTCAATAACTGTAACTTTACTACTGACATAGAACTCTGTTAACTTTTTACTGCCTGCGACAGTTACTAGTCGCAATAACTAGTAAGCTTATCTAGTATACTGTGGCATATATGCATTCCAGATATCGTCTCACCTCTTCTGCTATCAACACATGCTCCACCAAACATTGACCTTTTGACAGCGAAGAGTTCATTACTATTCAATATTTTTTCTAGTCGGGTTTTAACATACCAGCATTGTATCCCACAATAGGCAGTTATTTCGCTAACTTATTCGGACAAGCTTCCCCTTCATGTTCAATGCCAACATTGTCGGTTTTCGCCGAACATGTTTTTAGATGGGGAGCAAAAAACGTCAATGGGTTGTGGCCCTTTGATGTTCCTTCCCCACTGAGCAGCCGGGGCTGGGTGCTCCGCCGCGGTCGCGGGGACAGCGATACCGACAGACAGACAGAAATATACAACACTATATAGACGAGGCTCAGCAAGCAAGCAGTTCTCCGCGCGCCGTCAATCGGGGCGCCAGCGTCGCGCCGCGTGCTTCCATACATGTTATACGATATGACATCACTCGCCTCTTTCCGATAATCAGCCACAATTTTTGCAGTCTCCTGTTTTTATACTGTGAAGTATTGTACAGTGATATAAGTAACCAGTGATCCGAGCCACAAAACTCCATAAGTCATCCACTCAATAGCACCATTGGAACGCTTGCAAGGAAATATAAACATACTATATCTTCCCGGTGAGTTAGCCTATTGAATAGTTTATATGGCGTATTGTTGTCTATAACCCGTCAAATTTTACATTCAATGGTGAATTTGTCGATTAATAGTTTTGCTTTGTTTTCTTATATGAATTTCAGCTTTTATCTGATATGCAACTATAGTATTAAAATACATATAAGTAGGTACCTGAAGTTGATTGCAAAGTTCAGTCAATCGTCAAGGGATTAGAATACTTGCTATCTTTATACATTAGCATATTTAATAACTAAATAATATTCACTAGTATGAGTCATAACGAGTATACTGAAGTATATATATATATATATATATATATATATATATATATATATATATATACATATATTCTTATGTTAAAGTTTATACCTCACTCTTCAAAACTAACTATAATATCTTCTTTTATCTTTTATAAAGAAATTACAGATGTTTGGCGCTACATAAATCACACGCAGATCGATATTACCTACTACATATTTCAAGTCCGAAGCAAATACCTATATATAGCCCAGGCTATTTAGAGTTTCACCTCCGAATGTGGGATAATAAGCTGGTAATGTTGTCCCAAAAGTCACAATAAATTACGTATTCAAGGTGTCAAAAATAGTTTTGTTCCAAATATATTTAAATGATGATGATAATGAATGTTGATCATCTTCATAACAATTTAGGGCATAACATTCTAAATATTGTCTCAAGAGACACAATATATCACGTTCAATGAAACAAAAACGTTTTTGGCAAATATCTCGCTTCCTATCGTTCCAATGAGACGATATTTAGAATTGTATGCCTTCCAATTATTATAAAGATGCCAATCATCATTGGAATGATATTTTTTTAAAAATTAATTAATTAATTTAAAAAATAATTAAAAAATTAATTAATTAATTAAAAAATTAATTAAAAAATTAATTAATGAAAATTAATAAAACGAAATATTTGCCAAAACCGTTTTTTTTTTGTAACCGTTAAGACCCCCCTAAAGTATAAATAAAATTATTTTTGTTTGTTATTCCTGCAACTTATTTTGAAATTATGATTAAAAAATGCAAATTTGAGAAAATTCATAGAATTACATAAAAATTACAGATTTACATAGATTTAGAGATCACATTTTGCAAAAAATAAAACATCTGAGAAAACCTAAGTGAATACAACTTTTACCAATGTTATATTATGCTACTTTCAAACACACCTACACAAGATCCAGAGCTGAGCTGTCTTCTCGATACAGTAGTAGGTAGGTACTCGGCCATAAGACGGTAGGACGGACGGACCATGATAACATGAATAGGAAATAGGAAGATTGTCCCACCCAAAATTCTTTTATTTCGCTGTGGAATGTGAAATGAGAAATTAAACATGTGTCCACATGTTTAATTTCTCATGCTGGTATTATATGGTGATCCCCAAGATGTATGAAATAAATGCATACAGTATTTAGATATAGGAGACTCCGGTTGCATATTTTACATATTCCGGTTAGTTTTTATTGTGCACTTACTTTCCTCTCCTTAAAATGTTTCCTGTCATGTCTGGGGTGCTGGACGAAAACTCTTTTTAGAGATAATTTCGCCTTTGTGCTTATGTTTTGTGTTAATGTTACATGCGTATTTATTAGTGCAAAGGAGCTATATACGTAAATGAATGAAAATGAAATTAAATAATTTATATTAATTTCAACTTGATACGTTGATCTTGCCTTGCCTTGCCTTGCCAAAATTTCGGTCGGACCATGAGTGTCACTGATCTATAAGTATTATCTGTGATGTATGTACTACAGATAATAATTTACTACAATTATTTTTGAATTTGCCAGACTAACTATTATTCATAATTTTCCGATAATATTATCACAATAATATATTTTGTCGTTTTGTCCGAGGTCCTGCCTGCATTATTTTCCTGCTTCTGAAATAACCTTTAATATCTTGTATTTTATTTATGAAAGCCTGAAGGGAGTGAATCCCATGCAAAATGGGTTCTGGGTTCTGTCTGGCAGAATTTTTACCAGCGTTGCAGATATCTGCAATATATGCTGTGCGAGGCAGGGATTATTCACTGTGGGAATATATAGGCACCTACCTAGCTGACTTATAATTATTTCAACGCGTTGTGATTTTCATTAAAAATGTCTATTTTAACAGTCAATAAATGGATTATCTGTCTTTCTATCTATCTCTCTATCTTAGTCTTTTGATTGGTGCATTTCTACCAGGAATCTTTCTGGTGCTATCGTGTGTACCTACTCTCCTTATTGATATCGATCAGGTACTTGACTGATAAGTTGGTGCTGATATAAATGATTACTTAGACATTCTATTTAGATGCTTCTTCTTTTTGATTATTGACATAATATCATGAAATGTTTCTATTCATAACTTCAGTGGATCATAATAATGCCTTTCTAAATACCTTACTTCGTGCTTTTCAGGTTTTTGTTCAGTGCACTTGATAGAATCATTATTGATATTGACGGAGTCTCCGTTTCAGCTTGGGCTAAAATGCTTCGTATCTCTGTCCGGATTTTCGGCTCCTCTGCCGATTCTCGTGGAATTTTGTGAAGTGGATCGATAATTATTAATTATATATATAGTATTATTTGTCGATTCAGTTTTTTTTTTTCAAATGGCGAACATATGGGGATTGAAAATGTTTTTTTTTTAAATCCCCAAACGCGACTTTAATGCGACTTTATACTTGATACAATAATGTAATAATGCAATAATGTAATAATGCAATAATGCAATATTCTGAGTCCTGAGAGCGATATCGAATATGTGGTGTCTTACTGCTACTTAGCTCTATTCAAGATCAAGTATAAAGTTGCGTAAATTGTCTTGTACGAGCAATATTTAAATTTTCTTTGTAACCTGGAATGGGACAGGCACCGATGATATAACCCTAAAGTTGTTGAAGTGAAATTCGTAATGAAATCCTTGGCATTTTTTCGATGCTTGTCGTGAACCCTTCAAGATTGAGTGTTTGCGACAAGGATAATAAGCATGACTTCTGTAGCTTGTTCCATTACATGTTACATGCATCGTTCGTTCGAAATACGAAGCGAAGTAACGATCGTAGCACAACACGGAATATTCGCACAGAAGTGAATGTTTTTACTTTTTGCGGGTGGCCCTTATTTCTCAAAATATTAACTGTGAATATGCTTAAATTGATAAATGATTTCATACTTAGTTATCCACTTTCTTATTTTATACTTACTGACGAATCCAGCCCCTGCTGTGGCACAAACAATTCTTAGGATACTTTATCAAACAATTAACGTATGCATGCAAAAATATCATTCAATACTTCATAAAGTCATAGGTTAGTACAAATACGTAGAATCTATCCCGGGAAGTACCTATAGTGATATTGTTGTAGTAGATGTTCCGTGGATGGGGGCGGGCGTCGACGACGTCGGAAGTGGAAGGAAGCAGGCGCGCGCTTCCTGAATTGAGCACTTACGAAGATGGAGAGCATCTTCCGTGAATCGGCGTCGAATAGAAAGAATCTGATCATGGTTTTGTAGCCATAAACTCTCGGTAAGATGTCCGTCATCGAAGACCAGGGCAGGCAAAATTGTGAGAGAAAAGTCGAACTGAAATGTTCGACTTTTCTCTCAAAATAATACAATACAAGCCAGAGGTCCCAGGTTTGAATTCGGGTCGGGGAGGGCAATTTAAATTATTTATGTTCGTGACGTTTGCTGCTTCTGGTCCCCACGAAGTATGATATCCTAGTGTAGCCCCACATCAAGCTACACAATTACGTGGATCACCAAGGTAGAATAGATGTATTCCTTTCTTCTCCATAAACATCTTTTGATTGCATTGACCTATAAGTTTGTTTTTTTTACAAATCAAAAGACTTAAGTAACCTATATAAGTATGAGCATACTTTCCTGTTGCAGGCGGACCGATTGTGCAACGCACTTCCTTGCACTATAAGAGAAGAGACAGCCCCACTCTTTTCTCTTTCAAAACTGGCTAAAACTGCACTACCTCTGTCTTTCATTGGCGAGCGGGCGATGCGTCTATTTTTTTTAATTTAACTTTGACTTCCCTCTCTTTTAAATGTTTTCTGTCATGTCTGGGGTTCCTGGAAGAAATCTCTTTTTAGAGATAAGCTCGCCTCTATACGTATGTTTTTTTTAATGTTACATGCTTATTTATGTGTGCAAATAATATACGTAAATAAATGAAAATTAAATGAAATAATCTATATTAATTTCAACTTGATACTCTACACTTGCCTTGATAGATAGATGAGGACGGATGGACGGACAACGAAGTGATGCTTTAGGGTTATATTTTCCCTTTTAAAGTACGGAACCCTAAAAACAATGATGATAGCTTATATCAAATAGGCAATTGACGTAAAAAAGTAGCACATCCACCTACATTCAGTGTTATCAAAATCATCGCGTAAAAAGTACAACTAGGTTGTAAACAGCTGTCACTGTTGCGTACGGCAGGGATTCCCAAAGTGTGTGCCGCGGCGCCCTGAGAGCAAACAGGGGCGGGCGCTCCGTTCTACCCGGCTCCAGAAATTAAACTTAGGTTTTCCCGGCTACCTTTTCTTTCTACCCTTTTCATGCAAAAGCTCCATCAGAATTATTTTCGTAAGAAGAAGAGAGTCTTATTAAACTCCCTTGAGACACGAGCCTTAAAACAAGATAGAATTGGATATCGAAATTTGATTTACAGAGTTGAGTTCAGACGGTCCAAAATGACTATCCAACTTTGAGTTTGAAAGCCCTTTGAATTCTCATTCCCTTTGCAATATTTAATTTATATGAAACCGGATTTTTAGCTGTAGTAAAGAGCAAATATCGCACAAAGATCTATGTGGAGCAAGAAATCAGAGAGTAGTCTCAAGCCTTATCTCACGCTTTGCAAATATGTGTGACGTTCACCAAGCTAACACTTCCTTGCCATTGTATTATTTTGTTAATATTAATATATATTTTTTTTATTTTTATTTTTTTTGAAGATGTTTTAATTTTCGTTAGGAACCCCTGGCGTACTTACGGCATGTAACACTTTTACACGAAAACAGTTGCTATTGTTATTCAGTTTCGTTTATGAACATATCAACCACAAAAAATATTATACCTATTGTATCAAGAGACACGATGCGATTCGCATGTCTCATGCTTAATCGAGCGTGACAGTCGGGACAATAAACACCTCTAATACACTACAGTTTAGTCCAAGTACCACTTACTAGACGAAGCCTCTTGAGAAATAAATGATAGTCTCATATTATATTCATGAGCGTAAGGAAAAAGAAGTAAAAGCCAGCCCTTCGTTCCGCTTGATATGTTGTCGATGCAGAAATATAACAAGAAGGCCGGGAAACGTAGATAGACTGGTAATCACTTTTAATAAATTTACGTCAATATCCAATGCTCTTCGCATTTTGTTCCTTTAAGAAAACTTTTGAGAGATCATTTGATCTGTTAGCCCTTGCTTCGGTGGTTCATTTCATCTCATGTCCCATAATTCATAAATATTTATGGGAGATGTTTTTCTATCTAAGCATTATATTTATCTATATAAGTATGTGTATCGTTGTCTAGTACCCAAGATACAGGGAATCCTAGTTTGGGGCTAGATCAATGTGTGTAAATAGTGTCCAAGTTATTATTATATTATTATTACTATTATTTAAAGCTGCAGCGATGCTCTGGCCCCCTCTAACAAACGTGCGTGTGATTCTGTTCTTCGCCATACTGTTTGAGATTCTTATCTCAGTATGTATGTATGTATCCCGTCCCGGTATGTAAGTATGATATGATGTACCAACCTAAAGGGGTTTAGGAGTTGCCTTGCTATGAATAGAGTCTCGTTGTAAATCGGGTGGCGCTAATAACCGTTCCCTCGTGTCTAGACTGAGGTGAAGCAACGAGAACCGAGGGTAGGCTAGCCCCACTGCGCGCCCCCAATACACAAACTGAGTAATCGAATTTGCTTTCCCACCTGCCCCGATGCGATGTTGCGCTCAGAAAACCCGCAACAAGAACACATCATATCATCCAAGTAAATGCTCCCATACAGTTAAAGAACTTCACTGTTATGTCAGTCAAAGTTAGCAATCATCACAAATTGCGGACTGAAATAAACACAGCAATTTGCTAGCGTGTTTCCTTTGGGATCTCTTAAATATCTTCCTTACAAATGCGTAATTATGCAGGCATTCATGGAACAGTCGCAGGCGCGGGTGTGCAGTGTGCGTGCCGTTATCGAGTTTTACTGAGTCCGAGGGTGCCTAAGAGCACTTTTAGGTGTTTAGATAACTGGGCGCAGTGGGCACAATGCCCAGGCGCGGCCACGCATTCCTAACGCACACCAACTTGAATACTATTCATAACTTATTTTATGACCTTTCGCACGGCAAGTTGGCCAAGAGTGCCGTTGCTAGTTTCGAATGTTGTCCCAATCGTAAAAGAATTAGGGACGGCTAATATAAGTGTACAGTCAGCACATTATGTATACAATTAGCAACTCGATTCGTGGTGGTTGAAGTTTTGGACACAAACCATTTTAAAATAAAGTTAATGAATGACAGCTCCCACTGCAACATGGCTGTTACGTCAGTCGCTGTATTTTCGCTCGTATTTTTTCGACTTCTGAGCTAAAAATAGCAACTTCGCCGCTTGATTTTGGGTTCTCAGGCGGAAAAAAATATATTCCTAACTCGTTCGCAAAGGCTTTTTAAGAACCGGGAAGTTTACGGTACGAGCCGAAGGCGAGGGAAACTCGTGGGAAATGTACTATTTCAAAATGCAGTGATTACAGTAATTTCAAACTACAATATTGAAATATTTTGAATAGTTACCTGTTTTAACGCAAGAACCATGTCAATATTTTTTTAGATTTTTTCTAGTCTTCAAACTACAATAAATTTAAGGAAAATTATGTCTACTTAACAATTTTAGGTATTTGGGAAGTTTATAGCGCTTCAAAGCGCATTTGACAATACCCATCGCTTTAATATTCGTACAGGAAAGGACCTATGCACAAATATGGGTATGGGTATGCAAGTTTTACAAACTTTTACATTATATAGCTCTTATATATCATAACTTTTATATATTACAAAAAGCATATGTAAAAGTTTTAGGTGATAGTCCCGAAAAACCGATGTTTCCACCGTTTCCAATTTAATGCAAGTATCCTCTAACTACAGAACGACAGCAATAAGTGGATTGGATATCTCTGTGCTGTAACTGTCGTCATTGGCAGCCATTGAAATTCCTGCCAGAACATTCCAAAGTTAGTGGAGCTTATTTGAACGCAGCAAACGCAATAACGAGGACAAAACAAAACCAAAACAACAAAACCATGTTCAATGCGTTAATCTCCAAACTTATATGATCGCTATACTATGCGTGATGCCACTTATACGCCGCATGGTACAAATTCATATACATCAGCGAAGTGCCTGGTTCATATTCCATAATAAAAACCTTTGCTAAAAATCGAACTACGCCATTTAAGGCCCAAGATCACACAAAACCTCTGAAGAGAGCTTAGGCAAAAAAAAAAATCCAATAAATTCATATATCTCAAAAATTATTTGTTATTCACACAGAGATAATCTAGTTTAAATACTATGTCGTTACGCGATTGGTTTAATTTGGCTCGATCGTAAAAATCCTGAACATCGTTGATATTTAAAAGGAGATTCAATCATTTTAATATAACATAACTGATTTTTCTCCTGATTTTATACCTAAATTTTCCTTTTTTAAGGCTCCGTATTAATCCTTAAATTTTAACAATTAGCTTATTTCCGTTTTTCAGTAAATTCTAACAAACACCTAATTTTTAAAGTATCCGGGCGGCCCGATGCTATACCGCGCCGCCCGCTACCCCGCCAGTTCCGCTACCCGCCAGTAGACGACGGGCGAATGCGGCGCCCCTCACCTCAACAGCTAGAACTGGGCCTTAATTTCTAGTTGAAGAAGGGTATCAGTCTACTGTTCTAAAGAATATACAAAATAAGATACAACATACGTCTGCGATAATAGCACACTTGTATTATTCAAGACGGATGTGAGGAGATGTGTGAATTTTTAGATTTATTTAAATAAGTTTAAGAGAAGAGATACATTTATTCATTAGATCCAAGGAAAGCGAGGACTATACCATACTATATCCCCTGATGTCGATTGATGTGCTTGTTAACAATTATGTTGTCAACGCATCATATTACAATTACATACATGGTCTTCCTAATTGCCGTGAACTATTGCGCATCACTGTTATTAGGTTACGTTAGTCCAGTGCGGCCTGGCCTTCTGCACCAGGTGTCACGCTTCCAGTCAAGGGTAGTCCGTGGAATAGGTTCTGTGTGTTTATTTCACTCAGAAAGAGTGCAAACTGCTTCTATTGCCCAAAACTGCGGGCACAGAATCAGGGTTTAGGAATTTGTGTCTCACAGTCAACTTACTCTCACCAGACCCCAACCAAACAGAATGGCTGCCCTTACTGGCTTACATTTGAATGCATATGTGAATTAAGCGAAGCAAAACTATTGAACAAGCCTCAATTGCACACGAAGTTCAACTTAACATTTTAACTATTTCTCACCAATTTTAATTTTATATATCTAGAATAAGCAGTTCCTGTTATTGTTTATTCCGAACGCCTAGTAGTAACTTTCCCAGTCCATGATTGATTTTTTCGTCCTTGTTTAAAACTTACGGCAATAATATTATTCCTCATGAAGACAATGGGTGATTGATTCACATTCGAGTAACATAAACAGGAAAACGGACTGCCATCTAGTTCCTTACCATCTCTGTATAAGTACCAGTGGTTATACAAGCCTACTTACAATATGTAGAGTTAAAAGTAAGTATTGTAACCACGTCACAAATCATAAACATGAATTGTATATTATACAACTCCTATAGACCATCAAATTAGAGTTCCCGTAGTTATGAAGTATGGTAATTTTACTTAAACGATAGGCTGAATAGCTGTTCTCTGGGTAAACTGCTTGCGTTGCCTATTAACTTGTCAATTGCTTACAATACTATTGTTGTTAATGTACATAACTATCTACTACAGTTAAATATATTCATGGCATATTTTGGTTTAATAGCGAGACAATAGTTATTTTTTTTTGTAAATTGACTACGATAATTATGTAAATATCATACCTCTTATGAATGACAGTAAATAGATACTAGTTAAAGTTATCCTGTTGGGCCAAACAATACTTTTTGCAATTTTTAAATTGCCTTAAAGTTTAATTGTAGATATGTTATATTATAATCACTAAGTAAAACACTTAAAAAAACCGACTTCAAGTTCAAGCCCTATTTCTTCCTCCCCTGTCGGGATCCGAATATCTTCTTTGATGAAACTATTGGTCTGAGGCTAAAAGATAGAACCATACCACCATCAATTACTACGTTTCAGGCAACATTTGGTTACGGAGATGTGGAGCGTCGTATGTTGCCTCTTATATTAAGGTGGGTCCAGACATGTTCTTTTGTCCGTAAAGTACATCCGTACCGTATGAGCGTCGCGATCCAAGAACGCCAGTTTGGACGCCCGGTTCGGCTGTGATCCAAGAACACTACGGTACGGTGGTAGAGCGCGTCTTAGTTCATGAGCTAGATTAACATATAGGATACTTTTTATCCGACTGCACCATAAGGAGGGTAACGTTATCTCGGTAAATGATAATTAAGCTAGTAAAATAATAAAGCTCACTTTTCACTATCTAATACCGACATATTATATCCCGCAGTGAAAAGTGATCTAAATACAATACAAATATACGGACCGTGAAAAAAATGCAAACAAAGAACGTAAACACCACACGTAATTCACCAATTAAAAAAAAAAAAAAACAGACATTATTTCTTCCCCGGTCGGGATGCGAATGTCGTCAAAATACACGAAAACAAGGCTACGAAATCTGTCTGTCTGACGGTCAAGTCCACACGTATTGCATAGCATTAGAAACGAATACAGTCAAACCTGGATAAGCGAGAGTTCAAGGGAGCACAATCTCATTCTCGCTTATACATAGAGGTTTCTCACTAACCCGAGTTTCTCGCTAATGCAGGTACATGGGTAACGTTTCTCTCTTATAGAGGTACGCTACGCAGCAATAACAAGTCACAGCAAGTACGAACGTAGTAAATATGTAAATATGTAATATGATTTTTTGATTTTATAATTTTATAATAGGTGGATTCAGGTAAATTAAACTCCTTCTGAATTTCATTTCGCGATTTTCCGGATTCAAACGCATTCACTATTTTAAGTTTATCACTTAATAACAGTACTTTAATTTTCCGTTTTGACATGATGCAGAACAGAACTTTCTTTCGCAATTGATAAATATAAACTGAGTAAGTCCGACAAACAGGACGGTACCTACACAGGCACACGTGTCCATTCGAAAAGAATGCGATAGAAAAACGACTCTCTCTTACAGAGTTTTCTGTTTCTCGCTAATAGAGGTTTTGGGAGCTTAAAACGACGGGTCCTGGCTATTACTATCACTTATAGAGTTTTCTCACTGACTGTTTACGGTACCTACAGTCAGAATTATTCTAATGACACTCTCCTTAACCACCACTGATAAGTAACAGTATAGCAATAATAAGCAATTTCATTTATCTGGATGATATCATAATTCCAGTCTTTTTGCTTACAAACCAATCTACTGGACTTATTTCTAATTTTCAAAAAATAGAACCAAATTGGATGGTCAAGCTTTCAATTAAAAAAAGAATTTTTGAAATCGGTTCATATATAGTACTAGTTTTGAGGTTTTAAACAATCATTTCAAAAAAATACAACCGCATTGAGAACTCTCCTCCTTTTTTGAAGTCGGTTAATGAATAAGCCAACACCCGAGTGGAACTTTCTAGAAGTTTCAATCGCCTGCGGTAAATTGATGTTTACGTGACATAAGTATTTTCCAATATTACTATACATTACCTAATTGCAACTGAACACGCTATCTTTCACCGATTCACCGAAAAATATCGAAACACAATATTATGAAACAATGTGCATATAAGTGGATATCCGTATCTTAACATGAAAATAAGTCAATTAACCCGGTACGTTCAACGACCGTTATAGATTTTGAATTGTATTACCATGGCATAAGTTTCTAAATCGTGATGCGTCATAACCAGGTCCAGATATTGTGTTATTGGTTATATTATTGTTAATATTCTATCTTAACCAATATTGGTGAATATTGGTTAAGAATATTGTGATTTCTGGGAATTTAAATGACTCTAAGCATCTGTCAAGTAAATAATAATTTGGTCAAGGTTTACTTAAACCCTATTGCATCTTTGAGTTCGCCTCCGAGTTCTAATAAAATCAACAGTTGAAGTCTTTATTATGACGATGGTGGACTCTTAATAGTTTAAAGTCGTACCAAACATGGTATTTTATCTCTGACCTGATAGCGGCCGGCGGATATTCCGTTTCCGTTAGAATATACTCAAAACTACTACCAGACACTTTGTTAAATATGACATACCTATTTATAGCTAAAAATGATATATACATTTATTAGTTATTTATACATATCATATAACTGATATAGAAATTTATTACTTATACCTATTTTACCTAAAATAATAAAGGGTTCTTCACCAACTCGACACAAGAGACTGGACACACGTGTGTCCAGTTGGTGAAACTCAAAATTATAAGGGTTTAATACCTTGGACACTATTTACACACATGACCTAGCCCCTAACTAGGTTTCCCTGTATCTTGCATACAAGACAACGATACACATACTTATATACATAGTCAGGTCATAAGTTCTGTCACATGTGCAATATGAAATAATTTAGACATGTTTATTATTTATGTAAACATTTATATAGCAAAATGAACTTAATAAAACATAGATTCTTATGGTAATAAAGTTTATTCAAAATTACCCCCGCGATTTTGAATACAGGCCTTTATTCTGCGCGGCCAGTCGTCTATCGCAGCACGAACGAGGTCCATGTCAATATCGGCGGCTGCCTTAATCAAGGATGCCTTGAGTGACTCCAAATCAGGATGAGGCTTTGAGCAGGCCTTTTCCTCCAAGTGTTGCCATATCTTGTAATCTAACAGACTCAAATCTGGACTGGAGGAGGGCCAGTCTTCGTGCCGGATGAAGTCGATTTCACGCGCCGCCAGCCAGCTTGTGTGCTTTTCGCTCTATGAGCTGGCGCAGAATCTTGTTGGAATACCCAGTGCCTGTTATTAAACATGGTATGAGAAACAGGTTCCACAAGGTTCTTGAGGACTGTATTTTGATACACAACTGCATTCGTTTTTACTCCTTTCTCACAAAAATGTACCTCAGTTAAGCCCCAATAAGAGACTCCCAACCAAACCATGAGCGAGGATGGAAAATGACCTCGTTGGACACGCGGAATAAGGTTGCTCGCTTCTTCACTGCTGTGTGCGTACACCTTATCATTTTGTTTGTTGTAGCTCTCTTCCACGGTGAAAATTTTTTCATCCGAAAAGAGAATTTCCCGATGCTTTTTTCCCGCGTACCGCTTCAACAAAGCGCGGCATCTCTTCAGTCTCGGGTCCATTAAACGAGCGTCCAAACGATGTGCTGTTTTTCTTCGATATGCACTAAGCCCTAAGTCTTCATTTAACACCCTTTTCACCGTGGTCCTGCTTAACCCCATCTGAAGGGCCAACAGTTTCTGCTTACGCATGGGATTTCTTTGAATTCGCGCTTTCACAGCTTTTATCACTGCTGGAGTCCTAACAGAGCGAGGGCGACCACTTCTTGACCTGTCATCTACACTAGAGTCTTCATTGTATCGTTTTATGGTACGATAAACGAATCTTTTGGTTATATTCAAATTTTTCAGTAAGTCGAAAATCTGAATTGGCGCGTAACCGCAACGATGCAACGCAATAACTGCGACACGGTCTTCTTTAAGTGGCCACTCCATATTTAAAAATGAGGAAAATTCTAAAAAGTACACATTTTTATTTTCATGAAAAATTCGAAATTCGAGTTCAATAAACTTTTTTGTGGCCAGCGTTCTAAATTCAAAAGTTTTTATTGTGTGACAGAACTTATGACCTGACTGTGTATATAAATATTATACTAAGATAGATAAACAACCATGACTAGGGTACAAACGTCCGTTCTCATCAAACAAATGTTTGCCCCCACAGGGACTCGAACCCGGAACCCTTGGCTTCGTAGGCAGGGTCACTGCTGACTCGGCCATTCGCGTCGTCAAAAATACAAAAAACAATAAATCTAACATTTACAGCAAAGCGCGCCTCGGACGCGCTAAAAGTTTTTTTCCGAACAAACAAAAAAATAGAAAACGGCGTATTATTTTAATGTTTTCTCTATATCTCTTCTATAACTCATTTATTATTGAGTTGTGTTGTGTGGCATCCTCTACCCCGGTTTCTTACTACCATGTCTATCTAAACTAATCATTTGATAATTGATTCCAAGAGATTGAACCAAGCTGATGTTGAGCGTCAGTTCACAATCACTGGAATTCCCAGACTTGAGGAAGGTATTGTGAGTAAAAAACGCATTCTTTCGCATGATTCATAATAATGAATACCTCGCCATTATGTATGCTGATACCTGTTATGGTTCTTCTGGCGCAGATCGCCCTGCATATTATATTACGATTATATAGGAACATACCTGACAAGAATGTTTCAGTAAATTGCACAACTCATAATTTAAAGTAAAAATAAATACTATGTCAAAATAAAATCCACACACCATATCCGATCTTCGATCGATATATTTCTTATCTATTACAATACTTTATCTAGAATTCTAAGCTCATTCAATACTAACTCTATATGATTATTGTTTTTTGAATTTTTTTGTGATCTGTGCTCTGTGCGCTCTGTGCACAACAACAACAACAACAACAACAACAACAACAACAACAACAACGTACAAAAAATCATAATTTTTTACAATATTTATTATAATTTTGCTAACACAATAGTAAGATCACATACTATTGCAAATCCGTTTACATTGTAGATCGATTCTAAAATATGCTATCATACTATAATCGAGTTGTTCTATCGATCAAATCTTTACATCTCTATTCACTATTCACCTCTATTCGCCTTCCGCGAACTACTTAGTAACCGACCACAAACTGTTAATCAATAATAACTAATGTTATCAATACAATTGACAGCTTTGAATCGAATCAGACACCAACGAGTATGGAAAGTGTTCGATTGATTGAACAAGGGCAGACAAACCCACTTTCCGACTCATTGCTTCGATAGACACGACACGACTCATTATTGAACTTATCTACCATTACATCGAAACAACGTGAATAACAATGATTGACATTGATTTAATACGATTATGCCCAATATTAAGTTGAAGTTTTTTACGCAACCAAATTGAACTTGCCACGAAACGGAAAAATGGGAAAAAATAACATAATAAATATTACAATCTTCTTATATGCCTGTTTGATATTCACCCGTTATTTATTACCAGTGTTCTGAATACCTTGAAGTGCAACTAAAACAAAAGTATGGACATGACTTTTTAGCGGTACTCAATTTCAAAATCAGTCGTTACGTTGCAAAGATATCCAGAGCTTCTCATGTTTCGTTTCTTCGTAAATCTTTGAAATATTTATTTTAAAGAACTTGTACAAATTGTAAATTAATCTTAACAAAGAATCATTTGGCATCGTCCGATTTGAGCAAGAGCAGGAGCAGGAGGAGGATATCAAAAATTTAATGAGGCTGAAGTAAATATCGACCTTTATTTTCTCCATTGAGTAAGCCAAGCCACGGTGATTTACGCTTCGAGCGTCTCTCTCTAAAGTAGATTTATTCAAATGAAAACAAACATAGCCCTTTCGAAAAGTCTAATACTATTTCCGGGAGCTCAGCAATCTATTTTAAAATTATAATACCTTGAACCTTGGACAATATTTACACACATTGATCGAGCCCCAAACTAGTTAGGAGCTAGATCAATGTGTGTAAATAGTGTCCAAGGTATTTAAAAATTGTTTCTGGTTTCAGTGGCATGTTTGCGTACTTAAAATATGCAGTGTTGTCGCGATTATTTATTGTATTTAGGTTTTAGAATTTTTTCGCAGACTCTTCATTCTCAGCGATAAGATAAAGTCACATTTTTAGTGTTCATTTTCTTCAGAGTCATATATCTGACAAACAGTTTCGAATTTTGATTTTTTTTGTTAGCTAACCTAGAGTGTAGGTGTGTGTAATGTAGATGAATTATAATGAATATGAGAAATAACATAAGGCTTTGAGTGCCCAAAGAAATTTATTTCACATTCTATTTTCTTATAATGATTGAAAATTCAAACTCCGATTGAGACCCTTATTTAAAAAAATCTAATAAAGTTCCGATATTTGATTAGTAGTCGAGTTCCGGAAATTGAGTACCGGTTTAAATTCATGTCCATACTTTTGCTTTCGTTGCGCTCCAAGGTATTCAGACCACTGTTTATTACATTGGTCATTAAATAATCAATTGACTGATATTTGCTCTTGATTGCAATTACAGATAACACAACGTCACGCCATTCTCATACGGGGTGTCTACGTTTAGCCAGTTATTCGATACTCCATTTTGGGTGATATGGGACTAGCTCATCGCCGCATCTATAGCGATATAAATGTTCCTTCGCGATCGTAATTGTACATTTTGTAAATCTCACAGAACTTTTGGATGGCACCTTAGAAATGAATATTGATTGATTTTTGTTTTCAAACCCAATGTAAAATAGGCACGCGATGCAAAATAACTGATAGTGTACTCTCCTCTATCAAGTGGTATCATGTCGCAAAGTAGCAGGGCCGAGGAGACGTCTATTTGAAACTCTTGATGTAGTTGGAACGGAGCCAAGAGCGAATGTTTACTAAACTGTCTGGCTACAGAGCGAGGCATCTGATACAGTGCAGGTAATGCTTCCTACGTGATCTTATGACTCACTCTTTACACACGGAAGCTTTGATAATACATAATACTGGAACATGCTCCTACCAGGTACGTGAAGGAAAACACTAAAATACTAACTATACAGGGCTTAACAGAAAGGGTAATAGGGGTAAGGAACATTATTCTGAACAGCACTGACTGAACAAGACTGTATGGGGTTAATCTAGCTCAACACAGACCTTCCTGTAATAATTTTGTAGTTATTTATTCCTGCTTATTAATCATAATAATAAAAAAAACATATTTGTAATAGTTAAGCACAACCTATTTTTAAAAGAGATCTAAAAATCAATGATTTTCTACGCCCTGCTTCTCCCACAGTGGTCCAATGTAGAGAAGAGGCAAAAAATAACGTTTGCTAAGTATATGTAAATATTATTAATATCAAAATAGCCTTGAACCAAATTTGTGCTAAGTGAATCGGTTCAACTCACTACTCAATAAACTGCACTCTACAATAAATGTGTTTTGTCCTCGAAATTGCATTTATTTAATTGGAGAGAATGTCCGACTGGTCAATCAATTTAAACATTCTGTGAATACCAATTTTTAAAAGATTATAAACAGAATACAGAAAAAAATGCTAATGTTCCTGGATTAGTACTTATGCTGCCTACACAGTCTTAAAACTGCAGCTTGATGATAACGTGAGTATTAAAATGAGGTTGATTATCTCGCCGGATGTAGATCTTCAAATCTTAGTGTTCGCAAACAGTTTTTTGTCTACAATTTAACTTTAGTTGTTCACTACAGCGTCTTTATTTATTTAGAACTGTAGTAAAGGTATCACACACATAGGGTATGTACAGTGCACCAGGATTAAGTTGGTCCGGCCTAAATACTAAATCATCAATAATCATTTCTTCCAAGAAGTTTTCGCCGAGAAGTTGTTTCTGAAAACTTGAACTTCAAGTCTTGTGACTCACCACATCGAAGGTCGTCGGCCTGTCCGTCCGTCCGATACCGCAGCAAATTGCCGGTTTTCGGCGGAAGTCCCAAAAGTTTACTACCTGCAAAAAACACAGCCTTAGCGGTCAGATGATCACGACTTTTGTTGAAATCAACAGAACCACTTGAGAACATCAACATGAGATTAGAAGTTGAGGACGTTCTTCCGCAGTCCTTCAATGTATCTAACTAAAGTTTTGACGACCTCTTTGGCACTACGGTTGTGGCTCTGACTACCATGCGAGAGGTCCCGGGTTCGATCCCTGGCTGTGGATAATGACAAAAAAGCCAGGTTTTGGAATTTGGTCTTTAAATATGTGTGTGATGACGCTGATTCTGGTTCCCACGACACAGGGTATCCTAGTGTGGGATCAGAAGCAATGTATGTACCTGTATATAAATATTTATGTTTATCTTATGTTTAATTTTATTATCATTGCCTGATTTCACCAAAGTTATAAATTCCTTACAAGTACAATATATGATAAATATGCGAATCCCACGATTATTCATCGCTTCTAACCCAGCAACATGATCAACGACAGCCATAACTATCCAACCGCATGTTCACAGTTAAACCGCATTATGTGTCTGCAGGTGTAATGGATAATACATTAGTGACCAAACTAACTTATACTAACTGACAAAGTGACTGCAAGTGTGCGCGTGGGCACAGATTGCCGCCGCGACCTCGACAGCAAGCAGTGTCGCACGCGCTTTCTGACGAGGCAGAACCGGGGGGTCTATTAGCCATAAACTGATACATGATTGCAGTCTAATTCAGTAAACTCGTATTTTATTGGATTAACTAAGGTCATGTTAGCAAAGAGACAACGTATAGTATTTATTTATAGATGTAGGATTGTAGCAAATAGCCCTAATGCGGAGTTTTCTTATAATAATATATAATAATAATAATAATACCTTGGGCACTATTTACACACATTGATCGAGCCCCAAACTAGAATTTCCTGTATCTTGGTTACTAGACAACGATACACAAACTTAGATAGATAAACAACCATGACTAGGGTACAAGCATCCGTTCTGATCAAACAAATATTTGCCCCCACCGGGACTCGAACACGAGACCCTTGGCTTCGTAGGCAGGGTCACTGCCGACACAGTAATTCGCGTCGTCAAATATATGTAATAGAAATATATGGAAATTATGCTTTGATATAGCAACAATAGGCGGTTTAACCGATTAAAAATACAATTTTATTTAGAATCGTAATATACGGGCCCTCGTACAGTTATTACCATTGCAGGCACCAGCATTCTATTAGCTTGAATGCAAGGAATATAATTTTCCTAGGTAGGCAGATGGAAACAAAACAAATCTTGCTAACTTGACAACTAATTTACGTCCATCCTATGCTCACAGTGCAGAACTATAAATAACCACGTTTTGCCAAGTCTGATGCTATTGAAAACGTGAGTTCAAACTGAGAATAGCTGACATTAAGTCCTGACTGCATCAACGCTGCGGTCGGTGGTAGAGTCATGTTGGAGCCAAGGCTACAATTTGCAGAATTATTTGAAACGAACCACAAGTGTTTTGCAAATTAAGTAGCACGATGCCACGAACTTCATTGTGAAAACGACATTGCGGTTGTTGAAGACGAGACCCTAACAGAAACATGAGCTGTCGGCGAAAGAAAACTTAAGCAACACGAATCCGAACTAGCGTTATAATATAATTCGTTTGAAGCACATCTTGTTTCTGCATCGTCTTATGCATTTATACTTTGTCCACTTTATTAATGGTCTTTTGACATTTCCTTATTGCGCTCTTATTACGCAATATTTTTCATTTCAAACGTCAAAAATTTAGGTTTTGAGCTTTCAAAAAACCATTAATAGAGTGGACAAAGTATTATACTCAAAACTGCATCGAACAATGGCATTCAAACGTCTACCGAGATATCTCAAGTCTTTGATACTCGAATGTTTTGCATTCTTCTTTGCTGATGGCGTAGGTAGTTTCGAAATCCTCTACCTACGATAGGCAGGCATGCTTAGAACGAGATCAATTGTAGTTGTATTGCAGCATTATCTTCCCAAGTCAGGATCAGGAACGATGTCTCAATTACTAACACGGAAATCATAATTATCGAGCGATAGACGAGACGCGAGCGAGCCCTGATTGATCCCTCACGCTCACGACGGCCATGGAAGAATTGCAGGGTAGCTCTATTGCACCGTGTGCATAGAAAACTCTTCAGTGGTTATGTTTTGATTTGGCCACTCGGAGATTACACCCAACCTTTAGTTTACTAAAGCTATGAAATTAGTTAAATTCCAAAACGTTCAACTGCCTAAAAATATTTTGCGAATGAATCGAAGAAGCACTAAGGTGCTTTGGAGGAGAATGATTATGATGGGATTTACGATGTTACGAGAAGCAGCAGTCACGTTCAAGGTAACCTACAAAACTGATTGTTCCTACTTCCTACGACGTATGGTGTATGAAATATGACCAATATTTGCCAACAAGATGTCACATTAAGCACGAGATAGTCCATTTGTAAGCAAAACAGTGTAATACGAGAATATTACTTAAATTTGTGGTCCTCGAAAAGTTATTTGAGTAAAATCATGGACTAACAATACTGGGTAAAATTATAATATCATGGATATTTTATTAATTTAGAAAGTATATTATTTCAAGAGTTGCTTAATTGGTATGGCTAATTAAGCGATTTAGTCAACTAAAATTCACTTTTCAACTTATAATATTCAGTAAAGTATGATTAGAAGGTAGAGTATAAGTTGATGTTGGAAAGTCTTGTTCATTGAATTGAATAATTAAGGTTTTTCCTATATGGGACGCAGGCGCACCTCTTGTGATAACTGATACTTAATTAATCTGAAATTAATCTACTGATCAAAATTACCTACTTACAGATTTCTTTGGAGTTCTGTTCTATGTTCTAAAAAGTAGCAATAGCATGAATAGCAATTTCGTATAATGCAAGTAGATGGAGCTTTAAGAAAACAGTTTTCTTAAGGCTCCATCCACTTGCATTCTACGAAAATAGTCTACAACATAATACCAGAGGTCGAAATTCCGTATGTGTCAATGGCGACATTAATTCACAGTTTTGGATGTTAACACTTTCACTGCTGAAGGTCACTGCGACTAATGCGAGCGTGCGTTAGATGCCGTAACACTTGAAAGAGCCATTTTAGCCAACCCGCTATAACGACATAGGTACATACACATTCAATATTTGCGCCAAAATTCGTGAGTTTGTTTTATTTAGCACAATCACATCCGCCCATGATGATATGCTGTCGCATAATCGTGAAGGACATATAATATGACAACAAATTTAAATATACATATCAAATATTCCAAGTTAAGGTTGGGTATATACCTATAGGATAGAGGTAAGCATTCAAATTAAATATTTATAATATTTAATTTGAATGTACACGTAGTGTCACGTCTAGGCTGACACAGGCATCTGTAACCATAAAATCCATACAATTAGAGCCAAAAGACCCTGAATCAGTGATCCAGGATCGTGGATCACGGATAATAGATCATACTAGCCTTAACCGCCCGGTACACAACAAAAGCTCCAACGCTTTCTTGTCGGGCTGATCCACCGATTCAAACAAACCAAGATCAGTCTGACTCTGTGTAATTGGCATGAACAATTAAACTGCCAAGCATCTAAAAAACTAGCCATATACGAAGTATTCATTGTACGTAATAATCCAACGCAATACGTTTCTTAGCTAGTTTTATATACATCATAACGATTGTGTACCTGCCAAGGTGAACCTACACCTTGGCAGTAAATGCTCGAAAATAAATGATGGTAACCCCACTCAACCGTCCCATGGTCACCTTTGGCTGGGGTTAACGTTCACGTTGACATATTTGTGGAATACTACTTGTTCTAAAAGACGTACCAAATATATTCATAAAAAATGCGCAGTAGTCTGCAAATGTTGCCATAATAAATTTTCAAGCATTTCCTGCCAAGGTAACAATCTTTGTAATCCTCAAATTCACTCATGGTAAACTCTGGTTTGGCTAATTCTTCAGTTTGGCCAATCAGTGACCTCAAATACGGTGTGTATTTGTTTATGGTTATTGCCACGATATTGCAATTTATTTACTGCTTCGGTATGTTACGGTAAGCGTTAAACACGAAAATACCACTACTAAACTAGTTCTAATAACTGAACCTGTTAAAACAGGTAAGTCGTTTTAGCAACGAAGTTATTTTCATCATAATGTTATCCTGAGTTAATAGTATATTTTTACAGCATGCATGTAATCTATTAATTAAATCTATTTATCCAGTTAAAAGACAGGCAGAAAAATACAATACAGAAATTAATTAATTAATTAATCTGGAGTATCTGGAAAATTGATGTTTTTTTCACCAATGTCTCTATCAATTACTATCTTGTTACTGTCTTGCAAATAACTACTGATATAAAATTACTGCTTATAACATGTTTATCATTCCCATCTGCTGCTATTTCAATTACCTCTGCGTACTTATGAAAAATAAATAGATTTTGATTGACTATTATTTAATAGGCGTTGCAATCTGGGAGGCTCATAAAACTTTACTACTAACTAAAAATAAGCTTCAGATAAATGTTCAGTTTATTTCTATATGAGTTTCCAATATTGAATGTGAGGTTTAAGATTGAGAACTATCTCACTTTGCCGCCGGTAACCTAATTTACTTTTTTTTCTTTTTCTACCATTAGTAGGAAAATACCTTAATATACTCATAGATTGCTTATTTTACTGCTACTTCGTTTTGTATTTCTCGTTTTATCCTACTTATATACTAGAGGCCTTTGGAATAAAAAATATAGTTTAAAAAAACTAAAAACACGCTTTTAAAGCACTTCGAGCTAAAAAGTTAAAAATATTTTTTAATTTAACCTTAAAACAATAATGAATAAAAATACTATTATTATTGTGAAACAAAAAGCGTCGGACCCTCGATGTACGAAACATATGGAACAAAGCGCCCGACGCTTATTTTTCACAATAATAATAGTACTTTTTATTCATTATTGTTTTAAGGTTATATTAAAAATTATTTTTAACTTTTTAGTTCGAAGTGCTTTAAAAGCGTGTTTTTTAGTTTTTTTTAACTGTATTTATTTTTAATTTTTTAGTTCGAGTGCGCGAGCCGGAAAGTAAGTAGACTGTTTTGTCAATCCCCCAAATACGAGAAATTAATTAATCCTGGCGATCCTAATCAGGATAATGAGATAAACTTATGAAATGATTACATTGTCGCTGATTCTTGATAAGTGTACAAAAATTGAATTGAATCTGTCCGTTTAAAGTGGGTCAAAATCGAGTCCAAAGGAGACGGTTACATACAAACAAACAAACATACAGGTGAAGCTAATAAAAGCGTGATAATGAACGTGATTCTGCCCCTCCCCCCTCCCTATATATCTCATCTGCCTATATACTATAAAAAGATTATAACTCAAAATATAAAAAGATTATTGTTTATTTTCAAGGTACCGTACCTAACTAATCTTAACTCCTGTGAGAGAAGTTGTGTGTTTTATTTATAGAACCGTTAAAGGACCGTTTATTAAAAAAAGGCACAAAAAGAAAAAAGAAAAACTTTTTCAATATTAAAGTAGGTACATACCTACACAAACTTCAAGGTGATTTGAACATGAACAACCGGTTTTGCTCTCCCTAATGACACCGTGATTTCATGTAGACAGAGATATCGCTAGTTTCTATGTAATATTTTGATCGTCCAAGTCTTGTTTGAGTCTGACTGACGTTTTTGTTTACCAAGGTACCGAGATTAATAAACAACTATTAATTGTTTCATTATTCCATACAATGTCTACAAAATAAATAGAGACCCTGTAATTTATGAATCAATATTTAAATCCTATTGGCTAGTAAGAACTCTTTTTTCAATGCTGAGGCAATCATTTAGCCATTTCCTTTGTACTTCCATAATTTTAAAAATAATATTTGTGCGGAGCCCTCGGTCTGCGAGTTCGACTCGTACTTGGCCTTTTTTTCTTATTTGCCGGGATTGACCTCCAGGCACCGACTTTTCACAGCAGTCTTGTCGCATTCACACGTTATTTAGTGGGCTATTCTTAACTTAGTTAGAGGGTATGTGGTGTCTGGCTGTCCTGTCCAAGTATGCTTATTGCTTACGCATCGTTACCCAGTACATTCTGTACCCGCGTGTAATCTTGATAAAGATAATAATCCGCTTACTGAATGCGGTAATAAATACCCGCACACATCGCTGGTGCTGCCGGCTCTAAGGCGTTAAATATCTGAACTATACAAAGTTTTTTTTAAGGCACATATACTTTCTGGTTTGGGCAGACAAGATAATAAAGGATTTTATGGGCCTATGTATAATTGTACAACCTGATTAAATGTGAGTGTTGTAAACGTAGTTGTAAAATAAGTTTATTTCTTCTTTTAGGCGTATCGAATGCCGTTTTTAGTCGTTATTGTCTTTGTTATTTCCTTATTTATATATGTTGAGTAGAATCGTTCATGTAGCTACGAGTTTTATGTTTCTGCTAAGTAGGTAATGTAATACAGATAGCAATATTTTAATTCAGCCACATGTAGTATCGAGAATACAAATGATATCCGATTTCTATTCAAATAAGCCTCATCTGTGATTGATAAACTAACACTTAGTTGAGGATTAATAGTCAGTTTTATTATATCAACTATAAACTATTTATTCCAACTATACTAACCTAACAGGAATAGACTGCATGCATAAATTCTTAAGTCTGGATGGCCAACTTTTAGACACCTCTCTATGGTCTTACTACAAAAAAAAAACCGGTCAAGTGCGAGTCTAAATCGCGCACGAAGGGTTCCGTACCACCGTTCAATGGAAGCGATGGTGTGGAGTGAATAGTTTGGATTTTACACAGCAAAATATTGTTTACAAAGTTATTGGTGCGGTTACTTTCACACTCCATGTACGTAACCAGGTGCATCCATAAGTTTGTATGTGGTATTGAAAGAATTGTTGTATGGGAGCCCCCTTAAATATTTCTTTTATCCTGTTTTTTAGTATTTGTTGTTATAGCGGCAACATAAATACATCATCTGTGAAAATTTCAACTGTCTAACTATCACGGTTCGTGAGATACAGCCTGGTGACAGACGGACGGACGGGCAGCGGAGTCTTAGTAATAGGGTCCCATTTGGAACTCTTCGGGTACGGAACCCTAAAAACCTCTGTTTATAACATGGTTAAAAATGTACTGAATTTGATGTTTGTTTTGAGGTTAGAAAATTCTTTTAAGGGTTCCGTACCTTTAAAGGAAAATAGGAACCGTTATTGCATCACTTCGTTGTCCGTCCGTCCGCACATCCGTCTGTCCGTCTGTCAAGACGAGACGCATGGAGGTAGATATCGAGTTGAAATTGA
The DNA here is from genome assembly GCA_949825045.1 of Argyresthia goedartella. Taxonomy (NCBI): domain Eukaryota; kingdom Metazoa; phylum Arthropoda; class Insecta; order Lepidoptera; family Argyresthiidae; genus Argyresthia; species Argyresthia goedartella. Next base: position 11,910,683 of record OX463809.1, read on the forward strand.
TATAAATTATTCAGGTCTGTGGCCACTTCCTTAGAGCTTTGAAAAAATCAAACTTCCAGGTTAACGCAATCAAAAGATAGTCGTACCTATACGGTGCTGCCCGATGAGATAGTCGTACCTATACGGTGCTTGCCGATGAGATAGTCGTACCTATACGGTGCTTCCCGATGAGATAGTCGTACCTATACGGTGCTTCCCGATGAGATAGTCGTACCTATACGGTGCTTCCCGATGAGATAGTCGTACCTATACGGTGCTTCCCGATGAGATAGTCGTACCTATACGGTGCTTCCCGATGAGATAGTCGTACCTATACGGTGCTTCCCGATGAGATAGTCGTACCTATACGGTGCTGCCCGATGAGATAGTCGTACCTATACGGTGCTTCCCGATGAGATAGTCGTACCTATACGGTGCTTCCCGATGAGATAGTCGTACCTATACGGTGCTTCCCGATGAGATAGTCGTACCTATACGGTGCTTCCCGATGAGGTAGTCGTACCTATACGGTGCTTGCCGATGAGATAGTCGTACCTATACGGTGCTTCCCGATGAGATAGTCGTACCTATACGGTGCTTCCCGATGAGATAGTCGTACCTATACGGTGCTTCCCGATGAGATAGTCGTACCTATACGGTGCTTCCCGATGAGATAGTCGTACCTATACGGTGCTGCCCGATGAGATAGTCGTACCTATACGGTGCTTCCCGATGAGATAGTCGTACCTATACGGTGCTTCCCGATGAGATAGTCGTACCTATACGGTGCTTCCCGATGAGATAGTCGTACCTATACGGTGCTTCCCGATGAGATAGTCGTACCTATACGGTGCTTCCCGATGAGATAGTCGTACCTATACGGTGCTTCCCGATGAGATAGTCGTACCTATACGGTGCTTCCCGATGAGATAGAATCATGAAAGCCAAGACGCGTGTAAACAACAACGGTAAATTGTAGTTCCTTCACAATTGGGATCTGTGCGGAACCCTCTATGCGCATGTCTGACTCGCACTTAGCCGTTTTTCTTTATAACGCCGTTATTGACTCGACATTTAAACTTTCATAATTTCATGATTGCTTCATTGCACCGAAACAAAATAAATAAAACGAGTGTTAGACAAATGGTGCACAAAGGCGAGTTAATCTTATATAGGGCGACAATAATATCTACCTCAATAAACGAGAAGGTACCTACATATATATTAATCTAAATCATAAGCATAAAGTAAATAACATACTATTTATTTTTAAATAACAACAATTCACGCGACTTTAATAGAAGTTTATGTGACTGCTACATAAATGAGGGCATTAATACTCGAGAGTGGGTTTATGAAACGAGCCGAAGACGAGTTTCATAATAATATCACTCGAGAGTTTTAATGCCTAATTATGTACAGTTACATACACTAGTTTATCTACACACATATCATAAGCTCTCTTTGATGTGTTCAGGAACCGCATGTTTGACCGGCATTGTGGCTCTGCAGTTGTTAAGCTTGTTCTGTAGTACCAACTTCATGCAGGCGGGCATCGGCGTTCGAAATTTGAATGTCAGTACCAACTTCACAGACAAACCAGGGGCGGCACGCAGTCGGGCGTCGGCGTTCGAAATTTGAATGTCATAATATGTAGAAAAACTACACATTATGGTCATAATGTGTAATTTCTCAGATAAGAAATGAGTTTTTACCAAGTAGTTTAACATTATGCTGATCGTAACGTGCGGTTTTTGTACGCAGTAAAGAGGGTTTATGATACGTGTGTAGATAAAATATATTCCGAGTTGGACTGTCCCTGATGGTGCAGGGGAGTGCATTCCACAACCGAACGGCCCGGAGTCTAAACCCGTGCTCATAGCACGCGGTGTTATACTGTGAGGTTGTGGGCATGGAAACTGTTTAATTCCACGCCTCAACCGAACGGCGTGGAATCATGAGGGGCTGGGTTTTTGCCAGCACGGGAGAAAATCGTGATTGCTACTTTACCTTGCCGTCGCAGACCGGAACTCGAAAGCTCGATTCGAGGCAGGAATACGGGATAGGAGCACAATTGGGATAGGATAGGAACCGAATCTCACTATTTGCCGCCGACGCTGTTGCCGGCGTGCTGCTTGCCGACACGAGGAGTCGCCGTCCGATACGACGATGTCCTTCACAACACGAATCACTTAACCGCTGACGCGAATCTACTTATTTCCCGACGATGTTGATAATTAACACTCCGACCAGGCCCGACACCTGTATTAGACAATTGTTACACCGAAATACAATCAATGGCCCGACGCCATGAGCTGACATGTTTTTTCTCCCGACAAGAAAAGATAACCTCTAATTTCTCATCTCGTTTTGATACGAGTGACAGCTGCGGTTCCGTTTTCGCTAGTGATGTCCCGATTACTCGCGATCGATCCGCACAACGAAAACCGGTGCGTTCCGAAGCATAAATATTAAACAGAAACTGAGTGATTGCTCCGAGGCATGCTAGAAGAAATAAATTGAAATCTGTCTCGTAGGTGGATAGCAAGGATTCCGTAAAATATTGTAAAGAAAATTGAGGATGTGGAGAATCCCGGCGAAAACGGATAGGCAACCACTTCAATGCCTTGAGATGTTGTGATGATAAATGGTTGTGGTTTCGTTCGAGTTTGTTCAGATCGAGTTTCTTCGTTAGCACTGAACCAGCAGATATAAGCATAATTCAAGTGTTTTCTGAAGCTGCATCCCTATCGTGATTGATTGAAAGTTTCTCAGTCACTTAGTCAGTTATTTTAGCTAAGCTGATTAACATGCGCTATACGTTTTAGTTAAGTACGAGTTAAATTGCAAAGCAATAAAATCTAGAGTTTTATCAGGTTGAACAAACTATAATTTTACTAAAAGAGACTTGTTGTGTTAAGCTTGAATATCATGATAACGAGTCTTATATAATTGTACTTCATTAGCGCTAGCTAAATAAATATGCAACTAAGGGGTGATTTTTCAATCCCCAGATAAACAGTAGCCTTATCATGTAACTCCGACATCTAGGATTTTTTTTCGCTTTTGAAAAAATTACCAATTACAACACGATAATTTGATACGAGCTGTCTTTTATTGCGACTTTGCATGTTTAATGATTTTGTTGATTTTTCAAAACCGATTAAAACTCCTTAAAAGTAGCTACAGCTTAATATTTCACCGGTACAAATTCCTCAAATAAAAAGACACGTTATCTGAGAATTGAAAAATCAGCCTTAAGACAACACGAGAGGCTTATAGCAAAAGCAAGTAACATTTACCTTCTAAAATACACAAGCAAAGATATGTAAAACTAACATACGGTGTCTGTCCTAATATACATAAATAGGCTTCTGAAAAATTATTTCTTTCATGTGTGGCTGAGTGGTAAAAGAGCGAGTTCTATATGATAAGTAAAAGGCACGTATTTGCGAAAAGTAGCCTCAGAAGAAAGTTCCTAGATTATCAAAAAATATTACATACGCCTATTTTTAATTAATTACTACTCACTTAGTTACATGTGTTGTTCAGAAAATGCTTTCACGTTATCGATAAAAAATAAAATAAGGGCGTGTATAATCGTAATCGGGTCCGCGGGTATGTAGTAAAGCTAAAGTATCCCTTAAGATACAGAATTATCGTTACATGAATATTGTATGAATGCGTCTAGACGGCGTGGTCAGTTGCTGTAATGGCGGTATAAAAGGTGCTATAATGTGATATCGTTGTTCCAGGGCCGACACGCGGCGCCGGCGCACCGAGCTCCGACACACGACCGCTGATGATACAATAAATTGTGATGCTATTACGGACAGTCCCCTACAGAAATCTGCGTCCTAGAGGACGGCGAAGGACGTTGTGACGAACTCGTTTAAGTGCAAGTGCCTATATCGGTGATAATGTTGGGTAACCGACGAAACGTAGTGTTTAGAGTGAGCATCGTGATCAATGTCGCGTTTCTTTTATACGCGGCGATGCATCTGTCCGGTAACACCGCCGGCGTGGGCGACTGGGTGCCGGTGGCGATCCCGGTCAGCGGAGAGGGCAGCACCGAGCTGAGGTACTTCGCCAGCGGCACCCCCAACGACACCTCCGCCCCCAGCGCGCGAAGCCTCGACGAGACCACATCGCAGAAGACTCCCTCCACGCACCCCACCACTAACAAGACCGCTTCCAGCACCATCTCCCTCTTAGACGTTAAAGCGAACCAGCCCAGCGCGTTCCCTTCCGAGTCGGAAGCGGAGTCGGACACGCTGCAGCTGGACCAGGTGGACGAGAACGCCCTCTCCGAAGGCACGCTAACCAGGCTGAGGGAGCTGCTGGCGTGCAACGAGCGGGACTTCCAGCCGCGCACGCAGCAGCGCGGTGACTTCTGGGTGCTGCACAACTGGGTGCGCGCCGACCACGGCTCCGTTCTGTGTTACGAGACCATCACCTACACCACCCACGCCGGGTTCGAGTACCTTGACAACGTCCAGCCGCTCGTAGAAAGGTGCGTCTTGTTTACACTTCATTAGGTTAAGTAACCTCGCAGCAAAAGCGCAAATACTTTACGTCAACGGTAAGTACCTTCGTACTCAATACACACGCGTTATCGCTTTCCTAGTTGAGCAATCACGCGGTGGCCATGATTTTTTCGTTTGTACAAGAGTTGAGATTACATCTGTCGGGGAGATGGCTCGTTTCCCGTCGGAGTTACCTCAAAGCTAGCAGATTTAATCGTCTTCACAATTAGGCGGTGGCGTCACTTCTACTCAGCTCACGACTTCTTTGGCAACGACTACAGAAATATTCAATGGCGACACGCTCCTTTCTCAGTATTGCGAGTTATTGTTGCATTCGCTTAATGAATGCCAACAATTAGAGAAGTTTAAACTTCTACTCGTCTTCGTTTCACTATCACAACTTGTAGAATACCAGGTGTTACACGGTATAAACCGATGTCCAGGATACACATAAGAAACCGTATAACTAGAGTAGCGGCTACCTACATCAAACATTACTGATGAATAAATACAAAACAAAATGGTCGTAAAAATAATCTCTTGTACGTGGATTTAAACTTTAAATGCAAGTCCTTCAAAATGTAAAACACTTGCCAACCTTAAAACTCTTCAATGTCAACATGAGCGGACAGACCGGTTGATAGAAGTTTTTACCTTACGCTACCTTGTGTGGCTCACATGACCAAAATGTGCAACTTTCATCGACTTCCTCTGTTGCTTGTAGTAAAGTACCTCCTTAACTAACTAGCATCTTACTTGATTTCACTTCTTCTTATTTGTATGACAAAAAACGTTGAATTTCATGAACAATTAAACTGTTTATGGTGATTGTGTAACCAAAAAATATACTATATATTTTTAAACTTACTTCCTAGGAGGTACCGATTTTCCATGATGATAGATTGATTATGGCATTTGTTATTTAAATTGTTGAAGATTATTTCTGTACTTAAACCGTCATGTGACATGAGCGATGCACTTTGAACGTCACTGCTCTTCCATTCCCATAGAAATTACAATACGATTAAAATCAGTTAACGATTCGGCCAACCTCGGAAATTGTCGTGAATCCCTCATACTCTCTCCTCCCTCTCTCTCATTTCTTAGGTCTACCTGTTAGTAATGTCATCTAGGCAAGTGCTATACATTGCGTTTTTGATTCTTCAAATTGAATGCTACCTAAAAGAAATCTCGGTAATGTATTTCGTGTCATTTCCGTCTCCGGATATAGGCGATGATATCCGAGAAAAGCCGAATCTTAAACTGATTTTAATCGTATCGTACCTACACAAGTTTGGTAGCTGTAGGATGAGAAATGGTCAATAAAATATCATTCACCTGTTTAAAAGATTGCTTCTATAAATTAAACGGGGGTACTTCCAGTAAGGGATTGCAATCTGGATTTTTGCTGGAGCAAAGAAAATCCAGCTGGATACAGCGCGGATGCTGCATTATCAGTATCTTGTTTAAATTAAAGTTATTTTTTTAAACTATGTATTTTAATAACCAAAATCACATTTTTGTATTTACTTACTATATTTTACTAAAAATGTCTTAGTTTTCAGTATCACAAAATTTTAATAAAGCTAATCAGTGCAACAATTTGTTATTCAACTTGAAAATAACTAACATCACATAATCGTGTCGTTGAACTTAACAGTTAAATGGGTGGCATTAGTTAAATAGTTACCTACTATAGTAACTAACAGTCCTTTTTTAGGGTTCCGTACCCAACGGGTAAGAACGGAACCCTATTACTAAGACTTCGCTGTCCGTCCGTCCGTCTGTCACCAGGCTGTATCTCAAGAACCTAGCTAGAGAGTTGAAATTTTCACAGATTATGTATTTCTGTTGCCGCTATAACAAAAAATACTAAAAAACAGGATAAAATAAATATTTAAGGGGGCTCCCATACAACAATACCACATACAAACTTATGGATGCACCTGGTTACGTACATGGAGTGTGAAAGTAACCGCACCAATAACTTTGTAAACAATATTTTGCTGTGTAAAATCCAAACTATTCACTCCACACCATCGCTTCCATTGAACGGTGGTACGGAACCCTTCGTGCGCGATTTAGACTCGCACTTGACCGGTTTTTTACCAGTTACTGGGAATTGGGTGAAATAGTCACGATAGAGGACCGATCCCCCGCCTGGGGTGCAGCGGGCGTCCCACCTCATCATCATCATCAACTAACAGTTCGAGTATTATTATGAATTATAATTATCACAATCACAATACCATCATAAACTATGTAGTCTCAGTCTCTTAGTTCCTCTTATAAATCGGTATCTCTAATTAGACCTAGATTACAATACAATATAAAATTGCACTCGTATTTCAAAGAATGTAGAAGAAGTAGTATTCGTTTTATAAAGCAGTTTACTTTTTGTTTAAATGAAAGTCAAAACTAAAAAAAGTAGTATACTTGATTTCGTTGATTGCTAATCCGCACCGCGGATCCCGCGTCAAATATCCAGACGCGAGATCCGTTGGTCCCACAAGCCCAGAAAAAAGCGGGATCCAGCTGGATTGCTGGATCCGCCATTGCAATCCCTACTTCCAAATACCTTTTTACGGTCACGTCCACCATAATATGGTTATCATGACTGCGGTCAGATTATCGATACTTTTATCGAATTGTACATCATTTCGTGGTCCCAATTTCGATAGATGATGTAATATAATTCGATGATCAAAATTGATCCAAATACCAACGTTATTGATCAATCACTACTTATGTAGATATCTCGAATGTTATGCTTTTTTGGATTGCGTGACTTATGTTATTACCATATAAATATTTGATCATATTGGTACCTGGTCGACACTCGTCGTAAGTTTAGCCTTGAGTATTTTGCTGTTTGACGAGCAGTACGTTATATTTTTTATAAAAAATAAAGCGAAATTAAAAAATATTATTATGCCATAAGTAGGTACGATAAGTAGGTAATGGTAGGTAGGTACGTAAAGAAAAGAAACAAACACTTTAGTGATTCTTTACGCCTTAGACAGTAGTTATCTAACGCCGGCTGTTTGCACTACGTCCTTGAATCTATTCACAAGCACAAGACAGACTAACTTCTCCAACGACCTTAATCCTCAATTAATAACTCTTATTGATTAGTATAAAGGTAAGTGTGATTAAGCAATCAAACTGATTGCACGGTATTTCAACGCGTTACTACACTGCTCGAGTCAAGTTTAGAAGACAATGGTACGCCTTCCATGGTCCCTCGAACGTTTCATGAAGTCGTACCATCGGGGTTACGACACGCCTGATTCACGGAATAAAAATCTTCATAATGAGTTAGGTAGGTATGTATGTAGATACTCGCATGAACCAGCTTTGCACTTCTAGTTGGATTGTGATCAAAATGTTTATGAAATGAAGCATGTAGGTACTCGTACATTGTAGAGAGACCTCATCAATCTTTATTCTTTACTCGTCTAGTAAGAAAATAAATCCTTAGAATACATCAAGCTGTAGGTAAGTCGACCTTGCCAAAATAAACTTTGTATTTCTCATTTAGGAATATACATAAGTACCTACACACTCATTTTGTCATTAATCACTTATATTATTGGTACTTTTGTATTGTATGACAACGTGTTTATCCCTGACACAACTGCTACCTGTTTCAAACAGAATAATAATTATGTCTTTAAATACCTCCTTGCCATATTTTAAAATAGTACGAGGCCAAATTAAAAATACTTAGGCTTTAGGGGTTAAATGTGTATTTTTTACGGAGTCTGTAATTAAGATAACCCATTTAAATAATAAAAATAAGAATAATACATATGTTCCCGTCTAAAATATGCTTTATACTTGCATATAACTTCTGAATTATTAAAACATCAAAATAAAATGTTCTTAACTGCCTTAAAAGCAAATTAGTTCGTCCAACCTAACCTCACACGCAAAACAGTTCATCTACCACTTAGTAGTGTCTCCTCTGCTCTCAATAACTGCTGTTCTTCGCAGTGGCATTGACGCTACCAGCTCTGCACACTCTTCATAAGTGATGGAATCCCAAACTGCCTGAAGCTTCTGTCTTGAATCATTTTCTGGTCTTGATGGATATTTCCTCAATCTTTTCTTAATTTTCCGCCATAAAGTTTCGATCGGGGACAAGTCTGGTCTGCTTGGCGGTCAAATTTCGTAGAAACATGCTTAGAAGCTTTCGTTGTCCTTTCAGCACCTTGTTGAAAATGAAGGTATCTTGATGTTACAAACTCTGAATAGACCCGTTTCCGAAATTCCCGGTTCCTAGTGCCATTAACATTTTCTCAGCCGACCCAAATCCTTTGCTGATAAGCAACACCATATCCTTACTGATGTTGGAAACTCCACTTTTCTCTTGATGCATTCCTCATGATGGCCCCACTTTTATTTCTGATGATCTTTTTTCGTTCATCGCTAACAGTAACCTCAAATTTCGATTCATCGCTCTATGTTATTTGACGCCACTTATCTGAAGTCCGGTTCTGATGTTCACGAGCGATTTTTTTTTCTTTTGCAAGTTAGTTAGTAAAGGTTTTTTTTGCTGTGTAAAAGCCATACCCCATTCTCTTGAGGACTCTCTTGCAAGTGTCGACTGTAACATATTTCTGGATCATGTCCCGCGGATTTTTCTTTATTATTTTCTTCAGAACCCATTCTCTGCGCCAGTGATGCGGGAGCAGCCGGTCTTCTTCAAACATGCTACTGATTTGTGTTGTTGATAATGCTGAATGATTGACTAGATGGTAGACCTTATTAGTAACAGTTCTTAGGATATTTGGTATTTGTTGAATTGTGAATTTTTGGACCACTTCAAAATTGGTTTACCCATGGTTGAAAAATAGTCTAAATACCAGAAATCTGTTATTCTTTCTATTTATACCACCTGTCAGCGAAACTGATGACAGGTTTTATTTGAATTCGTATGTTGAACCTTTTACGTCCAATTTCTGACTTTAACTGAGCTTTAACTCAATAAAGCCGAGTTTTTTTTTGCATCGATTAAGATTTTGATGAATTATCTCGCTTGCACCGAGACTAGGTTGAATCGAGGGTCGAGGAAGTTCCAAAAGATATTAAAATAACACGACTACGTTTAAATACAGTATAATAAAGAGGGATACTGTATAAAACACGTTATATGTATATTTATCATAAGCCTAAGCATAAGAAAGATCTTGTCTCTCACTAGATGAAGTATTCTGCAATTGGGCTCGTAGATGTTACTGATGATATTATTTAGCTGCTACACATCGCATAGGCCAAAATCCTAGTAAACACCATAAAAAATATTGCCAATCTAAATAATTATTACAATTTCAACTATCAAAAACTGAATAATAACTTTCTAGATAGTGTAAATGTAAAGCCAACTCAGTGTCACAATATTTCTCAGTGCCATCAAGTAATCTCAATGCCTGTCAACGATCGAATAATGGATTACAATGCCAGACAAAGGCTTTACAGACGATTGTATGGTTCGTTGGTAGGTATGTCATCGTTCTATCTCCGCTCGATTGGAAGTGAAGTGTGTCAATAAGGTCTCAATGGACAGACTATGTGGCCTTATTGTGCTGCTTACTCTGCTAGATTATGTTCCCAAATTCTTGCATGATATTTACTAGTACTAGAGAGGATAAAGTCAAAGTCACAGACGTAAGAGGGCTAATGTGTGAAATAATATTCAGAACCAGGCAATATATAGCCCTAATTGCTCCTAGCAGTTAACACGATGCAAATTAGATATCTGACATTTTCTAAAAAGTCCAAATAACCGAAGAACCGCGCAACAAAACACGATTTAACTGATTGGCAGTCAACGCACAGCCTAACCGCTGGACCTGGAGTCATGACATGAAACTTTGTAGTGGGGTTCCTTATGTTGGGTATAGGGTAACACTAAGAAGGGATTTGGCGATATTCATCCCGTAAGAAGGGGTGGGGGTTATGAATCGGAAATTCAAGTTCAATTCAATTCAGTTTCAAGATGCAGGTCGTAACTTCAGATATATATTTTTCGAAATTCTGTCCCCACAAGGGGGAAAATGGGTAGATAGAATTTGTGTAAGAATAGATGACCCCTGTGGTGCTGCGGTTGTGGCTCTGCCTATCATGCGAGAGGTCCCGGGTTCGATCCCCGGTTCCAGCCTGTTTTTTTTTCTACCTCCAGGTAGAAAAAAAAACAGGGCTTGGATGTTTATATGTGTGTGACGTCGCTGTTTCTGGTTCCCACGACACAGGGTATCCTAGTGTGGGGCTAGAAGCAATGTATGTGCCTGTATGTAAATGTGTGTGTGTGTATGTGTATAACTCAAAATAAACGCGACCCGGCCAAAGCGAAAGGGGGGGTGAGATTCTTCAAAAAACTTCTTGAATTATGAAACGACAGGGCTTCATCAAGGGGTCCCCGGAGGGCACAAACAAGAATATTTAGTAAAGTAAGGAACAAAAATCGAGTTTCTTTCAACGTTTTCGGAGGAACCCTTTGTGTTCGAGTACAACGCGTACTTGGGTATTTTTACACGATTTCACGCGGGTGAAGGCGCGGGAAACGGCTAGTAACCAAATAAATGCGCACTGGCTTTTTTCGATTGTGTAGCGTTCTGTACAATTCCAAGTCCAACGTTTTTTTAGGTAAATCGGATACCAATCATTTCATCGTTATCCAATTATTTCAATGATTCACGAAGCGCTAGTACTCATGTAATGAGTGGTGCCTGATTGTAACATTATAGGTAAATATGTTTATTGATATCTAGCTATTTCAACGCTGCTAGTTTGAACTGTAATTAAATGAATGACCATAATTATGGGCATATCAATTAATAGAACGCGACGCCTAGCTTTGCCCCACGCAAACTTTTGCTTGACCTTGTATAACATAAAAAGATCTGATAATGTTGCATACGTAGGTATATCGTTTTGTTTCGAGTGCCATTTATACTTTAATTCTACGGATAAAATGTTACGGTTAGCTCGAAAGATATGTTAGACATTAGAGATCCTTGTCCATCGAAGACCTTGTCTGTCGGTCAATCAACACACTCCCTTTCCCGATGGCAATCTCTGTGGTACAATTCACAATCTATCCATTCTTTAGGCCTACTATTTCGAATGAATATCATCACTATATTCTGATATTATCTTTGACAACTCCATACAGATGTTTTTATATGGAGTTGTAGAAGTTATACAGACAATGCTATTGACTCGCCTTCATAGTTATATATTACGACAGGAAACAGAGATCGACAAAGCTTGTGCGTCATTATAACTACAATATAACTTAACGGATGTTGACTAACGATTCTATTAACTTGTGTGTGAATGAGAAGGTTTCTATTCAATCAGATAAACCTATCCTTTGTTTTTATTTCAACAGCAGTTAACAGCACATATATATAACCGCATATCCGTCTATTGCTGATTTGATTATGTTATATATTTTGCTTATATTCTATGTCCTGTGGCATCCCCCGTGTATCTGTACTCGTACATGACAGCTTGAAATGAAATAAAAAATAAAACTTTTAAAATTATAAGTTGTAAAAATGAACTTGATACTTGTTAAGACGAATCAAACGAGCCCAAACTTAATGGGGTTGCATCCGGTTAGGTTCGTTCCATCCGGTTCCCATTTTCGTCCAAGTTCTAAATTCATCCAATTCCCATTTCATCCAATTCCCATTTCATCCACTTCCCATTGCATCCAATTCCCATTTCATCCGATTCCCATTTCATCCAATTCCCATTTTATCCTTTTCCCAATTCATAAATGTTCTGTTCCATCCAGTTCCAGGGGTGGCAGAGGCATAACTTCACATAATATAAAACCTTCATGAAAATTTGGAAAGCTGTCACTAGTTTTGTCAGATATCAGATTTTTGACAGATATGACTTTTTTACATCTGTCATTATTATTAACAGCTGACATTATTTTTATGAATTTGCTTGATACTAGGGAATTAAAATCTATAGTGTACTTCCCGTTTACCTAGAGTCATGAAATTTGACAGGAAGCAAGGTTTTATAGCAGAAATAAAGGAAAATACCCTAAAACTGTATATTTGCAGTTACATAACAAAAATAAATATATCGACATATAAAAATATTCATATACAAGTGTTAACGGTACGGAACCCTTGGTGCGCAAGTCCGACTCGCACTTGATAATTTGTTTAATATTAGGATTATATATTATTATCAGGCGTGATATTAAAGTGTTTGATGAATTAGGAATTAGATGAAATTGGAATTGGATGAAATGAGAACTGGTTGAATTGGGAATTGGATGAAAATGGGAATTGGATGAATTAGGAATTGGATTTAAAAAAAAAACGATGAAACGAACCTAACCCGTTGCATTGAATCATTACATAGTTCCTATCGCCACCTTCCGGCTCCATTATCAGACCCTTGATAACACCTAGGACCAAGACGAATCTATAATAATAATCTAGCCCAAACTTCATAGGGTTGCGTCGTATAATAGAGTTCCCATGGCCACCTTCCTGCTCCATCATCAGATCAGCTTCATATCACGAAAATATAGCATTGTCATCAGATTTACACATGCATGCGCAATTTCAACTCAACTTGAAATCGGAACTTAGGTCAAATTTAACTTACAGACAGAGAGACGGACAGAGCCCGGTACAGCCTGTACCGGGCTCTGTCCGTCTCTCTGTCTGTACAGCCTGTACAGGTGAAACTAAATAAAAGCTTTTAATAAAAGCCAGTGAATTACTTCATTACTTTATTTATTTTGCATTAACTCCTAATGAAGCGACTGTCGGCAATATTTCACTTCATTAGTCATGCAGTGAAAACTATTCAACTCTAGACTCTATAAAAACGGTATAACCTGCAGCATATGGATGTACTCGTACAGTAGTTAAACATACAACAATACCACCCCACTTTTACATAAAAACAACTAATGTTTAGTACAGTATATTTATCCTTGTAGTGAATTACATGGTGCCAAAAGCATGAATATCATGATAAACGTCTATAATGATTACGACCACTGTAGGTGAAAGTTTTATCTCCAGGGACAACCAGACGAAAAAAACAGGCAATACTGACCACATGAAGCTAGACGGTTCACCTTGAGATTGGCGATACATATTGGCACATATTGACCCATCCATACACATTTTATTAAGACCCACATAATTTCTGTGGTTACATTAATTTACTATGTGTAAATAACCACCCATGAGTTGGATGTAACTTTACAAACAACTGTATTTGTGGCAAAGAAATATTAACAACCACTCAGTATTATCTACACAGGTAGTACTGTATCTGAGTGAGAGTAACCACCGGATAATCTGACGAACACAACGTTTTAGTAACGTCCTACCTAGTTCAGGCTAAAATACGGACGTCGATAAAATAAACGATCGATAGAAATGGGTGCGTTGTTGCGTCGAACGAACACTCCGAACATTGGGCTCGTTCGAAAACACTCAGGATAAGTACGCGATGGATGAGACTGCTACAGACATTGCTCCTTGTTCAACACCATTCTAAAAGTTAAATAAAATCGGTCAAGTTTGAGCAGGACGTCGGCCGACCCGCACACTACGGAACAACGTAAAACGACAGTCTTTTGTACGAGTATATAATTTTAATTTTTGATAATAAAATGGTCGTGCATAGAAACATTGAAAAAGAGTTTTGTGTATGTAGTATGTAAGTATTGAACTATGTACTCAGGTTAACGAAACTCTTTGCTCATTTAAACCGGAAGAGGATAGAAAACGAGTAAATTATTTACAGAAATGAAATCAAATATGATAAAAACTTTTTTTTTATTCTAAGTAATTCGAATGAACACTTATTAATCGTATAAAGACAAATAACTCAATACCTGCAATTAAAGATCTTTTCCGATAACATCGGGATACTCCAGTTTCACCGATGGACAAATATAGGTAACAAAATGGCCAAGAAAATGGCAATACCAATAATTTCTTGTGTACTTCTTTTAATTCTTAAAAACCGGTATGTTTCATTATTTGTTGTTATAGCGGCAATAGAAATACACCATCTGTGAAAATTCAGCTATCTACCTTTTTCGTTTGATCCGGCAGAGATCGGTGACAGACGGACAGATGGACGGACGGACAGCAGAGGCTTAGTAACAGGGTCCCGTTTGGTACCCTTCGGGTACGGAACCCTGAAACGTTTAAAATGGAAGTATAGAGTTAATGGGTTGATGTTGAAGCTCTTTACGTACCTTTAGGATAATGTTTCTGGACGATTGCTTGTAATAACCACAGATAAAAATCCTGCACTTTACTATGTACCTACTCTGAATGTTGGTCTTTCCTCATGAAATGTTTTCATATAACGTAACTTTAGTATGTAGCGATGAATGTGAGATATTTTCGCAAATTTACCTTCCATTGTTATATGGCTTCCCATGGAAAGAGTCACACTAAATAGGAACGATCAATATGATTACAGTTATCTGATCATAACATGCTGATTAAGACCCTACAGAACCGGAGAACTTATAAGCGACCAACCGCGAATGCGGTTTTGAATAAATCATTCAACTAGTAACTAAGAACCGGTCTAACAACAATCATTTCCATCTGTTTGATAAACTTATTGCGACAGAGAAAAGTGAAAATGTGCTAAATACCAATATATGTATCAGAAGGCAATCAAATAATAATATCGAAAGTTACCGAAGACAGGTAAGAGGATAGGCAAAACCGGCCTAGTGCGTTGAGGGTTCCGCACTTTTTTCGTGAAGGAATTAGAAATTGACGGTTTTTAGATTGTTTCCCTCAATTTGTGTCACAAGACAACTTCGTGACAAATGTCATGATTTTAGGTCAACGGGAAGAAGGTACCCTAAAGGTTTTGATTCCCTTGCGAGTGACAAATCAAACAAATTTAGCAATCTTGTGGCTTAAACGGCCGAATCTTTTGATTTGAGTTAACCTAGGCTTGGTTTTTTCACAGATTTAAGGGACCACAGACTTGAGTAATTAATATCAAATTAAACTTGATGCCTTTTAGGCTACAGAACCCTAAAATGTAAAAAAATGAATAGAGAGAACCGATGGATATAAAGCTAGAAAGACGGTGATGATGTAGAAGAGAGAACAAGGTCAAAATAGTAGATGAAATTAGTCTAAACGAATCAAGTTCAAATTATATTTTTTTCTGTAAATATTAACATAGGTTTAGAAAACGTAATTTTTGCCTCTTCTGTACATTGGAACACTATGGGAGAATCAGTGTGAAGAATTGATTCTTAGATCTCTTTTAAAAATAGATTGTACATAGAAACAGTAAATTACTTACCGTCTTTAAAATATGCAGACTTCACAATGAGCTACACAAACATAAAATATGCAGAGCACGAGTTACGAAAATTGGCAGAAACTAAACTGCATGCGTTAACTTTTCAACAACGATTTACGAATACCAAGCAAAATAGATTTCAATGAGCAATTACCTTCTTAGTCACTTACTAGAAAAGGTGCTTATGGTACTGAACAAGCGCCGATGGCCTTAGACAAAGAAAACAAATACCCGTCGCATCGCGTCGGAGAACAGTGACCGCGTCCCACAGAATCCCGCTGCGCGTGTATTGTTAATAAGAAATCTTAATTAACTCGTTATAATAATAATAATACAGTACAATTACGTACAGTTGCAAACACTAGTTTATCTACACACATATCATAAGCTCTCTTTTTTGTGTTCAGGAACCGCATGTTCGACCAGCATTGTGGCATTGATTATTGCTCTGCAGTTGTTTAGCTTGTTCAGTAGTACTAATTTCACAGACAAACTAGGGGCGGAACGCAGGTGGGCGTCGGCGTTTGAAATTTGAATGTCATAATTTGAGAAATTTTGGTAGATTTTGTCAGATAAGAAATGAGTTTTTACCAAGAAGTTTATTATTATGCTGGCCGTAACGTGTGGTTTTTGGACGCAGTTAAGAGGGTTTATGATTCGTGTTTAGATAAAAATTCAAACGTACTCATTTTTATATTATTTCTACCTTTTTTGCGTGTTAGATTCATATAGAAAATTTCGTCTCCGATCGAATTTCCATTTAGTAGAAGGAATCCTGGAAGAAAAGTTTTTATATCATAAATGTAACAGATAGTCTATATTATATGTTTTACATGGAAGTTCTCTAATAAACGCTATTCAACATATAGGCTGTTTGGTAGATCGATGCAAAGCCTTAAAATGAAATATTACACACCATTTAGAACCATTTAGGTCAAGCTTTTTTCGGCCGAAGTCTTACTTTTTCATTTTAATCGACGTTTTCTTTACAAATAATTGGAAATAAATGCGGTTTTGAACAATTATTGATTTCTTTTTCAGTAAATTCTAATTATGTACTGATTAAGTAAACTTTTTCGGGGCATCTGTGATGGTGTAACATAGTTTTTACAGAACTTTGAAGTGCTAAAAAATTTCCTCTGCTTTTAAGCAAGGTTTTTTTACTTGAATTAAAAAATTGAAAAATACAAAGGCAGAGGAGGTTTTGTGTGCGAACGTTTTCAATAACATGCTTGGCTATTGCCCTATCTTTTGAGAAAACATGTACAGCGGTATCTCTTAAATTGTTGTGTTTATATATAAATATACCTTCACATACATTGCTTCTGGCCCCACACTAGGATACCCTGTGCCGTGACCTGGGGGTTTTTTTCTATATCCCCAGCCGGGGATCGAACCCGGGGCCTCTCGCATGATAAGCAGAGCCACAACCGCCAAATAGAGGGAGAACAAACCCACCTTTATTTTTTTTTCTTTGAGTTGGTGGCGCACATTGATAGAAGACTAATCAACAAACAAAAAAACACATCTGTTTATTCCTTTGGCCGTCGAGACCTCACGGGTGTGGGGTTCGCAGGGTAGGGCCATCAAGGACATTGGGCATCGTATGAGGGACCGGGGATTTGACCACCGCTCCGGATCGTTCCTGTCACCGAGGATCTCGCTAGCTGTGCAGCGCGGTCTTGCTGCCAATGTAATGGGCACGTTTGGTGCGGGCGTTGCTTGGGGCGGTTTATTCTTATATATTTTGTTTCTTAAGTTAAGTTATATAAATAACATGTCTTGATGGTAAAAGAGCCTCCTATTGATTTATCTCAGTTTTGGTGTGCATTTTTTCTAAGTGTCAGCTTGAGAAACAATCTAGAAGATTGAATGGGTTTGTAGATTCTGGGAGAATGCCACGAAACATTTTTTAGAGTTCGCATAGCAAATAAAACTTAAATAAATCTATAGAAGACTTCTTTACCAACAAAATATCTTATTTATAAAATTGATCTAAATTATCACATACACAAGGAATTTGATGGGAAAGACAGTTTAGCAATGCCAAAAGTATTTTTATGAAACCTTATTTCCCGCAAACGTGATACTTTGACATTGTTTCATGTAATTTTTTGTTTGATGGTCTTCTATCGATATATGTTACGTTCAGTGTGCATCACCAACTTGAAGAAAACATTTAAAGGTGGAACTTTTCTCCCTCAATTTTGTTATGAGGCCCTAATTTCAATAATTTATGAGATGCCTATGTATATGATATCTTAAAAGTTAGAATAATATCTAAGTATGTTTTCAAAAAGGTTTGCACTGGAAAACCTCCCCTGTCTTTTAAAAACCATTCAATAAAAATAAACTTAAAAGCAGAGTATATTGTAAAAACCTTGTCTCAAGTAACGGATGCCTAGAACAAGTTATGGTAGACTACTTAAACATTACTTAATTAGAAATCTACCAAACAAACTATTATCCCACATTTTCTCCCAACTATTATGGCCCAGAATTCAAGCTAAAGATTTTAAACCTTAATGTTAAAAAACTAGTATGCTCACGGTGTAAGTTCGTCCTCGTCGTAGACTCGTTGGTTAATTTCAACAATCCCAGGAAGATATATTATAAGCGCGCACAACGCATACGGCCTAATGATCCCGCCCTTGTAATTACTTTAAGCATGCATTTCTGTCATGTTTTATCTCATCCTCGTAGAATGCCTACACAAAACAATTAAGGAAAACTTCCAATACAAGCAATGGGCATT